>JAJJWX010001098.1:2400000-3000000 GCA_023529315.1 Papaver bracteatum | reverse complement strand
ATCCTTCAGAAAAACAATTAAATCATCTGCAAATTGCAGATGTGTAATGCTTGTACCATTTTCTGCCACCTTGAAACCAGAAATTAAGTTTTGAGATGCAGAAGACTTGAACATAAGTGATAGAATTTCCACCACCAGAATAAAAATAAATGGGGAGATCGGATCTCCCTGTCTAATTCCTTTCTGAGGTCTAAACATCTTAGTAGCTTCACCTTTGAGAACAACAACAAACCTTGTGGCAGTAATGCATCATTTTATCCAGTTTCTCCATTTATGCCCAAAACCAAATCTCTGTAAAGCCAAGTCCACACAACCCCAATTTATATTATCAAACGCCTTTTCAAAGTCCACCTTGCAGATGATGCCTGTTTCTAAATTCCTCAATCTTGAATCAATGAGTTCTGAAGCAATCAAAATACCATCATGAATATGCCTGCCCTGAACAAAGGCACCTTGGAGATCTGAAATAATTGAAGGCAGCACCTTTTTCATTCTTTCTGCTATCATTTTAGAGATAATCTTGTAAACACTTCCAATCAAACTAATCGGCCTAAAATTGTGCAAAGAAACTGCACCATTACTCTTAGGAATTAGAGTGATATTAGTACAGTGTAATCTCCAATCCAGTGCACCTGAGTTTTCAAACTCCTTAACTACCAGCAACATATCCTTTTTAATAACCTCCCATCCTTGTTTATAAAACTCCATTGTGAAGCCATCAGGACCCGGGATTTTGTTATTTCCAGAGTTGTTTATCACCATCTTAACTTCCTCTTCAGAGAACGGCATCTCCAAATTAATGCTCTCCATCACATAAATAGAGGTAATTTCCAGTTGATCAAAACCAGGCCTAGAATTATGATGCTCCGTGAATAAAGAAGTATAGAAAGCCTTAGTTTCCTCAGCAATCTTCTTTTTTTCATAACATAACTCCCCTTCAATCTTCAAACAATTAATGTTGTTATGCTTATACTTGAAAGAAGCAAGTTGATGAAGATAACTTGAATTTGATTCTCCTTCTTTTATCCATTTCTCTTTTGCTCTCTGAGCAAGACTTCTAGCTAAAGAAAAATAAAGAGAAGTATGATTAATCTTAGCCTGTTCTCTAGCTACCACATCATCATCAGTTAAAGTTTGAATCTCTTCTAAGTTATCAAGAACATCAATTATGAGTTCCAAATTATCCATTTGAGATTGAAGATTTCCAAACGTCTCCTTTTGCCAGTTTTTAATAACGAATTTCTGAGCCTGCAACTTCTTTGCAAAAATAAAACTAGGCTTACCAGTAAAGGATAAATTGTTCCACCAAATGTTGAGATTTTTCAAAAAGTCGGGATGATTCAGAATATAGTTATCTAACCTGAAGGGAGATTTGAATTTCTCACCAGAGTTGCAGCACATCATAATCAGAGCATGGTCAGAGATCGGCCTCTTTAATCTTACTTGAATCGGTGTTTGACAGTGCTCTTGGAATTCTGGAGAAAGGAGGAATCTGTCCAATCTAATCAACAAAGGAGGTTGCTGATAATTTGTTCAGGTAAATCTTCCTCCTGCCATAGGTAAATCAATAAGGGAAAATCTATTGACAAAGGCTTTGAAAGATTTTCTATTTGTAGTTTTACCACCAGATAAATTTTTATCCTCAACCGAAAGAATTGCATTAAAGTCACCCCCTAATAACCATGGTTCATCAAACAAAAGTCTAATGTCCCTTAATTCCTGCCAATATTGGTTGTAGTAACCCGGATCCGAAGCACCATACACAGAAGTAAAAAGCCAGGCAAAATCATCTACCATATTTCTGAATTTGATAGAAATAGTAAAAGCACCCATCAAATGATCTTCCATCACCACAATTCCTTCCTTCCACATCACAATGATCCCCCCTGAAGCACCTTCTGAAGCTAAAAAGACATAGTTACATCTATTGTTTCCCCACAAAGATCTTATTAGTCTGTCGTCCACCAGTTCTCTTATAGATTCTTGAATTGTTACAATTGAAGGGTTATTTTTTGTTATAGCATTTCTAATTGCCATTACTTTTGGATCCTGCCCTAAACCCCTTAGATTCCAGCTCATAATTTTTATATCCATTAATCAACCATGTGTTTCCCTGAAGCAATTGGATTAAAACCAGCTTCATCTTCATTGTTCCCATACTCAAATGCTTCAATCAGCTCCTCTTCTTGAAAACCGTCTTCCATTGTATCAAAGTTGGCCAAACCATCATCGTCTTCTACCAATGGAATCTCCATCTCCATACTTGGATTGCTTTTACTCACTATTAAGTTTTTGCATATAGTAAGCATATTTGGGTGATTTGTATTCAAGACCATCTTTTTGTTGAAGGCCATTTGGTTGTTAATTGTCTGATGCAGGGAGTTGTTTTCTCCGTTCACTAAAGTCACCGTGTTATCTTGTACCACCATCGAAGAATGTGCTTCTATTTCATCTGATAACTTTTGTTGTGGTTCATCTAAAGTTTCAACTTGGTTTGCTATATTTGAATTCACATTTTGGTTCGAAATAACCAAGTTATCTGATGGTACAGAAACTTTTGAAACATGGGTTGGAGTTCCATCCTTACCTGATGTAGAGCTGATATCCAAGTCTAAAACCGCACTTGAATATACCACCCTCCCCGTCTGGCTCCTATCATGCTCCCAATTCTTTCTCAAGTCATTGATCAGAGTTCCATCCTTAATTGAATTAGAGCCACTTACCATATTTTCCAGTATCACTCTCTCAGTGTTGTTCATATTTCGACCCCGCCTTTTATTTTTCTTTCTCACTGTGACCCATGGAATACAAATATCCATATTCAACTCCGTCTCCACATCTCCCACCTTAGATTTACCTTTTGAGTTTCGGTTATTCTGCATTTGTAAATCAGTGACCCTTTTCCATACCTTATTTAACTTTGTTACCGCTCGATTAGTCGATGTTGATATAAAAGAACTGTTGATATCACTGATTGATTTATTTTCCTGGTCCGATATTGGAGATGCCAATTTTGAACGATCTTGAGAGACCATTATTGTTTCAGTTATAGGTTTCTTACAATCTTCCTTCCAGATTAAAGCTCCAGAACTGATCTTTTGTTTTAATGTCGCCCCTGCAATGTGCTCATGATCAATTTGAGTGCCATGAATCCACTCTAAGCTCAGCCAATTACCTTGCAAAAATACCGCTGCTAGGATATCATTCAGTGAAGCTTTAACTTTTATCATACATCTATTGAGTTTCACATATCGTTCTGATAAAGAATGGACTTTAATGACCTTTCCCCATTGTCCACAGATTGAATCATAAGTATTGCGATTCCAAAGATGTAGTGCCAACCCTCTGATACCTATCCAGTGTTCATACTTTTCCATACGGTTGAAACCAGAGTCAGTTATCTTCCAATGTCGCACTGTAATTTTTGAGTTACCCTGATATATAGTTTCTTCATGTTTGAATTGAGAATACACCTCCTCAGAAGGTGCATAGAAAAAAGACAATTTATTGTTTATGCTTCGAAGATTTATCTTTGTTTTCCACCTGAACCTTTCCTTTAAAATCTTTTCAATTTGATTCCATCCTACCCTAGAAAGATTGTTTTCCACAGCCAAAGCCAAAGAATAAAAGTCATCTTCTAGCCCGTTATATGAAATTTGTGGTGGCAAAGTCTGATCAATCAGTTCCATAATTTTATTTGATAGAACTTGAACTTGTGTAGAAGACTGAACTGGTGGTGAAGACTGACCTCCCGGATTTAGAGAATCCCAATTTTTTTTCCAATTAACACCATCCTTTCCCGTAGGTATGCAGATGAAGTTTCTTGCCGAAGAGGCTGGTGAAATTTCATCTACCCTTAGATAGATTCCAAAAGAATTTTCCAGAACTCTGATTTGGATGACCGTATTATTGAATCTTTTTGACCATATTCCAGTTCTTGGATATTTTTCTGTTGCCATCATAAGAATCGACGAAAACCAAGGTATAGCTAGTCTTGGTAAAACAACATTTGTAGAACTCTTTTTGAATTTCTCTATGCATTTTAAACCCGAGTACGTCCAAACAAAAGAGAAAGATTTAGATCGGAATAGTAAAGGTTTTAATTGAATTACCTTCATATTTAAAGGCGACGAAGAACTCTACTACCCAAAAATCTCGGCCCCAAGGGGACGGATCAACGACCCTTCCTTGGACGGCGGAGAAGATCAGACATAGCACACTCCTAAGGAGGCTGAGTTCTTGGATAAAATCGCCAAGAGACAGAGTTCCAAAATAATCCACTTTACCTGATTTTGAAGAATCAGGAAAAAGCTCAAACAGAAGACGTGCTTGAGCTCGAAAAAAAGAATTTAACTAAAAGAAAGTAAACCCTCCAACAAAAACTGATGATGAATAAAAAAAGCAAAATCAACAAAGAAAAGAAGAGTGAAAGAGATCCAGAAACAAAAAAAGAGATTTAAATGGAAGCAAAAAGAAAATCGAGAAACCAAGAAGCTAATTTTAACTGGATGAAGCCTTTTGACTACATGGATTTTTCATAAGTATGAACTAAAAGCAGCAAGCCGCAAAAATTAAAGCATGACCACCAAACGAAGATTAAAACAAACCTTCCTTTACTTATCGAAATCCAGGAAAGATTAAGATGATAACCCGAAGCTGTTGAAAAGGATATTACAAAACATCTGATATTGTTTCCAGGTTGAATTGATACTTGATAAGCGGATGCGGATTCATAATTTAGACTCGTATTTGTCGATCTGTCAACCAGATATTTCTTAGGATCGATCTGATTGACTAAAGAATTTCGTCGAGATTTTTTGATTCAGATTTTGAAAAAATTACTGTTGTGGGGATACTATTTGGGAGACTCTCCATTATAATCAACTCAACCATAACATAATTTGTTTGGTTTTTCTTTGTGATTGTTTTGCAGGCGGATTTGGGCAATTGTTCCAACAACACCCTCCGCAAAACATTCCTCACAAACTAGAACAACATGTTAATGCATTTACCCGTTTACAATCCCATCTAAGATGTTCCTAAATTATTACGATGTCTTTATGAAATGAAAACAACAAGGGATATTTAACGTTTGGTACCCAGCAAATGTCCAACACCTAGCTTTGGTACCCAACATTCCAAATATTACTGTTAAGTCAAGTGAAGTCAAACCGTTGACTTAACAAATCAAATATTGATTTTAATAATTTAAATATTATTTTTCGGCACCCAAAAATGCCCTTTGATCCTACGGTCCTAAAAAAATATCCAACATCAACCTTCGCTTTTATTATCAAATCAGTCTTAAATCGGCGCAAACATTAGAGATCTGATAGTTAGCCGAATAGAAATGGGGATTCAAGTAATCTCTGCTCGATTTGTTAGTTAGTCTTAGGACTTCGTGTGGTTGTATACATTATTCAAGTTTTACATGATTCAATTTGGTGATGAACCTCTTTGTATTCTTCATCACTACAACAATTCTTCACAGCAACAATAGATTCTCATTAGAAATTCCGTGAGAGTAATTGTCCCTTTGTTTTTTTGTTTGAATTATGTTCTGTTGATGGTGATTTTTGGTTTGACTAAAAAAATTAGGTAAGAATCGTGCATGTGAAATAGTCGTGTTGCTCATGTAATGAGTTTCTTCCGTGATGTTAATATTCTTGAAGTTGGTGATTTATTTTAGCTGTGGATGGAGTAGATTCATGATGCGATTGCATAGTTTCGATGGGATTAGAAATTGGGTGGTCTTTGGATTTGAGTTAACAAAAGACAAATTGGTTGGATTCTAAATGGGTTTATTTGTGGAGATTTGGGGAACATTTTACAACAGTGTTGGGTGGAAAATAGGGATTTACAAGCATTATGCGCGTTGATTTATTATGTGTGAATGGTTAGAAAGAATTTAGTGATTGCGGGGGAAGGAAATGATAGGGAATAGATTAGACATCAACGAATGTTGCATCTCCTCGCAACTAGAAACATGCACATCAGATGCTCGACAAAATGCATGAACAACTAGTTTTATCCCACCAAGTTTGCAATGGGTTTGAGTTGGATTTGATATCGAGAGAAAGCTGATGTTGTTGACAGGGGAACGTATATGAGCTATTTATGTTGTGGGCTGAAGGTAGTGGTGAATGGTTGAGTCTACGGCGAGTTCAGAAGGCATTGGTGGTGATGTGGGGATGGTTTGAGCTAAGAATGACAAGTTTGCTAGCTAATAGTTCTGATAGGTGATGTTGCCATGGTTTTGTGGGTATTTTGATGAGCGAAGGACAAGAGTTAGAAGTTGACCGGAAGATTTAGTTAGTAACGGATTTGTGGCGGTGGTTTGAGACCGAACAACAGAAAGTGAGCAAGGAAGAAAATGGATTTTGTAAAGGGTAAAATCGTCAAACCAATTTTATATTTTAATGAAAATTTAAATAAATGAAGAGGGTTCAGAAAGTCATGCGCAGCAATGTAATGACCCCTGGCTCACGAGATTTTATTTTTAATAGGATAGGTTTTGCTATTCAAAAAGGGCTAGCGGCACAGCTTGTCGCTCGATTGCCTAGTATGTAATTTTTAACTTTGTAAGATTGAGTGATGGTTTACCAAGATATATTTGTGTTTTTCATGTTTAATAAATGAAAATAATTTGGTCAAATGGAATATTTAATGGTGGTTGACGGTCAACGTCTGGTCAAGGTACCAACCCTTAATATTTGGAATGTTGGGTATCAAAGCTAGGTGTTGGATATTTGCTGGGTACCAAACGTTAAATATCCCAAACAACAAAGACCATTACTGTAATCACTGAGACAGGATAACACTGTTCTGAAGCCCCCATTTAGTTGAATTTGGAAAAATGACACCCTGTGATTGTGGCGTTGCAATTACTGTTCGAAACAGTAAGAAAGGTGAAAGAAATGGGTGATAATTGATGAAGCAACGGTGTACAAACTTGATAGGTACATTTGAGAAGATTATTCGAAATTGATGAGGGTGGGGGTGGACATAAAGTTTGAAGTGATATTACACTATTGATTACACTATTGTATTTTAATCTGATAGGAATCCTAGTAAAGTGGACCCCTAGCACTAAAGCTACCATCAGTCAGTTTTATTGATCCCATGTACAAAACGTAGGAGGGGTAATGATTAAAAGGTCATCAATGTGCAAACGTTTATTGAGGTGGATGACGCCCATTATTTGATTTAGAACCCTATTATTTGATTTAGAACCCTATTATTGGGGCTGTGAGGGTCTTGGTATTTTGACCATTTGGGGTTGTTTTTTTTTTTTTTTTTGGAGGTAAAAAATGATTATGGGGACTCAAGATATATCAAAAAATCAAAAACACCCTACTTAAATTTTACTTATTCATTAAAAAAATCATAAATTTATCATCTTTTTCTTCTTCTCCTTCTCCTCTTATTTACAAATCATGATTTCATCACGATGATCATGATTAAAAAACAAACTAAATCTAATATTTTTTCTCCCCATCCTTCTCTTCTCAATCATAAATTGTGATAAAAGATGATGATCATAGTTTCATCACGATGAGAGCGATGATCATAAAGAAAACTCAAAACTATTATCATAAATTCATAGATATAAAGATGGTGATCATCTTAAAATGAACAAACTAAGAAAACCCACAATTTATTTTTGCTTTTAAATGGTTAAAAAATATGATTCTCTGAATTTCGGGTAATTTTTTTTTTTGAAGGTGTTTACGGCTGGGAGTTCTTAGATTCCCAGCCGAAAATACATTTTACGGCTTCGTTATCCCAACCGAAATTAGTTTTCTGATTTTTTGGGGTTTACAGGGTTTGCTTAAAACTCAAATTTGCATGCTAAAGGATTGTAGGAAAAGAGCTATACAAGAGCAAAACAAACATCAAACTACTTGATCCACCACCTTTTTCACGTCTGCAAGGTATTCGACCAAAAGTCTCAAAAGAACAAGCAGTACTTAGCTTCCGTCCTCGACCTTGTAATACCAGTTCTAGTTGTCGCTCCCCCACCGCATGCGGTCTCTAGTTATAAATCGGTCGTAGTAACTAATGATGATTTGTACTCAACTTCCTATATATAAATTAGAGAAGAATGCATTGTGAGAAATGAGGAATTTGTGGTAATTTCCATTTTAATTTGTTACTTTATCGACTGGGAATTCGTTTTTACATCCCCACAAATCTCTTAGTTCACCTTCTTTGATTTTGTCTATGTGTGTTGACCAGGTCAATACAGAGATAGGAAAAGGAAACTCACTGTTCAACCCACGAAACAATATTCATATTTGATGAAAGGTTTTTTTTTTTTTTTTTTTTTTTTGAAGAGAAAGGTTAATTCATTCAAGAAGAAAAAAGAAAAAAGAACACAAGATGAGAGCGCCTAGGTGAGTCCAAAGGTTGGAGTAAGACTCCACCAAAAACACAGAAAAAGAAACTAAAAGAGTGGTATTAACCAACTCGCCAACAAAGCAAACAAACGGCGAAGAAATAAAAAACATTACTTGTGCTTTTTAGACGCAGATCTTTGGCCTTTCCCCAAATTTTCAGAGTTTCCCTTATTCGGAATTTCACCATTCCATTTGAGCCTTGTAAGCTCCCTGTCTTTTTTCTTGGCAAGTTTATCTTCATAATTCTTATGTTGTGAGTACTTGTCATTTTCCACATCATAGTAGTCTTCACAATCATCCTCATATTCTGCTACCTCTTGAGTAGCCTTCTTACTCAAAACTTTGAAAGAATTATTAACGGGGGTTTGATTGTACCTAGCTGGGTTCTTAGCCGAAGAGTCAATCTTAGAAGGAGATTTCCTACCTTGAGCATTCTTCTATTTCCCATCAATTTCTCCAGTTGAGATTGAAATTCTTTCATTTTCCCCTTGTTTGCCAGGATCGACTTTCCGCTTGTCTGGTATAAAGCCAGGGTGACCCCCTACCATAAAAGGACTCTTCTTCATTTCTGCACTTTCTGAAGGCGGAGAAGAAGCTGAAACAATACCACTTGCCGCTTTTGTCGAAACATCTTGAACCCCCTTGATACCTGGAGAAAGCTTTGTTGCTGTAGATATCAGAGCCGCATCATTCTTAGGTCGACCTGCCTTGTCCGACAAATCTTTCCATTGATATGGAAAGTCACTAGATAAATGGAAGGGTTTATGAATAAGTCTTGTTACACTATAATTCTCTTCATTTGCACCCGGATGAGCATCTTTGACTGACCCCATCTTACTGGCACTTGCTAGACCTTTCTTCCTCGTAGATTTCGAAGATTGAGATGCTGAATCTGGTGGCTTCATGATACCTCCAGTTGAAGTATTTTTAGGACTTGTAGTCAAAACATCTTGAGAACTGCTGCTTTTCCCCTTTACCGGTGAAGATATCTCGACAGTTGAAGTAGAAACCTTAGCTCCAGTATTTGTAGTTGGAGAAGATAACACAACAACTGACCTTGCTGCATTGGGGATCAATTCTGCTCCAGTTTTTGTGCTCTGAACAACAGTAGCACTATCTTGCATCAAAATTTCCCCGACCTCCATGTTAATATCTCCATTAATATGAGCCAAATTCTCAGAGTCTGTTGTAACTTTTTTCTCTGAAATCTTCGCCCCGGCATTATTTCCTTTAATCACTCTCTTTGGTGTCCATCTTGGTTTCAGATTTCTAGAGCAATTCTTATCTGAGTGCCCAAAAACCAAACATCTAGTGCATTTAGTTGGTTTCCATTGATACTCAACCGGTAAATCCATTGCAAACTTACCATCAATCACTAGTGGAATGCTAGATGGGTAAGTAAAATCAACACCAATCTCTACACAAATCCTAGCATAGGCTAGTCTAGTTTGCTTGATTGTGCATTCATCTGCTAGTAGAGGTTTACCTAAGTAACTAGCAATTAAGCTTAGACCCTCATAATCCCACATGTGAAGAGGAGCCCCATGAATCAATACCCAAATTGGCACTGATTTGATGTTTGAAGAGTTTTTCGAGAAACAAATGATTTAGGATTCTTGAGCTTTAGTTCTATACATATAAATACTACACAAAATGTATCCCCATGTGTAGAATGAGTATGCATGTAGAGATCTCACTTTGCTTATGATCATGGAAGATATGTTAAGTTTAACTACAAGCAAAGGCGGTATGATGAGATATCTGTTAAAGATTGGTTGTCATATTGACTACTTGAATTAAGGATGTCGGAGCTAGTAATGTTGAAGACATTTTGTGACCTATCTAGATTTCTTCCAGACAACATGGACTACTGGGTTGTAGTTGCACCGCTACTCTTAACAAAACTAGCTACATCCAAATTTACTAGATAATTTCCTTAAATCATAATGCCATAAAACCACGATCCATGTTTCAGATAACAACAAAAAATAACCCTATCCTCTTCGAGCTCGTTTCAAATTAGAGAGAGAAATGAAAAACCCTAACATAGTCAGAAAGAAGATTCTTCATAGTTCTTTCTTCATTTTGTGAAAGACGATCAAAGATCTTTCCCAGTTTAGAATTTAAAGTATAAAATTTTCTCAACAAAAAGTTGAGTAGTGTAACACTAATTTGATTTGTAGTACTCGATCTTAGAATTAGGTTCCGATACACTATCTGTGACATATCAAACATATGATTTAAATCTACGGCTCAGTGCATCTAAAATTGAATTTCTTTATATTTATTCCTTATTATAAATAGCTATTATTATTATTATAATTTTACTAAATATTATTACATGAAACTAGTTGGAATCCTAACAAGCTAGACTCCAATAACATACTACTACATTAATTGAACAGGTTGCTGTGCTAGCCTACCAGCGAGCCTCATGGGTAACCTTGCCAAGGGGAGCCGAAGCGGGAGGGGGGCGAGATTGTGTCATAAGGGGGGAAAACTAACACTACCTTCCATGTTAATTGATGCAATATTATGCCATTGGGGACTTGAACCTGGGACCTCATGGAACGCATTAAACTTCGAGGAACGGGGATGACCAGCTGAGCTAGGGCCCGTTCTTGAAATGGATAAAAGTTGCATTCATGAAAATATGACTGAATTTGTGTACCATAGGGGAGTCTCAAACTTCATTGAGTTTGGGTTTCAATAAACAAAACTAGCTAGGGTCACCTACAGTTTCATGTCCATGTACTGTGAACGGCTAAAATTTGTTCAGGATATGAAAGGAGATGCATACATATATTTGTGGAATGAGTTCATGAAAGGGTATACCCATTGGATGCACCATGAGGAGTAAGATTTTATTTATTTTTTGATTCAAAAGAAGTTTTTATTAAATAAAGAACTATAGAGTTACAAGAATTTTGTCTTGGTTTAACCAAGTAATAATATCAGAAGGAAAAACATTGTAAAACCAAAACTATATCCCTCAGAACTGGCCTTTTTAGCTAAATGATCTGCTACTTTATTCTTAGAACGATTAATAAAATTACAAGACCAAAATGGTTTAGATTGTAGCATAAACTTAATATCTAAGATGAAGCTATGATTTAACCAACGAACACTAGGAATTGTTTCATTGATTGAACTAATAAGAAGTTTATTATCTGGTTCAAAAACAACTTTCTCATAATCCAGAGTTGTTGCCCAAGAGATAGTTTGCTTTAGTGCCATGCATTCCAGCTGCTCCACTTCATGGTCCTTAATCAAATTACGAATAGTCAGTCCTATTCATGCTTTACTTGTTTCTTTCTTAAAGCTAGAATCAACATTTATTTTAACAAGCTAGTGGTCATATGGGTACTGCAATACTAGATCATCCGTTTGAAAGATACAATATCAAGGGGTTTGCATCTAATATTGAGAGGTATGTGTCCAATATGATGCGGAATGTCCTCAACGACGAAGCTAATCCGTTTAACAAGATGTTGGTAAACTTTTATATCATTATTATAAAAGTTATTCACGTTTATCCTTTGGTGTTCATTTACTTCACCTTAAATTCTATAAGCAAACAGTGGTTTGATGAGTTGTTGAATCTTTTGATTCAGATTTTTCCATTTGCATTACTATCGAAGAATTTATACACGACTTAAAAATTATTAAAAGACTTGGGTCTTGGCTATGTAAGGATTGATACCTGACTCAATGATTGTATGTTGTTTCGAAAACAACATTGGCACTTGGATAACTACCTTATATGAGGTGTTTAGATGGGAAGTATGGTCGATGGGAGATGACGAGTCAGATATTAGTTCGATGAGAAAACTTAAAGGCGTTCCCGAAAAGGTGTTACTATACTTTTCCTTGAATCCAATAATTCAAATGTTATTTATGTCTTTAGAGCAGCTGCAATGGTACGACCACAACCAAAGACCAAAAACCAAAAAAAAAAAAAACTAAAAACAATGGGTTTAGTCTGTGGTGCTACACTACGGTAGTGGAGTATATTTAGTCGAGCAGAAATATAACGTTCGTTTTGCTGTGGAGCAAAATTATAACGTTATTCTATATGAGGCGTACATATAAATTACGCATGTTGTGGGACGTTGATAGAACAAACGCTTGTTGTGGGGTGTACATATAATTCACGCACAAATAACAGACGGAAATATTACTTACGCCTGATGGGGCGGAATTTATGTCAATTCTTGAAATCAGGCGAACATTATTGGTTCGCTCAGTGTACACACGTACACCACAAGTGTGAGGCGTTAAAACATATCCTTCTCGGGTCTTCTCCTATTTTCTACTTCTTCATTTCTACCGCCTCATCAAAACAACACTTCTCATACCCTTTTTTTTCTCCCATTCTCAAAAAAAAAAACGAGAAATTAACCTTAGTATTTCAGTTCCATGAGAGGTATTTTCTTCGTTTCTCTATATTGTAGTATAGTTTATGATTTAGTTTTAGTTTGTAAAAATTAGGTTTTACAAAGTTGAGTTTTAAAGAATTGATATGAATATGGAATTGGTTAAATAAAATTGGGTATGTGTGTTTTATGTTTCTAGAGATGAATATGTGTGTTGTATGTGAAAAAAACCATATTTGGTGTTTATGTAATTAGGTTAAAAGAAGTTTTGAAATTTTCACATACATGTGCAGGACCTAATTTGTGGGTTCTATAGATGAATATGTGTTTTGAAAATTTGTGGTTATGTAGATTATGTGTGTTATATATGTAGAAGAGATGATTTGTATGTATGTAAATAAATTTAAAAATAATTGACTTTGTATTGATGTTTATTGAATTTTGAAGTGATTAATTGAGTTTTTTTTGGTTTATGTTTGGTGTTTATGTAAATTAGGTTAAACGAATTTTTGAATTTTTGACAAACATGTACAAGACCTAATTTGTGGGTTCTATATATATATTAATACGTGTTTTGAAAATTCGTGGTTGTGCACAAATTTTTGGTTATGTAAATTATGTGTGTTATATATGTAGAAGAGCTAATTTGTATTTATGTAGTTAAAAGCAATTGACTTTGTATTGATTTTTATTGGATTTTGAAGTGATTAATTTGAGTTATTTTTTGGTTTATTTTTTGTGTTTCTAATATGTTCGAAATACATGTAGACGATTTAATTTGTGTTTATGGAATTATATAATTTGGAATTAATATAATTTGTGTTTAAGGAATCATAGAATTTGGAATATAAATGTTTATGGACTTATAAAAATACTAGGTATCACCGGGGCTTACGCCCCGGCTCAACCTCTGGTTATTGTCACGTGACGTGTAGTCTTTAATACATGGTTTTAACATGACATATTTCATGAAAACACTTTAAAATACCACTAATATATTGTTGTTATCCAAGTATTGATATGGTTAAGTTTCTGTTATCTAAGTATCGTAACTAATAATGTACAACCTAAAAAATGCTTTTGTGTCTATTTTATTCATTAATTATAGAAAAACTTAATAAAGGTTATTAATTAAATGTGAAAATCACTCATTCACTCAGTCAAAGTAAAAGGTGACTTACATGGATCATGTTGCGCATTTTTATCTAACAATTCGAATATGAAAGGAATTTAGGAGAAGCGCAGCCTTCCAATGCCCAAATTAGTATTTATCCGGTGAAATATCTTCTAAGTGACTCAAAAGATATTAGATTCCAAAATAATAATTATATCCCATCAACTGTACAAGTACTTGTTTGATAATCTAATTCTTGACACTTGGTACATCTTGTTTTTTAAAATTGGTTTTATGGATAACTCTTGACACTTGGCATATCATAAGTATCAAGATCCTCTCATTCATATTTTTATATTAAACATCGTAAAAATCTTGCATTCATATTTGATACATCATAAGAATAATTTGATCCATGGTTTGATACAACTTTGTGCAAATAAATTTCTTCCTTGTTTTATTTCGTAAAACAGTCTATTTTCAACTTTAAAACACAGGTTATTAGATTCGGAAAATCAGGAGCATATTCATATCAATTTTTGGCCAATTCGGGTTCACAGTCATCATCTGAAAGATATATATGACTCATGATTAAAACATGTAATTGTCATTATATGTTGATATATATATACAAAGTATGTCTACCATAAAAACTTTAAAAGTTTTCTTACTCTAAAAATCGGAAAATACTCAATTGAGCTTCCAAAAAGAAATCAATAAGATCATGAGAATCAGGAATAACAACCAATAATCTTATCTTTTTTTTTTCCCTTTATTTTGTCATTTGTTGCTTAATTTTCCAAAGCATTCCCCAATTTGATTCTACAAAGAAAGTTCATCGTTTTTTGAAATTATAATTTATGAAGATCGATTCCACTCCTTCGCATCTTTCTGTTGAAACATTTTATAACTTTTACATTAATTATTGCTTGAAATATTATGAGCGTAATTATATGCACGCCAGTCAACTATCTCTAATTAAGGTTTTTATAAATCTTATGTTAACTCTTATGTCCATTACATACAATTATCTCTTTTCCATTTTTGCGTCACCATAGATTTGATATCCACCTTTATCAAAACATGTACTATCAGTGTACATTTCCGTACGTTATCTTTATTTTTTTTTATTTTTTTCCGTACATGAAAATTAAGGATTCTTGCGACCACATGGACCTTGAACAAATAATTTGTTATTGTTTGAAAGAGAAATTACTCTTAGCTTGGTAATGAGTATTGCATTTCGTCGTGTTGTTTAGCTTATGAAGCTTTAAATTTCATAAGGGGTTGGATATACCCTTCACTTTTTGACCCTTCAAAATAAAATCGTGGTGAATAAAAGTCATAACGTTGATCCACAATACAACTCACATATGTAATATTTTGCAAATAAATATTTTACTTTAGCTTTTTTCTGTGACAAATATATGCCAACACTATTAAACATGTATATTCTGACTTCGATTTGGGTAATGATTTAAGCACTCATAAACATGCGACAATAAAAGGGACATCATCTACATTGATGTGGTAATTAATCATTCATGAGAGAATGAGTTGTAGTGAACAACATCTGACCCTAAACTGGATATCTACTTTCATTCGAAAATATACGATGAACTTGTATCTTCAAATACTTTTTAATATATTTTTCTTTTCTCATACAAGGAGATTTTGTTCATACTATACAGACCATGTACCATATATTTTCTTTGTGTTTTGAAAAGAATTGGGTCTTTTTTTCATCTAAGGATTTAGCACAAATAAATTTGTGAATGTGTTCCACATATCATATTTTTATATAATTATTCAAAAAGAAAAAGGGAAAAAATCATGTAAGATAACAAACATTTTTGGAATTGTACACATATGAAATACAACTACCTTGCCAAAAGATTTTCTTCCTTGATTTATTTCATCAAATTATCTCTTTTCGACTTAAAAACAGGGTTTATTCGATCAAGACATTCTTCCACCTATACATGTAGTTCAGCAAAAACAAAAACAATAAATCATGGCTAGGACAACACTTAAAATTTCAACTACGTTCAAAAATGTTTTAGCTATTAATATAGCCCTACATTCCATGAGATTGGAAATCCGGGAGATGCTTAAGAATCTTCTGCCACCATAAAAAATGCACAGATCCAAAAAGTTAAAAGTTACTCAAATTACATTTTCAAGTCCACTGTTTCAATGCATTACTGTAATATTTTGCTCGCTCATTGTACAAACCCTTTTGCACCAAGTGCCATCCTGAATCTCTTACCCATTGTGAAGGCTCGGAAGATCCGCTGCCGCTGCCG
This sequence comes from Papaver bracteatum, assembly GCA_023529315.1. Taxonomy (NCBI): domain Eukaryota; kingdom Viridiplantae; phylum Streptophyta; class Magnoliopsida; order Ranunculales; family Papaveraceae; genus Papaver; species Papaver bracteatum. Next base: position 2,983,805 of record JAJJWX010001098.1, on the reverse strand, counting down.
CCGCTGCCGCCGCTGCCGCCCAGTGCTTCCCTTGAGTTTGAATTCTGATATGCAGTTCCAAGTGTACAAACCTGATTAAATAAGTGAATTCATTATTGGACGTCAAAGATAGAAGCATTTTTTTTAACCTAACTATAAAGTTGATTGGCATAAACTCCATAAAATATTAAGTTGAATGACATATGAATCGAGCTCAATGGATTTAGTTTTCTGAATGTTACCTTGGAAACCATTGTATCTAGCGGCGATTTTTCACTCAGTGGAGGTATCATCAACATCGTTAATATCAGACCAGATTAGACAGCTACTCATCATAAGGAACATTTTATGGTCGCACTATAGATGGACCACAAAATTACTAATTTTACCCATTTATTGCAAGTAGTGTTATCTATCTTTGACTACCTTGCTAAGTGCAACATGAAAGAGTTATTAGACAATTTAGGGATGTAATTAAATTATTCGCAATTCATGTTTTCTAATTCTAGGATTGTTGGCGTTATTTTTCTATGGGTACTGAGATGATATATGACATGCTTTTTAAACTTACGCATGTGTATTGCAGAGCTAATAATGCCATCGGAAGCAGGCAAGTTTTATCTTACTCAACTAAGTTAACTGTGCCATCTGTGGGAGTTGAACCCACAACTACATGGTTGAGAACCATGCGCTCTGCCATTTGATAAATGATAGAAAATACTAATATTTACCATTTCATAATGTAAGTGGGATTTAATATGATCGGTTTAGGATAATGACACATTAATACTTGAGTGCAAACTGTTCACAGGCACAAAGGGATATCTAGTAGAGGATATACGTTCAACTTATTAACATGTAAGCAGTAATCTTCAGAAGAAAAGTCCCGAATATCCATCATTCCACCTATTAAAAAGCAGATTGTGGAACTCCTGAAAGTTGATTCAACCCCCTTGAAAGAGCTTGTAGTCGAGCAATGTTAATAATCTAGACCTTGTCTTGTCCAAATTAGGCTCAACATCTTAGAAAACGTTGTGTAACTCACTGACTTAGAACTAAGACTCATTAATAATTATACACTTAAAATATCTTGGGACTAATCTATTTCCACATGCTTGAGAATGACCCCTGATCAGATGATTTGCAACTGACCCAGAAACAGTATAAGTGAAAAAGTAATTTGAGAAAGAGTCCATAGGAAGTTCCAAAAAAAACGGAGAATGTAAAGGGAACAAAAAAAATTGTAGAAGATGAGCAGGTGTGTTACCTCATTGTCATCACGAAAAAATAATGGTTCTAGGTTTCTTCATTTGTAGTCCAAATCCAGCAAACAAACCAAACAGACGCAACACCTCCGAACATGATGATGGGTTCAACATTTGTTGGCAGCGGCATATATTTTAAATCCAGTCACAATATAATATAATTTTGTCATGTGGATGAGCATATCAATAGTGCATTAGATACTCAGGTTCATACGTTATTTATTTACTGTAGAGACTATGAGAATGGTTAAATTGTGAGCAATGATTGTGTTACATTATATTTTTTATATTTCAGGCATCGACTGTCTATGGTGGAGAAGTTAATTTTGGAGAAGAACCTCAGAGTAGAAAAAAATTAATGTGTTAGCAAACACAAAACTATGGTATTGTATTAGACGATAAAGAATATAGACAACGTGTACTGGAGGAAAGACAAAGACAAACTCAGGTGAACATTGAATTTTCCAATGTAGTTCTAGTTTATGATGTTTATTTTTTGTGTCAGAGTTTTATGCATATGCGTATTTGCTTAAGTAAATATATTTCTTCGTTTCCCAGATTTTTAGTCAACAACCTTGAACACAATACATACTTGGGGAATGTAAGGTATGGATTGATATTTTTGTTAGTCTGGGTTTAGTTTTTTAAATTCGGATTTTGATTTATATTTTATGATATTCAGTCTCGCAATAAATGATATTAATGGGAAATGTAGTAATGTACCAGTGAGTTAAAAGATAACTAATATCCACACTCAAAGAGTATTGCATTTCAAATGCCTGTAAAAGAAGAAACAATAAAGAAGCATACGAAATACGAATGCATGTTGTTGATCCTCCATAAAAACTAAATTTGAAAATACTAAACTTCTTGTTGTTTCACTTGCGTGGTTGAAAAGACACGCATGGTACATTGATTATATATTAGAGAAAGAAGAAATACATATACATATATATATATATATATATGTATGTATTGAAAAAGAAAATAGATTATCAATAGTAAACTAAGCTATCATATATATATATATTCATGTTGTAATTTTGATTACAGGTTTATTATCTTATCTATGGCCGGGGCTCAACTAATATCGACCTTTTTATGATGTTTGGTCGGCTGTATGTATCCTTCCATGATATTTTAGTCAACATAAAAATTAGTCGGGGATCACATAACCGGTATTTAAATATCCAGGATATATCATTTTTAGTTAGACGGGTCATCTAGGGTCCAACGTAGTTTCCATATCAAAATTAGTTATGATTTGGCTGGAAACTATATGTTGAGCGTATCCGTTTTTAGTTAGCCGGGGCCCTATGACTCCAACCGTGGATTAGAAAACCAAATCCAATATAGTCTCCATATTAAAATTAGTTGTGATTTGGTTGAAATTTAAAAGTTGAGTGTATAAGTTAGCTGGGGCCCGTGACCCCGGTTTTTTGTTGATAGGACCAAATCGGCCGTGGCCCATCAAATACGACCCATCGATCAAATGTTGGTTGTTTTTAGTTATGTCTAGGAATTTAATTATGTCAAGAAATTTAATTTTATTTGGAAACTTAGTCTCGACAAACCTAAACTTAGTTGTGTTTAGGATTACTAAAGTTAATTTCATCCCCGTCCATGGTTAAGGGTCGTCGCAAACACCATTTAAAAAAAAAATAGACTAAGTATCATCCCGGCAATCCGGCCGTTAAACCTCTTCAGTTAGTTTATATTGTATGGATTTTTTCTAAATTTAAAGAGCAAGGTGGAACTCTAGCAAATATCCCCACCTATTAAATTAAACTCATGAATTTCCATCATTTATTAGCAAATAGAGTAATTTGGAGGAAAATAAAGTACAAAGAATGATAAAATATTTTCCAACTGCTTTGCCTACGGCTCAATTTATTTTACTTTTTACAGTTATTGGTAGCTTACTACCATTGCAAAAGAAAGTGATGACATTATTTTTGAAATTCCCAAGTCTACATGTTGACACCACTTGTTACCTAAAATGGAAAGGGTCATGTTTTAATATCCAAAATAGCTCGTGCCTTACAGTCTGACAAATTTTACCATGGGAATCCGTGGAAGTGTTTTGTTCCTAGAAGATGATTCCTATGTGACGGACAGATGTTTTATATGGATTTGTATTTCCCATTAATTCTTCCTCTCTTTCACTTTTCAAAACCACCTTTTGACTCGTCACATATATTTTCCACCTGCAAAACCAAATAATTTAGTCGTGGAATCTCATCAAATTGTAGCATTACACAGCAAATAATTTTTTATTCTACAGAACCTCTGCACCTATATCTCTACCGAAACAAACTAACCCCAAAATGTATACTGAAATTGTGCATCTTAATCTAGAAGTAAAGGAAGTATCTGAAAAAACTGACTACATACTTCCGACTATAAAAAACATGTCTACTATCAAAAAGTTTACATCCAGAAAATCAAGATAACAAAAATCCAAGTTTCAACAGTAAATAGGCCACGGCCACAACTGTTACCAAAGCATCGAACATCATTCAGCAGCCCCCTGAAACAATTAATCTTATAATCAGTTACACTATCCATAAAACTTATCTACTGCACCCTTATATTCCAAACTCCATAACAGAAATGTGGTATGGATCTCTGTGAAAATTTAACATTCAGTTGATAACTATAACATGTATTATGGATGAATTATACAAAGAACAAAGACAAATAGATTTCTAAATAGTAATTGATATAATAAGGGGTACAAAATAAGAAAATACCAACATTTATCGCATTTATACAAAATACATTGGACCATAGTGGATCGGGTGCGGTCAGTTCATTCAAAATAAAGAAGGTACTTCCATGGATTTATTTTTTAGGGTTCATCATTTGTTATATAACATGAAAACTGGGAAAATGGAATATTTATCTGAAACAAAGAAGGAATTTATATAACCTTGCTATAAGATCCCCAACCTTATTTTTCACATTTGATGCATCTGTAGTATGACTTCACCAACCACTTTAGTCGGGCACTTGTTGCATCCTAAATAATACCACCTAGTGGTACTCAGTATTAGAGTTGCAATGGTTTAGAGTACCTGCATACATGTTTGGATAGGCATATGTGATGTGAGTGATTCATTGAGATGTGAGAATATAAACATATGGAACAACTATGGATAGTTAGAATTGTACTTGTCGATTTGGGTCCCATTGGCATTGAAACAGTTCAGAAATTGTCGTCTTATTTATCAGGCATCGAATTCTAAATATCAAGGGGGATATGGTTATTTTAATCATTAGCTTCATACAGGACAAAGAGCACCCTTGTTTTATGTTAAGGACCTCAGGAATGGCAAGATTTGTAAGCTAAATGACAAAGAGTGCTTGCCTGATGAAACCTACATATGAGTAAAAAAGGTTGCTAAGATAGGGTGATTAAGATTTACTTTGATATTTTCTGACGTTGAATTTCCAGATTAGGTTGTTTGTTACCACCAAATGTAGTTCATCACCCTAAGGAAGACATAAACATTATTTATCTAAGTCAGTGCACAGAATCATAGACCGGATGACAATGTACTTAAGCACGTTAACCAAATCAACAGACCCTTATTATTCTTATGAGATAAAATTTGTAAACATGTTCAATGGTTAGTGTCAATGAAATTTTGTCTTTTTAAGAAATAATATGGAGATTGTAGTTCAAAACAGTTCTACCGGGTGGAAGTGCAACAAAAAAAAATACTGAATTGTTGGTTCACTAAATTTTGTCAGTGGAATCTGTTAGCGCCAGTGGTCGATTGACTCTAACTACAATTTGATAACCAAGGAAACAAAAACGAACGAACTACATTATTATCAACTAATAGTATTTCTTAAATCTATAATAATCACAATTTTATGTTTAAAACTAACAAACACAACAACAACAGACTTAGCTGAAAGCATCATCATCAAACAACAATCCATCAATAATAATTCTACTGGAACATTATCATCGCTATACAATAATCCAAACCTTTTAAATTCGACAAACACAAAATTCAAAGATGGGTGTTCCATAGTTAATAAAAATAATTTACTTGAGATGGATTCTAGCTATTTTCTCACTATGTTCTCTACACAACAATATAATTCTGAGATTAAACCCTAATCAAATTATCAAAAGTTGGAACTACAAACACATAAATCAAAGATGGGTATTCCACGGTTAATTTCAATAATTTACCTGAGATGGATGCTAGCTCTTTTCTGACTATGTCCTCTACACAACAATACAAATCCTAAAATTAAACCATAATCAAATTATCAAAATCTGGGGCTACAATCTCAACAATACACATACAAAAAAACACAAAACATCGAAAGCAAAGAGGATAGGGGGAAATAAAATTCATACCTGGTTGAGAATTCTCGTTTCTATGCCTGTTAATAAATCAGTAAAGTACAATGAGAAAGAAAGAGATTAAAAAAAAAATAGGGAGAAAAGTTGTAAGATGTTATTAACAGATTTTGACTTCTAGTTGATATAAAGATGCTTACTTCATTTGAAGAGGTCCGGTCCAGGTAACTGTGGATGTTTGAGGGCACCAAATCTGTAACATTGGAAGCTTCCAAAAATGTCAACCACAAAACACACTCATTAAAAGAATATAAGAAAATTAGATAATGCATATATGATACTCGGCATGTACAAAATATTTAGTTGCACGTTAAAATAACAAAATCTTACAAATAATAATGCAAAAGTAAAGTTAAATGGTCGAGAGTTCAAATTGTTTACATTTCTTACTTCAAGATTGATGTCGCAAATTAAATTAAAGTATGAAGGCGAACTATTTTGATGTAATATAAAGAAAAATCATGTTATAACTATTTTGATATGGGTTTCAGGTAAACAATTTTCTCTCGAAACGTTTTTTTTTCTTGTCTCATAGCAACCTAAATCAAAGAACAAAAGGAAACAAAAAAAATACCTTCGTTAGATCAAAGAAATATATGAAAAGGTTCATGAAGTTACTAAATTAAAAGAATATGAGGAAGATGCATTTAGTTACGACAATTGATATTTGAGGATAAAAATAGAGAAACAACATTTTCTGGGCAGCATCAACAACTGTTGATCGAGCTTCGCGAGATGCTAATCCATATTCTTCTCTACTAAAAAAAAAGTCTCTTTTTTATGATGGTGTCTGTTGAATGTAATTGAGGAACACGAAGAGAAAACTCATAAAAGAAGTACGAAGTGGTTAAGATCATTGTAGCAGAGACGTGGAGTTCCAGAGAGATAAAGAATTACTGCAAATCTAGTAATGATCTAGGAAACCCATAAACAATGGATTTTTATTTTTTATTTTTTGGGGGATTTATTCTAGAGAAGACACAAAAGTGTAGCAAAATCAGGAAACCCGACGACCGAACAAACGTCCATATATAACATATAACGAATCGATCAGGAAACCCCAGAAATCGAACCAATATAAAACACATACTTCATGAATTGCAGATGAACTATAAAACAATGAATTTGAAACAGATTATTGAAGCTATGTAGTTCATTTACCTTGATAGCGTAAACTTTGTCATCATTGTCGGTTGTTATAGTACTGAAGATACATCTACATCCTCCTCAAGTCTGCTAAAAACTAATTTTCAAGCCTTTGATCAACTGGACATACCAAAACTGAATGAAAAACTCCAATTAGGAAGTATAAAAAGCTTACCCAGCATTAGTTTTGATCTGTGGCAACAATTCAAAAAAAAAATACTTTTAAATTATTAGCAATAGGAAAGCAAAGAAAGAAAAACTTTAAATAATCACCAGCACCCCAACTAATAAAACGCGAACGAAAAAGAAAAGAAAGAGTGAATCGATAATCAAGATTTGCTTGCAAAAGTACCACTAATGGGTTCTTTGTTATCCAAAATCAAGTGAAGGAAAACTCCTACCTCAACTGTAAAGAACTTTTAGATTGGGTTCTTTGAATTGGAAACCATACAGAATAGAAGAACAAATCTTCAAATCAACTTATCATCACCTACGGGAAAGAAAATAAATAAATTCAATAACAAAGTAAAACAGGTGTAAAAAAAAAAATCAAACGAAATAAGTAAGCTAAAAGATTTAGAGAAAACCTAACCCATTCGAGATTTATCATCATCACCTGTAACATCAAGAGACAAAAAAAAATTTTTTTTGTAGTTGCAGGAAATCCTACACTACACCCTTAGTAAGAATTCACAAAGATTAAGACATAATTTGAAGATAAAGAATAATATTTTTATTAATTTGATCCAGAAAGAATTACAGGAAATCTGAGAAATCAAGATTACAACCGCCTTATCTAAGTTTTTCTCTCTCTTCAAGATTTTCTCATTACTCAAAAATTATCTCTCCTTTCTCAAATCTATTGGTCCTCTATATATAGGGTAGTTACATAGTGGATGACAGCTAAGCTGTCCTATAATTTCGGATCTGGCCCGAGAGATATTCGCAATAGCTATAATATCAACTCTCGCAGGTACTTTAATCCTCGCAGAATCATCACTCTCTTCTCGTGTTTTGGCTGTCATCATTCATTACGTCACTTATTAGATCATCCTTCAACACTTTAAGTAGGTTGTTAGAGAATCTCGCAGGATAACTCGCATGAATGTCATTAATTCCCGCAAGAATAATATAGTGGCAATATTCTGGTCCTACATCTTGCCTCTTCTCATGTCTTTTCCATGAAGAAGGAAAGGTCGTGAGAATAAAAATGCCTCAACTGTTTATCTTTCCATTTTATTTTCACTCTGGCACATTTCTACATCCTTCGCTACATGTATTTTTTCTTCCATTCAATTTCTGACACGTCTTTTTCAACCGTTGCGTTTCAACCGTTCACGTCTTCTCTTCGCATTAAATACATTTATCTTCTCGAGATTCTTCTTCTTCTATAAATACTTCCTCATTCTTTTCTTTCCTTCTTTTTACATTCTTCTTTCTTCGCTCTGCAAATTTACTAGTTCTTCCATAAATTTCGGATCTGCTACTGTTATAATTTTTCTTTCGATCTTTTACTCTTTCAATCTTCATTCCCATACTAAAGATGGTTGTAACTGGTCGCAAATATGAGGCTACTTTTGAGAAGATTCAAAATTAATTTCAAGATAAAGGTTTTACTTTATCCACCATTCCCAATCAAAACCCTATGTCTCAACTTTCTGTTCCATTATTCTCTGATTTTCCATGTAATCGCGAGAAAATCATAGTCTCGCTAGGTCAGCTTGAAGCTGGTCTTCCCTTTCCTCTCTATGACCCTGATCTTCCTTTATTCTATGAGATACTCTCTCACACAGAGTTCTCGCGAGCAGTCTATCAGATAAGCGGAGATTCTATTCGTTTAATGCTTGAATATGCTACTCGCGGTGCTGGTAAAAAATCTCGCTATCCTGTTGCTGTAAAGAATCCAAAATTTAAAGATATTCCAATTGTTTCTGCGAATTATACCGTGGATAATTTCTTTGAAAATTATAAAATAATCCCTATGAAGAAGGATAGCACTTGCTGGGGTGTCCGCTTACAGAAGAAGGATAATATCGCTGAAGATAAAGTTCTTATGCTAGATATTGATTGGCATACAAGTACTAATCAAGGCCCTCGCCACTCTAGAGATGACAAATGGTTTCTTTTTCCATTATGTCTTGTGGGTCCCTACATTTCTAGTCCTCATACATTGCCTGCGAATCTCTCAAGGTATCAACCGTGGGTTTTCAACTGGACTGAAAGGACTAAAGAAGTATGTTCCCTCCAATTTTTTACATAATTATCATTATTATCTTCCTCATATTTTCATACTCTCGCTAACCTCTTCACTTTTTCCAGATTGACAGGCTGAAACTGAACTATCAAAAATTTGGGAAACCCAACACTCTTTTAGCCCTCAAATCTCTCACAGATGAAGTAAGAAATATTTCTTTATAAACCTTAACAATATATTGTTGCCTCTATTTCTTATCTTTATCTGTGTTCAGAGGAAATCGAAGAAAGAGAACCTGTGAAGATAGTGAAGACTAAAGGGAAACACAAGGATGCTTCTCGCAAGGAAGAATCTACTGTTCCTCTCAAAGAGAAGTCTACTGCTCCTCGCAAAGAAAAATCTGGTGATCCTCTTTCGAAGAAAAGAAAAACCCACTTCTCTTCTTCTTCAACTCTTCAAGTTGATGCAGAAGACTCAAGTGGTAATTCTGATGATTTTAACGCTGATGTCCCTTTTACCACGGAGTCTTCCAAATCTGATTCCTCCATGACTCAACTGTCCAAGATCTTCGGCGATATTACATGTGGTATTGCAAATGATTATGGAGATGTATCTCTTAATGGGGTATCCCAGGCTCTCTCTAAAGTCTATAATGCTCCGATATTGGTTGATAACGATTCCCTCCAAGGAATCTCAAGATCAATATCTCCCAGTCTCTTAAATTCTCTTGGTATTCTGGTACGTTTTTATTTCTTTATTATACTTATGTATTTATATCCTCGCCAGCTTTAATTTACATTGTTCTCTCGTAGACTGGAAGATCTTCCTTTGCTGTTGCCTCAGACTTGGAGAGGAGGTGTGCATCTTTTCGCGAGAAGAATGCCGTTCTTCGCAAGAAGAATGTAGATTTGGAATCTGAGTCCGCTAATCTTCGCGGGCAATTGGAATTTGGGTTTATTAATCTTCAAGAGAAAATCAAGCATTTGGAAACTGATCTAACCTTCTCGCGAGAAAAGGTCGCCAGCCTCCAAGCTACGAATGATCATCTTTATGGTAAGATATCTTTCTCTTTCTTTTTACCCTTGTATCCCTTTGCATTTTGTTCTTATTATTCTTCCTCGCAGATGTTTATGGCCTTTCTGACGAAGATGTATTCCTTCATTCTTTTCCAAACCCAATAGATGATGATACACTTCTCAATCGCCTTAATGAATCCTTAGTTAGTTATTCAAATGAACAGATTAGCTCTCTTACTGTATACGATCTTAGATCCTAATTTCACCTTTTAGCAATTAATCATAGATCTAGCTTGAAAGCGGCCAATGCATCCAAGCGTCAATATCTTAATTCTAAAGAAGAAATCAAGATTCTAAGAGCCCAAAAAAGTGATCTTATAGATGAAAGGGATCGCATATCTAGACAGGGGGCACAAACCTTAGCGGATTTTCATAAAACCCTACTTTAAGTCCAAATCCACAGAGATAAACTTACCTACGAGAGAGATGATCTTGTTAAAAGAGAAAACCAAATCCGTTCCCATCTTCTTATTAATGATGATGATGAATTTTCTTGGGCTGCGAAAGTTCTTGACAACGCCAGGAATAATCTAGGTGTAGATGTTAGTCTTCATGCTGAACAAGCAGCTTTGATTAAAGATATGATCACTGAAAGAGAAGGTTGTTTATTATTCCTCCTTAATATCTTCTTGTCTCTTATATATTTTTGTCAAATCTCTGATCTGTTATTATATACTCGCAGAATCCGAGAAGAGATACTCTACAAGAGTTAAAGAACTTGATGCTGAAAAAGAAAAGCTCGCGAAAGATCTTGCTTCTCGCAATGAAAAATGTTCAAGGTTGAAAGAGTAACTAAAATTTTCTACCGCGAATTTTAACAATGCTCTTGTCGTCGTTCGCAATGATTCCGTCAAGAAGGTCTGCAATGCTCATAATATTGCTTATTCTTTGTATCCTTTCCTCACGGAAGAAATCCCAGCGAACACTCCCAACCTGATTATCTCTGATAGTGAAGCTGAAGAATTTTTTGGAGATGATAATGAAGATGAAGAACAAGAAAAATCTGGTGAAGACGACGATGAATAGAAGTAGTCTTGTTTTCCTCTTTTTGATCTTTTTTTTTTATAAAATTTGTAAACTTATCTCTTTTTTCTTGCGGATTTTTCCCTTTTTAAATACTCCTTGGTGTATAAGTTTCCCTTGCTTCTATCTGTGTACATTAGAAAACAATTTCTTTTTGCAATATGGTTAATATAATCACCAATCTTTAACTATCTACACAAATTTATCATGTAATGATGAATAACAATGTTATTATTTTATGCATTCCCATACTTGCCTCTGTTATTCATCTGCAATATGATGAATTTATAGAATAACATCCAGAATTGTTACCAGAATCTCGCGGCTATTCTGTGTTTTCTGATAATATATAGTGTGGTCTTATTTTGCCCTCCTAATTAAAGGTCTTATCTCGCCACATTTGATATTTGCGACAAAATTGCCGGACGTCCTTACATTTACATGTAACAACCCATTGATCTTGCCTTAACTTGATTCTTTCAATTTTCTGCGACAATATGACAAGTCTAAGTTCCCTTGCGAGAAAAAATCCCCATGACATTGCCGTATTGCGATGAAACCGCAGGACGTCTTTACACTTTCATGTAAAAACCCATTGATCTCATCTTAACTTTCTCATGGCTTGTTGTCTCTGTAGAATATTTGTCACGCAACAATATGACATGCCTAAACGTTCTTGCGAATCATAAAGCCCCATGACATTGTCGTTTTAAGACACTTATCAGCTCCCTAATAGAGGGTGCCGCCCTTATCTTCCCCCTGGTTGCCCCTTCAAGGAGACGTACTTCTGCCATACAAGACTAGCTCCTCCCATCCAGTCCTAGCAACAACCAGTTGTTTTTGCAGCCTCTTATTCTTTATGCATATATGGCTTATAGTTACGAGACTGCACCCTAAGTGGGGTTTTCTTCAGGCCGAGTGCATCATATCCAAGACTTTCCAAGAATGGCCAGGGTAGTTTCATACGCCCCGGGTACCCTTGGCTCAACCATGTACCTCGGCGTCTTGGTTATACTCTGCACTCCTTAGGAGATACTCTCGGTCGTCCAACCAGGGTATAACCTTATATAGTTGGAAATCCAAGTTACATCTCCTAGATAGGTTTTCTATAACCCCAATCTCCATGACTCAGGTTCCAGCAACGGTATAACCTTTCACTGAATCATACAAAGAGATACCCCCTCATATGACGTACTTTAGGTCTTACATTTGCCTCTTACGAAATTGTATTCGCGAACTAGGGTGTACGCCATAAAGGTTTGTCCCATTCTTGTGTCTCTTTTGCGAATATCGCAATGTCTTATGCTTTTGCATTTGAATTATGATATGATCTTTCAATGTCATCTTTTTCTTTCAACAAGAAGTACATATCTTGAAAATGAATACCATTTTCTTCAACAAACTATCCATATGTTTTCTAAACTTCTCAAACTGAAATTTTTACCTTTTATACTTACTACTCTCTGCTTCATTTGCGAGGTGTTCACCAGTTAGTTCATTTCTGCATACACTAATCTTACAGCATTTCATCTTCTCGCCTTTCTATCGCATCCACCATTAACCTTTCACTTCTTTGTTGTTGTTTAACGTTGTTTTTCCAGTTTCTGTTCCTCGCAATTCTTTGCTCGCAGGATTCAATGTCCAATTCGTAACATTTATTTCCTTCAGTCCAATCTCCTTGTATCACTCCAACACTATGGGGATGGGGAAATTTAATGCACTGGTGAAAGGTCGATGCCACACCTAGTATCCCATGTAACCAAGGTCGCCCAATCAAAGCATTGTAAGGAGATTCTATATCAACCACGCAGAACTGAATTTTAGAAGATATCCCTTTTAATGGAATTTTCATGGTAACCTCCCCTTTGGGTTTGTTTGATGTTCCGTTAAAATCATAAATTTTATATGTTGACGGGATTAAATATTCATCTCTTCCTCCCATTGTACGATAAGTGTGATAAAACAAAATATCCACTAAGCTTCCAGTGTCAATCAAAATTCTAACAATAGCCCATGAATCATTTGTTTCAACATCTTTATCTTCTTCTTCATCCTTTTCTTCTTCTTTGTACCTTGGATTTATTTCTAATCTCACTACTAATGGATTATCATGTGTTTTACCCGGCTCTGGTGCTTCTTGTGCAATGAAAGAAATAATCTTCTTTTGCCACTCCTCCAATGGAGAGACTCTCACAATGTTCATTATCTCTCTTCCATCCATGTCTCTCGCAAAGACTCTGCTTAAAACATTGTCATGGAAATCCTCTATTATTTTATAAGAATGTACAATGGAGTTAAAGAATAGATTCTTTGGTTTAGCCCCCACTTCGATGACAAATGTTTCTGCTCCCTTTGCGATATTTACTCTGCGAGTTTCTAGTCTTTGGTGGTAGCTACTTTGAGGTTGTGGATGTCCTATCAGAAAATGATTCAACTTTCCCTGCTCAATCATCCTCAAAATTATTCTCTTTACATTTCTGCAATCATTTATTGAATGGCCATGGAAATGATGATAAGGACAAAAATCTTGATTTTGGTTATTCGGATGTGGCTTTTTTCCCATATTCCAGGGTGATGGTATATTTTATATTAAAATAATTTCCTCCCAAGTTATCAATACTAGCATTTAGAGGTGGCATTTTAATTTCTTCCCATATTATCCTCTGGTTTCCTTGCCCTCTAGAATAATTTTGCCTTTGTCCTCCATAAGATTCCTGAGGCTGATCAAGTCTTTGGATTTTATTATTTCCACCACGATTGTAACACTACACCAAAACATCCGATTTGGGACGGATATACGCGTTGCAAATGAATTTCACCAACGCTAATATCTGTTGGGAATATGGCGTAGCAAATTTTGGTGCAACGCCAAAATCCGTTGGTCAAATTAATTTGTGCAACGTATATAAACGTTGGTAAAATAGATTACCAACGTTTGTTGAGCAACGGATTCTTTAATTTGTGCAACGGCTACAATAATTTAGGCAACGTATTACTCTAATTTGAGCAACACTAATATACGTTGCAAACCCGTTTACAGATTAAAAAAATAAATAAATTCCGACGATAATTCCAGGTGAAAATTAGAATTCTGACGGATTTCTGCACCTGAAAATATATTCTGCACATTCACAATCCATCAAGATATATTCATATATATCATGCCAAAACTGGCTAAAGACTGCCAATCCAACTACTGCAGTGACTTTATCATGCCTGTTTTTAGAAAGCATCCAGATGGTCACATTTCTACCCCCAACATCAAGAATTCCAGAAGCTAAAATTGCTCCCATATTGCTCATGGTATCCTCATGCTTGTCAAGAATAATTTTTTCGAGCTGGCGCCTAAGATAAAACACGATACAAATGAGTTCCAAGGAAGAAAAACAAAACATAAAGAAAAAAAAGTGGCATCAAGTATTAGTACAATATTACAAAGAAAAATAGTCTACTAGGGTGAAGTAATAAAAAATACCTGAAAGACCTAACACGAGAATCACAAGTTTCACTGGTTTGAATCATCACCATGGCCATTGCAATAAGTGCCCCTTGACGAACAAAATCAACAACATCTGATGTGAGTGGCTCCAAAGAACGAGATGGCCTCACTCAAACCTGTACCCGCACATGAAATGCCCACTGCCATTGCAACACCATATCTAACATGTAGATTGTAAGCCTCGGAGAGCATGGATACAATTCGTGGAGTCTGGAAATACAAATTTCGTGTTAGCTAGGAGCAAAAACAACGAATACAAACTACAACGTTTTCTGGAAATGGTAACTCGAGAAACCTTGAAACAAACAGAGAAGCAAAGTTACAAAAATAAAGAATAGTATTAGACAGACAGAAATACCAACCTGCTCAGGTTCAGAGGACAAAACAAATCCAAGGGCTAGAACAGATGTCCTCCTTACGTCGTCACTAACATCAAAAACTGCAAAGTGCAACAACTGGCGAATGGCCTTGTTGTTTGTTGTTCCCCTGTAGGACATTGTTAACGCATACATACCACCATAACGGAGGATATGATCTTGATCCCGAGTCATCTGCTCAATCAGTGTGTCATCTTCTTCCTCCCTCCCATACACTGTAAGGGAAATTCCTAATACCAGCCCCCTAAAACATAATAGAAAAAACATAATACATAAGTCTCTAAGTAGCTATTAATAATAGGAGCCCAACAATACAGATCCCGGTGCTACACGTACCTAATAATTTTCTCATGTTGAGTCTTATGAGCATATGCAAGCATCTCACTATCTTTTTCGCTAGATGTCCCAGCCATTAGTAAACCCATACTAATTCCTACAGCCTCCCCAGCCACATCACTATCGGTATAAAGAACATTCTTAATATCATCATATATCTCTTCATTAGCTGTTCCAAGTGCAGCAAATCCAAGACCTAAGCAAGCCATATGTTGAATCACCTGTGCACCAAGAAAACGTATCAGCATAATATCAGCAATATGGTGCACAAATTGCAATAGATTCCTAAACAATCCATACCTCCATATTTGTACTCCGTAAGCTATCGCGGAGGAATTGTTTAATACCCTCACCATGGTTAGCGTGTATCAGTCCCAGGGCACCATCCTATGACTATGGACTACCACCACCAGCAGTTCCACTTTGTGGAAGATAAGGTGCCATCAGTGACCTCGTAGATATCTTCAGGAGACTTTGGTTCCATGACCTCAATGTCACGAGCAAGATTGAGATAGCCTTCAGTAAGTTTCAAATTGTTGATTATGTCTTGACATGCCTCCCTATCATCATCATCATCCGCAACCATGTCATCATCCAACATAAAATCAACACCCTAAATAGTATATGTACAAGTAAAACATTAAGCATTAATTCACCAATGAATTCTGGAAGATAATACATTAATGATCAAGAAACAAGTTAAGACTAGGCATTTATGCTCTATATCATATGAGTACTAAATTGTTTCCTTGAGAAAATGTTTCAAGGTGGACTAGACAACTCTATCCTACTCAACACACGATTTTAAGGTCCACAAGTAGAATGACCCACAGCCAATTCGATATTGAAATGTCTCTAAGTATTTGAGTTTGTACTCCTGATACCAAAGCCTGCCTGACCAAACAGACGATAAATTTGATGCACATGCATAAGGCGAATTGCACTAAGAATACTGATGTCGGTACAAAATAACAAATTGGTGCACAGCTTGAGTGCGTCTTCAATGTTATTAGCTGTGTTTTCAGTCATATCGCGCAGAGGTCAGGGTCAGAATTATTAAAAATTAGACACATTCTTGTATTAATATAAAAAAAAAAAGTCAACATAGGGTCTGAGCCATTGCTTTTCCTTGACCAGGACAACTGTTTTCCCAGTGACTAGTGAGTCAAAACATTTTATTGCTGACACTAATTAAATATTCCCTGACAATAATCATATATCTCAGGTATCACATCAAAGACACCCTTCCCAAGTACATGCAGTAAAACTAAAATTTCATCCCAAAACTTACATGGCGTGCAAGGATATATCAGAATTTCTTTTTCAGTTGAATGTCTTCACAAGATGTAAACATCTGCTTCACATACTGCAAAAGTAGTCACCTCCATGGTCAAAATTCACAAATGAAAGAAATGATTCTGGAAAAAACTAAATACGATGCAGAACAAAAAATAAATACATGTTTAAGATCTGAAACTAAACGCACCTTCAACTGATTCAAGGAAAGTGCAATCCGGAGTGCTGAAGGGTACTCTTTAAACTTGAGATATATTCCATAGGCTATGTCCAGAACCAACAAATCATCCGGACCGGGCAGGTAGCTGCAATTATAAATAACTTAATACCACTGGTACAACCGTACAACTTCTATAGCAATAAACAACTACTTAACAATTAACAGATACCACCGACAAGATCATATCGCGGTTTGTACTATCAATGGACGACAAATGTTCAATCATGTAGAGTGAATGCTTATTTCAGTAACTATAATCATTCCAAATTCGCATTCATGCTAACAGTCTCTACTCATATTATGAACTTCACAAATTTTCACTCGTATAGTTTGGTTTATTCGTTTGTACGATTAGCATACATGTCACCACTTATGATACACTAGAAAAGGAGAGAGCATGACAGGATGTTAAAACAGAAAAAGATGATGGTATCAAGATTTTTATCCTCGCCACAAATTCTACCTGGAAGAACTAGTAAGGTAATGGCATGTCCTTTTATAATTTATGGCGTCAACATGCTCAACCAATAAATCAAGGTCTTCAACCTGAAATTAACAAACCAGAATTTGTCACAAAATCCAATCACCAAATATAAGAAACCTTAATAGTAGTATTAAAGAAATAAGTACCTCTATTAGAAGATCAACAGCTTCAGGCTCTGCATTGTGATGTGAATGATTACGAAGACGAATGAACCAAAAAGCTTTGAAACATAAGCAACTAAAGGTAACACGAATATCAAACTAGCCTTAATTGGAAACAAAATGATTGTAAATGAGTATCAAAATGTGGAGTTAGTTATTAACCATCCTATTTAAGTGTACCTTCATGTGAAAGGCAACAATCTGTTGCACGAGCTCCATCAACTCATCCATTTGAAGATCTTCAGAGTCTTGTACTGTAAAAGAAGGCAATGCACAATAAATAACACATCGAAATAGAAGATAAACACAATCTATAGTAGGAAGTCATAGTAATTAACACATAAGTTATCCCAGGTGTCTTTGACACCATATAGCTAATTACGATGTACAAGACAATAACCATAAGAATAAACATGGTGACTAAGCTTTTTTTTTTCTTTTTGTAAAAGATAGGTACCGGCACATATAATAAGTAGGTCCAATTCAAATACATAAAATTGGCAATGTAAGACTTTTAGTACCCCTTAAATGAATTATCCAACTAAGCTGGATCTTATTAAATTACTACAGAACAGTCACAACATCAGTGACCTCCCTTGTTACAGGTGACCCTTGTGAATAACACCAAGTCCAGTGTTGCACTAAACTTTGCCCAATTCGTAGCTTGACTCACAAAACATCTAAAATTCTAGATCAAACATATTCGACAAAACAAATTCAATAATAATACAAGCAATTCCAGCAATCAAACCCCAAATCAGCAATACACATTAACCAAAATCTAAAAATTTCCATTTTTCTATATTCCAATCAAACAAAAACACAAAATCCAAAATCTAAAACTCCATAAAAACATAAGATCAACGATAAATATTCAGTTATTAGTCAGTATAAACCCTTGTATACAGTTCTAAACAAACAAAAAAACCCCACTTTTTAATTTTCGCAAGGATTACAAATAAACCTAATCACATCTTGCATCAAACAAGCGTCTACGAAGCATATGGACTGAAAAGTCTCTTATAATATGTAAACCAAACATATATAGAGGACATTAACTAGACAAGAGTGAACAAAAATATACATAGTAATCAGTGGTAAGGAATGGATCGTTTAATAACAACAAGTTCAGTATCATCTCAATATCATCTCTCTGTAGGGAAACTCTAGCAACCAATCTTACGAATCCTACATATCATACCAACACCAAAACCAAAACAAAACCAGATCAGATCAGACCAACACATACACATCGATCGAAAAAAACACAAAAAACACCATGAACATTGTTTAATTGAGCAATACCAAGAGAATCATGGAACTAATACCGATCTATGATGCGATTAAACCCTTCTTTTAAGTTACATATGATTTCCTCAACCTGAAAGACTAAAAAATATAGTGAAGAAAACAACCAAACTTTCATCAAATACTAATGAAGAAGATAACCAAACTACTAAATCAATGAGAAAATAGAGAATAAATAGATGAATAACATCCAAAAATCATCAAACAACGTTTCAATCAACCAAAATAAATAAAACAGAAATTAGGGTTTATACCTTCTTCTGAAAATTAAGGTTAATAGTTGATAGATCGAACTTTATGATTTAGGGGTTTTGATTAGGATACATGTCTTAAAAATAAATGGGTTTTGATTTGAGGTTTTAAAGACGAATTTTGGGGTTTCGTCTCTGGTTGAAAATAGGATTTTTCAGCTACTTAGAAGCTTCAATTGAACTTGCTATATTTTTCATCTGAAATATCGATATGAAATCTGTCCGAGAGAGTCGATGATAGAATGGAATTTTTCTGAGAGAGTTGAGAGAAAAAAAAAAGAGTTGAGAGGAATAATCGAGTATGTTTGAAGGAGAGAGAGTTTGATCGAGATAAGAGAGAAAATAAATAAATAAACCCTTTAGAAAAAAGATAAATAGATAAAAACTCTTGAAATTAATATAATTTAGAATAACCGTAGGATCGCAACCTATATCAACGGTGCAAAAATTACTCTCAATTATTATGAATTAATATATAATTGATGCAACAGAGTTTTTGATGTGCAACGTATATTTCCGTTGCTCAGTTTGCAACCTTTATATCCGTTGGACATCAAAAAAAAAATTGGCGTTGCAAAAACCAGGATATGGTGTAGTGTAATAACTCCTTTCTCTTTCCAATTCTTCTTGATCGCGGCTTCCCATAGCTACTAATTTCTGTTGATTATCATTCACCATCTTTTCTTATTGTGGCTGCGAGGTACTCGCCACTGTGTTAATCATCTTAGAAAGTAAACTTCCATTTGCTGCTATTGAACTAGTGTTCGCGATTGGATATGATTCCATCTCACTTTGCTTCTCCTCCAGTGTAATATACTCTTCTTGTAATTCTCGCAGCTCTGTCATTGTGATTGTATTTTTGATTCTGAAAATTTGGATATACAACAGATTGGTTGCGAACATGGAATTGATGAAAGATAAAATGAGATATCTCTCGTCTACTCTATCAGCCATCTCGCTACACATCGTTTTCCATCTTAATGTCAAATGCTTCAAACTCTCTCCAACTCTCTGTTTCAACCCAAATATATCTTCGAACCCAGGTCGTGAAGAGTTGTTACTTATGTATGCTCCCAAGAAGGTAGTCTGTAAATGGATGAAAGAAGTTATTGTATTCTTGGGTAAACCCTCAAACCACTTCAATGCCTCACAAGTTAAGCTGGATGAGAAATATTTACACAATATAGCATCATGGTTTTCCCATTGTAGCATACATCTAACATAGGCTTTGATATGCTGAACATCACATGTAGTTCCATCAAAAATACTAGTTAACGCTGGAAAATTGCATTTTGGAGGTATTCCACCTAATTGTACTGCTTGAGTAAATGGAGTTTTCGCAGCTTCTTCAATGGCCTCATCAAGTTGTCTTCTACCTCCTTCTCTTTTACTATTTAATATTCCCCTCATTTCTGCCAATTCTCTCAGGATTTGCTCATTTCCACCTGAATCTTGTTCCATTGGTATTTTCAATGCAGCCTCCCTTTTTCTGCGCTCATGTCTTTCTTGTCTTGCGAGATTTTCTACTTCTTCTTCAGTGTCTTCATTTTGCCTTCTTTCGCGGTTTTCTTCTTCACCTTCCTCTTGAACTCGCAATGGATTGTTGCTTCCATTTTCTTCTCTATCATTTTGTTCATTTCTCACCACCTCTCTTCGCTGTCTTTCTATTCTATCATACTCTTCATTGATATTATCATTATTACGGTTTCTTGCACGTCTCCATTCTTGATTATCATGATTATTCTGACGTATTGTTTCTTGAAATTCTTGTTCTTCTACTTCTACTTCTGCTCTTAATCTCTCTCTCTCGCAAGCTAAACGTTCTTGTTCAGCATAATGTCTCCCAATTTCTTCCTCTATTATTCTTCGATTTCTTTGAATTTCTCGCTCATGTAATATTCTTCTTCCTTCTTCTTGATTTTTTTCTCCATCTTGGTTATTTCCACACTTTTGATTTCTATTATCACGTCTTGCGGAAGTGTCATTGCGAGGAACATAACGATCATTTGCTATTTCCTCTCCTCCATAATATTGTTCCTCATTTGGATTCTGCATTTCTTCATGAATATTTTCACCGACATTCCTTGTTGGAGAATTTTGCCTTACTCCTTCTCTAAACGACTGTGAAATTGATCTTACAGTACTTCTTGATCTTCTTCTTTGTAACCTCAAATTCTCCATTCCTAACTCGTGATTTTGCCTTGTTAGATTCGCACGCTCTTCAGCCGCTAACCTTCTTTCTTCTTGTTCTCTTTGTCTTAATTCCTCCAATGTTTCATTTGCATCATGTCCACGAATTAATCGTTCATCTACTGCGTGATTTATTTCTTCATGCCTTTCATTTCTTAATTGTCGATTTTCTGATTCTTCCACTGAATCCGATCGCCAAGTATGCACACTCACTCTATCATAATCTACAGCTTTATCTTGTATTGGCGTTTGCTGATTTGGATGTTGAACCTGATTTTCTCCATCATTTCTTGTTCTTTGCCTTCTTGTCCTCAATCTTGGAGATTCTCCCATTTCATTTGTCTCTTCTCCTGCAAGTCTTTTAGTTCTTCTTACGGTCGTTGGTGGCTCTGACGTGTTTCTTCTTCTTCTAGCCATTAGCTTTAATGTATTACTGAAAATTGCTTAAAATCTTCCACCAATTACTCCTGATCTCTTCTAACCACAATGTCAATCTTTACTTTTTCAGTCCCTGTTTCTGGGCGCCAAAATGTAGTTGCAGGAAATCCTACACTACACCCTTAGTAAGAATTCACAAAGATTAATACATAATTTGAAGATAAAGAACAATATTTTTATTAATTTGATCCAGAAAGAATTACAGGAAATTTGAGAAATCAAGATTACAACAACCTTCTCTAAGTTTTTCTCTCTCTTCAAGATTTTCTCATTACTCAAAAATTATCTCTCCTTTCTCAAATCTATTGGTCCTCTATATATAGGTTAGTTACATAGTGGATGACAGCTAAGATGTCCTTTAATTTCGGATCTGGCCCGCGAGATATTCGCAAAATCTATAATATCAACTCTCGTAGGTACTTTAATCCTCACAGAATCATCATGCTCTTCTCATGTTTTGGCTGTCATCATTCATTACGTCACTTATTAGATCATCCTTCAACAATTTCAGTAGGTTGTTAGAGAATCTCGCAGGATAACTCGCAGGAATGTCGTTAATTCCCGCAAGAATAATATAGTGGCGATATTCTGGTCCTACAAATTTGTATGTTCAAATTGTTGAAATATTATAGTAAATTCACATGTCTGAGGATGGTAAAAAGAGCTTCCAGTGATTGTTCTCTGGATTCAAAACAAAACACGATTAAGAAAACAAAAATCAATGGAAATTTGGTACCAATTTTATAGAGTTTATTTCAATTATGGAAAATAATGAGAAATTTAGGGTTTAAGATTTACCTGAGAGAAGTGAGATTCAGAGACTTCGAGAGAGAAAGAGAAAGAATTATTATACCTTGGAACCGTACCGGAATCATGGAACGATGATAAAAAAAAGTTCGAAGGTGAGGTCGGGGAAATAAGTGAATACTGTGAATCTTACCCAGCCGTCCAATGACTACTCCATCCGCAGCTTCCCGACCTTCGGATGATGGCCCCCGTCAAACGTCGTCTGTCTCATAACTTTTCATTAATCGCGGTCATGGATTATAAAATCTATAGTAATATGTAGTCCCCACGTTAAAGTATAAGTGGTGATAGGTTAAAATATAGCTGTCAAGCCTATCAACCTTTTTTGATTTTTATGTTGTTGTTTGGTAGGATGGTCAGTCTTCTCCCGTGAAATTAACAAAAAATGATTAGATTAGAACTGTCAAACATTAAGCATGTAAGTTAGTCGGGGCCTGTGACCTTAGTGTCTTATTGGTTTGGTAAAATTAGTCAGGGCCTACAACCCCGACAGTGGCATTCTAAGGATGCCCTAACATTTTGTTGGTCGGATCAAATTATCTGGGGCCTACAACCCCGACCGTAACCCCTTAAGGATGCCCTAATATTTTGTTGGTCGGGTCAAATTAGCCGGGGATTACAGCCCGGCCATGCCCTCTTAAGCATGCCTTGATGTTTTTTTTGTCATGTAAAATTGTAAGCCCCGACCGTGGCCTCTTAAGGATGCCCTAGTGTTTTATAGTGTTTTATTATTCGGGTCAAATTAGCCGGAGCTTACAACCCGGTCGTGGCCTCTTAAGGATGCTCTAGTGTTTTATTGTTCGGGTCAAATTAGTCGGAGCTTGCAGCCCCAGCTGTTTCCCCTTAAGCATGCACGGTCGTCAAACTGTATTGTTTTATTGGTCGAGTTAAATCAGTCAGGTCCTACAACCCCGGTCGTGGCCTCTTAAATTCTTGGAAGTTAACAGTTAGCTTCAAGGTTAGCAGGTTTTTAATTAGAAAATTAAGTTAGGTTAGAAAATCATATTAGGAAAGTTAGTCACGACAAACTGTAGTGTTTTATCTGTTGAGTTAAATCAGCGGGCCCCCTTAATTTTTTTTATCGTGTAACGAATAATAATAGCCCATATTGATGGTCATTCTTTTCCGCACATCTTAATCATCGAGAAGATTTGATACTTCCGTGTTCCTTCCCGCTGTACATAATTTCGTTAGGCATCGTAAAAATTTTCTCCAGGGGAGGAGGCAATGCAGTGCAAGGGTGTGCAATTGCACACCTTTAAGTTTCAAATATCATACTAAGTGTTAGTTTTGCAAGCCCAAATCAAGGGACTAATGGTTTTTTCACCCCTGAAATCCCAAGAGTCCAACTCTCCAAGACCCAATTACAGTTAAATATCCTTTTAAATGCAATTAACTCTTGCCCCTTTCTTCTCAAATTCATTTATTTGATCAAAATGAAGCATGCATTTGCATCCAAGACTCTTCTTGCTGGTTAAATTTGATGGACAATGTAATTTTTGATGCATAGAGGAATTTTTATTTGGTAATATTTTTATTTTGTCGTGTATTTATTTTTCTTGCACCTCCATTGAAATCATGGCTCCGCCCCTGAAGGGACGCCCATAGTGTTTTGTTGGTCAGGTTAAATTAACTTGTTGATTTAGGGGAGACTCCAACAGAATTAGGGGCGACACAAAAAGACAAAAATAGGTAATAATCGCAAGGTTAATCCATAATCGGTAGATAACTTTAAATCCCATTTTTTTAATGTCCAAACTACCATTTACATTCGGTAGATAACTATACAATTGTTAGTTAATCAATATTCAGTAGTCAAGATAGTTCATATGGATACCGAATATAGAGTTGCCCCAAAATAAGATTTCGCAAAAATCCTTTTTTTTTTGAATTTTGGTTGAGCCTATAATCGGTAGTAAATGAAGTTATCATGACTTCTGACTATACAATATACCTCTTTGGTGAAATCTTACCATAATCGGTAGTCAAGATAGTTCATATAGCTACAGAATATAAAGTAGCCCCAAAATCATATTTTGCAAAAATCCTTTTTTTTTTGAATTTTGGTTGAGCCTATAATCGGTAGTAATCGGTGGTTTTTAGCTTAGGGTTAAAATCGTAAAACACTAAACCCTAGCAGACAGTGATGTCACAACATTTAAAGTAACAAGCATTTACTAGGCACATTTACGGAAACTTTTAATGTGTCCCTAAATAATTACCGGGGTATCTTTTTCAAATTAGGGATACGACAAGCCAAACCCTAATTCCCACGTGTGCCAATGGCAAATCATGCCAGCCACACCAACCGTGCCAAAGCATGCCAATGATAGGTGTAGAATACACCGTATTTTATATTAAATATTTATGCTTTCTTTGCTATTTTTCGTGGAAATTATGTATCTTATGTTCGATTTTGAGTTATTAGGTACTCTGGAGTCGTACGGACGAAAAGAACAAGAAATCGTCCAATTATCCACAAGAGGCGGAATTATCATTGCAAACTACTGCGGGCAGTCGCATGGGCATATCAGATATTCGAAACTCGGGTCAGCAAATGCACGCATTTGAAAGCCAAGACAAATTGTATGCGCCAATGGAGTTTAAAGAGAATTCTTATTTTCCTGATGTTGAAACTATAGTTCAAGATTAGCTAATGGGCCTTAGCTTAACAATTTATTTACACCACAAGTACGTGGAGTGCCCAGGTTCGGTGGGTGTTTGCCCTGGTCTGATGATAGGTTCAATACAAGACGGAGAAGAACTGTGGACGCCTGAGTTTTGGTGGAAAAAGAACGAGTGTCGTTGTTGCCCTTTCCAGTGAAGATGGATGGTATTTGCCCTCGAGTTGGAGAACTGGGATCGGTAGTGATGGTTGGATATGAAGCCATTGATGAATATGAGCTGCTTCCAATATCGGCAGTAAGCATGTGAGCTTACACTCTGCCAGGAAGGTAAGTAGTTGATGAATTCAGGGATCGTGTATGGTGGCTGTGGTTTAATTGTGTAGATGAATGAACGCAGGAAATTGGTTGATGCTGGTGATGTCCGGGATTAATAGAAGAGCTCGAGCGTGGTAGTAACGTGAAGGACTTAAATATTGCTGCCAGATTGAGGAATGGTGGTGACGGGATGACAAAGTGAAAAAGGGATTTGGCAAAGGTCAGTATGATGGTCAATGAACACGGAACTAGTAAGCTGACTTAAAAGAGACCGAGTATGATGATGGCTTTCATGGAGTGATCAATGCTGGCAGTAGCAGTCTGTTGGGTAGAGCTGGAAGGATAGATGGTGATCGGTGGTTGAATGGCAGTGACTGAACTGAATAATGCCGAGAATGTTAGTTACTGACAATGACGAGACGATGGAGAGTGCTGCAACTCGAGACGGTGGAAGACATGTTGGCGCTGAGTTTTAATGGAGAGATGCAGTCACTGGGTTGATAGCGTGTGCTGGGAGTCTGAATGGAGCTACTGACGTTCGTCGATGCATGCTGAGATTATTCTTTTCGTCGTATGGTGACAAGGGAACACTGTCATACCACGGGACTAATAGCTAGGAGATTGATGGACATCTCGAGAGTGAACAGTTGGTTGACGTCAAAACTGTTGTAGCTTGGCAATGGAATCAATGATGAAGTGGTGCTGACGGATGGAGAACATGCGTTGTATGGCATGCATGAATGGTGATGATAACTATAGAAAGTGACTGTTGACAGCCATTAAAATGAGAAGACGAAGCAGATGGACGTAGTTGAGCTCGAGTATGGGCTCTGACGGTGACTTCTGTGAAGGTAGGATGTTGCCGATGTATGAAGTCGAGAAGGGCGTTGACGGTGATTGAAGTCGAGCTGATGACTTAATGGTCGATGAATGACACTGTGAAGAATGCATGGCTGTTAATAGTGGGTTGCCGAGCATGGTAGGTGGTTGTGCCGTATGTGAGTGGAGCTGGAGTTCGGTGTATTGCTGCCAGTGATGAAGGCAATAGTGCAGTCGATGTCCAGAATAAAGTTAGAAAATAAGTTATTCTCCTACGGAGGAATGAATAGGAGTGTGGAGCAGTAGTGATGACACGGAACTAACGTGCTGGTGAGTGTTGCTTCCATTATGGACCTGGATTTAGGGAACTGTCCGCGAAGAGCATGGCTCATGTTAATGGACAAGAATGCAGAGAAGGTGATTCTGCTGAGAAGACGACAGTATGAAGGACAAGATGATGTTGGTCGAGCTTGGCAGTGGTCGGTTGTGAACAAGAATGTTTGATGCTAACAGTACTGAAGCAAGCCAGGTTCATGTACTGCTGGTAAGTAATGGAGTAGCAATGAGGAGTTGCAGCTGGCTGACGCTTCTCGCTCTCGATGGAGTTACTCTTGGCAGTGACGGGAGTTAATATGGATTGCATGGCTGTTGTTCATGAGCTGATGCCATTTTCTGCCGGTAGTTGTAAGTTCGAGTGCAGGAATGGGAATGGCTTCACGTACTAATGCTTAGGAGAAGCCTCCTTTTGTTCCTGGAATTATGTTCTTATCTGGTGGACAGTATGAAGTCGAAGAAACCCTAAACTTGAATGCAATGAATGAGAGCTGCCAGCGACTGAATAAAATTTGCTAAGGTTGGTAGATGCAAATAAAAGCTCGAGCTGGGATTGCGTGATGGAGGCTGTTGCTGTGTGCTGCGTATCCCACACAGTCCAATGAAGAAATGAGATTGGGCTTTAGCTGCTGCACGAGCCCATTAGGCAGGCTATTGAGCCAAATTACACGAACAGAATTAAGGGTGGTGCGGCTACTTCAAGTGGAAATTTGGCCGTGAGTTTTGGCCAGAATTTGGAACCTGCTTTGGTCCGGGATTTGATGCACGGGACACAATTCTAAGGAGGTGCACTTTTCTATTTTTGCTAGGTTTCCTAACTTTTTCAAGAGGAGGTTACAAAACTCCATATATAGGGAAGCCTAGGCAAAAAATATCATCATCATATATCTACTACTTTTTTCTAGGGTTTGCAATATGATAGAATTTCTTCTTCTTCTTGTTATGAACTCCTTGAATATGAGTACTTAATTTTATTATTGGTTATGGAATAATTGGATTTCACATAATATGCTTTTTGATATGATAAATTAGTTTTGTCTCCATACTTTATCGATTATGATTCACAATTTATATTGATATATGATATGAATGCTTGTTTGATCGAGTCGCGAATCGGTTGAGTTTGTTTTCACATCTATTGTTAGTTTAGGGTTTATTATAAAAGTGATATTCCTTGAATACAAGTGAATAAATATGATTATAGTTTGTAGTGATATATTCTTATGATCATATGTGAATCGTAACCTTTGTTAAATTGAATTAGTGCGCTTTCCACGTTCGATTGCTTTGATTGGCCTGATTTCATAGAACTTAATGCATCTAGGGAATTAAACCTGATTAGTGATTTTACACGTTAGGTTGTTCTTTTATATAGAACTCATACTCGCATCTTTTAATGTGTTTGTTGATGACAAGAGGGAATTTGCGGGATATTCTTGCGATCAAGGTATTCTAGGGCTTTTGATAAAAGTTGAGATTAAATATCAATTCTAATTATTGTTTTGAAAGCATGTTAGTGAATGAAGATGAATCCTTAACCAATATCTTTTCTATTTGATTTGTTTGCTTATTTCTTTATTTGCTTTTATTTTACTATTAATTGCATAAAAATCAGAAAATACCCGGTGTTGTTTATATAGGAAACCGAAACAACGAGACAACCTAGTCCTCTCTGTGGGATCGATCCTTTCTTGCCCTTGCTATATTTATATTTTGAGTAGTAAGAAAGTGTAATTATTTTTGACGCATACGACAGCGATCAAATTTTGGCGCCGTTGCCGGGGAGGCAACGGTTGTCACTTGTTTTTGGTTTCTTATTTTTGTTTTTTGTTTAGTTTTTAGTTTTTCTTATTTTATGGTTTTTAACCTTGGTTTGGGAATCGTATTTCAGGTACCAATTATATGGAAGGAGCATATTGAAACAATGGATACGTCTTTCAACCTCCTCAACACTATGACAATTACCCACCATCTATGGAATGCAATCAAAACCAATTTATTGGCTATGATGCATATCCTAGAGAACCTTATGGTGATTTTCATACATACCAACAACAACCTTGTAGTGGGTATGTAAGTCAAGCACCTAGGTGGGATAATTATACTTCTAATTGGCTTTATTCGAGTTGTATGCAGATTATGCATGGATTGCAAGATATGCAACAAAGGCTAGACCAACTTGACTGTAATAGAGAGAACGTCGCACAAACCAATTTCTAGAATATGCCTTCTTACCCGACTCCGGATCATAGTTATGATCATTCACCCATTCAAAGGGGAGAGTCATGGGAAAGAGAACATATTGTAGCTAATAGTGGTAAGCGTGTGAACGTCAGGAAACTTGCGCAGAAATTATACAAGTTGGAAGATGATGGATACTCGGAAGAGCTTGTCGATGAAATTAGTAGGACCATCCATATGGAACTTAAACGACGTAGTGATAAAGGTTGGGAAACCGACGACGATTCTGATTTTGGTGAGTCTGAATATGAAGACGAAGAGGAGTATGTTGAGAATGTGACCGTTATGACCAATATTATGGAAGACCCAATTGAACTTGTGAATGATTGTAATGATGATGTTTATGTCGAGACTTTGGTTAATTCAGAAACGGATGAAGAATGGTTGCAAGGTTTGATAGAGGACCATGATATACAAGAGGTGAATAATTCACTTGAGTTTTTCAAGGATGAAGAGGATTCCGTGTTACAAGAGATTGTGCGAGGTTTGTCTAACCCTTTGCATATTGTTTCTTCTCCTTTACCTCTTATTGGTTTGAATGTATGTGCTTCGATAACATTATTAGATGACTTTGTTTCTCGATTTCCACCATTAGAAACATTAGATTCTCATACTATGCAGGTTTTGGACCAAGAAACCGTGGAAGTACCTGACTCCTATATTCTTTATGCACTTCCAAGTGTGGACAAGAATAAGTGTGGGGGAAGCTTTTATAGGTTAATAGCTTCATTTTTGTTTTATATTACTAATATTTGTGTGAAGCTAGTGTTTTAAAAACAGGTACTATGGATGGATCCCCAAATTTTCAGATTGCTAATATATGGGGAATGAATTTTACAAGAAGCTACGTCGGGCCGTCGACTTTAAAACAAGCGCTTAGTGGGAGGCAACCCACCGGTTTTGTATCTCTTATCCTTTTGCTTTTTATTTTATTTTTGTTTCGTTTATTTATTTTTTATTATTTTCATATCATATTTGCATCCCCATGTTTAATTTCATTAAGTCCATAATCTATCTTAGAAGAGAATTATGATGAATACCTTTTCGTCAGAAAATTTCAGACTGCGCGTAGTTTAGTCCAGAGACCATAACTGTAATACCGTTATCAGAAAACTGTGAAATTTTGACACTGTGTAGAAAACACGTAGGTTAACAACTTTTGTGAAATGGAGTTTTTCCAAATTCCTTACCAATTTGCACAGTTTTTGCGTTTTATCTGCTGATTACGTCAGAATTCAGAACTTTCGGTTTTACACATTGAGGACAATGCGAAGTTTAAGTGTGGGGGAGCATTTATATGTTTGTATATTTTGTTTTAGTTTGTTTTATGCCTTTAAAAAAAAATCAAAAAAATAGAAAAACCAAGAAAAAATTTGTGCTTTTTGAACTCCGAAATCTAGAAACTTGTGCCTTTAGGATGACACCATTAGTGGATGGAACCATTTTGAATGCAGGAGTTGAGGAACCAATTAACTAAACGGGACGAACATAGCTCATAATCATAAACACCATGATAGTTGTTACCATATCTCGGAATTTCACCATATCGCATTCTATTTTTATTTTTCCATATTTAT
The DNA here is from genome assembly GCA_023529315.1 of Papaver bracteatum. Classification (NCBI taxonomy): domain Eukaryota; kingdom Viridiplantae; phylum Streptophyta; class Magnoliopsida; order Ranunculales; family Papaveraceae; genus Papaver; species Papaver bracteatum. The sequence continues at coordinate 2,953,459 of JAJJWX010001098.1, read as the reverse complement.
CTATTGTTCTCTAAGTGCTTTGGTGGGTCACTGAAAATCGAGTATTATTACTGCTAGGATGAAATAGAGTGATTGAGTTACTAGAAAAAGAAGAAAAAAATGAAAAAATATATGAAAAAAAAAAGAAAAAAAAAAGACCGACCAATTAGACCAAACGGAATAAAAAGACACTTGGGAATAGCAGTATGTGTGAAACGTAGTCCCTGTCTCCGTCGCCTAAACAAGCATGGAATGCAGGATCCAAGGCAACTATCATGTACTTGCTGACAAGAATCATGCGCTTGGATCCAGTTTGATCCAATCATGTTGTCTAAAAAAAAAAACGAAGTAAAAAAAAAAAAGTATTATTTTGGTTGAATAAAGTCACTCCTGGTTCCCTTGTATATGCCAGTGAGTTGATGTAGAATTCAACCAAGTAGCTCAATCCAATAGGAATAGGTTCATCTTGGCAGTGACCTTCAGACAGATATGGGAAACATCGATCACTTGTGAACATTCGCCAACATCTACATCTATATCCATCTTCTTAATCTTTTCATTGTGATTGTGGTTTGTTAGTTTCCGAGTATTGTGGCTTGTTCGACTATCTACTTAAAAGCTTTATTTACTAATATATGAATTTAATTTGCAAGGTACCTCTTCCTGTAGTCATTTTGGATTCGTTCATTGATTTGTCATAAATAGATGGAGTTGGAAATATAGGTTTTGTAGGTAGACCTCTTGTAAACCTTCACGAGACTATAACTCGTCCACTAGGGACACCTAGGGGTTTAAAGGCTTGTTACTTATGCTAAAATTAATTGTAGCCTCGACGAGACGGAGTTGTTGTATTTTATTTTGTTTGATTTGCTCGAGGACTAGCAAAGTATAAGTGTGGGGGAATCTGATAGGTGTAGAATACACCGTATTTTATATTAATTATTTATGCTTTCTTTGCTATTTTTCGTGGAAATTATGTATCTTATGTTCGCTTTTGAGTTATTAGGTACTCTGGAGTCGTACGGACGAAAAGAACAAGAAATCTTCCAATTAGCCACAAGAGGCGGAATTATCATTGCAAACTACTGCGGGCAGTCGCATGGGCATATCGGATATTCGAAACTCGGGTCAGCAAATGCACGCATTTGAAAGCCAAGACAAATTGTATGCGCCAATGGAGTTTAAAGAGAATTCTTATTTTCCTGATGTTGAAACTATAGTTCAAGATTAGCTAATGGGCCTTAGCTTAACAATTTATTTACACCACAAGTACGTGGAGTGCCCAGGTTCGGTGGGTGTTTGCCCTGGTCTAATGATAGGTTCAATACAAGCCGGAGAAGAACTGTGGACGCCTGAGTTTTGGTGGAAAAAGAACGAGTGTCGTTGTTGCCCTTTCCAGTGAAGATGGATGGTATTTGCCCTCGAGTTGGAGAACTGGGATTGGTAGTGATGGCTGGATATGAAGCCATTGGTGAATATGAGCTGCTTCCAATATCGGCAGTAAGCATGTGAGCTTACACTCTTCCAGGAAGGGAAGTAGTTGATGAATTCAGGGATCGTGTATGGTGGCTGTGGTTTAATTGTGTAGATGAATGAACGCAGGAAATTGGTTGATGCTGGTGATGTCCGGGATTAATAGAAGAGCTCGAGCGTGGTAGTAACGTGAAGGACTTAAATATTGCTGCCAGATTGAGGAATGGTGGTGACGGAATGACAAAGTGAAAAAGGGATTTGGCAGAGGTCAGTATGATGGTCAATGAACACGAAACTGGTAAGCTGACTTAAAAGAGACCGAGTATGATGATGGCTTTCATGGAGTGATCAATGCTGGCAGTAACAGTCTGTTGGGCAGAGCTGGAAGGATAGATGGTGATCGGTGGTTGAATGGCAGTGACTGAACTGAATAATGCCGAGAATGTTAGTTACTGACAATGACGAGACGATGGATAGTGCTGCAACTCGAGACGGTGGAAGATATGTTGGTGCTGAGTTTTAATGGAGAGATGCAGTCACTGGGTTGATAGCGTGTGCTGGGAGTTTGAATGGATCTACTGACGTTCGTCGATGCATGCTGAGATTATTCTTTTTGTCGTATGGTGACAAGGGAACACTGTCATACCATGGGACTAATAGCTAGGAGATTGATGGACAGCTTGAGAGTGAACAGTTGGTTGACGTCAAAACTGTTGTAGCTTGGCAATGGAATCAATGATGAAGTGGTGCTGACGGATGGAGAACATGCGCTGTATGGCATGCATGAATGGTGATGATAACTATAGAAAGGGACTGCTGACAGCCATTGGACTGAGAAGACGAAGCAGATGGACGTAGTTGAGCTCGAGTATGGGCTCTGACGGTGACTTATGTGAAGGTAAGATGTTGCCGATGTATGAAGTCGAGAAGGGCGTTGACGGTGATTGAAGTCGAGCTGATGACTTAATGGTCGATGAATGATACTGTGAAGAATGCATGGCTGTTAATAGTGGGTTGCCGAGCATGGTAGGTGGTTGTGCCGTATGTGAGTGGAGCTGGAGTTCGGTGTATTTCTGCCAGTGATGAAGGCAATAGTGCAGTCGATGTCCAGAATAGAGTTGGAAAAGAAGTTATGCTCCTACGGAGGAATGAATAGGAGTGTGGAGCAGTAGTGATGACACGGAACTAACGTGCTGGTGAGTGTTGCTGCCATTATGGACCTGGATTCAGGGAACTGTCCGCCAAGAGCATGGCTCATAGTAATGGACAAGAATGCAGAGAAGGTGATTCTGCTGAGAAGACGACAGTATGAAGGACAAGATGAAGTTGGTCGAGCTTGGCAGTGGTCGGTTGTGAACAAGAATGTTTGATGCTAATAGTACTGAAGCAAGCCAGGTTCATGTACTGCTGGGAAGTAATGGAGTAGCAATGAGGAGTTGCAGCTGGCTGACACTTCTCGCTCTCGATGGAGTTACTCTTGGCAGTGACGAGAGTTAATATGGATTGCATGGCTGTTGTTCATGAGCTGATGCCATTTTCTGCCGGTAGTTGTAAGTTCGAGTGCAGGAATGGGACTGGCTTCACGTACTAATGCTTAGGAGAAGCCTCCTTTTGTTCCTGGAATTATGTTCTTATCTGGTGGACAGTATGAAGTCGAAGCAACCCTAAACTTGAATGAAATGAATGAGAGCTGCCAGCGACTGAATAAAATTTGCTAAGGTTGGTAGATGCAAATAAAAGCTCGAGCTGGGATTGCGTGATGGAGGATGTTTCTGTGTGCTACGCATCCCACACAGGCCAATGAAGAAATGACATTGGGCTTTAGCTGCTGCACGAGCCCATTAGGCAGGCTATTGAGCCAAATTACACGAACAGAATTAAGGGTGGTGCGGCTACTTCAAGTGGAAATTTGGCCGTGAGTTTTGGCCATAATTTGGAACCTGCTTTGGTCCGGGATTTGATGCACGAGACACAATTCTAAGGAGGTGCACTTTCCTATTTTTGCTAGGTTTCCTAACTTTTTCAAGAGGAGGTTACAAAACTCCATATATAGGGAAGCCTAGGCAAAAAATATCATTATCATATATCTACTACTTTTTTCTAGGGTTTGCAATATGATAGAATTTCTTCTTCTTCTTGTTATGAACTCCTTGAATATGAGTACTTAATTTTATTATTGGTTATTGAATAATTGGATTTCACATAATATGCTTTTTGATATGATAAATTAGTTTTGTCTCCATACTTTATCGATTATGATTCACAATTTATATTGATATATGATATGAATGCTTGTTTGATCGAGTCGCGAATCGGTTGAGTTTGTTTTCACATCTATTGTTAGTTTAGGGTTTATTATACGTAAAAGTGATATTCCTTGAATACAAGTAGCATAAATATGATTATAGTTTGTAGTGATATATTCTTATGATCATATGTGAATCGTAACCTTTGTTAAATTGAATTAGTGCGCTTTCCACGTTCGATTGCTTTGATTGGCCTGATTTCATAGAACTTAATGCATCTAGGGAATTAAACCTGATTAGTGCTTTTACACGTTAGGTTGTTCTTTTATATAGAACTCATACTCGCATCTTTTAATGTGTTTGTTGATGACAAGAGGGAATTTGCGGGATATTCTTGTGATCAAGGTATTCTAGGGCTTTTGATAAAAGTTGAGATTAAATATCAATTCTAATTATTGTTTTGAAAGCATGTTAGTGAATGAAGATGAATCCTTAACCAATATCTTTTCTATTTGATTTGTTTGCTTATTTCTTTATTTGCTTTTATTTTACTATTACTTGCATAAAAATCAGAAAATACCCGGTGTTGTTTATATAGGAAACCGAAACAACGAGACAACCTAGTCCTCTCTGTGGGATCGATCCTTTCTTGCCCTTGATATATTTATATTTTGAGTAGTAAGAAAGTGTAATTATTTTTGACGCATACGACAGCGATCGGCCAACCACGCTAGACGCACCTCCGTGCCAATGGAAAATCATGTCAGCCACACTGACCGCGCCAAAGCATGCCAACCATGCTAGCCGTACCTCTGTGCCAAAGCAAATCATGTCATCCACACCGACCGCGCCAAAGCATGCCAACCATGCTAGACACACCTCTGTGCCAATGGAAAATCATGCCAGCCTCACCGACCGCGCTAAAGCATGCCAACCATGCTAGCCGCAGCTTTGTGCCAATGGAAAATCATGCCAGCCACACCGACCGCACCAAATCATTCCAACCATGCTATCCGCACCTCTGTACCAATGGAAAATCATGTCAGCCACACCAACCGTGCCAAAGCATGCCAACCATGCTAGCCGCACCTCTGTGCCAATGGAAAATCATGCCATCCACACCGACCGCGCCAAAGCATGCCAACCATGCTAGCCGCACCTCTGTGCCAATGACAAATCATGCCAGCCACACCGACCGCGCCAAAGCATGCCAACCATGCTAGACGCACCTCTGTGCCAATGGAAAATCATGCCAACCACATCAACCGCGCCAAAGCATGCCAGCCATGCTAGCCGCACCTCCGTTCCAATAGAAAATCATGCTATCCACAACTATCGCGCCAAGCCAAACGCACATCGACATGGCCCCATGCCGCGCCACCATACTGGCCTTCACTACGCGGCTATCAAAACGAAGGCATGCAATAATCAACGGTTGCCCTTCAATCTCAGGAGCAAATCCTGGCCGTCTAAGGTTACCAAATGACCTTTGCCCCAAAACCCTAGCTTGGTCACGCACCTAGCCCAAGCTAGTCACGCCATGCGCCTATGGAAAACCCTTGGCCCCACATGACAAGCCAAAATCGCACCTAGCCCAAGCTAGTTGCGCCATGACAAACACACTCTGCCTTGGCCCTATCTATGCTAGTCACACTATGCCAAGACAAACGCCCTTTCTTTGGCCCTAGCCATGCCATGCGCCCATGGAAAACCCTTGGCCCCACATTCCAATCCAAACCAAACCTAGCCAAGCTAGCCGCGCCATGCCAAACACACTTTTCCTTGGCCCTAGCCATGCTAGTCACATCATGCCAAGAAAAACGCCCTTGCCTTGGCCCTAGCCACGCCATACACCCATGGCAAACCCTTGGCCCCACATGCCAAGCCAAAATCGCACCTAACCAAAGCTAGCCATGCCCAAGGCGAACCCTTGGCCCCACATGCCATGCCTAACCACACCCTAGCCGCGCCACCCTGTTGGCCTTCCCTACGCGGCCACCAAAACGAAGGCGTGCGGCAATCAACGATTGCCCTTCAATCCCATGAGCAAATCCTAGCCATCCAAGGTTACCAGACGACACATGGTAACCTTTGGCCCGAAAACCTAAGTTTGGCCACGCCAAACCATGCCATGCCAAGGGCATGCTAACCTAGCCGTGCCACCACGTTGGCCCTCACTACGCGGATACCAAAACGAAGGCGTGCAACGATCAACGGTTGCCCCTCCTCTCAAGATGCAAAATCTCGGCCGTCGAAGGTCACCAGGATAGAAAGTTTCCCGAGCTTGACTTGCCAAGCCACAACAACATGCTACATGTTTTCCAAAAACATTTGAGACATCAACACAAACCGGGGGATCCTATTTGGGTATTGGTTTGGCGGTTTATAGCGTGCGGTGTACACTACGTCCGTCATAAGGAAGTGTCACAAGGGTGAGGCGGTTAGTAAATATGGGAAGTTATGTGTGAAACGTTCATGGGACATAAAGCACATGCGTTAACAATTTTATGGGACATCAATTCCATAACGTTAGCAGTTTCATGAAAACCAGTTTCATGCGTTAACCACTTTATGGAACATCAATTCCATGCATACGGTTACCACCTCCTCCCATTTACTTCCGCACTCCTTAATGAGACCAGGGTACGTTTTTACTCCGACTTATATAAATAGGTCTTACCTATTTCCATTGAACAACAAGTTCATATGGGAGATACAACAATCAGAAATACTTACTTGCTAGCTCACCTTATTAGCTCTCTCACTTTTCTGATAACAAGTCGTAGTAACCCAACTACTCTTCCAGAATCAACTAATCTGGTCTCACCACTTTCCTTGCTTCCTTCCCAAAAATCAACCCATTCTCCTCCACTTTGTGACCAAAGCAAGTCTGGAACGACCATTTCTTGGTTTAGGCCGGACTTGTACATATTGATCTCTCGAATCTAAAGTACTCCCTTGCAGTACATTGTTTATGGTTTAAATTGTTTCTCACCTGCACACCCGCAATTACCGAAATCATCAGAAACCATTTTCACCTACAAACAATTCGCGACCACAGTGGTAAGTTCGATCTTTCAGTTATAATGTCAATTTTCAACCAGCGATCTCATTCTTCGACCCAAACGTCAAGATGTTAGAGGAAGGTGATCCACTCCGAATCAGTTACTCGATGGCTCAATTATCAGTCATGACACGACAAGGGATGACTGGGACTTCTTAGAGGCTAGGAGCAAAATGATCCGCCCATGGATTAACGACGCAGTTATCAGATAACTCAGCAATGACTCGGAAGACTGGGGACTTCCCATGACCATGTTTCTCGAAAAAAAAAAAACCTGGTCCTACACCCGAAAAGTTTATTCTCATCAGAAGACCTGAGAAACCAAGTAAGTCTTATCTAGACAAAAATACATGGTTTGCTTTTTCAAGTTCTGATAAAACCTATAGCCATGTTTTATCCCATGTCATCTAAAGTACATATTTATCTCTCGAATCTAAAGTACTCCCTTGCAGTACATTTTTTATGGTTTAAATTGTTTCTCACCTGCACACCCGCAATTACCGAAATCATCAGAAACCATTTTCACCTACAAACAATTTGCGACCACAGTGGGAAGTTCGATCTTTCAGTTACAATGTCAATTTTCAACCAGCGATCTCATTCTTCGACCCAAACGTCAAGATGTTAGAGGAAGGTGATCCACTCCGAATCAGTTACTCGACGGCTCAATTATCAGTCATGACACGATAAGGGATGACTGGGACTTCTTAGAGGCTAGGAGCAAAATGATCCGCCCATGGATTAACGACGCAGTTATCAGATAACTCAGCAACGACTCGGTAGACTGGGGACTTCCCATGACCATGTTTCTCGAAAAAAAAAAAAACCTGGTCCTACACCCGGAAAGTTTATTCTCATCAGAATACCTGAGAAACCAAGTAAGTCTTATCTAGACAAAAATACATGGTTTGCTTTTTCAAGTTCTGATAAAACCTATAGCCATGTTTTATCCCATGTCATCTACCAACACACGGTTCCATGGTTTTCCTGGGATGTTTGCATCACTTTTATTTATAGCCAAAGGCAATTCAATTCTAAACATTTCATTCAAAAAAAAAAAAAAAAATCCAAAACCGTCAAGGTAGCATTTATCTATTAACCCTAGAAAATCAAAAAATCAAAAACCAAAAACCAGGCGTCTCATTTGTCTTTCCAAACAAAAAACTAAAGATAAGAGGTCCAAAAGACATATATATATTCAAGGGAAGTTTTCCAACAATGACTTTCTCCTTTTGGCAAGGGCCTCCCTCGTGCTTTGGAGAGCCGCTCTCTTAAGTTTCAGCTTCCTACACAACTTCTTGAATTCCGCTTCCTGCTTCTTCATCATGTCTGCGGAAGGACCTTCAACTGCTCCAGCCAATGACCTTTGAACATCAAAGAGACCTTCAAAGAACCAAGGAACGTTGAATTTGAAGCCCTCGCACATGTCACGATGGAACTTCTAGCACGAGATTACATCCTCAGAAACTGTATGACCAGTGACGTTGCACATCGCATCAATCGAAGACAAGGCTTCCTCCACACGCTTGACCAACGCATGTCGACTAGTAATATTCTTGGTCGTGGCAATATGACCGTGGCACTCCCATATCTTGGTGTATAACTCCACGTGTTTAGCTGGCACACTAAATCCCCCAATCAGTACGTGACCCGGGAAAGGGACCAGATACAGAGGATTGAAGGTGGCACTGCATGATCAATCAAAGAACCAAGCAAAGGGTCCCTAACCACAATTTCGCCAGCGGACCCCAGAGTTCTCTCTACCGTCTGAGTTGTGACAACACCTTCATGATGATGAACTTCAATGTCCAAGTCACTAGCCGGCACAGTTTCCGCAATTGGAAGTACGGCTAAGTCTTCACTCTGGCGGGTTTCCACTTCAAGGCCATCCTCAGAAATAGTTTCCTCCTAGAATATCAAGGTTTAGTTTTACTTCAAAAAAAAAGAGATTAAAAAAAAACACATGGAGGAGGCTCATTGATTCGGTTTCAGACTGACTAGAGGAAGATTTAGCATTGTTATCGGAAGAAATATTCTTGCCATCGCTGGACTCTGAACTTTTATCCTTTTCGGAATCCCCATCACCATGGATGAGATCGGTACCCCCACCTTCTGTCTCGAAAAACGATGATTTCTGACTACTTGCAAGTTTGGCAAAGGCGTTCGTGCTGCTGAAACACTGGACGAGATACAAGGACGCGTTCTCAGAAAAGAAACAAGGATATACGTGATTCAGCTGAAGTCAAGAAATAAATCACACGTACCCTCATGTTGGATGAACTAAAATTCGGTAGAGATGTGGAATCTGACTGGACACCGCCTGCACGATTCTTAAAACTTCTCTCCTTCACTTGGGGACTGTCCATGTCCAGACCGACGGATTTCCTTTTGGTTAAAGAAGTATCCCTCAACAATAGATGTTTTGATAAAATCTCGGCGGAAGGCCTACCACGAGTGTTTTCCACTACAGCTTTCACAGATACCTGGATGAATGGAATTCACTCTGCCAGAATGCATTATACTTGGAGGTAGTCGACGAATTTCGTTCCGAAAGAAAGAAAGGGATGCTTCTGCCCGGCACAAGAACACTATCATCAAGAACGTCCGATAATGGATCATCTGGAGCTGCCAGCTGACGAACGAGAGGGATCCCTTGGTCGAAACCCATATGCCGAGCTGCTCGCTCAATATTATAAGAGACTTCCTGACACGATCCTCGAAAGAAAGACAGTATATAGCCAGACGTGCAACTTCACATGAATACAATCTCACCGACGCCCAGATTTCCTCCATCAGAAAGCAAAGACATGTTTGGAGCAGAAGCAAAAGTATTAACATGGGCTATGGATGTACACACTGGGGCCCATGGACGAAAATTAGCGGCGCACGAGTTATCAAGGAAATCAGCTAGGTTTGAGCCAGCTCTTGGGCGCTATTCGACCAACGAAGTATTCTCAAACTACCCCAAGAAGAGGGAAGTGAAACCAACGGTTTAGAAGCATATATTTCAAAATGCTCCCATAGCCACGCTTGGAGAAAAGCAACATGAACATACGAATCCACTTTCATGTAACCGTTTGAAGCATGCATGTCCATAGCCAAATGATCCAAGTGTGTGTACAGAGAACCTAGAAACAAGCCGCCAATGGGGAGAACGACTCCAATCTTATAGAAAAATTGATGAGTTCCAGCCTTATCTCCTTCTTACCAAATCAATCATCGAAAATATTCCGGGATAACCAGAGAGCCAAGAATGCCGCGAGGTGGAGTGTATTATTCTTCTGATCCGGTGCCAGCTCATCGGGAAACTATTGAGACATCCACCAGGCATAGAAACACTTCGTCTCATTCTCCTTTCGGACAAACCCTTTCGAATTTGCAACCAGGGAGGTACGCATTTTTTCCTCATCATCAGACAACTTGGTGTTAAGGTTTCCTGTCATGGGAAGATTCAACAGGATAGCCACACTTTCTAAGGATATGGTCAATTCTCCAAACCTACATATGGCCGTGTGAGTATCTGGACACCACCTAGAGATGAAAGCAACCAATCTCGGGATGTATTTCCTAATTTGAAGTGATGCAGAGTCTGCGACAGCATCAATGATTTGCGCCTTGGTCAAATTAGCTCTTACGCACCCTTGACTTATCATAAAGTGTACCCATTTATCAAACGAATGCAGTGGACTCATTGGGATTTTGAAACCAATAAGAGAGAAGAAATACTCTTTCCTCTGAAGGCAAAACCATATTATATTTCCGGGAGAAACCGAACGGTCCCCTCCCTCACTCTCCGAACTGGTCAGAAGCAGTGGCGCATGCTTAAGTGGACTTCTCCTAGCAGAGACTATCGTGAAGAATTCATCATCCACGTTTGGCTTGGAGTTACAAACATCCTTAGATATGGCATAATTTTTCTCAAGCGACATCATAATAAAGATTCTCTCACAATACTTACGCTTTCCAATCAACTACATCTAGGGCTGCACATACTCCGGTACGGTCCGGTTCTTTAAAGGAACCGGTCCATGTACTTTGTGTTGGCCGGTACCTCCTTTAAAGGACCGGTACCTGTACCTGTACCTGGTGTTGTACCTGTACCTCCGGTACCGGTCCGGTACAAGACCGGTACCGGGTTTTTACCCGAAAAACATAACAACAATATAATCCAAAATAAGTTCAGGTTGCAATGTTGCATACATACTTAAGTTCAACATTTCCACAACTTCAAAAACAACAATCCAAAATAACTTAAGTTTCTAACAAGTAAAAACAACATTTCCACAATAAGTATGTCTACGACTACGACAAGTCGACAAGAAATGAAATGTGAACAACTGAACATTGCAAACGAAAAAGGATGGCTGCACAGTTGGTGTTATGTTTGACATTTGTTGAGGGCAGATCCAGCACAGTTTGTGTTATGTTTTACCCGAACAACTGAACGTTACATACTCTTGGCCTGGGGACCATTTGATCAATATCTCCAAGGTGATATACACCACCTGCACAGAGCCAGCACAACCTACACCATAATTTCAATAAACCATGATCAGCTGCTATTGAAATCCAACACTCTTTATCAATCACAATCAGCATCCAAGCCTATGGTTAAAAAACTAGTAGTAATATTTCAGGGTAATTCAATACAAAGAAACCCTAGCAATTTGAGAACAATAAATGCTAGCTTAATTTTACCATTAGTAAATCAATAAGAGCTGAATACTAATCGTCTTCCATTGAATATTTTCAGTCCATTCATTTCCATACATTACATAGTAGCAATGATAATTTGATATAGAAATGAATCCAAATTATGTTTCAATAATGAGTCAATGACAATGACAGCAAGATAACGAAAGTTACCAACCTTCCATTTCTTAGCAAGGAGCCAAGGAGCAAACTTCAAGCTTTCAGGAGATTCTCAATTATGACTGCAACATGCAAAAAAAATTTTTAACAAGAAGTATCAATACAAGAAACTTGAAGAAAGTAAGTACTACTAAAGAAAACAAAAAAGAAGAAAAACCTAAATAAGTACCTGCCGCATCTTCACCATCATCATCAGGTACATAATCACATAGAAGATCAAGAGCAATGGGTTTTTGTAAATAGCTTTGTGTACAGAGCAATGCCTCAACTGTCGTTGTAGACATAGAAGCTCTCCATGGAGTAAGCACGCGCTTCCCGGTGCTAAAAGCTGATTCAGAGGCAACTGAAGACACATGCATGGCTAATATATCTCTTGCCATGTATGACAGTACCTTATACCTATTTGCATTAGCCTTCCACCAACCCAATATGTCAAAGTCATCATCTTGATCTACTTCACGCATTTTTCCATCCATCACATCTGTCAAGTACCTATCTAACTCCGTTTTTCTTGCTTCTTCAACACAACTTGGGTTGTCCCAATGCTATCTCTTCCTTGATTGAATTTTAGATTTCAAGCCTTGAGATTGCAAGATAACTGAACTGGAAACTACCGGAGCAGCACTAGATGACCCTTCCTCATGAGTTGAATACACAGACATATAATCATCAAAGAGTTCCTGAAAATATAATTTCACCTTTCTCATGATTCTTTGAACCTCCCACGAATTGTTCTCAAACAAACAGTTAAGAGCAAATTCTAGCCCCTTTAGTTTCTCTCTTTGATCCAATAATTGAGCAAAGAACATAACAGGATTCATTTTCTCATACACACCCCAATACTTATTGTACTTGGCAAACATAAGACGAGACATACGTGCAATAAATGGATCAGATGCTACATTTTCTCTAAATTCAATCAATTGCTCATGGATGAATACCAATTCCCATAAGAAAGAATGAGTAGTGACTTGTGTAGAAGCAGAAAAACTTACAGTTGCATCGAAGAATAGCTTTAAACACTTCACAAGACCTCTAGCATATTTCCAATCTTCTGTATAAGGAGCATGAGTCTTTACTTTCTTTTTCTTCTTCTTATTTGCCTTGTTCTTGCCTGTTGTATCCACCTCTTCAACCTCTTCTTCCATATCCTCAACCTCTTCATCTTCTTCCATATTCTCAACCAGTTCTTCCACAATATCATCACTAGCTATAGCTTCCTCAATATCAGCATCACTTGGTAAAACAGATTCCTTGTCTTGCTCAAAAATAAACCTCTCTTGAAAGTCCTTATCAATCTGAGCTAACATTGCAAAAACCTTTTCATATCTTTGAGCAGCTTCAAACATCAAGTAAGTTCTATTCCATCGAGTGTGTACATCTAAAGTCAGTGCTTTCTTGTAATCTACCTTTGCTAGGGAAGCACATTGTTTAAACTTTTCATACCTAGAAGGAGAACCAAGAACATATTTTACAACTGACCTTATCCTTTTAACTGATTCATTAAAGAGTCGTACTGCATCTTTTATGACAAGAGCAAGAACATGGGCTGAACACCTCACCTGATAAAAGAAAACCACACACAAATTAAGAAGAATCAGAACTATGTCTAATTGCTTATAAGTAATACTAAGCATGGTATAAAAGAAAACCACACAACACACATTAGTACATTACACTAAAGCAAGGTCAAAACATGTATTAATGATGTGAAATGAGAATCTTACATGTAAGTATTTAGCTCTGATTGGTGATCCTGTCCAGCTAGTAACAACTTGCTTCAGATGATCCATAGCTACTTTGTTGGCGCTGACATTGTCTAGAGTGACACCAAAGATATCTTTTAGACCCCAATCTTTCAAACAATCCACCAGCTTCTCACCGATTGCATTACCTGTGTGACCTTCAACTTGACAAAACATGAGTATTCTCTTCTGCAATTTCCAGTTCTGATCAATGTAGTGAGCGGTTACACAAATATAATTAAAATTATTTGGTGATGTCCATGTGTCAGTTGTCAAAGATACCCTCTGCTTAGATGTCAAGAAGTAAGTTTTTAGGTTATTCTTCTCTTCTACATACATCTTTAACATATCCCTATAAATTGTCATACGTCCTGGAACCTTGAACCTAGGCTGTGCCTCTTGCATCATTGCCACAAAGCCTGACCCTTCTACTTTTCTAAAAGGTATTTCATCGGTAATTATCCACTCAACAAGACGCCTTCTTAACCTATCATAACTGTAAGTATGAGCAATAAGTTTACCATCCTGACCTGGTTTTGGGGGTGGCATCAACAAAGATGATTGTCCCTTTTCTTTCTTCCTATTAGGATTCTTTAGACATCTATTCAAATGCTTTCGTAATCCAGAAGTGTCATTATTGTCATTGTGAGCTTTGTATTTATGGTGGCAATGATGACATTCAGCCCACTCATCATCTATCCTAGTCATTTCCAACCAAACAGTTGATCTCACTTTGCCGTGCTTCTTTTTGTTATTTGTATCACTAACTTCAACTGCTTCAGCTGTACTTGTTGGAGTTGCATTTTCAGATTCATTTGTGTGAGATGCAGCTTGAGAGGATGATTCATTTGTTGTAGTTGGAGTTTCATTTGTAGTTGGATTTGGAGTTGAATTTGATGTGGTCATCTAACAAACATGAAACAGAACCAAATTACATTCATTTCAAAAGCTGTAAATGAGCAACAACAGTTCCCTTCCCAAATCATACTCAGTTGAAAGAAACATATCTTCCCAAATCATAGGAAGGAAGAAACAAATCAAACTGCTGAGTGACATACGCAGTTTTCTCATGCCAAACATAAAGATGCAGCTAAAATTAAAAAAAAAATGTATTCTACCCTACTCCAGAAAACTGTAAAAATGCAGCATTGCTTGCTCCAGAAAACTAGAATCTATTTCTAAATGCAGACCATGAAATGTGAGAGCATTTTCCTACATGAGGTAACCTTCTTATAAGACCCAACCTGTTCAATCTAAACAATCGGCAGAGATGTTACATGTTCTTATGAACACATTGACACTCAGCTTCAAAAATGTAATTCCCAAATTGATCAAATGTTTGGGAACCCGTCCAAACTTTAACTAATCATTTCAGCAATACATCCCAAAACCCAAATTGATCAAATTTTTACTTCTAGTGCACTTCAGTATAGGATAAAGTACCCAAATTGAACAAATTTTAGCTTTGAATTGAAGAAACTTACAAAATTAACAAGTACTACTAAATAGCAAATGAAATTACAGTAACAATAAGAAAGAAATTTAGAGTTTAAAATTTAAACAGACCCCCTCACCATTGTTTAGTTACTGTTCTCTGCGAATTATATCCACAGAATTGAAACAGAGAAAAAAATATTGTAATGGCAATTGGAAAATATGAATCAAACAGGGACCTCAACAACAACCCAAAAATAAGTTTCTTCTTATCTACAAAAAATGGAATGGAGGCATCTGTTTTAAATCTCTATTGCTTCACTGAACCCAATTTCTTAGTAGATCTTAGTAGATGAACATATAATAGAAAGAACGATTTACCTTCAGTCCTACACTCCACTGAACCCAATTTCTTCAAGAATATATAGAACTCAGATGAGTTGAATCTGTAAACAAGAAAAAACCCTAAATCAATCTACAATCAAACCCTAAATCAATCTACAATCAAACCCTAAGGAGAAGAATACTTACCTGATAGAGATGGTGATACCCATACACTGATACAGATACTGTGAATCACTGAATCTGAAATTCTTCACTGAACAGAGAAGAATGTTGCTGCCTGACAAAAAACGAAGAAGAAAAATGACTAAATGAGAGTGAAGTCTCGATATTCCTATACAACCATACCTATCCTGGACGGCTAGGATTAAAAACAATTCTAGATCTTAACGGATATTACACACCGGTACATATGCTCCGGTTCAAGTCCGGTCCTCCTCCAGAACTGGTGTCTGTACCGGTCCACACCGGTGCTCAACTTCCAATACCGGTGTCTGTACCGGCTAGACCGGTTCCGGTCCGGTCCCGGTTCGGTATTTCCGGTTCTACTCCGGTCCAGGTCATCTCAACCGGTTCTTGTGCAGCCCTAACTACAGCGGAACAATACGAAGAGAGATTATTACGGAAAACGCACGAAAATTATTTTCACCCAAGACGCAAGCCAGTTTGTTTCAAGGTCGTACCCTGCAGTATATAATTCTTGTCCAACCGAGGAAGAGTGACCCACCAGGGGAACCATGCCCACGGACACACTAAAACAAGGAGTAAACCCTAAAAACTAGGTTTTCGTGGGAAAGGGATGGCAAATTACTATCGCGTGCTTACTTACACAACGAGTTGAGGAGGTCAACATTACTATGGTATTCATGCCTAAGTACTACTATGAGCACGTGCAAGACATACTTGTGGATAGGATTCACACCAACATGTTCTACAAGGTCATAAAAAGGTACGCCTACAACTAGGGTTTTCACCAACACAAGAAAACAAAAGGAAAGCAAGACAAAGAAGAAGTACTGGAAGACGTACCTAATCTTTTCGTCCGCTTCACCACTGCCAAGCGAACCAAAAAAAAGAAAGAATAATGAAGACGTGAATCAAAGGGAGAATCCGACAATCCTTTTATAGGTGTGATACTTGGGAGTTTGAACAAGGAGAGGATCTCCAATTTTGAGCCAAGGAAGGAAAATAGGAAACGTGTCCCGCAAAGACCAATTTCCACGACCAAGACCACTCACACATGTTTATGGGTAAAAACTACTTCTGCTGGTTTTGGTAATTTGAGGTGTGTGGATGAGAAATGAATCTAAACTCTAAACAAATGCACTGCACGGGAGTGCTTTTGATTCGAGAGATCAATCTATACAATTATGGACTAAACCAAGAAATGGTCGTTCCAGACTTGTTTCGGTCACAAAGTGAAGGAGATGGGGTTGATCTTAAGGAGGGAAGCGAAGAAGGTGTTGAGATTGTGAAGGTGTATGCTTGTTTATGACTTGTAATAGAATGGTGAGCAGGCTTACGATGGATGCAAGCAGGATATGGGTGTTTAAATACGTTTGTATTAACATTTGGTTTTTGTGTTGTGTTCTGTCTTGGAAATAGGGAGGAGAACCTATTTATACAAGTTATTTGAGCCTCATTCACGTCTCTCGTAGGAAGTGGAGAAATTGGAGTGATGGCGTAGTGGAGTTGTGTGTTGGTGCCACACTATTAGTCTTGCCCACTTCTCCCATCATCACTAACCATCCATGTCTTCCTGATACGTTCTTGTGATGGCGCGTTGCACGCTGTCAACCGCCATAACAATACCCCAGTATGTATCCCCCAGTTTTTGACATGATTGATGTCTCGAGTATGTGGATCGTGGGATCCACAGAATGTAGCATGTAATGTTAGTTAAATAACTAAGTTATTTAGGAAGTCGATACTTGTAAAGTATCGTGTGTATTCTATGCATGTTATGCATCGAATGTATTCGGCATATATGAAGTATCGTTGTTGAGCATTATGCCCTGCCTACTTCATGTGATAGTTTAGAGGCTACGCTAGAAAGCCTTCCCTTGGATGACCACATGATGTGGTATAGTGGAAGATGGTGATCACGGTGATACCTCACTGGTCGGCTAACTCTTATCCTAGGCCATCCGTCCAGGATGGCGAAGTTGGACGTACGAGATGACTTGTAACCCACATCTACGACCATCAGATTAGAGTTTAGGAAGTGCGCGAGTGCACTCTTTCAGCTTGGTCGAATCCAAGCCTGGGAGACATTTCATGGAGGTCCGACCAGGCATACGTGTAGACGGCATGCTGATGTCCATGTCCATGCTTTACTGTCCCACAAATGTTTGATCTAGGCCACTCAAATTTACCGGTGAAGTTGAGTGGCTGATATCGATTTGCGATAGAAATCCTATGCCGCAAAGGATTCCTAAAGGGCGCGATATGCCACCTTCAAGGTGCGTGTTTCGAGACGACCAAGGTTGGTCGGTCTCGGCCGATTATTCCGGCGTATAGGTGGTAGGATGATATTCACGCCTATACCTGACTGTCCCATGGAAACGTGATCTAAGCCACTCAATTTGTCTGGCGAAGTTGAGTGGTCTAGATCAGTTTGTGATTTGGGAAGCGTGCCCACGCTAATTTGGGCGTGCGATTTGGAGAAACCAGGCATGGTATGCCTTGTTCGGTCGGGTGAGGAGATAGATGGTTCCACGGTGATCATGTTGATGCTCACTGGACCTGCTCAGTTGTCTCCTAATCCCTTCATTCGATCAGGAGAAAACGGACGCTCGTGATCAATACAAACCCTAATTAGGGTTTTGGATGGTCGTGCGTCATGCTTTGTTTTGTGCTCACGAATTGGGACAACCAACCATGGTTGGTCCTGACCGACTGGTCATGTGTGTAGACGGACCCACGGTGATTGTGTTGACATGCTCCGGGCCCTTTGAATCTACATCTACACCCTCCATCTATGCCTGCAAAGATGGATGGTTGAGATCGTTTTGCGACACATGTAATGTGCCGCAAACCCTAATTTAGGGTTTCTTGTCCATTCTGCTTGGTTTGGACAGTTTGGAAAGCTACGCCACCCATTTTGGGGAGGTCGACAATGCGGGGCCCGCGTTGGGTCGACAGTGAATTTTCCAATACCTGCTTGGGGGTATTGGATTCGATCTGGACCATCCAACTAGACTGCTCTGGACAGTCTAGATGCTTAATCGGGCTAGTGTAACACACCGAGAGTTACAGCATGTAAGGGCATTTCGTGCATGCCTCACTGTTGTTACTTGGATATTCATGATACTCTGCTGCGAGTAACAATCAGTCATCATGCCGCACCAACAATAAGAGTCCTGCTAGGAACATCACAGGAAATACAAGGCGTTTTATGCATTAATCAATAATGCTAAAATTCACAGAATATTCGGGGGATTGTTGCTACATGCTTCATTCTAGGTGAATTAGTAAAGTGAAGAAGTATTCATCACTTATAAAATAATCTCATCCTCTGCAGGATGGTTACACAAAAAATTGGTTTTACAACTCAAGCCCTGAACTAAAATCCACCAACATTAAGTCCCCTGCCTAGCACATAATGGTTACATTATTGTGGGGTAGGCATTAGATGGTGACAAATAAAGATAAAACTTTTGAGACAGAGTTTAGATATTACCAGGAGAGACGGGTCGTCCTGTCCTTGGAGCATGTTACATTCAAGAAGCATCCAGGAGAGCGTTCCCCTAGCATGATATCGGTCTTGCCTGCTTTAATCGACCTTGCTATGCCTGCTTCGGTCGAGAGACTGCTTCGTGCTTGTTTCGCTCGAATATCAGTCTTTCCTGCTTCGATCGACCTTGCTATTCCTGCTTCGGTCGAGCATGGGACATAATATGAGCATGCTTGCTTCGAACATGGGCAGATGTGCATGCTTCAATCAAACACAAGTCCACCGTGTACTTGTTTCAGCCGTCGGCCATGTCATGTGCCTGCTTTGCCCATGCGGTTTATGTGCTTGCTCGAGAACCATACTTAAAACACTGACCCTGCTATCTTGACCAAACACCGAACTTGCTGCCTTGACCTTGCCGCTTTCTTCGCTCAAATGTAGGACCCACTGAGTGCTTGCTTTTCTCAAAAATGAACCTTATATGCTCAAATGTGTATGTGGGTCCTGCAGAGAGCGTTGAAGCAGCTTCTGGAGCGAGCAGGCCCCGGAGAGTGTTGAAGCAGCTTCTGGAGCGAACAAGTCTCGGAGAGTGTTGAAGCAGCTTCTGGAGCGAACAAGTCTCGGAGAGTGTTGAAGCAGCTTCTGATAGAGGGAGCGTTGAAGTGTTGAAGCGACTTCTTCTTATGGAGAGAGAGCTGAAATGCCTTCTTATGGAGAGAGAGCTGAAATGCCTTCTTCTGGAGATAACATTGAAGAGGATTGGAGGGAGCGTTTGAAGCGGCTTCTGCTGATGGGAGCGTTGAAGCGGCCTCTTCTTCAGTTTGGTTTCCCCTTGAAAATTACATGCTTCTTGATTGACCATCTCTCTTATGTTGAAGAAGTCCTTGATTGACGGCGAAGGAATTTCATGTTGAGCCTCAGTCCCCAAGCGTGATTTATATGGTTCTATCTTGTATGGTCAGTGAGTTTACCATAATAAAGATATCGCAATCTCTTCTCCGTGACTCTATTACTTCTCCATGGGAAAATAAAATATGCAGAAGTTCGGATTACCTATGTCCGTAGTGGTTGTTGCTATCGTGAATCTCGGTCACTTGTATCAACAAATGAACAACGTTTTTTAGCTGCAGCTGTGATCAGAAGAGACTAGCAGTAAGAGGCGTGATAGAAACTTGCACGAACTTGGGACTCTTCATACAACGGTAGAGATCGTCTCATTATTAGAGGGATACGCTGGAACCGATAGCTTTCTTGATGTTTCTTCATGGAATAGAGAAGAGGGATACAGTTCCCTTCCCGCGAATATCCATGTCTCTCGAATTGATAGATGTTGCCACGCTAAGTTCACGAGGCCATCTTTAAATATGTTCTCTAGAGTACATCCTCATCTTTGGCCATCTTGGAATCATAATGATAGCGTGCTTGCATCTCTCTAAATTTACCATCTTTGAGATGGGCAGTGGTTAGTAGTCCCCAGTCATACTCCTTTGGTAACGCAACTACTTCTTCTACGGGAGATAGATTCTGAAAGCGTCTCTCATTGACGTAGCTACCGTCAATCCAGATATGGAATATATTGGACGTTGTTTCACCATCGTGGAAGTCATGTATATGGTATTGGAGTCCGGAGTTGGTGATTTTGGACGTGCAGGATGTTGTATCTCGACAGTCTTCCTCTTGCTGCTTCAACGAAACTGCTTACAGAAGGTTGAAGCTTGCACTGCCTTTTGGTGAGATGTATGTTTCCACGAACATCATGAGGCTCTTTATGATGCTCAGGCTTGTTCTTTCTAGCAGGGCAGGTTTTGTTTCAGCATGAGCGTTTAGCATCTTCACGGAGTTCAGAGGGTGTCTGAAAGTACAGGCTCTTCGACAAAGCACGATTGACAGGTACCATCCTATTAATACACAATTACTCCACTTGTTGTTCAGTCACATTTGGATTGTGACCCTTAAGTGCCTGAATTCAGGACCTCTTGACATAATCATTTAGATGTTCACTGTTTCGCTGAAGCATTCCTCTTAAGTCTAACAGAGTGATTCACCCAAGTTGCAGATTATTTCTCGACATGATGATGCCTATCTTCTTGAGGCTGCTCCCTTGAGGTGTTGGCTCCAGTAGATCCGAAGATATCCAGGCTCGCTTTTCTTCCGGACTGACATAATAGGTGAACCCTTTATGATGATTTGGAGATGACAATGTTCGTTGAATCTTCCGAAACACTTCCCGATGTAGTGCGGTCCAGACAAAACTTGCTCCTTTTTTTCCCATGAAGCTCTGGAGTTTCTTTACAGTTTGCGGAGGCGACATCGTAAGGATAGATTGGGTCTTGGATGGGTCCATTTTGATCCCCTTAGCAGTCACCTGGAATCCCAGAAATTTACCTGAAGAGACGCCGAAAGCACATTTCAAACGATTCATCTTCAACTTGTATTCATGACACTCGAACACTTGTCTTAAGACTCATGTGTGGGCCGCCCGAGCTTTTGATTTGAGCATTATATCATCCACATAGTCTTCAACTTGCTTATGCATCATGTCATGGAAGATTGCAGTTGTAGCGCGTTGGTACGTTGCACCGGTATTTTTAAATCAAACGGCATTACAATATAATAAAATTTTCGAGAGGAGTTCAAAAAGCTGTCTTACTCGCGTCATGCTCATACATCCTTATCTGATTGTAGCTGTTATATCCATCCATGAAGGAGAACATGCCATGTATGCTGGTGGCATCTACAAACATGTCGATGTTAGGTAGAGGAAAATCATCTTTGGGGTAGCATTCGTTTAAGTCTTTGGAATCCGCACAACACCTGATCTTGTGCCTGAATTGCCTCAGAGATTGTTTGAATGGCTTGGATCAGAGATTGTATGAATGCCTACACAAGGTCGAGATGATGGAGATAGGCCTAGGAGATTCCTCATTGTCGAGCTCTTCAATCGTGGAGTTGGTGCCGTTTTGCAGATATTGTGGAGCATCCAACACCTATTCTTGTGGCTCGTCATTCTTGTAGCATTCAACTGGGTGGGGAGACGGGGCATCAGTCTCGCTCTTAGTGTGAACGTGGGTCGCTGCTTCACCGGATGAAGAAGAACGCCTTGTCAACAAAGATGCATCGTGAGGATATGCAACTTTGTCCTCCTCCTTGATTGACACCCATGTGGGGAGTGTGATACAATGATCTTTGTCTGGTTCTTCCCACAGAGCTTTTCTTGGTTCAAATGACTCCACTCCACATATCGGTACGTAAGGAGACAGCGATGCAGGAATACAAATGACTTCTTTATTCAGCATAGTCTTCGGGCGCTGATGATACATCGAAGGGACAATCCTATTATCATGAATCCACGGTCTCCACAGTATCATATGGTAGTCGAGATGCTTTTCAATGACTTCAAATTTCACCTTTGATTGGAAGAGGCCTACAGATAAATTCAAATTGATATACCCGTATGTGTTGGTTTGGTTTCCATTAAAGTCTGTCATCGTGGTAGGCTGTCGTACGATCTTTCTTGTGCGAACCTTGGACGTCCTGAGTATCTTGTGGGTAATCACATTCGAAGACGCTCCTGTGACGATGAGGGCTCTCTTGAATTCTGAATCCTTGATGCGTGCAGTAACGTGCAGGGACCGATTGTGACCTTCTTCCGCCATCATGTCTTCTTCTGTAAATGTAACATTATTCACAGACATATCTGGCATTTTGGAGGCTTCTGGCCATAAATGAGTTAACTATACGTCCATGGCTATCTGGTTGATTGCAGCAAACATCTCCGTCCGCTGGTTCTTCGAGAGGTGTAAAAGTTCGCACAAACTTTCCACTAGAGAAGCGGCTTCTTGGTCCACCGACCTCTAGTTCATGGTGAAAGGTTTATTGTCTCCTTGATTAGGTCCATGTTCCTTGCGTGAATCTCCTGTACTTGTTCCAACTCGATCAATGTTGGGATCCTTCCAGCCACGCCGTCAGACATACCGTTGGAAGGAGGAGCATCTTCGTTAGAAGAACTTCGACCAAAATTCGAAATTGTTTGTTGAGTCCTAAGACCAACCATTTTGAAATCAACCAATGGGATTAGGTATTGAAGAAATTAAATTAGGAATTTGGAAATTGATATTGCAACCGAGAGATTAATCTCCTACTGTGGTCGCCAATTGTTTATGGTAAAAACTACTTCTGCTGGTTTTGGTAATTTGAGGTGTGTGGATGAGAAATGAATCTAAACCCTAAACAAATGCACTGCACGGGAGTGCTTTTGATTTGAGAGATCAATCTATACAATTCTGGCCTAAACCAAGAAATGGTCGTTCCATACTTGTTTCGGTCACAAAGTGAAGGAGATGGGGTTGATCTTAGGGAGGGAAGCGAAGAATGTGTTGAGATTGTGAAGGTGTAGGCTTGTTTATGACTTGTAACAAAAAGGTGAGTAGGCTTACGATTGATGCAAGCAGGATCTGGGTGTTTAAATACGTTTGTATTAACACTTAGTTTCGGTGTTGTGTTCTGTCTTGGAAATAGGGAGGAAAACCTATTTATACAAGTCATTTGAGCCTCATTCACGTCTCTCTTAGGAAGTAGAGAAAGTGGAGTGATGGAGTAGTGGAGTTGTTTGTTGGTGCCACACTATTAGTCTTTCCCACTTCTCCCATTACCACTAACCGTCCATGTCTTCCTGATACGTTCTTGTGATGGCGCGTTGCACGCTGTAAACCTCCAGACCAATACCCCAGTATGTATCCCCCAGTTTGTGACATGATTGATGTCTCGAGTATGTGGATCGTGGGACCCATAGAAGGTAGCATGTAATGCTAGTTAAATAACTAAGTTATTTAGGAAGTCGATACTTGTAAAGTATCGTGTGTATTCTATGCATGTTATGCATCGAATGTATTCGGCATATATGAAGCATCGATGTTGAGAATTATACCCCTCCTACTTCATGTGATAGTTTGGAGGCTACGCTAGCAAGCCTTCCCTTGGCCGACCATATGGTGTGGTAAAGTGGAAGACGGTGATCACGGTGATACCTCACTGGTCTCCTAACTCTTATCCTAGGATATCCGTCCAGGCTGGCGAAGTTGGACGGACGAGATGACTTGCGACCCACATCTGCGACCATCAAATTAGGGTTTAAGAAGTGCGCGAGTGCACTCTTTCAGCTTGGTCGAATCCAAGCCTGGGAGACGTTTCATGGAGAACCGATCAGGCATGCGTGTAGACGGCATACTGATGTCCAAGTCCATGCTTCACTGTCCCACGAAGGTTTGATCTAGGCCACTCAAATTTACCGGTGAAGTTGAGTGGCTGAGATCGATTTGCGACAGAAATTCTATGCCGCAAAGGATTCCAAAAGGGCGTGGTATGCCACCTTCAAGGCGCGCATTTTGAGACGACCAAGCTTGGTCAGTCTTGGTCGATTGGTCCGGCGTGTAGGTGGTATGCTGATATTCACGCCTATACCTGATTGTCCCATGGAAACGTGATCTAAGCCACTCAATTTTTCTGGCGAAGTTGAGTGGTCGAGATCATTTTGTGATTTGGGAAGCGTGACCACGCTAGTTTGGGCGTGCGATTTGGAGAAACCAGGCATGGTATGCCTTGTTTGGTCGGGTGAGGAGATAGATGGTTCCACGGTGATCATGTTGATGCTCACTGGACCTGCTCAGTTGTCTCCTAATCCCTTCATTCGATCAGGAGAAAACGGACGCTCGTGATCAATACAAGCCCTAATTAGGGTTTTGGATGGTCATGCGTCATGCTTTGTTTTGTGCGCACGAATTAGGACAACCAACCATGGTTGGTCCTGACCGACTGGTCATGTGTGTAGACGGGCCCACGGTGATTGTGTTGACATGCTCCGGGCCATTTGAATCTACATCTACACCCTCCATCTATGCCTGCGAAGATGGATGGTTGAGATAGTTTTGCGACACATGTAATGTGCCGCAAACCCTAATTTAGGGTTTCTTGTCCATTATGCTTGGTTTGGACGGTTTGGCAAGCTATTCCACCCTTTTTGGGGAGGCCGACCATGCGGGGCCCGCGTTGGGTCGGCAGTGAATATTCCAATACATGCTTGTGGGTATTGGATTCGATCTGGACCATCCAATCATGTTGGTGAAGTTGGATGATCGTGATTGTTTCTAGACTGCTATGGATAGTCTAGACGCTCAATCGGGCTAGTATAACACACCGAGAGTTACATGCTCAATCAGGCTAGTATAACACACCGAGAGTTATAGCATGTATTGGCATTTCGTGCATGCCTCACTGTTGGTACTTGGATATTCATGTTACTCTGCTGCGAGTAACAATCAGTCATCATGGCGCACCAACAATAAGAGTCTTGCTAGGAACAACACATGAAATACAAGGCGTTTTATGCATTAATCAATAATGCTAAAATTCACAGAATATTCGGGGGATTGTTGCTACATGCTCCATTCTAGGTGAATTAGTAAAGTGAACAAGTATTTATCACTTATAAAATAATCTCATCCTCTGCAGGATGGTTACACAAAAAATTGGTTTTACAACTCTAGCCCTGAACTAAAATCCACCATCAACAACTCCATACCACGGCCACACCACCCATGTATGCCATACCTTTCCACGGCCCTAGCCAGGCCCTCGCTCCATCACCGCGGCCCCCCCATGCCTAGCCCCCTTGCACGTCCCACCATGTCGTTGCCGCGGCCCCCCTTCCAAGCCATTCGCTCCATTGCCGCATCCCCACCACGCCTAGCCGTCAGTGTACATCTCGTCTTACCAAGGCCACACTATGCCAAGCCGCCTTCTCCACTGTCGCGAGCCTATCATCCACGCGCGTTTGCCTTTCCAAGACCACGCCACCTCTTGGCCCCTCGAGCCAAGACGTCCACTTGCGTCTCCTTCTAAGACCGCACCCCCTTTGCCTTAGAGATGTACGACCATACCAAGCCGGTAAATTTCATCTCACCACTCCATGGTCTGCATTCCCAGTACAACTTACGCAGGGCCGCCAACACGGGAAGCCAAAACTTTCTTTACCACTCAAAAAGGTTAGTCGGATTCTCCTGACCATATTTGCAATGATTTACACCTCGATTCCGTCCTTGTATGTCACCATCATATGGTTACCTCGCAACAAGGCACCTGTTCCGAGCTAAGTAGGGGACTTAATGTTGATGGTGGTTTTTAGCTTAGGGTTAAAATCGTAAAATACTGAACCCTAGCAGACAGTGATGTCACAACATTTAAAGTAACAAGCATTTACTAGGCACATTTACTGAAACCTTTAATGTGTCCCTAAATAATTACCGGGGTATCTTTTTCAAATTAGGGTTACGACAAGCCAAACCCTAATTCCCACGTGTGCCAATGGAAAATCATGCACTAGTGGAAAATGGAAGTTAAACAACTGCCAAGACAAGAGGTAATATCACTAAAAATGACTGTTTCCATCAGTTGGAATTTAGAAGTAGTTTTTTCCAAAACGATTGTTTCTCGCTGAAGTTGATATCTTTAAAAAAACGACTTTCTCTAGCAGTACATTTATAAGTACTAATAGAGACAGTAGTTTATTTCGATTATATTTAATAAAAAAAAAGGATTTGATTCAAATTGAATCAAGTGATTCAAATAAATCTAAACTGGAATCAGAAGTAACAACAAAACTAAATTAAAAATGGAACCAAATAAAAATTTATATTGAAAGATAGATTCAATGTACAAATTCAACCCATTAAAATCACCCAAGTTTAAAATATGAAAATTTCAGTACTAAGAACAATGTTAAACCCGAGTCTCTTTGACAAACCAAACAACCAAAAACTTCAATAATCTATCTCATAGACTCGTACACAGTTTAGCATTGAACCCGCAAGACTGTGCCATCTATACCAAGTAATATGAAAGAATTAAAACAAAATATAGGTACCCAAAATACTTGTGAAATTAGATAATGGTGTGAAGTTCCACTCTGCAGCTAACCACCACGACTCTATATAGCTTGTCTTGCACCAAGCTTTGACTGTTGTAGCTGTAGTTATTCTTCAACAATGGATACAACCACTCTTGTCCCTTTCTGGTTGATTCCATATAACATGCTTTGCATATAATTCTTTGAGTGATCACTGAAAATAACCATAAACCAGTCATTAGGCTACAAATCAGGATGCAGTTAGGTTGGCTAACAGTTTAAAGCTGGGAGAAATTGATGTTGAAATTGACATGTAAAATGTCTGCAAGAGCCTGGCTTTGTTACTTAGGAGACTTCAAGCATCCTTTTAGAGATCCTTACCCATGGCAAAACAGCTACCCTCAGCTCCATAAAACATCACCACAAACCCCATCTTAACCAAACTCCTAACAAATGCCAATTATCCCTCCTTCACTGCTTACATCTTCACTGCTTACAGATTTCCCGAACCAGAACTTGATCAAAATCCATCTAGTTCACTACCAAAATTCGAACTATTATACCACCATAACTCAGCCACAGAATAGGCCAAGATGCAACTCAAACAACCCCACACTTGGACTACTTGTATCCTTGTTATTCCCAACTGAAATAAATAATTACCAGACCTGCACTTCGAACTCCAGCAATCTTTCTTCGTTCTTCTCACCATCAAAATCATGTCCTCCAGAGCCATAGTTAATAGCTACAAATACCAAGATAGAACTGACATTTCCATGACATCAATATAATCAAAACAACCCCCAAATTTGAGCCACAGAACTCTATAACCATTGGTAACAACATACTTATTTCAGTTGCATCTCAGCTGCGACAACATCGCTTCCTGTACAGCTAACGAATCCATAGCAGCATCGTCTTCAATTTACCTTCTTTCTCAGCTTCTCAAAACTTAGATCGTGTACATCACAGTAAGCAACCACATATACCTGCAGCAGCAACACTTCCTCAGCTCGATTGCAAACCAACAACTCCCAATTGCAGTCAACAATCCCAGTTCAGTTCATCCCTAGAACATTAACTGACTTGTACCAACCTCCATTCCATCTCGACTACAAAACCGGCTACAAAGTCACCACCTCTGTCTGACCTTCATGACTATCTCATCTACAAAGACTCATTTATTCAACAACACATTCTTCATCTCAGCACCTAAACGAGTCCTAGCTGTTGCAACCTTCGTACACAACCCATAGATTCGCGGAAAACCAGCTCAGAGTGGTGCAGTCGACTGCAGCTGCACTGATAACATTATAACTGCCAAAAACTCGACCTGTAATACCACCAAGAACCATCCATTTCTCCTTGTTCTTTTCAACTGAAACATCACCAAACTGCTGCAAATTCGACCACAACTCAATAGTCACCAAACTCACTCCATTCTTTCTTCTTCTTCTCGGATTCAGCTGTAGCAGCAGCAAACAATAATCTTATCAGTTCCTTGATTTCTTGTTGTCTTGGTTCAGGCAATTATGCAAACATTTGTTGAGCATGATACAATGGGGTTGTTGTGCATCGAGAATCGCCTTCTATGCCTCTCAAAATCCCTACACAATGCGAATAAACACAACCCATATTTCTGAACCATTCAAACATTCATTTACTGCCATCAATCATCAAATAAAGAAATGATCTTGGGGCTAAAAGGCTTTAATACAAATCAACAATCTTAAAATGAAATGTTCTGAAGCGATGTAATTTTCTATCTAGATTTTCTGAGTGGTCTAATGCTTCATAAGAAACTTTCTCAAGACATTTATATATCAACCCATTAAGCAGGTGGCAGTGAAACGTACCTAAGCAGGGTAATAAATGAGTTCCAGGTTTAGGTCCAACAAAAATATTGGTACTCATAGAATGAGTGAGATATGAGTGTCCATCCTTCAAAGGTGCTCCTTTAAGGCGTGAACATCTCCAGAAACATGCCAAACCATGCAGGACCAGCTTCAAATATTGGTACTCATGTAATGCTTAGAAGGCTGAGACCATCAAATCTTGAAATTAGAATAACAGTGGCATCTAAATGACAAGAATGAGAAGTTAGCTTACCAAGAGTCATTAAACTTACAAAAATAGTCTATTACTTTTGGGTCAGAGAGAATTTAGGCCTTGGAGAAACTTTGGCAAATGCACCAACTATCCTGCATAAAAAAGAAGCAAAAGGATGATGCTTAGTTCTAGCTTGTACTGTTAATCAACAACAAAATAGAAAATTGTAACATGCTCCTCATATAGAACTAGTACAGGGCATAATGAAAAATAGGGTGCATGGGATGATACAAGGATCGTCACATATAATGGTTGGTGATGCTCTTGATTTGCTTCCTTGGAAGCATTTCGCATAGTCTATTACTGATATATTACTTTTCGGTTAGAGAGACTTTAGGCTTTAGAGCTAGGATACAGTAACTTAAAAAACTTAAGATAGTTACAACAATTGTAACTCACCGTTAGCTGGAAAACCAAATTTATAGATACATCACCAGAACAGTCTATATGTACATGGCCAATAGAGTCTCTGTACTCACCCTGCAAGTTTCAATAGTGCATAATTACCTGCCATTGTAGTATACAGATTACAGAGCAAAACAAGACTGTTTATGGACATACCTTATTGCACAACCTTGACCTCCTTTCTGACTCCCGATTAGACTGCTTCCTTTTCTGCATTTTTAGTTCACGTTCATCCTGCTATAGAATTGACAGTCCGTAATCATCATTTTTTTCTCTACAGCTGCTATAGAACAGTTTATAGCATAAAAGACAGCTTTCCCTAGTGAAACCACCCTTAAAGATCAACAAAAACAATATAGAAGAACATCACATTGCCAGTAATCTGACAATTACATCTTCTATACTGCATACCTGAACCCATACATGGTCAGCTGGAACTCCTTCACGCCCAACCATTTTCAGTAGAACTGTGGCCGCTCTAAGAGGTATATTTCCAACAGGAGACGTATTCCAAAGGTCCATTCCCATGTTCAAATTAGTCCCTGGAATAGTTCCTACTGGGTTCCCAGGAACTGTAGCTGGAACGACTGCACCATATCCAACAGTATCGTTGTTCTGTGCATTTGCTCCTGGAAGGGTACTAGAATTTAGCACATATGTTTTATGTAAAAATACAAGACTTTTGGGTGCTTCTAAAATGACCAACACTACCTTCCACGAGAATCTGGTTAAAGCCTTTTTTCTTAGTCCCAGAAAATTCCTGGAAAAAAATAATTAAGAATAGAAACGTATATCGGCTTAACATTTCATCACAGTGAAGTGTTTCTTAATGAATGAAAATATTTTCGAGTGGATTACATTTGAACCTCAATCAACTCCAGTATGTAACAACAAATTTAATTTCAGAGGAACTGGACAGAGGCCGTGAACTCTATTAATTTTGCAGGCCAGAACCAAACTTTTAAAATTCTTCCTTGGTCCGGTCCCTCAGTAACTATCTAATCACAAAGTTATAGGATAATGCAAGAGAAGTACATACTCTTTGATTAGTGTTATCATCACTTGACTGTGATACGCCCTCACTCCCACTGTCAGCACTATTTGAAACAAATTAACAATTACACAACCAATAGGAAAGAGGTCAACAGTAAAGGCTAAAACTGAAATTAAAAATAATAATGAGAGAATTCAAAAATCACCTTTGTGAGGCACCGTCATTTCCTGAGCCTGATGTCAACTTTGCACTTTCTACAGACTTTCCGACTACGAGACCTGCATTTCCTGAATTTCCTCTGGATTTCTTTGTTGAAAGTACTAAACCAAATGCAAAACAAAATATAAGGTAATCATACCTTAGATTCAATGATGCAAGAAGCAGATCATCCCCCAAAAGGTGGTTCTTGTTACCTAAAAGATCAATCCAACAAGTCAGCAGGCTGATAAAAATCCAGCAACTCAGATTAATGTAGTGAGAAATACTGTTGGAAAAAAGATACTATCTTGAGCAAAAGAAAGAGCAAATCATCAAACAGACCACAGAACATCTACCACCGCTTAGAATAACCATACAACAACATACAAATAAATTGGCAGGAAATCCCCATTCAAGCACAAATTTCATCCATTCAAGAAAACCTAGAATTGAAATAGAGGAGAAAAACTGAAAACCAATACCAAAATTGAATGTCTACTAACTACATAAACAATTAACATCGATAAAAATGCCCAAATCTACGAATTTGAACTCCAAATAAGAAAAACATGTTAAAATTAAAATCCCTAATTTTACAAATTGAAATCAGAGGAAGTTATAATACCTTAGAAGTTGCTTAAAAGTTGTTTAAGCCGTTAATTCAAAACCTTTTTCATCACCAACCCAACTGAAAAAACATAACTTATCAGCATCAGAAACCCTAAAACCCAAATCCGAGAATCAAAAACAGAAATTAAATAAAACCCATATGTAAGTCTTTCCCAAAAATCTATTTAAGAACCTTAGATTTGTTCATACTGATTTTGTTAAGAGAAATCTCAAAACTATTGGTCTAAGAATTTTTGATGGATCGATTTCTTTGAAGAAGAAAAGGAAGCAAAACCTAATATGACTGGAATCGTATTTTTGATGGATCGATTTCACAAGCGACTTACTGTTATGATTGGGGAAAAAAATTGACTAAACATAAAGAGTGATTAAGTTTTGAGAGGTATGTGGTGAGAAAGAAGTGATGGATGCCGAAGGAGTTCAGACTGAGATATAGATAGATATAAGGAGAGAGAGGAATATAGAAGTTACTTTCTCTCACAGCCGTATTTCAAGTCCAATAAAAACTATTAGGGAGATGTGTATTTTGACTCAAATACCCTCTGATAAAACTACTGTTTTGGAGACAAGTTTTAATAAAACAACTGTGACTGGCAGCACCAATAGTTACATCTGCCCAGTAGCAGTCGTTCTTATAAAATCCAGGAAGTTGTTTAAAACCCATTATCCACTAGTTATGCCAGCCACACCAACCGCGCCAAATCATGCCAACCATGCTAGACGCACCTCTGTACCAAAGGCAAATCATGCTAGCCACACTGAATGCGCCAAAGCATGCCAACCATGCTAGCCGCACCTCTGTGCCAATGGCAAATCATGCCAGCCACACCGACCGCACCAAAGCATGCCAACCATGCTAGCCGCACCTCTATGCTAATGGAAAATCATGCCAGCCACACCGACCACGCCAAAGAATTCCAACCATGCTAGCCGCACCTCTATGCCATTGGAAAATCATTCCAGCCACATTAACCGCGCCAAAGCATGCCAGCCATGCCATCCGCACCTCCGTGCCGCAAATCATGCTAGCCACACCTACCCCGCCATTCCAAACGCACCTCGCCATGGCCCCATGCCGCGCAACCATATTGGCCTTCACTACGTGGCTATAAAAATGAAGGCGTGCAACAATCAACGGTTACCCTTCAATATCAGGATCAAATCCTAGCCGTCTAAGGTTACCAAACGACCTTTGCCCCAAAACCCTAGCTTGGTCACGCACCTAGCCCAAGCTAGTCACGCCATGCGCCTATGGAAAACCCTTGGACCCACATGCTAAGCCATAACCGCACCTAGCCCAAGTTATCCGCGCCATGCCAAACACACTCTGCCTTGGACCTATCTATGCTAGTCACAACATGCCAAGCCAAATTCCCTAGCCACGCCATGCGCCCGTGGCAAACCCTTGGCCCCACATGCCAAGCCAAACCAAACCTATCCAATCTAGCCGCGCCATGCCAAACGCACTTTGCCTTGGCCCTAGCCATGCTAGTCACATCATGCCAAGCCAAACACCCTTGCCTTGGCCCTAGCCACGCCATACGCCCATGGCAAACCCTTGGCCCCCCATGCCAAGCCAAAATCGCACCTAGCCAAAGCTAGCCACGCCCAAGGCGAACCCTTGGCCCAACATGCCAAGGCTAACCATACCTTAGACGCGCCACCCTGTTGTCCTTCCCTACGCGGCCACCAAAATGAAGGCGTGCAACAATCAACGGTTGCCGTTCAATCCCAGGAGCAAATCCTAGCCATCCTAGGTTACCAGACGACACATGGTAACCTTTGTCCCTAAAACCTAAGTTTGTCCATGTCAACCTAGCCGCGCCACCACGTTGGACCTCACTACGCGGCTACCAAAACGAAGGTGTGCAATGATCAACGGTTTACCCTCCTCTCAAGATGCAAAATCTCGACCGTTGAAGGTCACCAGGCTAGCAAGTTTCCCGAGCTTGACTTTTCAAGCCACAACAACATGCTACATGTTTTCCAAAAACATTCGAGACATCAACACAAACTGGGGGATCCTCTTTGGGTATTGGTTTGGCGGTGTACAGCATGCGGCGTACACTACGCCTGTCATAAGGAAGTGTCATAAGGGTGAGGCGGTTAGTAAATACGGGAATTTATGTGTGAAACGTTCATGGGACATAAAGCACATGCTTTAACAATTTTATGGGACATCAATTCCATAACGTTAGCAGTTTCATGAAAACCACTTTCATGCGTTAACAACTTTATGGAACATCAATTCCATGCATACGGTTACCACCTCCTCCCATTTACGTCTCCACTCCTTAATGAGACCAGGGTACGTTTTTACTCCGACTTGTATAAATAGGTCTTACCTATTTCCATTGAAAAACAAGTTCATACGGGAGATACAACACTCAGAAATACTTACTTGCTAGCTCACCTTGTTAGCTCTCTCACTTTTCTGATAACAAGTCGTAGTAACCCAACTACTCTTCCAGAATCAACTATTCTGGTCTCACCACTTTCCTTGCTTCCCTCCCCAAAACCAACCCATTCTCCTCCACTTTGTGACCGAAGAAATTCTGGAACGGCCATTTCTTGGTTTAGGCCGGACTTGTACAGATTGATCTCTCGAATCTAAAGTACTCCCTTGCAGTACATTGTTTAGGGTTTAAATTATTTCTCACCTGCACACCCGCAATTACCGAAATCAGCAGAAACCATGTTCACCTACAAAACACAGTATACCTCTTTGCTGAAATCTTACCATAATCGGTAGTCAAGATAGTTCATATATAACTACCGAATATAAAGTAGCCCCAAAATCAAATTTTGCAAAAATCCTCTTTTTTTTTTGAATTTTGGTTGAGCCTATAATCGGTAGTAAATGAAGTTATCATGACTTCTGATTATCTTGGCTCTCTTTGCAAGTATCCAACTATAATCGGTAGTCAAAATAGTTCATACAACTACCGAATATAGGATAGCCCCAAAATCAGATTTTGCGAAAATCCTCTTTTTTTGAATTTTGATTATCCTATAATCGGTAGTAAATAAAGTTATCTTGACTCCCGATTCAATTATTCTCGAGAATTAAATGACTGTACCGGTAGTGGGCTGAAAACCAGAAAAAATATCCAAAACTGACTGAAATTCAATCTCGTAGAACTACCGAATATAGAGTGAATCGGTAGTCAAAATAGTTCATATAACTACCGAATATAGAGTTTCCCCAAAAATGAAATTTTGCAATCGATAGCTAAAAAATACTTAAACTACCGATTATGAAGGGGCACATAAGTATTTTCAACCTATTTTGTCTTTTTATGTCGCTCCTAATTCCGTTGGGGT
Source organism: Papaver bracteatum (assembly GCA_023529315.1). NCBI lineage: Eukaryota > Viridiplantae > Streptophyta > Magnoliopsida > Ranunculales > Papaveraceae > Papaver > Papaver bracteatum. The sequence continues at coordinate 2,919,068 of JAJJWX010001098.1, read as the reverse complement.
CGCCCCTAAAAATGCTAGGTTACATTAGCCGGGGCCTAGGTCGTGGATTAGAAAATCTAAAGTTTTAAAGGAAAGAAAAAATCAAGTTAAATTTTTACACAAAAACCTCCAAGATCGCAATTTACAATTTTAACATCACCAAGATTGCAGTTTTGGATCTAATTATAAGTAAATATGCATACTTAATTCTTGAATGGGGAACTTTTTTTCTAGCCCATTTTCCATTTTTTTTATATTGGTAACCCATCAATAAGATTAGATATATCCAAAACCCATAGTTAGTTACACTTACAATTATAACCTTCAACCCTAAAATTACTCTTTACAATTTTATTTTTTTACCAGGAAAAGAAATTCATTACTTATCATACCTCCTAATTTTATTGTATAGTTAAAAGTCAAAGCTTTTACCTCAATAAGCTTCCTTTCAAAACGAGAAACATTTTAGTTAAGATTTTATTTTCACTTTTTGATAGAGGAATTTTTTTTGTAAATGAAAAATTAAATTTTCACTTAATTTTCCTTAAGTGAAAAAATAAACTCTCACATAAGGAAAACTGAAAAATTAAATTTTCACACAAAGATAAGAGATGAAAAACGAATTTTCACGTACAAGAAAGGTGAAAAATCATAATTTCCAAAAAAAAAAAGAAGGGTGTAAATTCTTTTTACTAAAAAGCAAAGGGTGAAAACCTCATGAAAAATGCCAAAACGTTCAACATAAAAAATAAAGGTTAAATAAAAAAAATTCACATGATAAGATCTTATAAGTTCAACATAAAAAGTGCCAAAACGTTTTTACTTTTTTCAAAATAGATAAAATATATTTGGACTAAATAATTGGTTAAGGATGGGCATATCAAATAATCAAGACCAATGGGGTTATGATCGAATACAAGATCAAACAAGTGATGAGAAACGTAATTGGAAGTGAAAACAACAAACAAGAAAAAGAGAGATTGGAAAGAGTGGAAAACTGTACAAGTAAAAGTGTGGATGGGGAAAAACGATCTGCTGGTTTTTAAGGGATTGAGGAGACGACCGTGCGGAGGAGGTTCCTCGAACCAGGAAAAAAGATAACCCTCACACAGATGCACCGCTGCAAAGGGGGTGCTTAGATTCGAGAGATCAATCTGTAGTACTCCGGCCTAAATCGAGACAACGACCGTTCCAGAGTAAATTCGGTCACAAGAGAGGATGGGTTGATCTGTAGGAGGGAAGCTTGAGAAATGTGTGGAATCGATGGTGATTCAAGGGTTGTGGGTGTGTGAATTCTGAATATGATAAGTTCTGAATGATTGAAGTTGAACGATTATGAAGAAATTGCTCAATTGATGAGTTTGATGATCTCGTGTTGTCGAAGAGACGTGAGATTCTTACTCTGAGTATTCTGTGTCGTTCTGTTTTTCTGATTCGATGGTTGTTCGATGATTCTCAATCTTGATTCAGGAACTTATTTATATTGCTGGAATTATAGACACCATGATCCCATGAAGTGTGACAGTTGATGGAATCAAGGAGTGGAGAGGTGGAAATCGTGTTCGAAACCGGTTGTCCAACATGTAAAGACTCGGTCGACCTTCTACCCACTACCTCGTGAATTCCTTCAACTGATTACACGACTTGCTTACATTCCATCGTGTGTTTGAACACACATGTCGTAGACCGCCAGACCAAAACCCTAAGTGATATCCCCCCAAGTGACACGATTGATCGTCTCGTGGTTTGTTAGTCAATTGATGACTTCGTGGTTTGATGGGACAATGAGTCCACGTGGTTGCTGAGTCGAACAAGATGTTCTGGAACCACCCATGAATTGAACGTGTCATGAGACAGATGTATAATTCTTATGATGAAGTGAGCAAGTATTGCTCATTCGATGGTTTGTTGAATATTGGTGGATTGTTGAACCGATATTCCTTAACTCGGGAAAATATTGATCATATGATCAAGTGTTACTCTCGTGATGACTTGTTGAATATTAGACCATCTGAGCATGTCTTGTTCATGAATGATTGGCGGTGTGCCAATAATATTAATTAAAATGCTGGTCGTTGAGCCTAGCATAATTAATAAGATTCATGACCATGAGATCGTCGTGGAATTATTAATTCATGACCATGAGGTCGTCGTAGAATTATTAATTCATGACCATGAGGTCATCGTAGAATTATTAAGGTTAGAGTCTGGAAGTATGATCCTTGAACTCAGAAACCCTAATTTGATCGATTGATGATCAATTCATGGTCAGTAGTTTTAACCATGGGACGAACGAGGAGCGGCTACATGGGACCGTGGATCAACCATGTAGTGTTCATGTGCTCACGTGAGCAAATATGATGAATTCAAGAAGATTTCATGAATTATTGGTGAAAGAATGATTAAATGCTGGTTCAATCATTATTCAAAATGCTCGTCTGAGACTTAGGTGTCAAAACCTAATTAATTATGAGAGAGTGATGGACCGACCATAGAGTCATGGAGCCAGCCCTGGGTTATCACGTGACCGTCTGATGGTCACTTCATGAAAAATCCAAAGTGTTTGGAAGTTTTGGACCTAATACGAGCAATTGTGCAAATTAGGTCAAAACTGTGAAAACCGATGAGATCAGGCTTCCGTGAGCCAAAGATATAATCTTGGTCGGTCAAGATAACATGCTCGTGTCCCTAAGGTGTCCGCGTCTCAGTCTTGAGAATTTTGATATTTTCTGGTGCACGTTTGAGCGACCATTTGAGAAAATATGACAAAATTAGGGTTTTCTGATAAAACCGTCAAAACTTCATCGAACGAAGGAAAATAATAAAAGTGAAGGAATCATGAAGTGTGGACCGGTCACAGTGATCACGTGACCAACTGTTGGTCGCTTGAGCAGTCTCCAACCCCTAATTAACGTCATTTACTAGAATTGATGTAGAATTCTCATACGGACTCGGATTTTGATGGTCCGCCATTTATTCCATACGGAAAAGAATTTCCTATCTCCCAACGCGGGAGGTTTTAGGTTTTGAGCTCGTTCGGGAGGTGAAAACACCCCAAAAGTAAAATTCAGGAAAGATTAAAGGGGCCGGTCCCACGATAAGACGAAGGAGTTTTGTTAAAATCAAGGAGTTTCCATGAGACGAAGGAAACACCATGAGACGATGGAAAATATTTATAAAATAAGGAATTGTGAGACTGGGATGCCGGTGGTCAAAGCACGGTCGGCCAGTTATGACCACGGTCCCGTGGTGTCTCTTCCTTAGTTTTACATATTTTGATGATTTTATGAAGGATTCATGAATTTTGAGAAATTTGATAAATTTAGAAAGTTTTCATGAATTGAAGGAGTTTCCATGAGTTCATGGTCTTTGAAAAATATTAAAACAATAAAATTCAGTCGTGTGGGACCATGGAGGCATGACCGACCGGTCATGGCCCAATCCCACGAATTTTAATAATTTTTTAAATAATTTTTTGGGTGTTTTTTGATGATTTGAAGGAATTTTGAGAAAAATACCATGAAATCAAGGAAAAATAAGATAATTAATAATGAAATAAATAAAACAGGGCGTGTGGGACCGGCTAGGGCATGGCCATCCGGCCAAGGCCCGGTCCCACGAGTTTTCATAATTTATTTTATTTTATTATTATTTTTGATGATTTAAAGGAATTTTTTGAGGAAAAATACCATGAAATCAAGGGGTTTTTCATGAAATTAGAGAAAAATAATAATAATAAAAGAATAAGGACCGTGAGGTGTGGGCCGGCTGGGACCAAGGCATGGCCGGTCGGCCAATGGTCACGCCCCACACACTCTCCTTGATTTTTTGACGGACTCATAGAAGTACCACGAATCCGAAGAATTTCCTCAAAACGGAGATTTGATCAAACGAGAGAATTTTATCAAATCATGAAAAATAATAAAAGTGTATTAAAAATATAGAATTAGCGTGGAACTGACCATGACACGATGAGTTGATCGTGTGTCCGTGTCCCAGCGCCTTGGTCAAATATTTTTAATTATTTATTATTTTCTTCCCTATTTTGCATAGGTTCATCGTTTCGTCGTATTTTGAAATACTCGTTCGTGCGGTGATTGTTAATGCATCATCATTGAATACACTTGCACCATTTGAAACAGGGCTTACTCAAAGGTAGCTCTGATGCCCGGTCGTTAATTACTAATTCATGAAATTCAATAGAGAATAATCCATGAAATGAGTAATAAAACGCATAGATGTTTACTGTTAATTCATAGGATCAGCTAAAGATTCGACTATGAAATCAGAACAATGAGTGATCATTGCCATTCCATGGGATCGATGTTGATTCGACCATGGAATATGAGAAATGATATTGCCATTCCATGGGATCGTTGTTGATTCGACCACGGAATCGGAGCAATGATATTGCCATTCCGTGAGATCGACGTTGATTCGACCACGGAATTGGAACAATGATATTTCCATTCCGTGGGATCGTCGTTGATTCGACCACGGAATCGGAACAATGATATTGCCATTCCGTGGGATCGTCGTTGATTCGACCACGAAATCGGAGCAATGATATTGCCATTCCGTGGGATCGTCGTTGATTCGACCACGGAATCGGAGCAATGATATTGCCATTCCGTGGGATCGTCGTTGATTCGACCACGGAATCGGAGCAATGATATTGCCATTCCATGGGATCGTCGTTGATTTGACCACGGAAGAGCAATGATATTGCCATTCCGTGGGATCGTCGTTGATTCGACCACGAAATCATAATAATGATATTGCCATTCCGTGGGATCGTCGTTGATTCGACCACGGAATCGGAACAATGATATTGCCATTCCGTGGGATCGTCGTTGATTCGACCACGGAATCGGAGCAATCTTATTGCCATTCCACGGGATCGTCGTTGATTCGACCATGGAATCGGAGCAATGAAGGGATAATTAACCTCATGGGTCTATGCCTAGTAGATAAACTGACTACGATATGAGCATTAATTATCCTGACATGACTTGCCGTTAAGCCATATCCTTTATATAGTCAGGTTAAACTCGTTGTTTGTTCCTGAAGACGATATTGCCCCGTAGAGCCGTCCATCCCGTGATACTATATAGAAATGACTTAAAGTATTCAGTATTCATGAGCTTATGCCGTTGTATAGACGTTGACTGCACATCTACATGTACTCTGAGAGAAAGCACTCTCCGTTGAGAATTCGATGAGAGACCCGTGTCTCAATACTCACATGCGATTGCTGAACCGGCGGTCCGTACAATCATGAGTTTACGATTTTATCCCTTGTTAAAAATTCACCATCTACAAAAAGCCTAAACTAGACTAGTTAGCTAGAATGGATCTTGATATTATTTTTGTATCAGCATCTAGATGGGATGAAGTTTCTAGGGAAAAAAACGTTTCACGAGAGACAATAAAAACATTACTGAATTGCGAAATTTAATTAATGCTAAACTCATGAGAGACCTTTTTTTTTTTTTTTTTTGAAGCATGATATTTATTGAACTACTAATAAGTTGTTACAAGAGGGTATTCAATACCCGAAGATTCAAATACAGAAACTACAATAACATGGTAGAGAAACAAAAGGTGAGAATCAATCTCTGAGTTGCAGTTGCATCGGGGATAGGTGTTGCAAATGGTGGGGTGGTTCTGGATGAGGTTGTCGAGGATCCAAAGGCCTTCGACGAATGCTTTCCACAAGAAAAGCTGTATTGTTGATGGAAATATCTGAGTCCATAGGAACATGACTGTTGGTGATGGGTTTCGATGCAAATGATTCGAGACAATAATAAGTCTACCTCCTTGTTTTCCAGCGTTACTCATATCCTTAGCTTGGGAATTTGGCGATGAATGTGACTTGAAGAAGTATTCAATCTTCTGATCTTGAGGATGTAGTTCTAAAAGCTAAAAGTATTATTACAATTTACTAAACTAAAACCAAGATACAAACAAAAATACAACTAAAACACTACTACTGCTGAACTGAAAAGGCAATAAAAAAGAAATTTCAGACTTGATTAACACTAAAACTTTGCTGAAAGGAAAAGCTTTGACAGAAAATATCAAGAAGAGTGACAGATTCACCGGCCCATTCAATATCAAATGGGGTTTGTGCTTGCTGTTGTGATATAAAGAAACATGAAGCTGCGACACATTCATGGAATTTAGAAGAACATGCTTCCTATAGTGACAAAAAGCTCACCATGGTCAAAATTTACAGATGATCTAGTAGTCTAAGAGAGGACCAAGGTGATGTAGTCACTAAGATTGGCGTATGGATGCATCAGTGATGAAATTTTATTTGGCTTCCTAGGTTAAAGCTCAACATTATTATCCCAGAGACTAAAAGGAAAAACCCAATTCAAAAGGACCTAATCCAGATCATAAAAAACACAATTATAAGGAAAGCCACAATTCCTTAGAAGAGAAACTAGATAACAAAGAGTATTAATTATAAACCTTAGCAAAAACATAATTTGAAAACACATTGAACAAATATCACCAAGCAAACAAAGAAACAAGGCTACTTTTTTTTTTTGAAGCAGAAACAAGGCTACTTGACAAAACAAACAGGACCAGATACCACCAACTTAAGAAAACTAGAACCGGTGGATAAATTTACAAGCCTTTCAACATTCAAAATAGGAACTTATGTAAAAGATTTTAGGAAACAAACAGGGGCCTTCACTAGACCAAGAAAGCAAACAGGATGTAAGTCAAAAGCAAAGACCGATTACAACCTACACAAAGCGGCAAACACTGTATTGATAATCAAGGTTTAATGAAATATTAGGAAACTATTGATTTAATCTGAGAAATAGGTATGTCAACTCAAAGGTTTTAGGAATTCAGAAATTTAAAAACAGTAGTCTCTGGGAAAACATGAAAATTGAAGCTTATACAATAGATCTTATGACAAAGAGGCCAAAGACTGAATTTTATATTTCTTCGATGAGCCGATTGAGGATGAACCAAACTGGAAAATTACCTCTTATTGTAAAGATGAAGCGATGAAGTAGATGCAACCAAAGGTGGATAGGTTATTGAAGAAGATCAGAGTCGTAAAATCTTCGATGAAAACCAAATCCCATCAAGCAGAACCAAGATGGGAAATCATAAAAACTTCAGGAATGAAGGGGATATCAAACTAATAGAAAGCTACCCAAATGAAATTGAAGGGCCGATGAATCGAGGTTTTAGCTGATGAAGGCAGCTAAAACCATGGCGGAAGTTTTAGGGTTTGCTGGTGAAGATTGAAATAAGGGTTAGGAATTTTTTTTTTATTTTTTTTTCGACAAACAGAAAATCAAACAAGAATTTAAGAATTAGAAGATTAATACGGGTACTGCTCAGATCTAAAAAGATCTGAGCAGTAAAGCTTTGCCAGAAATCTTTTTCTCCTCTGCCGGAAATCGTCTATAGAGAGGAGAGAGAGCTAAGTCCAAGACTTACTTTTACTATAACCTCCCTCATGAGAGACCTAAACAGGCGAAACTCATGAGAGAGAAAAAATGACAGCAGATGTTTCCCAATTAATGAAAATAATTTTAATTGGCCGAAATTATGGGAGTAAGAGAAAGAGCTATCGTCAGGGAAATCCGGATGTTTGCTTTTTCCAACCGATCCAGACATAGTTTGATTCAACCCACATGGAAGGACAAATGAGTTTGTCCGTCAATATTTACTAAGTTTCATATTTTTTCTTCTATTTTTACTCCTCCACCACAGTTGGTAACCCAACCTTAGTTAGTCTTTGAAGTAACACAACCTTAGTTAGTCCTTTGATATCATAACATGTCTTCCTAAAGTACCATATTGTCAAGATATCAAATGGCCCAACAAAATGGTCATATTATTTTTCTCTTTGTATTAGAAAATAAATTGGGTACGATACTTCATGGTCGTATAAATTAAAATGGTAAGTGATACAGGCGGTCGTATAAATTAAATTGGGTAACTCATTTAGACGGTCATCTAAAAAAAAAGGGTTATTTAGTTCAAACACACACTGCAAAAACTAAAAAATGGGTTGGGATTCTACTTCACAAGAAGGTTCAGGAAAGGACGCCCCATGTTGAGAGCTTGTGTTACAATGTGCATCATTTGTTGAACCATACTCGTTAAATCCAACCCACCACATTGTCCTCTTCCCTTCCATGAGAACATGCTGCTAAGATCTTGGCCATCACCGATTTTTTGTCCAACCTGGTTAATCATATTCATTATTGAAGGATTCCTTGTGATTTGTGCCAACATTCCCCTCGCTTCATCAGGTGAACCCATGCCTGCTTGCACTGATACCCCTGCCAATAGACCATTCAAAGCAGGGCTGTTAAAAACTTGAGACATCATGCCTGATGCATCAAACTGACTATTGGAAGCAGGGACTACTGATGTCCTGGCACCCATAATCTGATCAGATATACCTTACTATCCGTTCTTGCATTGGAACCTCGAGCTACATTGACTGTAGAGTCTGCTGGCCACTAGTAATGGCTTGCTGGTTCTGATTGCTAGTAGGAACTCCGCTATTCATGGAATCATCAGTATTCTTCCCTTGCGAACTTCCATGTCTGCCTCGTTTCTAGGAACATTAAACATGATAAAGCTTAAAAAAGATGAATGTAAACAACCATATTCGAAGGAATCACAAAAGTAACAAGAAATATAAAATAGACAAATATCAACAATGAGAACCTTTTCTACATCTAAGATACATCTACTTGAGAATATAACATGTACATCTCCTGCCTCCAATGACAAGAAAGAAACCACTTTTTGGGTTGGGTTAGGGTGGGGGTTGGGGGGTGTAAAGAAGAAGGAATACCAGATAAACGCGTAAGCAACTAGTCTATTTTAAAAAAATCTCATTAGCTAAGATCACAAGATTGCCTGAGTGAATAATATTTGGACTAGGTTCATCTGAGTAAATTGAGTGTTTAAAAATCGATGGGCACATGCATTCCAAATACACATGTTATCCTTGACCTAGGTGACTAGATTTACGAGGCCATCAACCCTGATTAAAGTAGAAAATTTGGTCTTTTCATTGTAATCCAACATCCCAGTTCAAGGAAATGATTTTTAATCGGATGATAGTAAACCATTCCGAGTTTGAATGTAAATGTCCAACGCACCCATTATAGGAAGTTATCATTAGTTGGGGTTAGTTAGTGAACTGAAACTCAATGTGTGTCTGACAGCTGGTTTGATCCACCAAGTCTAAACCCACTTAACCACATTCTAATCCTAGATAGACATTCACCACTCTTGATAGCATATTAGATTCTATGTCAGAAATGTGAAGCTTCTTCCTATATGATACAAACAAATCCTGAACCCTTCATTATTTTATTTTTTGCAAACAGAGAACTCACCAGCCTAAGTTGAATACCCTCCATAATTCTAGGTAAGGTACCACTTCTTCTCGTTATTCTGGTGCACAATTTGTGTTCCACATCTGTTGCATACAACTGGGGAATTTCCAAAGGTACACCCTGCACAATGGGTTGTGCATTCTGACAGAGCCCTGCCATGTACACCCACTTATGTGGTAGAGACAATGAACTGCTATCTTCTCTATGGTTTCAGCTAGTGGCTAGTACTTTATTTGACTCTATCAGAGGCTGTATATGTTTAACTGACAATTACGATACATATAAACCTTAATTTCAAATACATAGTACAAATGAGAGTTTGAAAAACTAACCTTAGAATATGCTTCCGTCACCAAGTAACCATCATAGGGACAGGCTTTTTTAGTTCCAACAATGTAGCTTAAGCATGGTTTGCAGTACAAGTATGTGCTGTGATTGTAGCGCTTCACTTGGATAGACAATAAGGCGACAAACAGGACAAAAGTATTCTCCGACAAGAGATTGAATGTTTAAAATGCATTTATTATTGAAACCCATTTTTCCTGGAACCAGATACCTTCGATTCTAGCCAAGAACCGAACTATGTGGATCAAGAAGCAATAGTATCTTGCATTAACAGATACTTGAACAGGTATGCTGATCCACCCGCACGTTCCTTGACACATTAAATAACTCAGATTAAAACGGAGATACTTATATTACATGGATCTAAAAGGTGAGGGTGAAGACCATGACAATCATAGAATTTATGACTCTTTACAATTTCATACGCAACTTAAAAACATACATGGGCTCAAATTAGGTCAAATCAGAGATGTCAAGATCCTCATATTACACCCAATAAATCATCATATTTTAACCCAAAAAAAAAAAAAACAGTAACAACAATGAATAATAACAACATAAGAACATTAAAATCACCTAAAATACTCTTAACAAATAGTGTCAACAATCCCATATTACTGCAATAAGTCAGGATTTCAGCATGATTATTAACCAACTCATATATCATGATTATTAACCCACTCATATAGAATCAAAATACTACAAAGAAATAAAAATAAGCCTGATGGTTATAACGAAAACATACAGACACACAACAACAAGAAAAAGTTATGCTTTTCTGTGCAACGGTATTGATCAGAAATAGAGCATACATAAACGTGAAACTAATAGGATTACATTACGAGTCTTAGGGCCACATGACTCCAGAGATTTCCTAAAATTGAAGTTTATTGCCTCCTGTTTCTCCAAAAACTCCAAAAATTTTCATTCTTCCAAAAACTTAATCTGTACGCCTACACACTACTATTTCATTACCGAATCGAACAATCCAACACCTAATACTACCAAATCAACGATTTCTTTCTTAACTGTAATCTCAATTTCACTCAAAATCCATTTTAACAAGTTGAGAACTATTAGCCCCTGAACCAAAATCCACAAATCCATTCGCCAAAATCCCAATTTCACAAAACGAAAACCAAACTCCACAAAATCCCTAACAATCAATAAAACTCCATTCATTTGTATTCCCATCAACATTTCGAAAGAAATCAATAAACACCAACAAAAATTAATAACACAAAATCCTAAATTCAGTCTTACGAATGGAAAAATGAAGAAACTACGGCATAAATAGGGTTGAGGAAGAGAATAGATACCAGAAGGAGAATGATATTCTCAATGCCTCTGAAACACTCAAATAAACTTGAATCTCCTCCATAATACTTCAATCAATCGACTGCAAATTTGTTTCTTCTCTGATTTCCCATAAGAGAACAGGTAGCCTAAAAATATGAACCTGATCATTTGCTCATTTCCTTCTTGTAGTCAATATCCTCTCCTCTCCGAACCCTTGGAAGATAAGCCTTGAACCATGGCTTGCCGATGTTGAATCACGACTGCAGTGAAGAGAACTTGGATTGAACTGGTGAGACTAGCAACCATTCGACCTAGTTGTGTAGTTATAGGTACCCAATTAATAATATACGACCTCTTTAAAGATGTACCCAATTAATATTATGCGACAATATTAACAAGGTACCCAATTTATATTATGCGAATTTGTTTCACAAGTACCCAATTAATAATACGGGTGTGGTTAAGTTAACTGGAGGGATAAAATGTATTTTTGGTATCAACTAGGTTGACCGATTCAACCCAGTCCGTCAATATTCATTGACTGAAAACATACCTGTCCATAACGTTTGACCCAAACGTTAGGATTTCCTTGAGGATATCCCTAAGAGAAAGTATGGTAACAAATTCATTGACCGAATTTATTTTAATAATATTTATGTAAATAATCAATAACTAATTAAGGGTATCGTACCATCATTAAATACAGATTGATGATCCCCTATACCCATCGGACACCCGATGTCCTGCTTGTATCACTGGGTGTTATTAGGCACTTACGGGGAACATGTTGTTCATTGCAAAGTGGACCCTGGGTTTAAACATAGACACGATAATGTGAGGGATACTCTGTATGATGTTATGTGGAGAGCCGGTATTTCAGCGAAGAAATAAGCGCCTGTCAAATTTTTGACTAATCCACTCGAGGGGAGATCAACACTTAGGCCAACGGATGTTTTAATTTTTGGGCAAGTGAATGGAAAACACGCATGTGTTGACCTCACTGGGGTTTCTCCATTAGTTGGCATTGGGCATGGCACGTTTACAGTCGGGCAAGCGGCACTGAGGGATGCCTCAGGTAAGATAGTGAAACATGAGAAAGCATGTCATGATAATGGGCACGCCTTTCTTCCTTTCTCTTTTGATATATTTGGTTTTTTGGCTCCAGAAGCGGTTGGACTCCTTAAGAAACAGGGACGGTACTGTGGGTGGCTTACCCAGGCCCCCCCTCCCCCCAAAACTAGTAATAACTCATTCGGCCTATGTAATTTCCATATTTTGGAAAAAATAGCCCAGGTGAAAATTAAAATTAGCCCAAGTACTAACTTAGCCCAACTACAATCTTGAAACATTTTGATGCTTTTTGTTATGAAACCGTATGCTGTGATATTATATCTTGCCGTTCAAACAGATAGGAACACGGTCCCACAAATGAGGATCCATGGGCACTCTTAGATGAACAAGGTCAGACAAGATTTGGGCCTATTTTATGTTAATTTACGAGCTCAAAACCCCAAAATCCAACCAAAAAGGCTGAAAATTTTTAGGTGGCCTTCGGCCGCATAGATGATTCAAAGTTATCTCGTCAAATATATTGATGTATCTTCCCCTAAACTAAAAATATAACTCTGTCTTTGATTTGATAACCTATATAAAGGCTCCATATTTTAAGTTTGCCTAGAGCACTCCAAAACAGTAAGACGACCTTGCATCTACCCCTTTGAATATCAGTCGTTTAAATTTTTTAGGTGGGATAATATATTTTTTTTAGCCCACCCAGACATAGATTCCTGGTTCCGTTGCTGTTTAGAGAGTTCAGAAAGTTATGCACAGTAATGTCATGACTCCCGGTTCGAGAGAATTTGTTTTTCAAAGGATATGATTTTCTATTCAAAAAGGGCTTGCGGCGCAGCTTGTTGCGCGTTTTCCTGTTTCGTCAATGTAATTTTATCCAAATTATCATTAAAAAAAATCAAGGGTAAGTTAGTCCATCTGAAATGTGAAAAAAATAAATCTAATCTAAACCATTATCTATGGCCGTAGATTTTGTATTTTGAACTACACATATATATCATCTTAATGATAGGTTTATAAAAGAGAGAGGAATCAAACTTGGGTTCCTCAGATGTTTCCACATTCTTGAATCATGAAGTTGTTTTGAACACTCTCAATGCCACTTCAGTAATATTAAACAAACAATGCCATCTCTAAAGGGTTATACACATTCTCTATATAAAAACAGAGTTTTTTCGAGCGTTGTGGTTAATCGGAGCTTCTGGTTGATTTTGTCCCCACCATTTAAAATTTCGACCAATCAAAAATAGGGAGAATCTTTTTGTCCTACAATATATTTTCCAACCAATCACATTCAAGATAAAATATATTACTTACTATAACTAAAATTAATTCTTAAATATAAATACGTATATATGTAAATAAAATATAAATAAAATAAATATTAATTATATTCTAGCACTAAAATTCATAAATAAAAAGATTAATATTAAAATAAATAAATTTAATACGTCCTGATCTTACCATCCCACAATCACAATGATTCGCAAAAATTAATAATCACATGATCAAAATAAATCATAAAATCATTAAAAAATAAAATAATTTGTCCAATGTCCGATTACACTCTAAGAAATCAACTCCAATGAAATAATCCTAATACAGTTCCAAATTGTAGATAACTAAACTAATGCTGAACTTACAATTACAATTTCGAATAAGAAAAAAAAAACCTGATCTAATTAGTTGATAAAATTTAGAACAATATTTAAAATTAGATAAAAATACCTGAAACTAAATAATGTTTACCGGTTGATGAGAGTATACTTCTTCCTCCATTGAATACTTAGTTGAGACAGACTTTAATCACCGATCCTCTGCAAAACAAAAACAGAAAAAATCATGGGGAGAAACGAAACAAAAACATATTAAGATGAAAAACAATGAAACAAAAAAACAGAAATATTCAATAATGATTTTTGCTTAATATGACATTCCAAAAATAAAATAAGAAAATATATCTATTATTAGGCTCTAAAAGATCACTAGATTTTTTGGACACAAATATTCCGCGTATAATGGGGCTATCAAAAATATATATTGGTCATCCAAAATTATAGAATTTTTTATAAATTTTGATATCGAAATTTATAGTATTTCCAAATATCGATTAATAATATTTGGATCCTTAATTAATAATATTTCTAAATATCGAGTTTGTTTTCTTTGGAATATCGAATCTTCGTCACTCTCTATATAAAAGCTCTCGAGCCAACAACAAATCCGATTGTTTGCATCTCGCATTTTGTTTTGCTAGGGTTCAGCTGCTTCTGTTTTTCTATTTCTTCCAGGATACGGGTTTTATTGTCTAATAATCTATTCTGTTTTTCTTATGCATAAACCTCGAAAGTGTGATCAATGGATGCGGCAACGTGAGCTAATGGGTATTGAAACGGTTTTTGGAGCTTTGAGTCCATGATAGTAAGCTCATGCGAGGTATAAAATCGTGAAATCCTATTTTTTGGTATTCTTGGTATTTGTTTTCTCGATTTTGTTTTGATTTTTACTAGATTTTTTTGAAGATGCTAATGATATATACCTGTGAAAGACAGTGTTTAAGATTTGTTTATATATGGAGTTTCTAATGTTCTAAACCAGTATATATTTCCGGGTGTTTTGCTTTTTTTTTTTTTTCTATTTGCTTTTGTTCCAATGTTGAAACTACGAATCGGCCTAAATCACACACAGTTTACAATTGAAATATAAATTGGATATGAAACAAAATAGTATGGTACTGTGATATGATTTTTAATATATTTCTTCTGTTAAAAGTTTCGGTCTTCGGTTAAATAACAACGGATCAAAAGACAGCTCTTTTGGTTGATTTTTAGCCCCCTATATATAATGAAGTTAGGTTTCGTTCTGCGATAATCAAGGAAGTATCGTTACATGTTTTTATCACCAAAACTTGAACAAAAACCTTTTTCAGTGAGAAGATGTTAGAATTTTTCCAGGTGAAATGCTTTCGAGGTGCGGCAAAAAACCACTCCTAGGTATGAATCCTGTTGATTTCCTCATAATACAAAATAACTACCATGTTTATATGTCGGGTGTGTAGGAGTTCAAATGGATGACGAGAACAAAAAATTGTCGATGAAACAAGAGATCATATATCTTTCATTAAGATTAATATTTCCAACCAACTGATATTGGAGACGCACCAAATCATCAACATGCAATAATAAACATCGAAATATTTCAAAGGTTGATAACGGTTTTTTTCCGATGAAGACAGCTTAGATTCAACAATATCTGGTATCTGTTTGCTTCCATTTTAACTGGATTTCTTTGGTAACGAATTCCTAATTCTCAATGACAATACCAGGTATTTACTTTTGTCGCCTCTATAAATATCATTTTAATCTTTTCTTCTTGACAAAACCTTTATAATGAAGCAGACTCTACGTTTCTTCTATAGATCGGCCTATATATTTTGTTTAATTTTTTATGGAATATGAGTTTTTTTGTTCATATTGGACTCATATGATATTTCCTCATGTTTTGGAGAATGATTCCCTGTAAAATTAAAAAATTAGATTTTCTAAGATTGATGCTTATAGAAGAACGTTCATCAAGCATGTATAGGCTTTCTTCCAACTTCATAGCAACAACAACAAGTGAAATTCTACTAGAATTAACCTTACCAACAATTTTTGTCATCGTGGGAGGGTTGAAGCCAACAATTCGGTAACTTTTTTCAAACACTATTTGTAATGATATACATCTAGCGTGTTGGTTTCTCAATACTCAATGTATGGGGCTTTCCAGTTTCCATTGGTGCACAATTATGAATCACAAATATGGAATAACAATCGTTCCAGTTTTAATTTGGTAGGGCGAGGAAAATTTTGAAGGAAGTGGAGGAGAAGAATGCAATGACTTTCAAGATATGTTTCCTCCAATCCCACCACCAGAATATTTTGATATGTCGAACAACAGCCCAGTTATTTCCCGTGACCTCCCTGTTCGGGTTAGTTTGATCCCAACAATCATGACATGCATTTTTATTAGCCCTCCCCCCTTGGTATCCACTAATTATTTTATTCGTTTCTAAAATATTTCTTACTTGCGATAGTTTATTTACTTTGGATTATGTGTTAGTCTTAAGTTTATGTTTTCTTGCACATTTCCACTATATATATATATATATATATATATATATATATATATATATATATTCCTATGAAGTTTTAAGTACATATATCCAAAAATTATTATAACTCAAACTATATTTTTGTGGTCACATATGATAGCAACGAAGTGTATATATGTGGATCAAATGTAAGTTGTAAGTTGTATGGGATTGGAAACTGAAGATCTCTATTGGTACTTGGGATAAACTCCATCTGTGGCATACACCATTTTTATTAAGGTATGTACGTACAAAGTTTTGGACTAGCCTGTGCAAATGGATGATCCAGTTGAGAATTTTCATATGTTTTTTTATTTGGTACATTTTCATATGTTTTTTTATTTAAGAATTTTCCAAATGGATGATCCAGTTGATGTCAAGAAGTTTTTGTATAGACGTTTAGAGACAAAACATTGAAAAAGCCAATAAACATATTGTCTAAGTTATTACTTTAAAGTGATGCATGTAAGTTGGTTTAGGAAATGGTGTTTTGTTTTTAAGGTTCTAATTTATATGGTCAACTAACAGTTGTTTGTCCATTGAAGGGGCCAACATGTATGCATCTGTTGGTAGTTTTCATGGTTTCTTTTTAAAACTTACCACCAAAGCACTAACATGCAGGTACAATGTCACTCTACCATCTTTGCTAATCCGTTGAAATTTAGGAAATGAAGAGCTTTGATGAAACATAGTATTGACCCGGAAAATCAGTGACCAAAAAAATAGCCACAAAAATGGATAGATGGGAAAAGTCCATCTGATCAACTCTCTCTTTATTATCGTGTTTTTAGTTATTATATAAATTGCATGATTTTTGCCCGTCACATTCAACTGTTCCATACGGGAAAAAAAAATCAAGATTTAATATATTAATAGTTTTTTTTTCTTTTTCTCTTTCTTAGATTAGAGGCCTAAATGGTTCCCAAATCATGTATAGTTTTTTGGTTGTTGTTCTAATTGTGTTTGTAATCACATTAATTATATTATTCGAATTCATCTTACGCTTCCGAAAGCGATATAACATTTAAGGTCATATTTCTCTTCCCCATGCTTATACAGTTTTAGCATGTTGAAGCAATTAATTTCTTCTTGCCGTCGGTCCAATATGGCTTCGGAAAAAAAAAAAGGTTTGATCCAATATCTCAGGTTATTTGGAATTAATCACATTATATATGAAAATAAGGTACAACCTTTCAATCAAAATTAACCATATTGCAGAGATGGCGACTTTTCTGGAGATCGATGCTGTCATGATAGATCATATATGTCTTGAAAGGATATCACTTTTCATGTGCTTCGTTCTTCCAGAATGTGTGTGAAATATTTATTTCCAGTTCAGTGAGAACTTCTGACTGTAAGTATCTCGAATTTTTTCTATTTAGTTTGTCCTTCCGCTTTATCCCCATGTTAGGATCACCACCATGCATATTTGTAAAGTCGTTGCGGATATTAACTTCTTTTTTTCTTTTTTCTTTTTTCCAATTAGGTTATAGCCATGCATGTTAGTTATCAAAACCATTTTATGGGAGCAGAGGATAATTACACCCATGCCCATCTTGGATACTCATGTACTCTTTGTTGATAAGGGTTTGGTTCAGGTTAAGCTCACTACCAGTATTTTGTGTAAACCATTCATACAGATTTGGACTAACGTTTTCCTTAATATTCATGTATTTCACTCCTTGAAACTTCCCTTACTCAATAGCTAGCTTTTTTGAAACCTGTATCCCAGTGAAAATCCAAATGTATTGTCGTTACGTAAATATGTTGTAAAATGCAAACCAGAAATATTTTTTTGCCATATTGCACAGATAATGTTTAACTCATAATGGGTTTTGCTATATATTTTTATATATTTTAAATCTACGAAGGTTGATTGATTGTCGTAACCACATGTTTGGATAAATTCAATCATGTCATTCCCATATGTACAATTCAAATGGGGCTACAAGAGAATGAATATTTTGCTCAATGTGTGTTATTTCAGAATTGCATAATGACAACGTCGGATACGAAAGTGAACATGCTGAAGACTTTAACCGATAAAGAATAACATCCCAACCACATTTATGATCAGTTTACTTTTGGATCCATCCTAAACCGAGATAAGTCTTTCAGCGTACAAGTTAACACATAGTAAAATACTAACTCTCTAAATTTTTTACCCTTTTCTCTGCTGCAACTTTTTTGGGATGAACATCGATCTTGGATATGTTGATTTAATACCATGCAGCGTGAATGGAGCTCTATGTTTTGTAATTTTATTCCTTCGAATCATTCAGAAAAATAGTAGAAATACTTTAGAGTAGAAAGAAGGAAAACCATAAAAAGTCCACTCTAATAAGACCTTGCACTACATTGGAGATGATTCATTAGAAGAAATTTCTAACATATATAAAATACATATATAAGGGTCTAAATAAGACCTCCTTATGGGATTTTTAAGACACGTTACTAGAGATGCTCTAAGAAGTGTTCAATTAATTTTGGACAAACGGATAAATGGTTTCGGTTTAGATATTTGAGGCTAATTGTGAGGTGATTCTGCTCATTTATAAGAAGAGATAAGAAGCTAGAATTTTTAATCTCAACATGCAACAATATCGAAAGAAAGTGTTAGCAAGTTGGAAGTTTCTAACCAATAAATGAAAGTTACCAGTATTATTTTGAAGTTTAAACATTGCTTTGAAAATACAATTCTTATTGTTAAGTCATCTTATAACACAACCTCTGCAGATACATAAACACACCACTAAAACTCCAAGAAGCATAGGTTGCTTAATAATTCACTATTTGGGAAAAGATTGAAAAAAATAGAGAGAAAACATAAGTTGACTGGAAACAAATTACCAAACATAAGCCCAGAACTATAAGTCCAAGTAATTAGAAATATATTTACTATAAAAAGCATCCAATATTCCCAAAAGCAAAAACCATACCCGTGCGATGCACGGGTGACAAACTAGTTAATATAACAAAACGCAGCAATGCAAATGCTATATGCACAAATCTTAAAGTCGGTAGGTTTATGTATCAATAGAAGACACCAAATGACACAATCATTTAAATTTTTATAAATTTTTTTTGCAAAGATGACCAACATGGACAAACATCGAGTTATGCTTATGGGTTTGTCTGTATCATAGAAGTCAAGCTCACCAAATATGATGTCAGTAGTGCTTGCAGGTGGTGCACCGCATGGTACCTCCACAATGGCCATTATAACTGGCCTTAAAGACATGGTCTTGATGACCTCAAAATATACTTGACTAATTTTTTGATACCGGTAATGAATAAGCTTGATTGAGGTTCAGTTTATAATCACCTTTAATTAAATAATTCCTTGGGCATACCGGGTATTAACATTTGCTGTGGATTACAACTGTTGTTGATGAAACTTCAACTGAAATGTAGCAGAAAGTGAAGATTTAGGCCCCATATTTGAAGTTGTTGCATAGAGCCAAGGCTTCTACTCCTAATGGTTTTAAAAAGTCTCTATTCTGCATTATAATGTAAAATCACATCAGTTTTACATTATTACTATGGGATTCTGAACAAAAAAACAGTTTCCACAATTGGATAATGTAAAAACTGATGTGATACTATGCTCAACATACAACAGTTGATCTTGCGTAGAGCAGTCAGCATCGACACCTTTTATGTTCGCAACCTAAAAAATCTAGGGAATCAATTCTAGTCATCAGTAAGTTGAGATAAGGAAAAGAAAACTACTCATAATCAACAAACAACTTCAAAAGAAAACCATGCAAGAGAATAAAAGAACCCGAAGATGCATATTCAGTGTACCCGGAACATGTGCTGGCCTACGATCATTTCCCTCTCTTGTGACCACATGTAACATTATCAGCTCCAACTTTGAACTCCGTTTTGTTTTTCATGTCTGTGTATACCCTAAAAATCCAAAGACAAATGCACAAAGAAAATAACTTAGTTATCCAATTAAGGAAATCCATAAAGTATATATGTTAATATGTTCTATTATGATGCGAATGAAAATCCATATTATTTAATCATCCCTATCAACTGATTTCTCACCTAAACACTAGCCCAGATCAGTGAATACTACCCAATACTTCAGTTCTTTCAACTGATGGCCTTGTTTATCTCTATAAGCCTCAAAAAGTTTTTTGCTCCAAATCGATTTCCATGCAAAGTATTTACATCCATAACAAACCCATATCTCTTGATCTATCTGGACGATGAATATTCGATATCTCATCCATTGGTCACCTAAAAAGACGACAGCAAGATCACATTTCTATATATATGTATAAAATACCGGGGAACAATCGGGTGGAATAGGCGATGTTGAAAACCCATAACCAAAACAAACCAACATCCCCAACAATGGATAACGTATAAACATAAAAGCGAACAACCAGAAGAAGCAAAAAGGAAAAAAATCTTGGTTTTTATGTATATATTTGAATACCTTGTAAAAGATCCGTTGTCAAACTTTTTATGTATATTAATATAGGTGTAGTTGCAGGAAATCCTACAATACATCCCTCACAAGAATTCATAATAATCAACACATTTCTTAAGATTAATAACGACTCTTTTTATTGATTGAATCTAGAAATTTTACAAGAAATAAGTGAAATCAAGAATACAACAATGTTTTGGACTTTCTCTCTCCTCAAAACTTTCTCAACACTCCAAAAATTATCTCTCCCTTTCTTTCACCTATTCATCTCTTTATATAGAGTATTACATAGTGGATGACAGCTAAGTTGACCTTTATTTCTGGATCTGATTTGCGGTATTTCGCAAGCTTACAAATGTTAAAATTCGCAAACATCCTAAATTTCGCTAGATCATCACACTTTTCTCATGTTTACTCTGTCGTCATCTGTTATGTCATTTCTGAAATCATTCTGCGACGTCTTCGCAGTGTTGTAGATGAAGATTTCGCAAGTGTGTTGTTGTTGCGATATTCTGATCCTACATCTTGCCTCTTCTCATGTCTTCTCTGTGAAGGGGAGAATTTCATGAGAATTTGTACTTCAGAATGCCGCAGCTGTTCATCTTTCCATATTCTTTTGTACTGACACGATCTTGTATTCTACGCAGTATTTATTACGCGTATCTTTTCTTCCACCCATTTCTTGACACGTCTTTTTCAACCGATATTTCTCAACCATTCACGTCCACTCTTCGCATTAATGAGTTTATATTCTCGAGAACTCTTCTCTCTATATATATACTCTTCTTATTCTTCTCTTTTTCTCTTTTCACTTTCTTTTATTCTTCTCTGCAAATTTACAGTTTCTCCGCATATTCCGCTTCTGCTGCTGTAAATTTTCATCCTTCTTTTTATTTTGATCTTCGTTCCTTCATTCCCATACTTAGATATTCCTCCAAGCGGTCACAAAGCTAAAAATTCTTTTGAGGGAATTCAAAAACGTCGCAAAGAGAGAGGTTTTACACTATCCACCATTCCCAATCAAGAAGCTACCTCCATTCTTTCTACTAAATTATTTTCTGATCATCATTGTGATGATAAAGAGATCATAGTTTCACTGGGTCAGATTCTTGCTGGCCTTTCTATCCCTCTTTATGATCCTAACCTTCCTTTATTCTATGAAATACTCTCCCACGCGAAGTTCTCGCGGGAAATATATCAATTAAGTGGGGATTGCATTCTCTTAATGCTTGAATTCACCAACCGTGGTGCTGGCAAAGGGTCTCTTTATTCACAAGATGTTAGGGGATCCTGAATTTAAGGAATTATAAATTCTTCCCGAAAAATACACCGCAGAAAGCTTCTTTGATAATTATGAACTAATACCTATGAAGAACGTCAAAACTCGCTGGGGTATTCGCTTGAAGAGGAAGGAAAATGTTGATGACGATAAAAGGCTTATGCATAAAATTGATTGGAATTCTGGAAAGAATAAAACTCCTCGCCAATCCAAAGATGAAAAGTGGTGCGTCTTTCCACTGATTCTGAGGGGCCCTTATGTTTCTGGTTCAAACGTGCTTCCTGCGAATCTCTCTACTTACCAACCTTGGGTATTTAATTGGCCTGAGAAAGAGAAAGAGGTATGTTTCTTCCGTTCAGTCTATTATCTTCATTCCTCTTTATACTTATTAACTTTGTGAAATCTTCAGATTAATAAGTTAAGAAGAAGCTACGATAGAAATAGCAAGGAAATCACCCTAGCAGCACTTCGCTCGATCACGGATGAAGTAAGAAATACTTTCCTTTATCATTTTTAACAATATTGTTGCCTCTGTTTCTTATCTTCATTTGTGTGCGTAGATTGGCGTTGTAGTTGCGTAAGAAGAAGGGTCTAATGTTGCGAAGACCAAAGGAAATGATAAAAGTGCTCTTCGCAAGGAAAAATCCACTGCCCCATCTTCAAAGAAAAGAAAAGTTCGCTCTCCTTCTCTCTCAAGTTCGCATTCTGATGAGAGTACAAATGACGATGTTGTATTCGCAAAGGAAGGTGCCGCATCTGAGTCTTCAATGCAATAATTGTCTAGCATATTTTCTGATTCCATGCAAGGGATTGGTAATGACAATCTCACCAATAAATGCAAATCTCTTGCGAATATCTGTGATTCCACTCTATTGGATGATGATAGTTCTCTTCGCGGAGTTTCTATATCAGTGACTCATGACTTTCGGAACTCATCTTGGTATTCTGGTATGCTTTCATCTCTTTGTTTCTTGTTCATTCTTATAATTCAAAATTATATCTATCTTGTTAATTTTTGCTTTCTTTCGCAGACTGGAAGAACTTCTTTCGTTGTTGCCTCAGATTTGGAAAAAAAGGCGTGCTGCTCTTGAGAAGAAAAGTCTTGAACTTTGCAAGAGAAACGAAGAATTGGAGGATGAAGTTGCTGATCTTCGCGAAAATAATAAGCAGATGGATTCTGAAAATTCCACTCAGAAGGACAAAATATATAGTCTTCAAGATGCCAATAAGAAACTTTATGGTATATAGCTTTTCTTCCTTTTCTTCATTTCGTTTTCTCATTATCTTTCCTCATATGATTTACCATTTTCACAGACGTTTATGGTCTTTTTGATGAAGCTACCATTCTTCATTCTTTTCCTTAACCCATAGATAATGATACCCTGCTTGAACTTCTTAATAATTCTTTAAATAGTTTTTCAATTGACAAGATTAAGTCCCTTTCCGTAGATGAACTCAGATCCAAATTTCTTCTCTTAGAGATTGACCATGGATCTAGCTTGGGCTTAGCCAATAAATTTAAGCATTTCAATCTTAACTCTAAAGAGGAAATTAATAGTTTAAGGACCAAGAATAGTAGTTTCATAGATGAAAAGATCGTATTGCTCTCCAAGATGCTCAAACTTTAGCGAAATTCCATGAAACTCTTCTTGAGATTCAAATTGAACGAGATGAAGCTATTCGCCAAAATGCTATACTTTGTGAAATAGAAAGTCAAGTTCGCTCATGTCTTATAATACATAACGATGATGAATTCGCTTGGGCTGCGAAAGTTCTAGATAACGCCAGAAATAATTTAGGTGTATATGTTAGTCTCCATTATGAACACACAGCCTTGGTTAGAGATATGATTTCTGACAGAGAAGGTTGTTAACTTCTCTTCCTTATTTAATTGTTTGTTTTTCATAAATTACCACCAAGTTGCTAATTCATTGATATATTTTCGCAGAAGCTGAAGAGAGATTTCGCAGAAGCTGAAGAGAGATTTCGCAAAAGAATTGAAGAACTTGAGGCTAAGAAGGGGCAGCTCGCAAAGGATCTTGCTTCTCGCAATGATAAATGTTCTAAGCTGAAGAGCCAATTGAAAATTATTGTTGCGAACTTTAAAAATGATGCTACTCTTTTTCACAACCAGACTATTAAAATGATTTCTGATGACAATAGCATTCTTCATGCCACATATCCTTGTCTTTTCGATGAAGTACCAAAGAACACTCCTGATTTGGTCATCTCTGATAGTGATGTTAGCGAAGAAGAAGAAGAATCTGATGAAGATGTAGAAGAAGAAGAATCTGACGCTAGTGAGGAAGGCGAAGAGTCTTATGAGGATGATGAAGAATCAACCAAGAAATAATTTTTGCTTCCTTCTTTGATTTTTTGTATTATCTGTATATTTGTCCTTTAATCTTCTATTCTTGTAATTTATCACTCCGAATTTCTTCAATCTTCAATACAAATTCTATTTCTTTTATTTCTTCCTGCATGTGTTAGAAAAACAATTCTTTCTCTCAATATGATTAATCAATATATAATTTATTTTTCACTTTGTGTGTAAATATATCATATAGAGACGTAAATCTATCATAAATCTATCATATGGAGACAAATAACATATTCTCATTTTATGCATTCCCATACTTTCCTCTGTTATTTGTTTTCAAATGAGAGATTAAGCAAGTTACCTTTGTACAATAAGATTGTTGCGAAATCTTTCAGTATATGCATTCCCAAATATCGCAGTTATTTCTGCATAATCTCGCAATCACATATTTTAGAATTGCAATTTTTCTTGTATTCTGATGTGGTCTTATTTTTCCTTCCTAAGTAAAGGTCTTATTTTGCCACCTTTTGTCATTGCGACAAAATCGCAGGACGTCTTTGCATTTTTCATGCAAAAACCCCTTGACCTTGCCTTAACCTTTTTCTTTTATGATTTTTGCTGCGACAATATGACAAGCCTAAATATTCTTACGAATATAAAGCCCCATGACATTGCCGTCTTGCGACGAAATCGCAGGACGCCCTTACACTTTCATGTACTGACCCATTGATCTCGTCTTATATTTTTCTTTTGTATTATTGCCTCTTCAGGATTGTCGCGCAAATATGACAACCCTAAATATTCTTGCGAAAATAAAGCCTCATGACATTTGCGTCTTAAGACACTTATCATCTCCCCAACGGAGGGTGCCGCCCTTATCTTCCCCCTGGTTGCCCCTTCAATGAGACGTACTTCTGCTATACAAGGCTAGATCCTCCCATCCAGTCTTGACAACAACCAGTTTTTTTCGCAGCCTCTTATCCCTTTTGCCTATATGTCTTATGGTTACGAGACTGTACCCTAAGTGGGGTTTTCTTCAGGCCGAGTGCATCATAGCCAAGACTTGTCAAGAATGTCAAGGTACGATCGAGACGCCCCCGTCACTCTTGACTCAACCGTGTACCTCTGCTCCTTGGTCATATTATGCACTCATTAGGAGAGTCCTTATTACCCTAGTCGCCCAACTCAAGTCATATGCTTAAGTTGAGAATCCAAGGTGCTTCTCCTGGATGGGTTTTTATTGACCCCAAATCTCCATGACTCAGGTTCCAGTAGCGGTGTAACCTTTTCGCTGAGCCATGCAATAGGTACCCCCTTCTATGACGCACTTTAGGTCTTATATTTTCCTCTTGTGAAATTTTGTTTTCGCGAACTAGGGTGTATGCCATAGTAGGTTCGCCCCATTCTGATTGTTATGATTATTCTGTTTTTGTATTTCAGCTCTTATTGTAATTTCTCAATTCTTGTCTTTGTCATTCCATAAAATATATTTTTTGAATTTTTTTTGTAACAAATCATCCATATATTTTTCTTTCTTTTCTCAATTTTATTCTGATATCAAATTCTAAGTTTCTTACCTTTACTATTTTTTGCCTCTACATCATTGATATTTTCTACGGCTTTCTTGATTTATGCGAACGTTTCGCCACTTCCTATTTTCAGCAAACATTTACTTCACAACATTTCTTCTTTTCTCTTCTCTATTGCATCAACCATCAATCTCTCACTTCTCTGCTTTCCTTTGATGTTACGTCTCCAATTCTCTTTCTCTATATTTCGTTCTTCGCATGACTCAACATCAATTTCATAACACTTCTTTCCCTCAATCCAATCTCCTTTTATAATGCCAACTCCGCTCGGATGAGGGAACTTGATGCACTGATGAAATGTCGATGCTACGCCTAAAATCCCATGTAGCCAAGGTCTGCCAATTTAGGCATTGTATGGTGACTCCACGTCGACAATACATAACATAATTTCAAAAGATATTCCTTTCAATGGAATTCGCATAGTGACTTCAATTTTAGGTTTATTAGCAGTTCCGTTGAAACCATAGATTTTGTAAGTTGAAGGTATCAAATCTTCATCTTTTCCACCCATAGTTTTATAAGTATGATAGAACAGGATATCCACAGAACTTCCAGTATCAATTAAAACTCTGTTGATTTCCCATGAGTCCTCAGCTTCATCATCTTCATCATCACTTGGTTTTGGATTAATTTCTAATTTCACCACTAATGGGTTTTCATGCATTTCTCCACCTTCAGGTACTTCTTATGCGGTGAAGGAAATAGTCTGTTTTTGCTAGTCTTTTAATGGAGAGACCTTCGCAATGTTCATTATTTTTCTCCCATCAGCATCTCTTGCGAAAAATCTACTCAGAACATTATCGTGAAAGTATTCAATCGTTTTGTATAAATGTACAATAGATTGACAAAACAGATTCTTCGCCTTTCCTCCAATTTCTATTACAAATGTTTCTCCTCCCTTTGTTGTATTAACTCTGCGAACTTCTGGTGGAGGTGGTAACGGTTGAGATTGAGGTTGTCCCATGAGAAAATGATTTAATTTTCCGTGATCTATTATTCTGAAAATGATTCTTTTTATATTTCTGCAGTCATTTATTGAATGTCCATGAAAATAATGGTAAGAACAAAATTCTTGACTTCAGTGATTTGGAGGTGGCTCTTTTCCCATATTCCATGGTGCTGGTATATTCTCCATCAAGATTATAGCTTCCATATTTTTTCTACACTAGAATTCAGAGGTGGCATCTTGATCTCTTCCCATATCATCTTATGATTTCCTTGGCCTCTGTGATAATTTTTACTTTGTCCTCCATATGTTTCTTGCGGCTGATCAAGTCTTTGAATTTTGTTGTTTTCACCTTGGCTATAGGAGTTTCTTTCTATCTCAAATTCTTCTTGGTCACGACTTCCCATAGCTACTATTTTCTGCTGACTATTCTCCATTATCCTCTCTTATTGTCATTGCGAAGTGCTCACCACTGTGTTTATAAACTTGGGTAATAAGCTTATGTTCTCTTCTTTTGAACTTTTATTCGCAACTGGGTATGATTCCATCTCATTCTTTTTTTCTTCAAGAGCAATATACTCTTCCTAAAGCTCTCGCAATTCAGTCATTGTGATCGTGTTCTTGACTCTGAAAATTTGAATATACAGCAGGTTGGTTGCGAACATTGCACTAATAAATGATAAAATGAGATACCTCTCATCCACATGACCAACCATTTCACTACGCATTGTCTTCCACCTTATGGTTAAATGCTTCAAACTTTCACCAATTCTATGCTTCAACCCAAATACATCTTCAATGCCAGGTCGCGAAGAATTATTACTTATATATGCTCCTAAGAATGTAGTTTGCAAATGATTGAAAGACGTTATTATATTCTTGGGCAACCCTTCAAACCATTTCAAATCCTATCCTGTTAAAATGGATACGAAATACTTGCACAATACAGCATCATGATTTTCCCACTGTAGCATACATCTCACATAAGCTTTAATGTGTTGAATTGCGCAAGTTGTCCCGTCAAAGATGCTAGTTAACGCAGGCAGGTTTCACTTTGGGGGTATTCCTCCTAATTGTACTTATTGTGTGAATGGAGTTTTTGCAGCTTCTTCTATAGCTTCATCCAATTGTCTTCTGCCTCCTTATTTTCTGTTATTTAGCATTCCTCTCATCTCCGCTAGTTCTTTTAAGATTTGATCATTTATTCCAGGATTTTGGTCCATTGGTCTCTTTAATTCTGCTTCTATTCTTCTACGTTCATGTCTGTCTTGTCTTGCGAAATTTTGATCTTCTTCTTCATTATTTTCTTCTCGTCTTTCCCTACGATCTCCTCTTTCATATCCTTCATGAATTCACACATGATTGTACCTCTCATTTTCTCCTCTGCGATTTTGGTTATTCCTTATCAATTATCTTTGTTGCCTTTCAGCTCTCCTTTGTATTATATCATATTCCTCATTTATATTTCCATTATTGCGATTTTGTTCACGCCTTCTTTCTCGATTATCATGATTGTTCTGGCGTATTTCCTCTTGGAGCTCTTGTTCCTCCACTTCTGCTCTCAACCTTTCCCTTTCGCAAGCTAGACGTGCTTGTTCGGCATATTGGCTCTCGATTTCATCTTCAATTACCTGTTGATTTCTTTGAATTTCTCTCCCATGTAATATTCTCCTTCATTCTTCCTGATTTTCTTCGTCATCTTGATTATTTCGCTCCTGACGTCACCCATTCTCCTGATTCCTGTTGTTTTGTCCATTTTGGATAATTTCTCCTTGTAGAATGTAACGATCTTCAATTATTTATCTCCTTTCGCGACGTTCTTCATTTGGATTTTGTATTTCTTCTCGATTTATTTCTCCAATATTTACCATAGGCGAATTTCGTCTCACTTTACTTCTAATTGATCTTGATCTTGATCTTGTAGTACTTCTTAACCTTCTATTCTGTAACCTCATGTTTTCCATCATCAATTCATGATTTTTTCCTTGTCAAATTTGTATGTTATTCCGCTTCTAACCTCCTCTCTTCATGTATTTTTTGTCTCAATGCCTCTAGTGCTCCAATTTCTTCATTTTCATGGATTACTCTTCCAACTGCTTCTCGGTTTCTTTCTTCTTGTCTACCATTTCTTAATTGTTGTTCTTCTTCCACCTCTTCTACTGAATCTGGCCGCAAAATGTGTATACTCACTCTGTCATAATCTATAGTTCTATTTGGAGTTGGTGTAAGCTGAATTGATTATTGAACTTGATTCTCTCCATTGTTTCTTGTGTTCATTCTTGAAATTCCACAATTTCATTTCTTCCTTCTCTAGCAAGCCTCTTACTCCTTCTAATAGTTGTTGGTTATCTCGAAGCATTTCTTCTTCTAGCCATCTTTTCAACCTTAATGAACTGTTGAAAACTATGTAAAATTCTTCACCAATTACCCAAAATTCCTTCAAATCACAATTCAATCACCTCCATGTTTCTAGTGTTATTATATAGTTGCAGGAAATCCTACAATACATCCCTCACAAGAATTCATAACAATCAACATATTTCTTAAGATTAATAACGACTCTTTTTATTGATTGAATCTAGAAATTTTACAAGAAAGAAGTGAAATCAAGAATACAACATTGTTTTGGACTTTCTCTCTGCTCAAAACTTTCTCAACACTCCAAAAATTATCTCTCCCTTTCTTTCACCTATTCATCTCTTTATATAGGGTATTACATAGTGGATGACAACTAAGTTGACCTTTATTTTTGGATCTGATTTGCGGTATTTCGCAAGCTTACAAATGTTAAAATTCATAAACATCCTAAATTTCGCTAGATCATCACACTTTTCTCATGTTTACGTTGTCGTCATCTGTTATATCATTTCTGAAATCACTCTGCGACGTATTCGCAGTGTTGCAGATGAAGATTTCGCAAGTGTGTTGTTGTTGCGATATTCTGATCCTACAATAGGTGTTGCAGAAGAAATATTAAATATCATTGATGAATATTGCAGCCAAAAAAAGCAGTAGAAAGAATTTACATCATAAATTTCTCTATATTTTGGGTTTCTCTCCAATACAGGCGCTTTCCATTCATACCTAGTTATAAAATTGATGAACATAATTATTAAACCGCCGCAACTGTTCCTCCTTTCTACAACACGAATTTACACATATGACTATATGAGGATTGCAACCAAATTTACTCATAAGGAATTCAGGATATAAAATGAAATGAAAAACAATAAATTAAAGAGCACCAAAACAGACGATGACTCACAGCTCCAACCAAAGAAGAGTGGATCAGTACAGTAATAGTTGCTTGGGTACATGAAAACTCTAAAACATATAGATATATAAGTTAGAACAAAGAAGAGTATCCCTACAAGCTGCCGTACACAACAAAAACATAAAGACATAGGAGTTCAAATACACATGGATATACTATCGAAACTATGTAGTCTATGTTCCAAAGTGTCATGGATTTAGAGCTAATAATTATAATGAAGCCTTACTTAGAAAATTGAACAACCAATTCACAAAACAAATTAAACCCGTATGTAAAATAGAAAGATCAAAAGCATTACCATCAACTAACTAACCCTAACTTTCAAAACCAATAAACCACAAAAGAAACTTACCCGTCTGTGAAATAGCACGAACAAAAGCATAACGATCAACTAATAAACCCTAGCTTTCCAAAACCAATTAACTTTAATTTATAAAATAAGTCATAATTTTTATCAACTGATAATTAGCCTCTGATAGATGGAATTAACAACAGAATTAAACCTAAATAGAAATTATCTGATTGAAAATATCGGTGAAACGGAACAAATTACCTCATGGTTCTTTTACGATCACCACTGCAAAACAAATATATGATCTTTATGTTTAATCAATATGATCTTTATGAAAACTATTTTAAAAAGCCCTAGAATTTGCTGAACAAAAAAACCGTAATTATGGATAAACCTAAGACCCTAAACTGCAATACTCTTACTCGGGTATTTTAGAGAATAATCGACAAACAAAGAACATGATAAAAAAATTTTTAATTATCAACAGTAATTCAGTTCGAGCCTTCGAGGGAAGAAGATAGGACACTGCTGTCAAAGATAAACGATATTACCGACACCCCCATTTTATTGACCCACATCCCACCCCCTTAATATTGCCCGAAGTTTCCTAGCCGTCCACTGAAAAACTCCATCTGGAGCACCCCCACCGCCAGATCGGGTACCCTTTGAACGATGTCCGTCTGATAGCCTTGGATATCATGGACACAAAACTCATACCTTTTTATAACAATGATGGAAGTATGATGAAGTTTTGTTGGGTTCAATATATGTGTATTTTGGTTTGAGGGTTGGTCTTTTAATTATGAAATTGCATTTATCGTGTGTGTGCAAAGATGTTAAATAAATTAACATCGAGGTTCAATGGTCGCATAAAGACGAATCAAAGACAGAAATATGTAGCCGACGAGGATTATAACTTAATCTCTACTGGTCGAATTAAGGAGAATGATGTTCCCGGGTTAGGGAGGTTTCCTATATTGGAAGATGATAACCAACACACTTCTACGGACATCACATTTGTAGAGAATTAAAAAATTAAGTTTTAACATCGTGGTTCCCCGGCATCAGTAATTAATCACTATAAGTTTATTTCAAAACACAGTCTTAGAGTCAAATATATTATTGAAAGAGCGGGATGGGAAAGTTTATTGAACATAAAATGTAGCAAAATCCAACACTCCGTAGTTGATTATATTGTTGAGCGGTTTTGGGATACAACAAACACTTTTCCCTTCCCATTTGGTGAGATGGGGTTCACACCCTAGATTGGGTCATGTTGACTAGACTGAGTATCGGTAATGGGCCTGATGTTCCGTATAATTCAGAGAAGTACCAATTTGAATATGTACGTGAGCATATTTTTCCGGATATCTAAGATGCCTCGCTTTGTCCAAAAGGTGCGTCGTGGGTTTCAAATTCAATTACAATTACATATTTAAGCTCATATTTCGTAGAAGAAAAGTTGGTAGCGGCTGAAAATGATAACACCCTTGCTCATAGAGTAGCAACTGCCTTTTTTATGTATGTTTTGGGATATTTTTTCTTTTCTAATGCAAATACCTATATTGATGCTGGATGGTTAGTATCTTTTGAAGATCTTGACGCAGTATCTACGTATGACTGGGGTAGTGCTGCTTTTTCGAGATTGTATGTGGTACTCTGTTTAGTTGGTAGGAGGCAAAAGGTACTAAACGGGGCCTTCCAAATATTATAGGTAAATTTCTTATCCAGTTCCTTCTTCCTTTCAATGTTTATTTTTTTGGGAATTTATTAATTTGGCTCATTAATATTATGGAGTAGTTTTGGGAGTATGAATACCTGGGCATATGTCGAACAGACATCTCAAAGACTGATTGTAGTTGCAGTAATTCCCACAACACACCCCTTGTAATATCTTGATAATAATTTCTTGATCTAAACTCATTTGATATGAAAATGATGATTAAAATACTAAAATTGTAAATGGACACACAGATTTCTACATGGTTCGATCAATTTGATCTACATCCATGATTCTTCACTATGATCGTTTAAATTTACATTTGATTTACATTGATAATCTCCATTATTGGGTAAAGTTCTAGATCTAGTTTTTGGGGAAGAAGATGATAAATAAAAATACATTCTCTCGCTCTCTCTCTTAAAAAAATTGTCTCCCTCTCTTCTCTCTCCTGCTCTCCTCTTTATATAGGTATTTACATAGTGGATGGCAGCTCACATACAACTCATACTTCCCCTATTTTAGGATCCCTTTAAACACTCTCGCAAGCTTTCTTTATATTCTCTCGAGCTCCCGCCTTGTTCTCGCGAGCTCCCGTCTTATTCTAGCGATCTCCCTCCTTGTTCTCGCGAGCTCCCGTCTTATTCTAGCGAGCTCCCGCCTTGTTCTCGCGATCTCCCGCCTTATTCTAGCGAGCTTTCTTTATAACAACCAAAAAATCTTCACATTTTTCTCGTGTTTTATGCTGTCATTGTCTATTACATCATTTCTGTAATTAATTTGCGACATTTTCCATATGTGGTAGAAGTTTTCGAAAGAGCGTTGTTGTTGCGAGATTCTGCTCCTATATTTTGCCTCTTTTTTCTTGAATATTGCTTGAAAAGCAATCTTTAAGAAAAAATCTGTTGTTGTAGTATTCTTTGATCTTTGTTGATGAAGGAACGAGCAAAAGAATATTGGACTTGAAAAGTACGTACTTGCCTCTATTCTTTTGTGAAGTTCCAGATCTTTGCGAAGTAAATAAGAAGTATCAACTCTTGAAGTATACGAATTATGAAGTATCCTTGAAGAAATATAAGAAGTACTCAATCCTCAAAATATAAGAAGTATTCTTCCTTAAATGAAAGTCATAAGTATTGCCTCTATTCATGTGAAATTATTACTTCATTTTTGGTGAGAATTCTTGCCCATTTTGGAAATGATTCTTGCCGAGAAGGTAAAGAACATAAAATGTTTTCTTGGTAATCCATAGTTGCCTCTATTCTTTATCTATGAAGGTAGAATCCTTGAGAAAATGTTGAATGAGTGAATTGTTTCTTTATTCTTATCTTGCCTCTGTCTCATGTTCTGTTTTCTTGTTATATTACAATCTCTTCAAGTTGCTTCAAATTTTGCGAAATAAATGAGCTGAATAACCACATTCTGTGAAATTCTGACACATTCTGCGAAATTTTGAATATCTGTGAAATTATGAATAACCCTGCGAAATTATGAATAGTGTTCCTGAAATAGTGTTGCGAAATTATGAATAGTTCTGCGAATAGTGCTGTGAATATTGCGTCGAATAGTGTTGCGAATATAGTGTTTATGTAATGATTATGTCATGAAATGTATTATGCGATGTTTATGTCATGAAATGCTTATGCAATGCTTTTATGATGCGAGTATGATGCTTGTATGATGAGAACGCTTATCTATTGCAATGTATAGATAATGTTTGTGTTACTTAGATTATTTTGTCGTGCTAAAATTGATGTAGCTTTGAATTGCCTCCATTCTTTATTTCTCTGTTTTTGTCTCTAGTATATGCTTTTCTATTTGCATATTTATTTTTCTCGCAAGTTCATTTGATTGTGCCTCATCTTTCTTGCTCATTGTATCTCATTGTTTTATTGTCTCCACTATTTATTGCTGCACTATTTGTCTCGTATAATATAATATAATTAAAATGTCAAAGGTGCATCATTTTCACTATCTTAATTTCATTTCAGTATATATGTTCGCAAGCTTGTTTGCTCACATATAATCATTTTCGCAAGCTTATTTGCTTACTTTCTTATGTGGTCTTATTTTGCCTTCCTAGTTAAAGGTCTTATTTCGCCACGTTTCTTTTTTCTTTGCGGAAAAATCGCAGGACGTCTTTACACTTTCATGTATTGAACCATTGATCTTGTATTATCTCTTTATTATGGCCTCAGCAGGATATTTTTCATGCGACAATATGACAGGCCTAAATATTCTTGTGAACATAAAGCCCCATGACATTGTCGTCTTGCGACAAAATCGCAGGACGTCTTTACATTTTCATGCAAAAACCCATTGATCTCGTCTTATCTTTTCTCTTGGTTTTTTTCCTCTTTATATTTGTTGCACAAATATGACAAGCCTAAATTTTCTTGTGAAAATAAAGCCTCATGACATTTGCGTCTTAAGACACTTATCAGCTCCCTAATGGAGGGTGCCACCCTTATCTTCCCCCTGGTTGCCCCTTCAAGGAGGCGTACATCGGCCATACAAGACTAGCTCCTCCCATCCGGTTTAACCAACAACCAGTTGTTTTGGCAGCCTCTTATCCTTTTTGCCTATATGGCTTATAGTTACGAGACTGCACCCTAAGTGGGGTTTTCTTTGGGCCGGGCGCATCATAACCAAGACTTTCCAAGAATGGCCGAGACGCTTCAAACGCCCCAGGCACTCTTGGCTCAACCGTGTACCTCGGCGCCTTGGTCATACTCTGCACTCCTTAAAAGAGACCCTCGGTCGTCCAACTGTTAATATATATATAGTTGGAAATCCAAGGTACCTCTCCTAGATGGGCTTTCATTGACCCCAAATCTCCATGACTCAGGTTCCAGCAGGGGTATAACCTTATGCCTGAGCCATGCAAAGAGATACCCCCTTATATGACACACTTTAGGTCTTACATTTGCCTCTTCCGAAATTTTATCCGCGAACTAGGGTGTACGCCATAAAGGTTTGTCCCATTCTAATGTCTCTGCGAAATTTTATTCGCATTTATTTATTCTTTCATTCATTTCTTTTATTATCATAATATCATATCATTTGAAGCAAAGTAAATATTCAAGAGAAATTCTAAGACATTGCAATTCTGAAATCTTTGTAGTTCTGAAATTTTTGTAATTCTGCGATAGTATCGCGCTTTGTAAATTAAATCAAAAATCTTTGAAATCTTGCGATTGTATCATTTTTTGTAAATTAAATCAAAAATATTTTATTTGTGGTAAGTAAAATGTTCTAGGAAATGGTACTTAGCTCTTATGTGAGTTGTCTGAACGTCTCGCAGCAAAAAGAAGAGTGAGAGATGAGACTTGAACCCTTGACCTGCCTCTTGAATTTTATCGCAACAAACCAACTGTGCTAGCCCTCTCTTGTAAATTAATCAAAGATATTGCGAAGTAATCAAAGTTTAACTGTTCGAGAGACAATTATGTAGAAATTTTGCATAACAAAAATAAACTTGCGAGAAGCAAGAATTGATCCCGCGACCTGCTGCTTACATTCATGCCTCCCAACCAACTGTTCTAGTTCTCTTTCTAGCAAAATTTCTTTGCGAGATTATCATGAACTCTCTTTTGTGTGAAATATACCTGCGAAATTATTAAGGATTTCGCGAAAAAATATGCATGTGTTGGGACTTGAACTCGCGACCATGAACTCATTAACTTCGCAGATCACCAACTGTGCTGCCTCTTGCTTGCGAAATAATGAAACAATGCTGTGAAATTATTCATTTTCTCATCCTCTATAAAAAGAAGAAAACTATGCTCGCAGGAAAATTCGAACCTCTGATCACAAACTCACATACTGTTCTCTGGACCAACTGTTCAAGAACCTCTATGCGAAATTAACGCAGAACTTTTTTTCCCCTTATTCTTTTATTCGCCAATGAAAATGAGAAGAAAATGAGAAGAAAATGAAAAATATGTGTAAGGGAACGCACAACGCTATAGTTTTAATCATATCTTCGCCTGTAGTAAAAATAGTAAAGGAATGCATACGGTGGGATTCGAACTCGCGAAGATAAACTCATTAATTTCGCCATTAACCATCTGTTCAAGAATTTCTTTGTGAAATAGTCGCATAACATTTGTTACTTGTCCTTTTATTTTCCCCTTGGCATTTTATCAAAAATGTGTGAAAATATCGCAATAAGGAAGAATCCATCATGTGACCTACTGCTTATTTGCTCAGCCTTGAACCATCTGTGCAAATTTGTGTTTGTGATAGAAATTGCAGCATCTGTCTCTTATCTTCTCTTCGTTCTTCCTTAATTTCTTTCATAATTTGCCTCTTGCTTTTTCTCCTGAACATGAAATCTTCCACCGAAACCTTGGTTTTCTTCCTTAAATTCACCACATCAACTAATTTTTTCTCCTACTCTTTTCATGTATTTGAATTGTTGATGATGTTTACTCCCTGAAAGTGTAATTTCTTCCATGAAATTTCCATTTTTGAAACTAAAATTTTTTAGATCTAGAAAAATATGAACAACAGCAAATCTTCATGGAAGTCTCTTGAACCAATCAAACTACAGGAAGGATAAATCCTTTACTCGTCCCTGTTTCTAGCGCCAAAAATGTAGTTGCAGGAATTCCCACAACACACCCCTTGTAATATCTTGATAATAATTTCTTGATATAAACTCATTTGATATGAAAATGATGATTAAAATACTAAAATTGTAAATGGACACACATATTTTTACATGGTTCGATCAATTTGATCTACATCCATGATTCTTCACTATGATTGCTTAAATTTACATTTGATTTACATTGATAATCTCCATTAATGGGTAAAGTTCTAGATCTAATTTTTGGGGAAGAAGATGATAAAGAAAAATACATTCTCTGTAATGACCCGTCCCTCCACCGATATTGTCCCCACTTAGCCACTGCGGTTATCCGGAAGTGTGGGGTTTTGAACGGGCATCGCTGCAGTAATCCAGCAGAAACTTCCCTGATGGTCACCCATCCCTGGATTACTCCCTCTCGAGTACGCTTAACTGCAGAGTTTTCTGGTAACTCTGGAGCCAATTATGCTGAAAAGGCCTCGGTGATAGGAAAGGACAAACCATTACTTATATTCCATTCGGATAACCACTGCCGAATATTGGGGTATTACAATACCACCACCTTAAATTGGAGTCGTCCTCGGCTCCGAAATATGTACAAGCCCAGATCTCCGACGTTCCCTGCCCCTCATGAGAAGCACCTGGAATAACCCCGTCCAGTGTGCCTTCCCACCCTCGGCAGGTGACCCGTCGTCGGCTCTGATACCATTTTTAATGACTCGTACCTCCACCGATATTGTCCCCACCTAGCCACTACGGTTATCCGGCAGTGTGGGGTTTTCAACGGGCATCACTGCGGTAATCCAGCAGAAACTTCCCGGATGGTCACCCATCTCTGGATTACTCTCGCCCGAGCATGCTTAACTGCAGAGTTTTCTGCCAACTCTGGTGCCAATTGTGCTGAAAATGCCTCGGTGATAGGAAAGGACAAACCATTACTTATATTCCATTCGGCTAACCACTGCCGAATATTGGGGTATTACATTCTCTCTCTTATAAAAATTATTTCCCTCTCTTCTCTCTCCTTCTCTCCTCTTTATATATGTGTTTACATAGTAGATGACAGCTCACATAAAACTCATACTTCCCCTATTTTCTATTTCAAGCCGATTTTATCTCTCTCTCTAAATATGTGTTGGTAAGCCTTCGCTTTGGCCAAATTCATCTTTACTAGTGACAAAAGTCATATTAGTTTCAATTACTTGAAAATCGCTTTGACGAAAAATAGCTTGTAAATAACAACTATATAACGTCCTCTAAGAATGCTTTAATGATTAAAATGAGATTTTAGAATATAACCTTGAAAGGATATAAACATTGTGTGATAACTCATACATGTGTAAGTCTTTATTCATTGAACCAAAGTATGCGTACTTTGCTGCTCAGGAAAATCGGAACTAAAGTGCGCGTACCAGTACGTGCACTGTCGGAATTTCACATATCGTGAATTTATGCTGGAATTTGTGAACTTAAAACAAACTTATTCCAGGTACTTAAGTACGCGTACCAGTATGCGTACTTAAGTGGGTTAGTTTCTAAAAACGGTTATTCGTGAACTTAAACTTATATAAACTAAGGAATGCATACTTGCAAACCGTGGCTATAAAGTTCATGAATTGATTCGAGTGAATCAAATCGTTTTTGCTTCAATTGTGTCTTGTATACTTCTATGAGATCTAAGCAATTGAACAACTCTCTAACTAGTTATCTTGAGTCATTTGAACTAGTTATGGTTAAGATGATTAAGGTTAATATGAAAGTGCTCATATGGCTAACCGTTGGTTAACTACTGTTGAACCAACTAAGTGTACATGTTTGGGTATGGTTACAGAAACCTAAATAAATGTGCATTTCATTTGTGTATAACAAGCTAAGTTTGATATAACGGTTGAAAGATATTAGCTTGAATCTATTCAGGTTTTCATCTAACGGTGAATATTGAATGCTTTTTTATTAAGCTAACATTTATTGCAAACTCTGATTTGAAAGACTAAATAAAGGAGAACTCTAGCAACTGGGAAACTTAATCCCCGCACCTCCTGTGTGATACCAGATGTATTTGCTAGAGTCGATTCTCCTTTAACCTTAGGTCTCTAACGAGACCTTGTAGGTTAACGACTTGAAGACTTCATTGGGATTGTGACGCCAGACCCAACTATTTTCTTTGTAGTTTCGTGATCTGATCTTGTTGTTTCTATCGTATTTAAGTACAATCGTAAGATTGGCTTGAGATTGATTTCTTCGATAGGCAAGATATAAAAGTAGTCACAAACGTATTCGTCTCATCGTTTGTGATTCCACAATATCTTCTTTCGCTAGTCGATTAAGATTATTGTGAGGTGATTGATAATTCTAGGTTGTTCTTCGGGAATATAAGTCCAGGTTATCAATTGGTTCCTGTTCACCTTGATTTATCAAAAGACGGAACAAAACTCGTAGGTATTTCTGTGGGGGACAGATTTATCTATTACCGTAGACTTTTCTGTGTGATACATATTTGTTTATTAAAGTCTTCGACTTTGGGTCATAGCAACTCTTAGTTGTGGTTGGGATCAGCTAAGGAAATCAAGTGCGTAGTATCCTGCTGGGATCAAAGATGTAAGAAGCGTAATTGTACCTTGAATTAGTGTGAGATTGATTGGGGTTCAAATACAGTTCATACCGAAGTTAGTTGTAGTAGGATAGTGTCTGTAGTGGCTTAATA
Organism: Papaver bracteatum; assembly: GCA_023529315.1. Taxonomy (NCBI): domain Eukaryota; kingdom Viridiplantae; phylum Streptophyta; class Magnoliopsida; order Ranunculales; family Papaveraceae; genus Papaver; species Papaver bracteatum. The sequence continues at coordinate 2,879,682 of JAJJWX010001098.1, read as the reverse complement.
CAATGTGTATTCAATCTGGACTAGGTCCAGGGGTTTTTCTGCATTTGCGGTTTCCTCGTTAACAAAACTTCGGGTGTCTATGTTATTTGTTTTTCGCATTATATTTTGTTATATAATTGAAATATCATAGGTTGTGCATTGTACCAATCAATTGTGAAATCCAACCTTTAGTTATTGATTGGAAATTGATTGATCCTTGGATATTGGTCTTTGGTACCATCCAAGTTTATATCTCTTATATTCAATCAGGCTCGCAGATTTCTATTTGCTGATTACAGATTGAATTAGAGATTGAGATATTTAACTCCTTGATATATTTTTATTAAGATTGAGACTAACTGTCTAGTTGATTCTCTTGATAATATATTGGAGTTAGTCCATACAGATTTCTAAGAGAAATATTGGGTGTGGTTGTTAGACCCCCACTTTTTCAATTGGCATCAGAGCGGGAAAACACGTTTAAAGACCTTATAAGTCTGTGTTTTTAGCGATCTGACTCTATGGACAGGAATTCTATCTCCATAAATGTACCACCAGTCTTCAATGACTCAAATTACTTATGGTGAAAAATTACTATACGTGCCTTTATTCAAGCGTGTAATTTTCAATCATGGGTTTATGTAGTTAATGGTTATGATGCTCCCGTTGTGGCAGTAGGAGATGAAACCGTACCGAAAGATATTGGTGCATATGACGCTGCTAAGATACTTGCTGCAAAGAAAAATTCCTACGGTTTTAATGACATCATACATGCCATTACCCCAGATCTTCAGCACCATGTGACTACGTGCACTCGGCCTAAAGACTCTTGGGATATCTTAGAAACCGTATTCGAAGGGAATACTAGTGAAAAGGAAGCTAGGCTTCAAAACATTAATTCTGATTGGGAAAACCTTTGTATGGAAGATGAAGATTCATTTGATGAGTTTAATCACAAAGTGTCTGAAATTGTTAATACATCTTTTGCATTGGGTAAGACTATACATTGAAAAGAACATTGTGATGAAAATTCTCAGATTGCTGCCATCTAGATACGATTCTAAGAAGCATTCCATCGTTGAAGGAAATAACCTTTATGCTCTTTGCAAGAAACTTTGGTTGGGAAGTTAAAGATCTTTGATCATGAGCATACATCCAAATCTGGGAAGGATGTTGCTTTTAAAGCACAAAAGAACACTAAATTACTTGATAAAAGTAAAAGTGTTTGCATATCTGAAGATGATCTTTCTGAGACTGATTCATCAGATGAAGATCTTGATAGGTCAGTCTCATTGATTACAAGACAGTTTAGAGATCTTATATTGAAGAGAAGTAAACGGTTCTCAAGAGACAAACCCAGATCATCAGTTAAACCTCACAATCACATTCCTCCTTAAAATAGGGATGCTGACGAGGCTGACGATGAGGAAATTCAACAGTTCTTTAAGTGTAAAGGTTTTGGTCATTTTGCAAATGATTGTCCAAATCGAAAGAAATACACTGGGAACAAAGGTCCTGCTGCAACTCTTGATAAAATGTCTGACAACTATGATTCTAATGAAGACGAAAAATCAAGTGTTGCACTTCTTTGTGAAAATATTGGTTTTGGTAATTGTAGCAATACATACATCAATCTTGATATTCTTTCAGAAGAAAACTCAACCGATCTGGAAGATAAAATTGACCTTTCTATTGAAAACTCTTTGTGTAATGTTTCAGGGTCCACTATGTGTCTAGAAGCATGCACATCTCAGATGCCTGAAGTATATCAAAGATTGACGTGCTCATATTGTTCACTCAAAGGTCATGAACTATCAAAGTGTTACAAGTATAAACACAAATTGAGGCATGTCAACGAACTTCAACGAATAGCAAATCGATTAGCAAACAAGCTCAAACTTTCTCAAAAGACTGCTGAGGTATGTAAGATTTTATCTTCGTCTAAGAATTTAGTTTCCAAGAATAAAACATGACAATTGGAAAGAAAATTGTGGTCTAAGAACCATGAGATGCAGGGTTCTATGAATTCCAATCGAAAGGGATATGATGGACAGATTATTGTTCATCCCAGCATAACTTAAATTGTGTTGATAAATGCATCTTGTTACATGTGCCTGACTAAAAAGAGACAAGATCTTGCACACCTCAGGCTTTAAGAAAAAAAAAAAATCTTTAGTTGTTTTGATTTTTTTTCTTTTGTCTGGAATTCACGTCTTTTTCACATCTAATTGATATTGGAAAGGATTTCCCTGATCAGTCAATAAAAAAGAGGGTTAAAATAGACAATTCTGCCTTTTATAGGGTTGAGAGTTGTATGTTCACGAACCTATATGTATAAAGGTCTCGTAACCCTACATATATTTTTCCTTCCCTAAAAACTTCTTTTATCTTAAGACTGCTTGTTGAGTCAAATTTTGATTTCCTCTCACAAACCCGTACACTCATGGATACTCCAAGCATCATGTCTTCTAATGGAAAAGATGTTAATATGATTGTTAAGCCATAAATCATGAATAAAAAATAAAAATCTCCAATTTCTCCAACCTTGAAAAGAAAAAGAAGGAATGTGAGGAAGCCAAGAGTTGTTCCTTCAAATTCTCAGAAGTTTTCTGATATTCTTGATGTGTTGAAGGAGACATAAAAGGAGATTCAACAGATAAAGGATTTTGTGTCTAAGACTCATGAGATTCAGAAGGCCCTGGCTCGACATCAGTCAAGAAGGTTTATTTATATTAACTCCTATCTTCATGAACCTTATGTCCCAATGGATGTTGACGACAAGGAGTTCGTGGACGATAAAGAATTCTTCAAAGGTCTTAATATCTAGTAAATCTTCTGATAAGAATTTTATTCCTTGTATCCTTAAGAAGAATAACTAGATTTTGGAATAGCCATTATTGTGATTACACATAGCTATGTCCAACATTTTTATTTTTATTTTTTAGGTTTATTTGGTTAAATTCTAAAATTGTTTGAAAGATAATTTTTGCAGTATTAATCTTTATGGTTTTATATATTGCAATGTGTTATGGGATATGTGTTTTAGCATCTGTGAACTATGATTGTCCCATACCTTGTCAAAATTTAAGTCTTTCATATGTCGATATGCGAGTATTGATAAAAGAATGAATGAACTTTTGACATTACAAAAGTTTTTAAGCCTATTATATGTCATTATGCAAATATTGATGGAAGATAGGATGGGCTGTTGTTTACAAGGATTAAGTTTATTGTATGTTATTGTGCAAATAGTGATGGAAAATAGAATGAATCCTTGTTTTTTCCGTAGTATTGATCTTCATTGATCCATATTTTTATGTATATACTGTGCGGCTCTGTAAGTTCTCTTATGTCGAGCATGACCAATTAAACTGATCACTTTTTGTGGTTAATTTAGCTGTATATTTTGATTGAATTAATCATAGGTTTTCTTGTGGTTAATTTAATTATTTTGGATACAAAATGTCCAAAGAAATCCTTCTTTTCTTGTGAAAGTATGGTCGCTCTTGTTGTTCTTTCGGGAATGACATTTTATGGGGGAGAGTTCTTAATTGAACTTGTGCTTAATTACCAAATCTTTGTGGGGAGTGCGATTGTGGAATATTATAGGGGTTATCTTGTATCTTTATAAACTCCTTGATGAATGCATTTAGCTTCGGCTATATGATGGCATCTAAAAAGTTGATATGTGCTTTCTTTTGGTCATGAAATGTCTCTAAGGAAATTTCATTAGGATCCCACTAGTTTTCGTACCTTTGCCAATTTTATTGACAAAAAAGGAAGAATTTATGTGTAGTTCACACTACAAATACATATGGTTTTAGGATCATTATGTAAGAGGGAGTGATTTCCATGTGAGATATAGTATTGACTAAGGGGGAGTGATACATATCACCATAGTATTGTTGTCGAAGTTGTGATATAATTGAACTTTGATGATGTGTAATAATACTATGACACTCTGTAACAATGATTGAGAACTCTTGTTTTCTCATTGTTATATCTACGGATTTTCAACAACGCAGATGCTAAACTTACAACCTTTGGAATCATTGGAGTACTTGGAAGTGACAAAGATTTCGAGTAATGTTGAAGAACCAAGGAGATCATGCATGTGGAAGAGAAGCTACAAAAGTTTATTTATCTTTTTTTTTGTATTCCATATGTATTGATAGTTTTGTCACTAAAATTGACAAAGGGGGAGATTGTTAGAGCACTGCTCGGTCGAACTCACAAGCGTTGCTATCTCAAGCTTGTTATCAAGTTTAGTTGCCAAAACTATAAGTCTTGATTTCTAGTCCACTCATAGATAAGTCACGGACTAGGATAAAAAGTGTAGCTGAGCTCTAGACTCCATGGAGATCATCATACAAAGATGAAGAACTACTCAAGGAACTGGTGGAACTTCATCGACTAAAAGGTACGTGGAGACTTGATCTTATCTATCACTCAAAAGTCTATCTACTCTATCTCCTATCTTGAGACAAAAGTCGTATTGCTATATAGACTATGATTATACACATTTTTTATTTCGAGCCGAGTTTATCTCGCTCTCGAAATATGTGTTGGTAAGCTTTCGCTTTGGCCAAATTCATCTTTACTAGTGACGAAAGTCATATTAGTTTCAATTACTTGAAAATAACGTTGACGAAAAATAGCTTGTGAATAACAACTATATAACGTCCTCTAAGAATGTTTCAATGATTGAATCGAGAGTTTAGAATATAACCTTGAAAGGATACAAACATTATGTGATAACTTATACATGTGTAAGTATTTATTCCTTGAACCAAAGTATGCGTAATTTGATACTCAGGAAAACCGGAACTAAAGTCCGCGTACCAGTACGTGCATTATCGGAGGTTGACATCCCGTGAATTTCTGTTGGAGTTTGTGAACTAGAAACAAACTTATTCCGGGTACTTAAGTCCGCATACCAGTTATTCGTGAACTTAAACTTATATAAACTAAGGAATGTATACTTTCAAACCGTTGCTATAAAGTTCATGAATTGATTCGAGTGAATCAAATAGTTTTTGCTTAAATTGTGTCTTTTATACTTTTATGAGATCTAAGCAATTGAACAACTCTCTAACTAGTTCTCTTGAGTCATTCGAACTAGTTATGGTTAAGATGAATAAGTTTAATATGAAAGTGCTCATATGGCTAACCATTTGGTTAACTACTGTTGAACCAACTAAGTGTACATGTTTGGGTACGGTTACATAAACCTAAATAAACGTGCATTTTATTTGTATATAACAAGCTAAGTTCAATCTAACGGTTGAAAGATATTAGCTTGAATCTAATCAGGTTTTCATCTAACGATGAATATTGAATGCTTTGTTAGTAAGCTAACATTGATTCCAAACCCTGATTTGAAAGACTATATAAAGGTGAACTCTAGCAACTGGGAAGCCTAATCCCCACACCTCCTGTGTGATACTAGTTGTATTTGCTAGATTAGATTCTCCGTTAACCTTAGGTTTCTAAAGAGACCCTGTAGGTTAACGACTTGAAGACTTCATTGGGATTGGGAAGCCAGACCCAACTATTTTCTTTGTAGTCGCGTGATCTGATCTTGCTTTTTCTATCGTAGATGAGTACAATCCTAAGATTGGCTTGAGATTAATTTTTCTGATAGGAAAGGTATAAAAGTAGTCACAAACATCTTCGTCTCATCGTTTGTGATTCCGCAATATCTTCTTTCGCTAGTCGATTAAGATTATTGTGAGGTGATTGATAATTCTAGGCTCTTCTTTGGGAATATAAGTCTGGGTTATCAATTGGTTCCTTTTCACCTTGATTTATCAAAATACAAAACAAAACTCGTAGGTATTTCTATGGGAGACATATTTATCTATTACCGTAGACTTTTCTGTGTGATACATATTTTTTTATTAAAATCTTCGACTTTGGGTCGTAGAAACTCTTAGTTGTGGGTGAGATCAGCTAAGGGAATTAAGTGCATAGTATCCTGCTGGGATCAGAGACGTAAGAAGCGCAAATGTACCTTGGATCAGTGTGAGATTGATTGGGGTTCAACTACAGTCCAGACCGAAGTTAGTTGTAGTAGGCTAGTGTCTGTAGCGGCTTAATACAGTGTGTGTTCAATCTGGACTAGGTCCCGGGCTTTTTTATGCATTTGCAGTTTCTTCGTTAACAAAAATTCTGGTGTCTGTGTTATTTCTTTTCCGCATTATATATTGTTATATAATTTAAATATCACAGGTTGTGCGTTGTATCAATCAATTGTGAAATCCAACCTTTGGTTGCTGATTGGAAATTGATTGATCCTTGGATATTGGTCTTTGATACCATCCAAGTTTATATCTCCTATATTCAATCGGGCTCGCAGATTTCTATTTTCTTATTGCAGATTGAATTAGATATTGAGATATTTAACTCCTTGATATATCTTTCTTAATATTGAGTCTAACTGTCTAGTTAATTCTCTTGAAAATATATTGGAGTTAGTCCATACAGATTGCTAAGCGAAATATTGGGTGTGTTTGTTAGACCCCCATGTTTTCACACGGCTACGAGGCTCTTAGACGCGAGATATATATTTTCTTGGAATGGCGTTGTGAGTTAATAATTAAATTTTATTCGACCGTTATTGTTAAATGCCAATAACACCGTTCTCTAATTTTTGATGCTTATTTAAATAATAACATACTTACTATATGCATATTCACTTTATAATTGTACAACATTGCTTGTACCTCGGAGCAAGGTGTTGGAGGCAAAACCATCACACATTTGTTATTCCCGAAAACCTATACACAATTATTAGGAATATCGGCGATAAGCAAGAAAAACGCCTAAAAGAGGAAGGTTTGCTCGATGCAACAGAGATAGTGTAAGTTATTCTACATGATTTATATATACAGTATTGGAGAAAGGTAACTAACTTCAAAAATTATGTGACCCATCCTGATTGGGAAATCCAAACATATGGGTATGTCGGTGACTTGTATTCGACCCTAATTGAACAACCTACTGAACATGTACTTATTCCGCCTCAACAAAAATTATCTCACGTAAGTGTACGTTCAACTTCATATTATATATTTCATAAAGATATGTGCACATGTATTTTATTTTTTCATGAAATGATGAAGCTTACATATTACATTAAGAACATGGTGATTTTAATCAACAATTTTGCGATTTTACATTAAAACAAACGAAGGAGGGGATGGAAACTCTTATGAAGAAAGATGTAGAAATAGAAAGGATGAATAATAAGAACAAATATTTGGAGCTACAATTGTATCTTTTCCATACGTCGCACCCCCTCCAACCTCCCCTTGGATATGGTCCTTTTTACTAAACAATGCCACCACAAGTTTGGAGTTCTATGAGTCAATGATCAGCTTCAACAATATCCTCAGTCAATACCACTCCGAGAATGCATATGCCTTTTATCCAACCGCGATCGGCGCCTTCGAATACGGATAATATGAACGGTTAATTTGGCATGACTATTTAGATGGTTTGTCTTTGGTGTTATTATGTCTTTATGATTCTCCTCTTGATTTTTATGGATTGATACATGAAGTGGCTTCTCCTTGAGAAGTTTGTATTGGATGGTTGATCGGAAGATTGAGGCAAGTTTTCTTTAGACTCTTCGCTAATACTGATTTAGGAACCAATTAACTTGATATTGAACAAAACATAGAATCCAATCACTTCATGCGTTAATTACAATAATAATGGTTAGGGTAAATTATATGTTTAGCTTAATTAATGGAGTTGAAAATGGGTAAGAACTTCTTAACTAATGGAGTTGAAAATGACGGTGGAGTATGAGTTTAATTTTGATGATTTGGATGACATAACGTTTGATAATAATCTTTGTATTGTGACTAAACTAAAATTGTGAATTTTTTTACTGAATAGATCAATTATAGGAATTTGGTTTGGTGTTTTGAACATAAAGTACTCGTACTAAAGGTCAGAAATTTAATTGTGTGATATAAATGTAAGGTCCCCTTATGATTAATAAGTCTATGTTTCATGTAATAAGGAAGAGTACTTCATTGTGTGCTTGCTCCCTAGTTGAGTGTAGGGGAATGCACCATTATTGATAGTTTTACACATATTGTAAAATGAGAATCGATCCTTTAACGATGAGGATAATGGATACTAATGACTTCATGTATATGATCAGTTCGCTATATTGTTAAGCAATTGATGTATTTACCGTAGATCCCATATAAGCATATTTTTGTATTGCATTTATCGCACTCGAGGAGGTTAATATTGTGCCGGATTGTGTTTGCTAGTTTATAACTCTTAGTTAGATGGATGAAGTATAGATGTGTCTACTCCAGACTCGCATAGTCATATTATGAAGAATGATATATAGATATGCTTGTACACCATGGAATAACAAGTTTTCTTGCTTTGTGTTATGGCAGACTCAAGGAATCTAATGAGATGTACAGGATATGTACAATATAATTATGTGTTGTCAAAGATTTGTATAGGATGTCTATCGTATATTTTTGTGTTGACATGAGTTTTAGTTTCATAGGAAGGTTGTCTAAGTAACTTTATCAAGATATATAGGATGTGTACCGAATAATTCTATGTCGTCTATAGTTGTGGTTTTGTTGAAATACGTTATGCTTACCGTATTGATGTATATATAGGATGTCTGATACATTTCATGTGTTGTACCAGTGTATACATGATTTAACTAATATACAAGCTTTAAAAGTCGGGATTCTAATATTTCGTTGACTATTGAAATGTTTAGTTTCCGATACGTATATGGTTTGTTGGTTGATTCGGTGTGTTTAGTAAGTATACGATGGTGCACATATAAAGCAATATTTTAGTGTGTTGAGAAAGCCTATAAAATTACTTGAGGAGTAGTTTTTATCTTAGACGTAACTTGTTAAATTTTGTTCTCTCAAATGACTTGTTTCATTATTCTAATACCATCTACATAATTTGAATCGGTTATAAAATATGACCACTTTATGCTTACAATTGTATTTCTAATTATTTTTTTAACGCGGAATCTATGTAGAACTTTCTCGGAGTTTAACTCATGTTGATAATATTACAAGCGTTGGTGATCGATAAGGTGGTTTTGATTTTCTTACCTTGGACGGTTACTCAAAAGAATAGCTAGTTGAGGATTGACATTTACTTTTCCTCTTTAGTGTATTTGGAATATGTAGTAGTGAGGCATTGTGGGGGTAAATAGGTTTAGTATCGCATGTAATTTTTTTTTTGGGAAAATTAAAATTTCTTGGACAATTGTATATATATTTTACGACTGGGGTTATGCGAAAACGAGGGTTGTTACAGTTGTTATCAGAGTTTATGCTAGAGAACCTTTAGGACTTTGGATGTGTGCCTAGGACGATTTTGCTGAACATGTCGATGGTTTGGATGCATTTTTTTCTAGAGATGTATATGCATGCTTAAATTGATAGTAGTTATATACTATTAAGAGATCATGAAATAAGTAGATCTCATTAAAATTTTATTTGATTATCTTTGGTTTTAATGGTACGAAGTATGAGCTTGGTCTTCGTGGTTATAGCATGTGTTCAATAGAGGTAATAACATGATGAAATCGGTCCATAGCTTAGGCACCGTAGTGCTATAACAAGATAATGGTAGTAATTAATTGGTGTGTTGCTACTATACCCTTGTGATATACATTTCTTGTATATGTTATTAAAGTGGTGACAGTGACCGTGGGAATTGGATATCATCTCAACTGTTGGTGTAGTTCTTTTGGTCTAATAAACTTTAGGTTGAATGTTGTTGTCAATATAATGATTCAGGTGAATTTTGTGCTTTGGCACTGTGAAAAAAGTAAAATATACCTGTCGAGGATTTATATTTTTGTAGTGCTTAGACTCCTGAATAGCTATTGGCTTATTATGTAATGGCTGACTATCAATATCTTTTCTTATAAGTGGATGTTAAGAATGGAGTTATATGAGGATTTTTCTAGTACTAAGATCCTAGGCTATTGACTAAAGTCTTTCTGTTTGCGATTTGGATCTGCCTAATTTAAGATCATAGATTTGAAAAGGCGGGGGTCTAACAACCTCACCAAATATTTCGATTAGCAATCTGTATGGACTAACTCTAATATACTTTTAGGAGAATCAACTAAACAGTTAGACTCAATCTTAATAAAAAGTATATCAAGGAGTTAATATATCTATCCCTCGATTTGATCTATACTCAAGCAAATAGAAATTTGTGTGTCTTTATCAAATACAAGAGAGATATAAACTTGGATGGTACCAAAGACCAATATGCAAGGATCAATCAATTTCCAATCAACAACCAAAGGTTGGATTTCACAATTGATCGATACAACGTACAACCTGTGATATTTTAATTATATAAAAAAATATAATGCGGAATAGAAATAACACATATACGAGTAATTCAAGGTACAGTTGCGCTCCTTACGTCTCTGATATCAGCAGGATACTACGCACTTGATTCCCTTAGCTGATCTCACCAATAACCAAGAGTTGATACGACCCAAAGTCGAAGACTTGAATAAACAAATCTGTATCACACAGAAAAGTGTACGATAATAGATAAATCTGTCTCCCACAGATAAACCTACGAGTTTTGTTCCGTCTTTTGATAAAATCAAGGTGAACAGAATCAATTGATAAACCATACTTATATTCCCGAAGAACAGCTCAGTATTATCAATCACCTCATAATAATATAAATTGTATGGTAGCGAAACTAGATATTGCGGAATCACAAACGATGAGACGAAGATATTTGTGATTTCTTTTTATCTTGCCCTATCGGAGATATAATCTCAAACCAATTATTCAATTGAACTCTTACGAAAGAAAATGGCAAGATCAGATCGCACAACTATAAGAGAAGTAGTTTCGTTTGGCTTCACAATCCCAAAGAAGTCTTTAAGTCGTTAAACGAAGGGGTCTCGAGAAGAAACCTACGATTAAAGGAGAATCGACTCCAGTTGCTAGACGTCTCCTTATATAGTTTTCAAATCAGGGTTTGCAATCTAAGTTACATTGGTAAAATATCATTCAATATTCACCGTTAGATGAAAAACCTGACTTATCCAAGATAATATCTTTCAACTTTAGATTTAAACTTATCTTGTCACACACACATGAAATGTATTTTATTTAGGTTTGAGTAACCGTACCTGAACATGTATATTTGGTTGGTTCACAAATAGTTTACCAATGGTTAGCCATATGATTTTTTTTTTTTGATTAGATGGGAATGAATGAAGAAATACTAAACCGCCCCATATCAAATCTGCACCTTTGGTTCTTCTATATCAACCGTATTCATCTTTCTCATAACTAGTTCAAATGACTCATAAGAACTAGTCCAAGAGTTGTTCAATTGCAAGGAAATCTTATGTACTACACAAGACACAATTGAAGAAAAATCGGTTTGATTCACTTAAATTAATTCATGAACAATATAGCCACGGTTTGCAAATACTGCATTCTGATGAGTGCCAAATATTGCATATTCATACACCTTTTCATTGGCACTTAACTCATCTTTCGCGCTTCAAAGTCATATATTATCCCAAATTCTGCATTCTTACCATCTTCAAGAATAAATATTTGTATTAATTAATTTTGTGTTTTTAAGTACTAAATAAAGCTTGGAAGAATTGAGAAGACAAAAGAGAAGAAAGTTGGAAGCGTTGAAACCCGCTCGCGCATCAGTGGCAACCTGTTTACAAATTCATGGGATTAAACAACCCATGATCCAAAACCCAAGACCCAAATCCATTTCCACCTCACCCCCATTGGATTCTTTCCAAAACATCCACCTCACCCCCATTGGATTCTTTCCAAAACATCCACCTCACCCCCATTGTATTCCATTCTATCCATCAATTAAGAAAAAATGTTTTGTTTAATTGTTGAGTGGTTGCTACAGTAAATTTCGAATCCCAAGTGTGAGAGAATTTTTGTGTATAAATATAGAGGGTTGTTGTGTTGAAAACTCATCCAAGAATAGCTTGTTCATGTTAGTTTATCAAATTTCAATTTTGTTGTAATGTTCTTCATGTTCTAATTTCATTTACTAGGGTTTAGATGAATCCCTAATCTCATTGGTATGTATTCATATCTTGTATCTTGTTCTTGAAAGTTTAGAATTGTTTAAAGATATAATTTAATCCAAGTTTTTCAACATCTTGCTCTCACAATGTATGCCATGTATCCATTGTAGTTAGAATATCTCTATGTTGATTATGCTACAACTCATGCTTAACCAAATATTGATCTTTAGATTAGTTGTGCTTAATTAGACAATTAATGCTTTGGAGAAATACTTTAGTTGTGATTAAATTATCCATTGGAGAAACACCTTAGTTATACGGTAGACTTGAATCTACTATAAGGACAAGAATAATATTACAAGTTGAATGCATATCATAGGTTATTGGTGGATTTGAATACCCTAGTATCCATATTATCATTGTTTACATATCTTGTTATTTTCATCTTTTACTTTTATTATTTCAGTCACTTGAAAATCATATCGTCGTATCGACAAAATCAAACCCCTTTTGGTTACTCTCTGAATCAGGATTTAGAATCAACTTCTACACTCTCCAAGTCTCTGTGGTTCGACCTGTGCTTGCCCTGTGTTGCTTGTCGACACTGTGCACTTGCAGTTTATACATAGAAGTAGGTATCTTTCCGAGCCTACCACATTCCTTATTGATTTATTGTTTAAGTTCATGAGCTAACCGATTTGAGATATAACCAGCTTGGGTACACGTACGGGTACGTATACTCTAGCTTTAGCGGAATTGGGTTTGAAAACCCAGCAGAAATTTTCGGTAGGATAACTTTCGTGGGTACGCGTACCTAAGGTGACTGGTTTGTAATTTCGTAAACTCCAAATTACAGCATAAATTCTCTGTACAAGAACCTCCGCCACATATCACTGTAGCAGCAACTATTCACAGTCAATTTTACACTTATTTTTGTTATTTTTTTTAAATTTTTTCTTTTGCTTTAAAACTTCGAAACCCTAACTACCTCTTTTGAGCTCAACAGGTGCCGGAGTAGCTGTTGTAAAGGCGAAGGAAAGGAAGCGAAATAAATTTTTATTTTAAATAAAAAAAAAAAAAGTTTATTTTATTTATTTTTAGATTGTATTAGGATTCCTCTACTCTTGTAATTTTCTTTTTCTTTTGCACTTTATTTTGGACTTTGGACTTGGACTTGGACATTCTATTTTTATTTTTATTTTTAAACCCTACGGAAGGGTATTATTAAATATCAACTGTTTGCAGAGAAGGACGGTGATTACAATATCACCTCGGCCCCTCGGGTTCGTTCATGACATAGGAGTCGTGGCCCGAGTCGACAACAACGGTTCATCCCCCGTCTGGGACGGGAGGTAAGTTTGTCGAAACACTCGCGAATCCCTTGTTAGCGAGTTACTGTATTCCTTCGTTTGCATATATGTTGAGGAATTGAATACGGCTGTTTTATTTTCCTAGTAAAGGGCAAGGACTGGCCATACAAGATAAGAGTTCGGATTTCATCACTGTTCTCTTCTTGCCCGCCTTAGGAAAACGATACCTAACGTGAACCTAATCTTTAAAATTTGGAATAGAACGAGACCTATAAGGTAACGAGCTTAGTAGGAAAGTCGTTCGAAAAATATTGGTTACTCTTTAAGCATACTTCGAAGTTCATGATAGTTTCTGTAAGTTGAATGCGTGACTGCGCCGCCTTGTAATACGGTGAGGCCTTGGGTATCAAAGCTCTAGCAGCTTCCCTCGCCTCTATTCAATTTACTTAAACTCAGATTGATTCCAGAAGGGTTTTCTCAGATTGTAACGAATTCCCTTTCGAAGGATTAGAAGATGGTCTAGAAAACAATCTAAGTGGATCCATCATGCTTTTTGTTTGCTAGAAATCAGTAAGTTTACTATGGTGGAGTCAGCCTTGTTTGCGATTGCATAGAACTTCCCTTCCGTTTATGATTTTTATTCTTTTATTTTGTTTGTCTAATGTATGCCCGAGGTAATTAGAGAACGGGCTTGTCAAAAAAAAAAACCAATAATGAAAAAAAAAAAATTGGTCTGTTTTCAGTGTGTACATCCCAATATATGCGACAAGCCTAGTACTAGTTAGAGATCATGTCAGGATTCTGGTCTGCAGGTGGGGATGGAAACAAATCCATCAGAGAGATTGCTTACGGGCATTCTTCACATTATGAAACTCCAACAGACCATGATGTCACTAGTTATAGGGATTATTATGGACATTTTCACAGTCCTGAGCATCAATACATGAACCCTAATAACTACTCACACATGTATCATCCACCACAGGGTGAAAATGAACATCTTTACAGTGCCCAACTCTCACAATCATCACTTTTGGACCAGTTAGAAGCTGGAACTGCAGCTTTAGAAATGCAAATGCATGAATCTGTCGCATATAATTCTTCTAGGCAATCTGAAATCTATGCTTGTACCTTATGTGGAGGCTTAGGCCATCCTGCTGAGAATTGCTATATTTTGCATGATTTTAGGCAATCTAGAGAATATCATGAAAATCCAAAATATGAAATGCCAACAGATTACAAAGCTGATAGTCATTGGGACCCTAATCAACCTTCGAAGGTTGCGATCAGTATTTTATAGACCCTAATGACCCTGCACATATGTATCATCCACCACAGTGGGAAGTTGAACAATTTTGTTCTTCTCAATCTGTGGAGGAAAATCTCAGACTCATCGAACAAAATAATGCTAGGAGTGTATTGCATGATAAACCATATAGCATTGATTATGAATTTCCTACTGTTAAAGACTCTCCTTCCATCGAACAACTTAATGCATTATTAAAAATGAATTTGATTCGTTTACAAAATGTAGGAAGGGAGGAATTTCAGGATGAAATGTTTGTTTGTCCTAATGAAATAAAATGTGAAAATAGTATGCCTAGTCTTACTTGTGCAACTGATATTGCATATGAACCTGTTTTAAATGAAGGGACTAGAAATACTACGATTTTGAATAGGGAAAAGCATTTCTGTGATGATAATGATGATGATGTTATGTTAGAAGAACATGTTTTTACTGAAAATATTGTCGAACCTTTGGGTTCAGAGACAATAGGCTTCTCTGCCTCGACCTTAATGAGTGATGTTTCTTCTAATGTTCCATATACATGGGATGTTGATACTGATCTTGAGCATGTGCAATTGTCCTGTGAACAAGAGCATGACACATTTCTTGTGTCTGACTTAGAAAATGTTAAATCTCCTTTGGACACTAATGATCTTATGCATGAAAATATAATTGACGTGTATGATTCTATACCTAGGTCACAACATGATGTCTCTTTCGATTTGTCTATGCATGAGAATAAAACTTTGGATGATCATGAAACTGATTTGGGTCTTGCTGAATTGTTCTATGAATGTGAGCATGATGTAGCACTTGTAGATGACTTAGGAGATGTTAATGTAACTAATGATAATGGTACTCTTGATCTCATCCATATGAGAAACTTAGACGTGCCTACTCTCCTGATTAAGTCACCAACTGATGGTCTTGCAGTGGACCTAAGAATTGTTCCTTTGAAGTGTGCTGAATCGATGTGGTTGACAGTTCCAAACCTAGGGTTAGAGTTATGTGCATCTCAAATTCTTTTGGACTTTTTGTCCACTAAATATCCTGTTATTGAGAAGTCATATCTGGAATGCATTGATGTTTCTCTTCCCATCCCGAACAAAGCCCATTTTGAGCTAGACCTTCTGCGTGATGAACCCCTAAAATTATTAGATTTCGTGCCCAAAAGTATTACTATTGAAAAATCTAGGTTTGGGGATATCTCATTTTGTTTTACTTTCTCACTTGCATTTCTATCATATCATAATTATGTGAGATTGTTAAAATTTCTGCACTTCATCTTTTGGGTAGATCCTCAACTCTTTAGATTGCTAGTGTATGGTGAATCTTTGTATATAATCCAGTAGATATTGTTAAATCTTGTTTCATGAACCGGTTAAGTTGTATTTTGTATATATTTTGTGCTAACCAAATTTTTGTCTTATCACTCTTATTGTTTGCTTTCAAAGCATTCATCCTTCTATGGTTAGCACCAACCTTTTTGCATTTGGTAATCTCTTTCCTTTGAATCTGTTTTGTTCTCATGGTTTGTTGTTATTTCTGTCATCTTTTGAAACATTGAGGACAATGTTAGATTTAGGTTTGGGGGAGTATTTGCATATGGCGTTTTGTAGTCTTTTGCATCTTTTATGACTAGCTGTGTAGCGGGTCTTTTGTAGGATCCTTTGTAGTTTTTTGCATTTTTTGAGTCTTTTGTTGTTATTTTTTTGTGACCAGCTGTGTAGCGGGTCTTTTGTAGGATCCTTTGTAGTCTTTTGCATTTTTTATGACCAGCTGTGGAGCGGGTCTTTTGTAGGATCTTTTGTAGTCTTTTGCATTTATTTATTTTTTTGTTGTCTTCTATGACCAGCTGTGGAGCGGGTCTTTTGTAGTGTGTTATCTGATGACCAGCTGTGTAGCGGGTCTCTAAAAAAAACAAATTATGATCATCTGTGTAGCGGATCTAAAAAAAAAAAATTTGTCAAGGTTCTACGAAATTCCGAAGTTCATCATCTACAGTTGAAGACCGAAGACGAAGACATTTCTATGATGCTCTGAAATTGGAGAAGGTTTTGTGGGTACATCTTTGGTAGGCCCTCACGAGACTACAACTCGTCCACTAGGTACACCTAGGGGTTTAAAGGCTTAGTGCATACGCTAAATGCATTCGAGAGACCAAATGACAGTGGTATAGTTAGGATTTATTGATTTCTGTTTCACTTGAGGACAAGTAAAATTCAGGTTTGGGGGTATTTGATGAGTGCCAAATATTGCATATTCATACACCTTTTCATTGGAACTTAACTCATCTTTCGCGCTTCAAAGTCATATATTATCCCAAATTCTGCATTCTTACCATCTTCAAGAATAAATATTTGTATTAATTAATTTTGTGTTTTTAAGTACTAAATAAAGCTTGGAAGAATTGAGAAGACAAAAGAGAAGAAAGTTGGAAGCGTTGCAACCCGCTCGCGCATCAGTGGCAACCTGTTTACAAATTCATGGGATTAAACAACCCATGATCCAAAACCCAAGACCCAAATCCATTTCCACCTCACCCCCATTGGATTCTTTCCAAAAACATCCACCTCACCCCCATTGGATTCTTTCCAAAACATCCACCTCACCCCCATTGTATTCCATTCTATCCATCAATTAAGAAAAAATGTTTTGTTTAATTGTTGAGTGGTTGCTACAGTAAATTTCGAATCCCAAGTGTGAGAGAATTTTTGTGTATAAATATAGAGGGTTGTTGTGTTGAAAACTCATCCAAGAATAGCTTGTTCATGTTAGTTTATCAAATTTCAATTTTGTTGTAATGTTCTTCATGTTCTAATTTCATTTACTAGGGTTTAGATGAATCCCTAATCTCATTGGTATGTATTCATATCTTGTATCTTGTTCTTGAAAGTTTAGAATTGTTTAAAGATATAATTTAATCCAAGTTTTTCAACATCTTGCTCTCACAATGTATGCCATGTATCCATTGTAGTTAGAATATCTCTATGTTGATTATGCTACAACTCATGCTTAACCAAATATTGATCTTTAGATTAGTTGTGCTTAATTAGACAATTAATGCTTTGGAGAAATACTTTAGTTGTGATTAAATTATCCATTGGAGAAACACCTTAGTTATACGGTAGACTTGAATCTACTATAAGGACAAGAATAATATTACAAGTTGAATGCATATCATAGGTTATTGGTGGATTTGAATACCCTAGTATCCATATTATCATTGTTTACATATCTTGTTATTTTCATCTTTTACTTTTATTATTTCAGTCACTTGAAAATCATATCGTCGTATCGACAAAATCAAACCCCTTTTGGTTACTCTCTGAATCAGGATTTAGAATCAACTTCTACACTCTCCAAGTCTCTGTGGTTCGACCTGTGCTTGCCCTGTGTTGCTTGTCGACACTGTGCACTTGTAGTTTATACATAGAAGTAGGTATCTTTCCGAGCCTACCACATTCCTTATTGATTTATTGTTTAAGTTCATGAGCTAACCGATTTGAGATATAACCAGCTTGGGTACACGTACGGGTACGTATACTCTAGCTTTAGCGGAATTGGGTTTGAAAACCCATCAGAAATTTTCGGTAGGATAACTTTCATGGGTACGCGTACCTAAGGTGACTGGTTTGTAATTTCGTAAACTCCAAATTACAGCAGAAATTCTCTGTACAAGAACCTCCTCCAGTACGCGTACGGGTACGCATACCAAACCTGTCTTCTTCGCCAATACCGCAGTCACATATATGCACGCACTTGGTTTCCGGTACATGTACTTATACACTAATGTGCGAGCATACTATATATTCTTATATCCATAGGTGATTATGTAATCTCAGCTCTACATTTCAATCATTGAAACATTCTTCTATAATGTTAATAGTCGTTAGACAAATAATCGACTATCTTCATCAAAGCCATTTTCAAGATTGAAACGTCATCATGACTTTCGTCATGGGTAAAGATAAAACGTGGTTAAAGTGAAATCTTACCAACACATATTTTGAGAAAAAGATAGGCGATTAAACTCGTCTTGAAATAACAAATGTGTATGTATGAAAACTATCATACTTATACGACTGTGTCTCAAGAGTATGAGATAGAGTAGATTTTTGAGTGCTAGATGAGTTCAAGTCTCCACATACCTTTTTGGTTGGATGAAGTTCCACCAGTTCCTTGAGTAGTTCTTCGTCTTCGCAAGATAATAGCCATGGAGTCTAGATCTCAACTATACTTAACTATCCTAGACCAAGATTTAGTCATAAGTAAACTAGAAATCAAGACATATAGTTTTGATTACTAATATTAACAAACATGCTTGAGATAAAAACGCATGCGAGTTCGACCAAGCAATGCTCTAACAAGATTTATTAGAGAGTTTATGTTCATCTTGTTCTGTTGAGAACAACTCCATGTAGGAAAATTTTGTCTCTCTTTGTTTTGGTGGTGTCAGTGTGTGTGGATACATTCTCAATTGACTTTGAAGTATCTAGCTTGTACTTACTTGTGTTTTGGTGTACCAATTGACGTTTATTATAGTGGTTTTGTGGAGGCCCTCATTGTGATATCGTATGTCGGTACTGGGTAGTTTTTGCTAATTGATACTGTATGTCGGTACTGGGATGTGTTCCCTTATTGAAACCGTATGTCGGTACTTGGATATGTTCCCTAATTGATATTGTGTTTCAGTATTGGAATATGTTCCCTAAATGATGAGATTCTATATACGTGTATATGTGCCTCTATTATAGGGATATGTTCCTTGGTCCACAAGTCTGTTGGAATATGCAGGGTGTTCCAATGCAGTTCTCTGTCCGTGCAAGACCTTTTATTGCTAATGTGTATTAACTAATAACTCCATTAGGATGTATTAAAAGTCTCCCAGTACATGTCTGTGTGGAGAAGGGTGGTGGTCATATGGATGTGTTCCAATACTTTCTTTAGTTTTGAAGATTTTTGGTAACAGTATTGTGGTGAATAGCTTGAGTAAGAATATTGTAGAGGCGAGGGATAAGAATAATGATTAGTGGTTTGGGTTTGGGTTTAAAGAGATAGCTGACACGTGACATAATTTTAGAGTGTTGGTTTATTCTCCCCTTTGTATAATCTGATGTAGGGCTGCACATACTCCGGTACGGTCCGGTTCTTTAAAGGAACCGGTCCCTGTACTTGGTGTTGGCCGGTACCTCCTTTAAAGGACCGGTACCTGTACCTGTACCTGGTGTTGTACCTGTACCTCCGGTACCGGTCCGGTACAAGACCGGTACCGGGTTTTTACCCGAAAAACATAACAACAATATAATCCAAAATAAGTTCAGGTTGCAATGTTGCATACATACTTAAGTTCAACATTTCCACAACTTCAAAAACAACAATCCAAAATAACTTAAGTTTCTAACAAGTAAAAACAACATTTCCACAATAAGTATGTCTACGACTACGACAAGTCGACAAGAAATGAAATGTGAACAACTGAACATTGCAAACGAAAAAGGATGGCTGCACAGTTGGTGTTATGTTTGACATTTGTTGAGGGCAGATCCAGCACAGTTGGTGTTATGTTTTACCCGAACAACTGAACGTTACATACTCTTGGCCCGGGGACCATTTGATCAATATCTCCAAGGTGATATACACCACCTGCACAGAGCCAGCACAACCTACACCATAATTTCAATAAACCATGATCAGCTGCTATTGAAATCCAACACTCTTTATCAATCACAATCAGCATCCAAGCCTATGGTTAAAAAACTAGTAGTAATATTTCAGGGTAATTCAATACAAAGAAACCCTAGCAATTTGAGAACAATAAATGCTAGCTTAATTTTACCATTAGTAAATCAACAAGAGTTGAATACTAATCGTCTTCCATTGAATATTTTCAGTCCATTCATTTCCATACATTACATAGTAGCAATGATAATTTGATATAGAAATGAATCCAAATTATGTTTCAATAATGAGTCAATGACAATGACAACAAGATAACGAAAGTTACCAACCTTCCATTTCTTAGCAAGGAGCCAAGGAGCAAACTTCAAGCTTTCAGGAGATTCTCAATTATGACTGCAACATGCAAAAATTTTTTTTAACAAGAAGTATCAATACAAGAAACTTGAAGAAAGTAAGTACTACTAAAGAAAACAAAAAAGAAGAAAAACCTAAATAAGTACCTACCGCATCTTCACCATCATCATCAGGTACATAATCACATAGAAGATCAAGAGCAATGGGTTTTTGTAAATAGCTTTGTGTACAGAGCAATGCCTCAACTGTCGTTGTAGACATAGAAGCTCTCCATGGAGTAAGCACGCGCTTCCCGGTGCTAAAAGCTGATTCAGAGGCAATTGAAGACACATGCATGGCTAATATATCTCTTGCCATGTATGACAGTACCTTATACCTATTTGCATTAGCCTTCCACCAACCCAATATGTCAAAGTCATCATCTTGATCTAATTCACGCATTTTTCCATCCATCACATCTGTCAAGTACCTATCTAACTCCGTTGTTCTTGCTTCTTCAACACAACTTGGGTTGTCCCAATGCTGTCTCTTCCTTGATTGAATTTTAGATTTTAAGCCTTGAGATTGCAAGATAACTGAACTGGAAACTACCGGAGCAGCACTAGATGACCCTTCCTCATGAGTTGAATACACAGACATATAATCATCAAAGAGTTCCTGAAAATCTAATTTCACCTTTCTCATGATTCTTTGAACCTCCCAAGAATTGTTCTCAAACAAACAGTTAAGAGCAAATTCTAGCCCCTTTAGTTTCTCTCTTGGATCCAATAATTGAGCAAAGAACATAACAGGATTCATTTTCTCATACACACCCCAATACTTATTGTACTTGGCAAACATAAGACGAGACATACGTGCAATAAATGGATCAGATGCTACATTTTCTCTAAATTCAATCAATTGCTCATGGATGAATACCAATTCCCATAAGAAAGAATGAGTAGTGACTTGTGTAGAAGTAGAAAAACTTACAGTTGCATCGAAGAATAGCTTTAAACACTTCACAAGACCTCTAGCATATTTCCAATCTTCTGTATAAGGAGCATGAGTCTTTACTTTCTTTTTCTTCTTCTTATTTGCCTTGTTCTTGCCTGTTGTATCCACCTCTTCAACCTCTTCTTCCATATCCTCAACCTCTTCATCTTCTTCCATATTCTCAACCAGTTCTTCCACAATATCATCACTAGCTATAGCTTCCTCAATATCAGCATCACTTGGTAAAACAGATTCCTTGTCTTGCTCAAAAATAAACCTCTCTTGAAAGTCCTTATCAATCTGAGCTAACATTGCAAAAACCTTTTCATATCTTTGAGAAGCTTCTAACATCAAGTAAGTGCTATTCCATCGAGTGTGTACATCTAAAGTCAGTGCTTTCTTGTAATCTACCTTTGCTAGGGAAGCACATTGTTTAAACTTTTCATACCTAGAAGGAGAACCAAGAACATATTTTACAACTGACCTTATCCTTTTAACTGATTCATTAAAGAGTCGTACTGCATCTTTTATGACAAGAGCAAGAACATGGGCTGAACACCTCACCTGATAAAAGAAAACCACACACAAATTAAGAAGAATCAGAACTATGTCTAATTGCTTATAAGTAATACTAAGCATGGTATAAAAGAAAACCACACAACACACATTAGTACATTACACTAAAGCAAGGTCAAAACATGTATTAATGATGTGAAATGAGAATCTTACATGTAAGTATTTAGCTCTGATTGGTGATCCTGTCCAGCTAGTAACAACTTGCTTCAGATGATCCATAGCTACTGTGTTGGCGCTGACATTGTCTAGAGTGACACCAAAGATATCTTTTAGACCCCAATCTTTCAAACAATCCACCAGCTTCTCACCGATTGCATTACCTGTGTGACCTTCAACTTGAAAAAACATGAGTATTCTCTTCTGCAATTTCCAGTTCTGATCAATGTAGTGAGCGGTTACACAAATATAATTAAAATTATTTGGTGATGTCCATGTGTCAGTTTTCAAAGATACCCTCTGCTTAGATGTCAAGAAGTAAGTTTTTAGGTTATTCTTCTCTTCTACATACATCTTTAACATATCCCTATAAATTGTCATACGTCCTGGAACCTTGAACCTATGCTGTGCCTCTTGCATCATTGCCACAAAGCCTGACCCTTCTACTTTTCTAAAAGGTATTTCATCGGTAATTATCCACTCAACAAGACGCCTTCTTAACCTATCATAACTGTAAGTATGAGCAATAAGTTTACCATCCTGACCTGGTTTTGGGGGTGGCATCAACAAAGATGATTGTCCCTTTTCTTTCTTCCTATTAGGATTCTTTAGACATCTATTCAAATGCTTTCGTAATCCAGAAGTGCCATTATTGTCATTGTGAGCTTTGTATTTATGGTGGCAATGATGACATTCAGCCCACTCATCATCTATCCTAGTCATTTCCAACCAAACAGTTGATCTCACTTTGCCGTGCTTCTTTTTGTTATTTGTATCACTAACTTCAACTGCTTCAGCTGTACTTGTTGGAGTTGCATTTTCAGATTCATTTGTGTGAGATGCAGCTTGAGAGGATGATTCATTTGTTGTAGTTGGAGTTTCATTTGTAGTTGGATTTGGAGTTGAATTTGATGTGGTCATCTAACAAACATGAAACAGAACCAAATTACATTCATTTCAAAAGCTGTAAATGAGCAACAACAGTTCCCTTCCCAAATCATACTCAGTTGAAAGAAACATATCTTCCCAAATCATAGGAAGGAAGAAACAAATCAAACTGCTGAGTGACATACGCAGTTTTCTCATGCCAAACATAAAGATGCAGCTAAAATTAAAAAAAAAAAATGTATTCTACCCTACTCCAGAAAACTGTAAAAATGCAGCATTGCTTGCTCCAGAAAACTAGAATCTATTTCTAAATGCAGACCATGAAATGTGAGAGCATTTTCCTACATGAGGTAACCTTCTTATAAGACCCAACCTGTTGAATCTAAACAATCGGCAGAGATGTTACATGTTCTTATGAACACATTGACACTCAGCTTCAAAAATGTAATTCCCAAATTGATCAAATGTTTGGGAACCCGTCCAAACTTTAACTAATCATTTCAGCAATACATCCCAAAACCCAAATTGATCAAATTTTTACTTCTAGTGCACTTCAGTATAGGATAAAGTACCCAAATTGAACAAATTTTAGCTTTGAATTGAAGAAACTTACAAAATTAACAAGTACTACTAAATAGCAAATGAAATTATCAGAACAATAAGAAAGAAATTTAGAGTTTAAAATTTAAACAGACCCCCTCACCATTGTTTAGTTACTGTTCTCTGCGAATTATATCCACAGAATTGAAACAGAGAAAAAAATATTGTAATGGCAATTGGAAAATATGAATCAAACAGGGACCTCAACAACAACCCAAAAATAAGTTTCTTCTTATCTACAAAAAATGGAATGGAGGCATCTGTTTTAAATCTCTATTGCTTCACTGAACCCAATTTCTTAGTAGATCTTAGTAGATGAACATATAATAGAAAGAACGATTTACCTTCAGTCCTTCACTCCACTGAACCCAATTTCTTCAAGAATATATAGAACTCAGATGAGTTGAATCTGTAAACAAGAAAAAACCCTAAATCAATCTACAATCAAACCCTAAATCAATCTACAATCAAACCCTAAGGAGAAGAATACTTACCTGATAGAGATGGTGATACCCATACACTGATACAGATACTGTGAATCACTGAATCTGAAATTCTTCACTGAACAGAGAAGAATGTTGCTGCCTGACAAAAAACGAAGAAGAAAAATGACTAAATGAGAGTGAAGTCTCGATATTCCTATACAACCATACCTATCCTGGACGGCTAGGATTAAAAACAATTCTAGATCTTAACGGCTATTACACACCGGTACATATGGTCCGGTTCAAGTCCGGTCCTCCTCCAGAACCGGTGTCTGTACCGGTCTACACCGGTGCTCAGCTTCCAATACCGGTGTCTGTACCGGCTAGACCGGTTCCGGTCCGGTCCCGGTTCGGTATTTCCGGTTCTACTCCGGTCCAGGTCATCTCAACCGGTTCTTGTGCAGCCCTAATCTGATGGCGTTATTAAGGCACGAAATATTAATGGTGCCTGATCCATTCGAGGCAATAATGTAGACACCATCTCGATGTTTGTCGATAAATGCTTCTGTTAGATAGATTAAGTCTATTATTTTATACTAATATAAAGAAAAGAGCGAATTTTGGTAGGAGACCCCCTAAATTATTAAGTTGTCCCTATCTTTTATATATTTACATAAATACTATTGTTTTAAAAATATATCAAAAAATTTAAAAACTTAATATCTTTCAAAATATACATCGGATTTTTTTTAAATTTATATATTTGAAAAACTCTTTCAATTATCTACCTATCGAGTACAAACAAGAATAGTAAAAAAAAATTTAGAATTCTTTTTTAATGGCTTTCAAATTTAGTATTGTTGGATGAGTAAAAATTCAAGCATGTGCATCGCAAATGTGTCTATACTAATACAAATGTGTTAGCCCAGTTGGTCAGGAGCCTGACTCTCAAACAAGAGGTCAGCGGTTCGAGTCTCCGCTCAAACACTAACAAACTAACATTAACATAACATTCTTTACCAATCAAAAACAAAAAAAATATATAAAGAAAAGAGGTAATTGTTTGGTGAAGCCTTATTTTGTTGAAGACTTTTCACATGACAATAATACCCCCATTAACTAAGCTTTTAGTTAATATTTGTATATTTAAAGGAATGTCATTGTTTTAAAAATAGATCAAAAAAATTAAAACTTAGATATCATTAAAAATACACATCGGATTTTTGCAAAATTAACATATTTGGAAAGCTCTTTAAATTATCTACGTAATGAGTACAAACAAGGATATTAAATTTTTATTTTAAAATTTTTTTCCCCATTATTATCAAATTTGATGTTGTTAAAAGAATCCAATTCAAGCATGTGCATTGCACATGTGTCCTTACTAGTAGAACATAATGAGAAGTCTATAAGTTATAGTGGAGTTGCTAGATTATATATTATCTTGATGAACTATTACTGAGAAATGAACGGGTCAAGTAGACTAGCCTATAAATTGAAACCGTTTTATCTAGTTCGTCATTATAAGGTACCAATTAAGAGTATACAGATTATCCTTGAATAAGCATTAGTAAAATGTTTCATTGTGCGAGTAGAGCTAGATTGTTCATAGAAGCAAAGATTGGAACTCCTAAGGTTACAGTAGTAAACTTGAGAAAGTGCCAGCTTATTGCCAGATTATGACTGGTTACATTGGCAAGTAACTTTTAGTTTAGGCCGCTTAGCTGAAGAGGTACCTGAATGGGGTAAAGGATAATATTTGTAAGGAGAGTTTTTTAGTTTCTATTGCTGGATTTTGTTGGCATGGGTCTCTAAGATTTTGTTTGTTTGGGTCTCTAATTTTGTATTCTTAGGATTCTTAAGTTTCGTAACTTATCAGCTGGCACTATTATTTACTTGTTTTCCTAGCGCTTTTTCTAATTTTAGAGGTTGGGATTCCTAGTTAGGATTTGAGATGTTTTGGTGTTTGAGGTGGCATCTCTGACAATTAAAGGCAAGGTTATGTAGATTCCTAGTTAAAAAAAATAAAATAAAAATTGTTTGAGGGCTAGTATTCTAGGCTCGCCACAAATTACTCATCAATCAGTAGATTATTAACATGATTTCAATTTATCAACCTCAGATGTGTGTGTTCCACTCCTCCGGCTAGATGAGATTTTAGTAATGTGGACCGATCTATGAACTCAATTTAATTTAAGTTTGGTTAGTAAAATCTAACCTTCAACAGATGTTTAAGTAGAGGCAAAAATGTACAGTTTAGGTCCATCATTGCAATGTTTTTCTATTGGTTACAAACCCTCCTCAATTTGAAAAATGTACAGTTTAGGTCCATCATTGCAATGTTTCTCTCTCCTCCTCCATTCTCCGTTCTCTGCATTTTTTCAAAACTAATAGTTCTCTAGGTAATAGATCCTCTCTAGTGCTCCCTAGTATTCCGTAGTGTTTAGGATGTCTTAAGATAATCGTTACGCCAAGATTGATCGTAAGTTTTTTAAAATTTCAAAAAAAATTCTAAATCCAACAGCCCCAATCACCATTACCGAATATTACTCTAACGGTTCAACCAGAGGATCGTTCCCATTACCTTTAGCAAAACTCCTTCACAATATTGTTTTGGAAGCTGCAAAAAATGGAGATGCAGGCAAACATTCATGGAAACATGAATCTAATAGAATTTGGTTTACGATCAATAAACTATCAAATCAAAGTGGGTTTTATCTGTTCATCCTATTATCCAAACCAAATCCTAAAGCTGATCCTGTTTCGTTCTACATCCCATCTGGCAATTGTTTTGAAGGGTGGTTTTCTTTTGCAACATTGCTGGGGGAAATTTTACAGAAAAGTCCGTCTACATACCCTTCATATCCTTCATATCCTGTGCCCTCTAAAATCGACCCCAGTAGATCCTATGCTCAAGCGGTTAGAACAGACTTTACCTCATCCAAACATTTACATAAGACAACCCCTCCACAACCAAAAATTCAAAACAAATCTCCGTTCTTCTGCGATATATTAGCCGCACCATTTAAGGAAGTTACATCTCATACCTCAATGTCGATTACCATTAAGCAGCAAGACAAACACAACTTGCTGGGAAAATGGAAAGATACATTTGTGATTTCTGCACCAACCAAGGTAACATCATGGGAAAGCATTAGCGAAGATCTTCGAGCCACAAATCATATGACCATTCCTTTGAGGTTATTTCCTATAAATTCAAGTCAAGCGGTTTTTTATATGGAACAAGAGGTTTCGAAAAATCATCAAGTGGAAGGAATTTTTAATTTCCAAAATGTAAGTTACTCGGTGTTTCGATGGAATACTAAGTTATGGAACACAAGCCCAACTCTTGCTACGGATTTCTATATTGAAATATATGGAGTTCCATTTAAGTATTGGTCATCAAAAGTGATGCATTCTCTTGGGAGTTTCTGTGGAGAAGTTTTGTTGATACATCCAGCATCCTTAAGATTGCAAGATCTTACGGCAATTAAAATGAAAATAAGGAATGTGAAAGGAATTAATCATGTTCCTCGTTTAGTTACACTGGTAACAGATACCGGAAATTATTCTGCAAATATCTTCATTGTTGAAGATCCATCAACCCACCGGAACAATAATTCACGGTCGAAGGAAAATCTGAGCTACGTTCCAAGTGCACGGTCAACTCGGCAATCCAGGACACAAGATTTGAAAGATAATTTTGAATCGGAAAAAGGTGGTCAAAGACACAATTATAGCAATGTAGCGGATTCTATTCAAAATTCAACAATCTCACCGGATCTGTCGGCAAAGAATTTGGTCAGTAAACAAGAATTTTCAAAATCTCAAAGTAAGAGGGCTCATCATGGAAATTCTAGGAGGTGGGGAAAATCTAAGAGGCGTGGAAAAAGAACAAACAAGAAAAAGATCGTGCACGGGGAAAAAGATAAAGCTGAGTCCGACATATCTCATGGGGTGAGGTCGAATAAAGTGGAGATGGATAAGGTGGTACCAATGGAAATTGACATTATTCCATCTTTTAAGCTTAATTTCTCTACCGACTGGGAAACGACAACTTCATTTTCCATCATTCAACCGACAACAATTGCTAAAGCCAATGAAACGGAGGTGGATGCACCACGTGATGATACGGATATTCCATCGCCAATTGAACCTAGTCATAAACATGCACCCACTACCTGTACCTACAAACAAAAACAAATCAAACCCATCCCTATCCATCCAACAACCCCCAATTCAAAGCTAAGGAAATTCTTAGTAAAATCCTACAAGTTTATTGACCCCATAACTAAACCCATCCATCCACTCATAACCCTTCCATCATCAATCAGAAATACACCCATCCTCAAAAACCCGCCCATTATTCAACAACCAACCTCCTTCAAATTGGCAAAAACATTCAAACCCATCATCCACAATCATCTTTTAAATATATCAAGACCTAATGTCCAGCGACAGGAAGCTATAAGTGTACCTAGGTGGTTATTAACCGAAGTACAAAGGCTTTTCAATTTGGGAGTACAAATGGGTATCGGCTTTGAGTCTATGCCCAATCATTCGACAAGATTTCTTATTTTGAAGGTTTCGATGGAAGGCCCTGTCTTAAAGAACGTAACAAGCAAGACGGCAAACCCCCCAGTTATCATGAAAGATTTTGCTATTCAGACATTAATAGAGTTTAAAGGAGTGCAAAGTACACATATCTATGAGCCTAAGGAGAAATATCGAGCCCTAAAAGGATTAGAAGACACATTCATTGTTCATATGGATTCTGAAGACTGTTACATATCCTCCTCCTCATCATCTCCGACATACCCACCTGGTTTTGAACCTTCGAAGGAAGAGCTGCTAGATGATGCTAGTACGCTTACGGAAGTCAGTGATACAATATGCACTCCAAAAAGGCTACGTACTGAATGTAGAAGGCTTGATTTCCCCATTACAGAAGTTGGTAATATTGGTGTCCAGGCAAGAAGAAAAATCAAGAAAATGGGATTTGAGTGTGATAAATGAATCTGAAAATCTTAACTTGGAACGTGAGAGGCCTCTGTTCAAACAATAGAAGAATAATTGTCAAAAAGATGATACAATTGGTTAAGGCTCCTATTATCATTATGCAGGAAACCAAAATGATGCAATGCTCATCTTATGACATCGAACAAATCTGTGGTTATTCAGATTATGGTTGGACACATCAACAGTCCATGGGAAATTCTGGGGGCATGCTGATTTTATGGAACAAGGAGTTCTTGGAGGTTACTGACTCCTTAGTAGGAGACTACACTCTCTCCATATCCTGTATCAACAAAAGTGATGGTTTCGAATGGGTTCTTACCAACGTTTATGGACCTAATAAACCACATGAAAGATCTAACTTATGGATCGAGTTAGACAACATATGTAGATACTGGGATCTCCCTTGGTGCTTGGGTGGAGACTTCAATGTCATTTCTAAGTGTGCTGAGAAGAAAGGTTGCACAAGGATAACACAGAGTATGCAGAAATTTGCTGATTTCATCTTCAACCATGACCTTATCGATCTACCTCTCAAAGGAGCAAGATATACATGGTCAAATGGTCAATCAAACCCAGTGATGTGTAGACTGGACAGATTTCTGATATCTCCTTCTTTCGAAACAAAATTCCCTTTTGTCTCCCAGCTAGCCAAAGCCAGACCCACCTCAGACCACATTCCAATTCTTCTAGATATCTCTGATCCATCTTGGGGACCTAGCCCTTTTAGGTTTGAAACTATGTGGTTTTTGGAGAATGGTTTCATTGAAATGGTGGAAAATTGGTGGTCTTCTTTTTGTTTTGCAGGTAATCCGAGCACAATAATGTGGTGCAATCTTAAAGCTCTTAAAGAAAAACTCAAACAATGGAACAATGAGGTTTTTGGTCATATCCCGGCTAGATTGAAGAACATCTTATTTGAAATACACTCTCTTGATTCTTTGGCTGAAGACATTTTGTTATCTGACGCACAACAAAATGAGAAGTTGGAACTAAAAGCTGAGTTTGAGAAAGTTACACAAATGGAGGAGATCTCTTGGAGGATTAAATCTAACTCGAAATGGCTAAAAGAGGGTGACAGGAACACATCTTTCTTCATCAGCAGGGCTACTGCGAGAAGAAGAAGTAATAGAATCAGGCAATTATACATAGAAGGTGATCTGATATCTGATAAATCTACTCTGCAACAGCACACTGTAAGTTTCTATGAAAACCTTTTCAAAGAAGAAGAAATTATAAGACCTTCTCTTGAAGGTATTATGTTTGACAGTATTAACTATATTGAATCTGGTATTCTTGATGCTAATATTACTGAAGCTGAGGTACTTCAAGCTATTAATGATTTAGGAAAAGATAAGGCTCCCGGGCCGGACGGTTTTCCTATAATTTTCTTCAAGAATTGCTGGTGCTTCTTAAAGGGCGACATCATGAATACTATTGCAGAATTTTGTGAGAAGGGTTGTATTGACATGAAACATAACTCTACCTTTATCACCTTAGTCCCAAAAAAGGAGCATGTAGAAACTATTAAGGATTACAGACCCATATGTTTACTTACTAGTGTTTACAAAATTCTTGCAAAGGTTTTAGCTTCTAGATTGAAGTTAGTTATGTCAAAAATAATATCTCCTGTTCAATGTGCCTATATTGAAGGAAGACAAATCATTGATGGTACTCTCATTGCCAATGAGCTGGTGGATTCTAGATTAAAATCTGGCAAGTCTGGGGTGATTTGCAAAATTGATCTTGAAAAAGCATTTGATAGAGTTAATTGGAGATATTTGGAGTTTATATTGCAGAAAATGGGTTTCAGTGACAAGTGGTGTAGGTGGATGAGATTCTGTTTTTCTACTGCCTCTTTCTCGGTATTAATTAATGGCTCTGCTTTTGGTTACTTCAACAGCTCTAGGGGTGTAAGACAGGGTTGCCCTCTATCACCTCTCTTATTCAATATCGCTATGGAAGGTTTTTCTAGATATGTGGATAAAGCAACAAATTCTCACTTTTTCAATGGGTTTTCTATGACTGAAAATGGGATGGTGGTGAACCATCTTCATTATGCTGATGACACCATCTTTTTTGTGGACAGCAAGAAGGAAGAGATAATTAACTTATTCTCGATCTTAAAGTGTTTTGAGTATATTGCAGGCCTTAAAGTTAACACCTCAAAAACAAGGATCATTGCCATCGGAGACATCCCAGAAATTAACAGTTGGGCGGTGGAGTTAGGTTGTAGAACTGACTCTATACCTTTCATGTACCTTGGAATGCCTCTCGGTGCAAAAGTTACTTCTAAAGCAATTTGGGACCCAATTTTAGAAAGATTTGATGCTCATCTCTCAATATGGAGTCAAATCTCTCTTACAAGAGGTGGTAAACTGACCTTGATGAAATGCATTCTTACTTCTCTCCCCATGTATTACTTATCTCTTTTTAAAGCTCCTGTTTCGGTTATCAATGCTTTGGAAAAGAAGATGAGGAATTTTTTTATGGAAACATCATAGTGGCAGCAGTGGAAGTTGCTCAAATTTGATCAACTGGAAACAAGTGGGTGCTACCAAAGAGAGAGGAGGTCTTGGAGTGCTCAACCTAAGGAAAATGAATCAAGCTTTATTGGCGAAGTGGTGCTGGAGATTTGGGGTGGAAAAGTCACAATTGTGGTATAAGCTTATCACAGAAAAATATGGAGAGTTGTTCTCATACTGGATTCCGGGTAAGGTTAAAACTCCTCATGGCGTTTCATGTTGGAGAACGATAACGGAAATGAGTTCTTTAATCTCTGAAAATTCCACTCTCACTTTACATTCTGGTACGTCAATATCTTTCTGGCACGATAAATGGATTGGAAGTCGTAGTTTGGATACTTCTTTTACTTCTCTTTATAAACTGGATAGGTTGCAGTTTGCAAGTGTTGATGAACATATTACTGCAGATGGGTCTTGGCAATTTCATTTTAAGAGAACGTTAACTAACTCTGAGACAAACTCCTTTGCTGCTTTGCTGGATATCATTGGATCATCACCTCCAACTAGGGATACACTTTCTGATACAAGAAGATGGGTCCTTCATTCCTATGGGATTTTTTCAGTTAAATCTCTTTATGCCAAGCTCGTTGCAGAGGAAGGTATTCCTGATTTTCCTTTCAAATTCTCTTGGCAGTCTGGCGTACCTCCCAAAATCAACTTCCTCCTTTGGTGTGCTGTGCATGGTAAGTTAAACTCACTGGACATGCTGCGACATAAAGGTATGGATTTATACAGCTCATGTATCCTTTGTGGAGACAGTCCGGAATCGCAAGATCATATTCTTATTCACTGCAAAGTAGCCTATAAGATTTGGTCTAGTATCACTCCAAATTGGGCATGGGTCTTCCCGGAAACGATGTTTTCTTTGGCGCATACTTGGACTAATAATCATATTTCGAGTGTTGGTACATTGATATGGGATCTTATTCCTGCGGCTGTAACTTGGATTTTATGGAGAGAAAGAAATTGCATAATTTTTGAAGCCAATTATAGTTTCAAAACTGATCTGGAACTTTGTATTGAGGCAAAAACTTTAGTTCTTACCTGGGCTACGGCTATGGGAAACAAGATTCACAATAATTTCTCTTACACTGTAAATAACTGGGACTTAGTCTTTTGCTAATGTCCCACGTCTTTTATTTTGTTTTTGTTTTTGCTTTTTTCTTCGTCTACACTTTGTAGACTTTGTAAATCCTTCTTTCTCTTAATATATTTTTCTCTTCCGATCAAAAAAAAGTAGAGGCAAAAAGGATAAATGTGTAAACAAATAAGCATGATTGATGTGCAGACATGGTTGGCACAACTTGCTAATAAGAACATTTAGTCGTTTAACCTACTTACCCAGTCACTTCATGGAAACAAATAATGAAATTATTTGTTCTTACCTTGCTGCAGAAGGTGTTGTTTTTGTTTAAGACCATCTAGGATTCTAAGTGAGTTAATATCGTGGTACCCTTAACAGTGTACAAAGTTACTTTTTATTTTCTATTTTTTTGTTTACAATGAATGTAAGGAAAGAATGGATCATGAGTGGTGGCCACTTTTCTAGCAGATGGAAGTAGTCGTCGTTAGCAGTGTGAAGCTTAGTTTGGTTATTGTAATGTCATCTCTACTAAAACTTAAGTTGACATAACTTTGTTATGGTAGTACCCAAGGAACTGACCATTTGATTAATTGTTTGTAATGAACAAGTCTAGAAGTGGTAAAGACGTCCAGGGTGTCATTTTGTTATATCAAAGCTAATATTTGATTGTTGATTTAGCTAAATGTACATATGCATTTTTAGCTCTTTCCCAATCTTTGAGTTTGGGGTGTTGTGTACACCTTGAGTCCCCTTTTTTTTATATAAATAAAGAGAGAAAGTTAGGGACAAATAGCAGCAAGTGAAGCAGCAAGTGAAGGTACCTCCCACATTTGAGGACTTTGAGATATTTCTCCAGCTCTAACAAGCCTTTGGAGATCAGGGAAATCCCCATATTTAATGGTCTTATACAGTACTTTTTCAAAAGATTTTAAGGAAGTAATTAGATTGTCTATTTTATCATTTGTTTTCCAGCTAGTAGTTCTTGGACCTCCCTCTAGAGCTTTCATTATTTTCTGGTTGCACCCCAATAGATTTAGCTTTTTGCATTGTAGATTAACAGCCCAGTCTAGTGCATCCTTGGCTGAAATGCAGTTTCCTTCTTCTCTTCTATGTGTTCTGGTAGTTCTAGTGCTTCTTCCAAAAGTCTCTCCAGTAGGACCTACAATTAAAAAAACAATGCTTGTCAGACCAGTGATATTATCATTTTCAGAGTGGTAAAAAAAAGAAACCTTCATAGGCATAGAAGCTTGAGAAGCTTCTATCCTTCTCCTTAGAGGTCTAGTTCTATCAATATCATTGAGCCTCATAGAAGTATTCAGATGCTCAATTATAAGTTTACTAGTGTTTCTAGGGCAAGGTATCACATTTCTGAATACCATATCACATCTGGTTTTCCAGATAAACCAGCATATAGTACCACATAGGCTAGCCCAAGAACCCCATGGGGTATGAGAATTTCCCCTAGAGAACCAACTTTTGCACCAATCAGTCAGGTTATTGAACCCATTACAAGAGATATCCAGGTTTAAGGAGCAGTAGGACCAAACTTCCCTAGTAAAGTTACAATGCATGAGAGAGTGTTCTCCAGTTTCTGGAGACCTCTTGCATAAGGTACAAACAGGGTCAATGTAACTGATATATCTAGCAAGATAGGCACTAAACGGAAGGATGTTATTCTTCATTTTCCAATTGAAGAATTGGATTCTAGGGAGAACCTTTAAATTCCATATCTTGCATGCTAGACTATCTTTTGGCTGCAAGTTTTTCCTATCAAGAAGATCATACAAGGATTTACTAGTAAAGTTTCCTTGGGGGTTATCAAGCCATTTATGGGTATCTTAAATCTCAGGGTTAGGGTAGATAGTGAGAATTTTCGTTATCGTTTGCCAGTCAAATAACAGATTTAGCACCTCTAGATTCCATCTAGAATCAATTATCAAATCACTGACCATATTATAGTTATAAACAGACCCTACTTCAGCAAGGCAGATAGGATTACCATTCTCATCAGGTATCCACTTGTCCTTCCAAATGTGAACAGTTTTCCCATTACCAATTTTCCAAATACTAAATTGTTTTATAATCATGATGCCCTAGTGTTAGGGAAATACCTCCCTTTCATGATTTTAGAGAAGATAGAATCAGGTTGGTGAAAAAGTCCCCACCCATTCTTAGCTATTAGAGATAGATTCATCAGGTCTAGTTTCTTTAGACCATTACCTCCTTTTTCCTTACTCTTGCAAAGACCACCCCAGTCTTTAATATAAAACCCTTTCTTAAGACCTAGTTTACCCCACCAGAAGTCTCTAATGGTATTAGTTACTCTTTTAATGGTAGTTTTAGGTAAGATAAAAGTAGACATAGTATAAACAGGTAAAGATTCTAGGACAGCCTTTGCCATAATTCCTCTCCCAGGGGGGGGGACATAGAATCACTTTTCCAACCCTTTAATCTACCCCCCATTTTGTCAGTTAGGTTATCAAAACACTTGATCTTAGACTTGTGGGTAAACAAAGGACCCCCTAGGTACTTATCATCAAGCCTTATTTTTTTTACTTGGAGGATGCTGATTATATCTCTTCCTAGACTGTTAGGCATATGAGGAGTAAAGAAAATTCCAGATTTAAAAAAATTTATCATTTGGCCAGAGGTACTACCATAGTCCTCAAGGATACTCAACAAATTCCTACTTTGAGCAATATTTGCCTTAGTAAAAATCAAATGATGCCATCGACAAAACAATGAGATGACTGATTGAGGGGCAATGTTTATTGAGTTTAAAACCATAGATGAGACCAGACTGTTCAGCCTTGGATAAGGTCCTAGAAAAGGACTCCATGCACAAGATGAAGATATAAGGAGACAGAGGGTCCCCTTGACGTAAACCTCTGGAGGGTTTAAACGGATTACAAGGCACACCTTTGACAAGGATGGCGGAATTGCTGGTGCTTATACATTGAAGTATAAGATTGCACCAAGCTTCACTGAATCCTATTCTGGTAAGAATAGCAATCAAGAAGTTCCATTCGACATTATCAAAGGCCTTGGACATGTCGATTTTAAGGCCCATGAAGTGAGTTTTGCTTTTTTTTCTTTTCTTTCTCATAGCGTGAATTATTTCATGAGCAACAAGAATGTTGTCTGAAATAAGACGTTGTTTAACAAAAGCCGACTGATAAGGAGAGATCAGTTTATCAAGGAACGGTTTCATTCTATTAGCAATCACCTTAGATATAATTTTGTAGACAATGTTACACAAACTAATTGGTCTATAATCCCCGGGACCAGTAGGGTGATGAACTTTGGGAATGAGAGATATATGAGTCTGATTCATTTTGGTTAGCATATGGCCACTAGAAAAGAAGGCTTGGACAGTTTCTATGACATCAGTTTTAACCACTGACCAGTTTTTTTGAAAAAAACAAGTGGGAAAGCCATCAAGACCAGGGCTCGAATTTGGTAACATACCAAACAGAGCCGAATGGATTTCCTCCTCCGTAGGAGTCAGCATCAGTTGCACATTTTCCATAGGAGAGATCGAAGCAGGGATAAGGTTGACAATTTCATAATTAATGATGGGGCTAGAGGTAGTAAGCAGGGACTCAAAATAATTATTAAGGCAATTAGTAATCTCATTCCTGTCTTCCACCCAAATATTATTTCTATCATATAAACCTACTATGTTGTTTCTCCTTTGTCTTATGATGGCATTTTGATGAAAATAGTGGGTGTTTCTATCACCTAAGAGGATCGTTTTTCTCTTCCTTTTATTTTCCAAATTTGTTCTTCATAATCATTGAGTTTTTGTGTTTCATTCTTGGTGTCTATGAGAAGTTGATCGTTTAATCTCACATTAGGATTATCCATAATTTGTTCTAATTGTTTATTCATCTTATTAAGATTATTTTTGATTTTTCCAAAGTCATTCCTGTTCCACCTACTCACTTCTCTTTTAACAACAGCTAATCTATTGACCAAAACAAAAGCTCTAGATCCCTGGAAGCTAGCTTCCCAGGAGGACTTAATAATGTCTCTACACTTCTGTTCCTCCTGGAAGAGACCAAAAAATTTAAACGGTTTATAACCACTCTGACTAGGTATGATGGTGTTTAAAATAATGGAGGAGTGGTCAGAGCCTAAATGATTTAGATGTCTAAGGATGGCATTGGGGAAGAGAGCTATCCAAAAACTATTGGCCATTCCCCTATCGAGTCTCTCCTCAATATGGTTATTTCCCTCCTTGTAGTTGCAGAATATCCTACAACTACACCCTCAGTAGAAATTGTAAAACTTAAGAAATTCTTGATGATGAATGACAATTTTCTTATCAATGCCCTCAATTGATTACAAAGAAGTATCTAAATGGAACTAGAATAGTTACAACTTTCTCTATTCTCTTTCCTAAGATATTTTCTAACACTCACTCAAAGAACCTCTCAAATTTTACATTTGAACTACTATTTATAGGGAAATCTATACAACTGTATGTAAGCTGCGAAATATCGCAACTTATATTCGCAAATCTATCTCATGTTCGCAAATCCTTCACACTTCTTCCGTGCTTCTTCTACTATCGCGCTATCTTGTGACACTTTCCTCTTATACTTGTTATGATATTCGTAAACCAATACCTTGCGATATTCGGTACCTACATCTTGCCTCTTCTCATGTCAGTTCTACGAATAAGAAATGTCATGAGAATTATTATTCTCGTGAATTTAATATAGTTATCATCACCTGTTAAATTCGCAACACGTATTTTTTCTTTCATTAAATTTTTGACATGTTTTTTTCGTAACCGTTCTCCTTAACCGCTCACGTCTAATCGTATTGATGAGTTTCTATATTCTTTGAATTCTCTCTTATTTATAAATATTATCTTTAGTTCCTCTTCTTATTCTTTTATCCTATTCATCTTCCTCATCACTTATGCTTCTGCAATATATTCCTTTTTTCTGCTACTACTATTTCTCACCTCTTTTACATCTTTTCTTTTCTATTTTCTATTCTTCATCTCATGGATCCAAAGAATAAATATGTAGAACAACTTAATGCAGAGTTTGCTGATAGAGACCTCGTTCTTTCTGAAATTGATGGTCACAACAATTAATCCTCTCTCTGTATGGAACTCTTTACTGATCTCCACTAGGATGATCGGAAAATTTTAGTTTCACGAGGTAAAATCCTCGCAGGTCTTCCTCTTCCTCTTTATGATGTCAATTTTCCTCTATTCTACGAAATTATTTCCCACCCAAATTTCTCACGAGCCATTTATCAATTAACTGGTGATTGCATTCGTATTCTGGTTGAGTTCGCAAATCGTGCTGCTTTTGGAAAATCTTTGTATCCAATCGAACGTAGGAAGCCTGTATTTAGAGATGTAGAGATTATTGCTGAGAATTACACGGTTGAGAATTTCTTTAAGAATTATACACTAATTCCTGCGAAGAGAGAAGATAAACGTTGGGGTGTTCGTCTTCATCGTAGATCTGATGTCGCAGAAGATGATCTCCTTATGCATGATATTGATTACGCTTCTGGGAACAATTATACTCCTCGCTGTTCTCATGATTAAGATTGGTACAACTATCCTCTTGCATTATCGGGTTCTTATATCTCTGTAATAGTAGACCTTCCTGCGAATCTTCGTGATCGTAACTATCAACCCTGGGTTTTTTCCTGGCCTAACAGAGATAAAGATGTATATATCTTTATCCCTTTATTTTCTTTGTTATTTTCCTTCTTTTGTTGATCCTTTTGCAATATTTCCTAGGTGAATGAACTCAAGGAAAGTTATCTTAAAACTGGGAAATCCAGTACTCGTGAGGCTTTCAACTTGTTTTCAAATGAGGTAAGAAACATTCTTATACATTTTAAACAATATATTGTTGCCTATGTTTCTTATCCTTATTTAAATTTGTAGGTTCTCCCTAATATCCCTGAGGCTGTTGTGAATGAGAACAAGAATTCAATTTCTTCCGAGGTGCTAACTACAAGACAAAGGACACTTCGTTCTGCAAAGAATACCCAAATTTCTGCGAAGAATACCCAAATTTCTGGTGACAAAGAAGATGTTCTTCGCAAAGGAAAAAGGAAACTTGAGGATATTGTTTCTAAGAATAAGAGGAAAAGAGTCCCAGTCAATGCTTACTCCAATGTGAACTCCTCTAGCAAAAATGTTGACGAAGAACAAAGTGATGAAGGTGATAAGCTTCCTGAGAAGGATCTTAGTTCCAATTCTGATACTATTTCTGATAGGGGACACAATGAAGATGATGATGATGATGATGAAGAAGATGAAGACTATAGCAATGCGGAAACTTTTGAGTCTGCAATGATTCAATTGTCTGAGGTTTTTCTCCATTCTTCTCGTGGATTAGGAAATTCTTCTACTGCGAATGCTCGTAAACTTATTGCGAAGGCTTGTAAAGTTCCTACTGTACTCAACAATAATTCCCTTACTGGAATTTCAAGATTCGTCTCTCCTGCTTCATTATACTCTTTGAGGAGTATGGTAAGTTTCTTTTATATCCCTTGTTTATTTCCCTTGTTTCATTGATTTCTAATCCTTTTTATTTGCTCAGGTTGGGAGGGTCACCAAGCAGCTGTTTCGTGACCGAAAGACGTCATAATATTGCTGAGAAGAAAACTTTAAATCGTTGTAAGAAGTTGGAGGTTGAGAATTTAAAACTTCGTCAGAAAATAGAGGATTTGAGTATTGATAATGCGGAATTGAAATCCCGTTGCGAAGATGATCCACAATCTGCGAGTATCGCATCTGGAAGTTTTTCTCTTCTTGAGGAGAATAATCAATTGAAGCTTGAAAATACTTATCTTCGTAATGATAAGAAGCGATTAGAAGGTAAATTTGCGTATTTTGATTATTTTGACTTCGCAATCTGCTAATCAATTCCTTAATTTCTTCCCTTATTCTTTATTCTCTTATCCTTTTGCTTTGCGGATGATTTGCAAAAATTATACGAAGATGAATAATAATCTGAAACTATTCTTGCCGCACGTAACAAAGATTTCGATTTAAAGTCTCAGTTTCAGATTTCTCAAAACAATCATAGCTTAAGTATCAAAC
Source organism: Papaver bracteatum (assembly GCA_023529315.1). NCBI lineage: Eukaryota > Viridiplantae > Streptophyta > Magnoliopsida > Ranunculales > Papaveraceae > Papaver > Papaver bracteatum. The sequence goes on along the minus strand of JAJJWX010001098.1, from coordinate 2,839,670 downwards.
GTTTCCGAGCTATGATGACTCCCAAGATTTGTGAAGACAACCAAATTCCTCTCAAAAAGTATCATACGCTCCTTTCTAAAGAAATTCCTGAGGATACCCTGTATTTGGAAATCTCTGATAGTGAAGCTGAAGATGATATCTCCGAAGAAGAAAAAGAAGATCATTTTGATGGGAATAAATCACCCGCAAAATAGCTTTATTCTTTTCTGTATGTCTGCTCTAGTTCTTTTCATATTGTCTGTTTGAGTACAACATTTTCTTCTTTCCTGCATTTTTAATCAACCAACAATTTCTTTTTGAAACTTAATGTCTTAATTTTGCAATGATGAATTGATCTTTCTTTAATTGAGTGCTTTCCTTATTTGCATAAATTGATCATATGAAGAGAAATAATATATCTTGAAGACCTAGCTTAATATTCCTTTTCCCCTTATTATTATTCTTCAGATGATCAATCTTTGTTGTAAGTATTAGAATATCTGCCTCATTTTAAGTTGCGAAGTTTCAATTTGTTGCGAAGTAAACAATAAATCCTCCCCTTGAAATATAAGAAGTATGAAATCTCCGTGAAGAATTACGAAACATCCTTGAAGAAATATAAGAAGTATGAAATATCCTTGAAGAAATATAAGAAGTATGAGATATCCTTTGAAGAAGTATAAGAAGTATGAAATACCCTTTGAAGAAGTATGAAATATCCTTTGAAGAAGTATAAGATATCCTTTGAAGAAGTATAAAAAGTAGTCAATCTTCGTAAAACTTAATGAATATGAAATATCCGTGTTTAACTGCAAACAAAATTGCCTCTTTTGTTATGAACTCTTGATCTATACTCTTGTAAAAATTCTTCGATGACATTGATGGAATTGATTTCATTAGTTGCTGTGGTCTTATCATGCCTTCCTAAGTAAAGGTATTATTTTTCCACCTCTTTTGTGATAATATTTTTGTGTTTGCGATAATATGACAACTCTGAATAATCTTGCGAATATACAGTCTCGTGATATTATCGTCTTGCGATGAAATCGCAGGACGTTATCACACTTTCATGTAATAACTCATTGATCTCATCTTAACCTTTGTATTTAATTCTGCGAGTATGTATATATATATATATATACATGTATATTTTTTATTTTTATTTTTTTACTCGCAGAAATATTATTGTTGCACAAATATGACAAGCCTTTATGTTCTTGCGACCAAGAAGACTCATGACATTTGCGTCTTATAGCACGTATCAGCTCCCTAATAGAGGGTGCTTCCCTTTATCTTCCCCTTGGTTGCCCCTTCAAGGAAGCGTACATCTACCATACAAGGTTAGCTCTTCCCATCTAGTTTTGCAAACAACCAGCTTTTGTTCGCAACCTCTTATCCTTTTTTCCTATAGGGCTTATAGTTACGAGGTTGCACCCTATGGGGTATCTTTGGGACAAGTGCATCATTTGCCAAGACTTGTCAAGAATGGCATATGTGCTTCAAGCCCATCCGGCACTCTTGACTCAACCGTGTACCTCGGCGCCTTGATCGTTTTTTGCACTTCTAGGGAAAGACAGTATGCCTTAGTCGCCCAACCTATATCCTGGTACATCGCAAGATTAGGTTGAGAATCCAAGGTGTCTAACCCGGATAGGTACCCCGCTTTTGGGTTATGTACCCCGTAATGTCCATGTACTCAGGTTCCTTGGTGGTGTTCCGGTTTCCCTGAGTCATGCTTATAGGTACCCCCTTAAATGACGTACTTTAGGACTTTGCCACTTACGAAATGTTGCTTCGCGAACTAGGGTGTACGCCACAAAGGTTTTCCTGTGTAAAATTTTTGCGGCTTTCTTTCTTTTCTGAAAGCTAATCATAGTTTGCGGTCTTTTGTTCGCAAATATCTTTTGCGTCTTTCTTTAATGAAAGCTGATCGCAATAAATTTTTTGTATTCGTAAAAATACCTCACAAATATTTCATGTTGCGAAATACCTCATTTCATTTTCTTGTTTTTCAAAATACATTTTATTATACGTTGTGAAGAAATATACTGATTACCTCTTCATTTTCCTTTCTTCGTAAATCATATCCATTCTCTATCATCGTAAATTTCTTGTTAGCTCAATCATTGTAACTTCATTCCTTCATGCCTTAATCCTCAACCATTAAATTTTCACTTCTCTTTGCAGCCTTTGCTCTTTTTCTCCAACTTTCCTTCTCAACAGTTTTTCCTTCGCAAACTTCTACTTCAGTATCGTAACATTTCTTCCCGTCTGCCCAATCACCCTTGATAACTCCAATACCTTTAGGATGAGGAAATTTTATGCATTGATGAAAAGTTGAAGCTACGCCTAAAATCCCGTGAAGCCAAGTTCTCCCTATCAAAGCGTTGTACGGTGACTCAACATCAACAACGCAAAATAAGATTTCAGTTCGCATTCCACCTAATTGAATTCGCATGCTTATTTCTCCTTTAGGTTTATTGGCAGTTCCATTAAAGCCATAAATCTTGTAAGTAGAAGGTATTAGATCTGCGTCCTTTCCCCCCATGATTTTGTAAGCAGGATAGAAGAGAATATTGACAGAACTTCCTGTATCAATTAAGATTCTATTAAGACCAAATGATTCTTCATCTCTATCATCCTCACTTTCTTCCATATTCAGACAAATTTCCAATCTCACTACCAATGGATTATCATGTATTTCGCAACCTTCTGGAATTTCTGTGGCTTCAAAAGAGATTTCACGCTTCTGCCAATCTTCAAGTCGTGAAATTTTTGCGATGTTCATTATTTATCTTCCTTCACCATCTCTCGCATATACCCTGCTTAACACATTATCATGAAAATCTTCTATGGTTTTATATGAGTGAACTATATAATTGTAGAAAACATTTCTTGCTTTTGGTCCCACTTCAATGTGTAAGATTTCCTTTCCCTTTTCTTGTGTTGTATTCATCATGTGAGTTTCCACTGGGGCTTGTGTTAATTGTTGCGGCTGTGCTTGCTTGAGTAAAAAGTGATCCAGTTTGCCTTGATCAATCATTCGCAAGATAATCCTTTTGATATTATTGCAACTATTTGTAGAGTGTCCATGAAAATGATGGTACAAGCAAAATTCATGACTTCTTGGACCCATTGGTGGTTCCTTTCCCATATTCCATGGAGTTGGTATATGCTCCATCAAGATAATTGTCTGCCGTATCTTTTCTACACTTGTATTCAAAGGTGGCATCTTTATTTCTTCTCTTATCATTCTTTGACCTCCTTGACCATTGTTATAATTTTGTCTATGATTCCCTTGTCCAAAATAATTCTTCCTTTGTCCCCCATAATTTTCATGTTGCTGATCTAATCTTGGAATCTGGTTATTTCCTCCTCGGCTATAGAAATTCCTTTCTCTATCATACTCTTCTTGATCTTTTCTACCCATTGCTACTATTTTTGGCTGGTTATTGCTGTTTTTCTTATCTTCTGATATCTGCGAAGATGTTTGCGAGGATGTTTGCGAAGATACCAAAGTACTTTATGACGTTGATTATTTTAGGAAGTAAGTTTGCTCCTGTATCTTGTTTGTTGGTGTTTGTCACAGGATATGACTCCATATTGTTTTGTTTTTCCTCTAATGTAATGTATTCCTCTTGTAATTCTCGCAACTCTGTCATCATAATAGAATTCTTTCTTCTGAAGATTTGAACATATAGTTGCTCAGTTGCGAACATCGCATTTATAAAAGACAAAATCAAGTATCTCTCATCCACACGCCCTGCCATGTCACTGCACATAGTTTTCCATCTCCTTACCAAGTGCTTCAAACTCTCACCAACTCTTTGTTTTAAACCAAACACATCTTCAATACCAAGTCGCGAGGAATGATTTGTGATATACGCTCCTAAGAAAGTTACTTGTAGATGATTAAATGATGTAATAGTGTTCTTCGGAAGCCCTTCGAACCACTTTAGAGCTTCTCCTATTAAACTTGATGCGAAGTACTTGCATAATACAGCATCGTGCTTCTCCCATTGTAACATGCATCTTACATATGCTTTAATGTGTTGAATTGCACATGAAGTCTCATCAAAGATACTAGTTAGTGCAGGCAAATTGCATTTTGGTGGAATCCCTCCCAATTGTACTTCTCTAGAAAAAGGAGTCCTCGCAGCTTCTTCTATTGCTTCATCTAATTTCCTTCTATCTCCTCCTCCTCTATTGTTTATCATTCCTCTCATTTCTGCTAATTCTCGAAAGATTCGTTCATTTGCCTCAGAATTTTCATCCATTGGCCTCTTCAACGCAGCCTCTCTTTTTCTACGTTCTTGCATTTCTTCCTTTGCGAGCCTTCGCATTCTACCATATTCTTCATTAATGTTTTCATTTGCACAATTTTGCAAATATCTTCTTTCCAGGTTATCACAATTGTTTTGTTGCAGAGCATCTTGAAATTCTTGTTCTTCCATTTCTATTCTCCTCATTCTTCTCATGTGATTATCAGGAATTTCTTCTTCTTCATTTCTCATTCTTCTGTGATTTATCTCTTCCTGATTTGCCTGAACTCTGATTCGAAGATTTGGTTCGTTCCTTGCTATTTCTTCTCGTTGATTTCCAATCCTCCTCCGGATTCTACCATACTCAAGATTTTGATTGTTGCGAGCCTGTTCACGTATTCTTACTTCATCCTCGTAATTATTTTGATGCATAACTTGTTGTCTCTCAATTTCTTCCATGAGTTGCCGCCCTTCCTCTTGATTTTCTTCGCCATTCTGATTATTTTCCCTTGGAAATGGCTCTGTTCGTAAATTCTCCACGTTTTGTTCGTGATTTGGTACTAAAATGAAGCGATTCTCTCGATTTCTTTCAACCTGATTCTGTGCTTGTTCTTGCATAGCACTTTCACTATTAACTGTTGGCGAATTTTGTTCTTCTCTCTCTGGTCTAACATTTGATCTCACAATACTTTGAGATTTCCTCCTTTGTAACATCTCATTTTCCCTTCTTAATTCTTGATTCTGTCTTGTTAGATTGGCACGTTCTTCAGCTTCAAACCTCCGTTCTTCTTGAACTTCTTGTCTCAATATTTCTACTATCTCCATTTCTCTTTCACGAATTGTTCCTCCCATCAATCTCCCATTTTTTCTAATTTGTGGTTCTCTGTATGTTTCTGATGGTGTATCAGTTCTCCAAGTGTGTATACTCACTCGATCATGATCTACTGTTTGTTGAGTTTGATTTCTTCGATTGTTCCTTCTCCTACTAGGTTCTCCTGTTACGTTTGCTTCTCCACCTGCGAGTCTTGCACTTCTTCTTACTGCAGTCAATGATTCTGATGTATTTCTTCTCCTAGCCATTTCATATTTTCAAAACTCCTTAAATTTTTTGCTATAACAATCTTCAATCCCTGTTTCTAGCGCCAATTATGTAGTTGCAGAATATCCTACAACTACACCCTCAGTAGAATTTGTAAAACTTAAGAAATTCTTGATGATGAATGACAATTTTCTTATCAATGCCCTCAATTGATTACAAAGAAGTATCTAAATGGAACTAGAATAGTTACAACTTTCTCTATTCTCTTTCCTAAGATATTTTCTAACACTCACTCAAAGAACCTCTCAAATTTTACATTTGAACTACTATTTATAGGGAAATCTATACAACTGTATGTAAGCTGCGAAATATCGCAACTTATATTCGCAAATCTATCTCATGTTCGCAAATCCTTCACACTTCTTCCGTGCTTCTTCTACTATCGCGCTATCTTGTGACACTTTCCTCTTATACTTGTTGCGATATTCGGTACCTACACTCCTGGTGGTTAGACCAGGTAAACGGAAAACCAAGAAAACCTATGTCTATGAGACCAGCATTACTCAGCAGAGAGGAATACTTTCTTATAACAGAGCTATTAACAGGATTACCTCCTCTTTTTTCATTCTCATTAAGCATAACATTGTAATCCTCTAAGACAAGCCAAGGTTTATTCATAGTTTGACCCATTTGGTGTACCAACCTCCAAGAGTCATCCTTTCTACTATCCTTATAAGGACTACCATACATACAAGTTAATAACCATTCAGACTTGGATTTTTCGTCCCAAACACTACAATTTATCTGATCTTCATCCCTATAAAGCACAGTAAGCTTAACAGTTTTATCCCAAGCGACCACTAAACCCCCATGCGCTACCAATAGGGTTTTGGAAAATAGGGTTATAGAACATAGAAGAATGTAAAGTATTTTCTACAAAATCGTGCATTTGTTTGGTTTCAGATAGAAATAATATGTTGGGTTCATGGGAGTTGATAAGTTTTCTTAATTGTTATCTAGTATGAGGTGGTCCTAGACCTTGACAGTTGCAGGCCATAATTTTAACAAATTTCCAAAAATAAGAAACATTTGGATAAACCAGATTCATGAAATTGTTAGGTCTGACAAAGAACTTCATAAATAGCCCAGGAGATTGCATTGAAAATTGAAGATATAGAAGAAAAATCTGATTTGCGTCAATCTTTCTAGTGCGCCTATGCAGCATTTTACTAGGATTAGTAATATAAACACTGTGGGTTTAGGCTTACCTTAGCCGAGCTTTGGCAATCCATATAAAAATCAGTAGTGGTGTCGCGATTAGAGGATGTATATTGACACTGACTGACATTGGAAAACAAACCTCCACATGTTTTAGAATAAGCAGAGACATGGTTAGTGGATAACATTTTTCGTAAAGGAGTAATGTAGCATACATTTCATAGAACATTTCCTTTGATAGTGGTGTCTCGATTAATGGGTTGCACCGTGGTAAGAGAAGCATGGGCTTTATGATCGAGGTAAGAGAAGCACCGGGTATAATGCGCTTTACGATCGAGGGATGCTCTAATCTGCGGGTTATTGTGATATTTTTCCTTGAAATATGTAAGACTAATCTTTGTGTAATATCTTAGTATATTAATGTACAGTTCCCTACAAGGCAAGACGTGCGAATATCTCTGGCCCTTTTCTTGGCCTCTGGACTTTTGGTCGTTGCATGCTTCTCCCCAGTATTTTATAATATTCTTTTGAAGGGTAATATATTTATGTTTATGTTTGGTTTTGTGCCCAAAAGAGTCGTTGTGTTGTGTAAGATGAACGGTTCTTTTTTCTGGGTTTCTCACATGGGTAGCCGAATTATATATGATAATAAGTACATACACGTGGGTTTGGCTAGGAATGGAAGTTGCTCGGTTTCTGATGTTTAGGATTAAAGCCTGACAAAGCAGCTTATTACTAGGACAGGTTGCGGGTTTTGAGATGAAACACTGAGAGGCAGTGTACGAGTCGTAACTGATGCCATGGTTGCCTTGTTTTTTCCTGTCCCCTAGGTCGCCGGCATGGCCACTGCAAGACTGTGATTGAACACCCCTGTGATGATTTGCGCCGGACGGGTCTTTGCCTGAAATGAAATACAAGAACCAGTTGTAGTTAATCATATTGCATATCAAAATGTTATGGTTAAAGGAAAATGTTATCAAAAAAGGTGTTATCAAACAGGGACGGACCCAGACTTGATAAATTTCCTTTGAAGCCCAGGCTAGAGGCCTTGGTTGAGTAAAAAAAAGGCTTGTGGAATGGGAATTGGACCTGGGCTAAAGCCCCCTTTAGCCCAGATGTAGGTCCGTCCCTGTTATCAAAGATGCTTCATGCCAAGAAGGGGTGATGTCGATGAGGCTAATTGTTAAAGGTATTTCTAGCCTGTTATGGATTATATTATATTGTAGTTCATTTTTCCCAGCAGCTGAGTGATGAACTTTGGTTGTAGCAGAGCCTGTTGAGTGAAGAACTTTTGATTATTCATGGACATTTCTGTTCCTGACTTTCGATTTTGCGATATGCTTGGCACGCGATTTGTAGAGGCTTTTATCCATGAGGGTAAAGTTAAAGATGAGCTTAGCCCGTTCTCGTTGAGGAGATCGAGAATATGATTGTTCATGGCAGAGGTATTTAATGCTTCCGATGGAGATACAATCCCCTTTCCCTGGCTATCCACTATCAGCTTAGCGTAGTAGCAGGATGTTGCGTAATTCAGCCGCATCGAGGATCCCGAGTTCGGAGAAGTTAGGCGAAAAGGACGAAACATCATGACAGTAGCAGTACTGCCTCTATCGATGTTCATTGAGGAAATGATTTGAGAGGAGGTCCAGCCAGCATCTTTTATCTTGTGGCTCTCTTGGACTATCCAAAATGAGGGACTATGGATGGTTTTTTGTTTAACTTTTCTTTTGTTTTTGTGATAACTTGCTGCTGATGTTTTGTGGTGAGTTTGTTGTAGTAAGATCCTATTGTTGGTGTTTGTTGAGCTGATTTGTTGAGTTCGGGTTTGAGATTTCTTCACCTGTTTTGTGTACGGTTGTGGTGATTTTAGGTTGTTTTCATGGTGATTTGGGGTTGTTTGTTTCTCTGATTTGAGGTTGTTCTCATGGTTATTTGATGTTGTTTGTTGTTCAGATTTGATGTTGTTTGTATAGTTTTCAGATTCAAGTTTTTGCAGTCATATGAGAGTTTCTCTTTCATCCTGTTAATCTGAATCAGTCATGCGTTTTAATGGGAAAAGTCTAGAACTTGGACAATAGTCATAGTCTAAAACTTGGACAATGAATCTGAACCTTTAATCATTTCCATCTTCACCCACTACTAATCTCGATGCTAGAATCATTCCTCTCTCAAAGGCTCAGATTCATTTTCCCAGTTTTGGACTATGACTAGTGTCCCAACTGTAGACACTTCCGTTTTAATGAAATCCAAATAATTCTTTGAGTCCCCTTGGATAACTACTTCATTGCTCATAATTAAGAAGAAGAAAATTAGTACAGGTTGTGTTCCTCAATACATGTGATGGGCGTGGTAACAAATGTGTTCTGCAACATTCTTTTCTTGCATTTTATCCAAGTCATTGCAATGTATTTTTATAAACAAGTTGTAGTACGTGTAGAGAATTGATGTAGGTAGTAGGGAGAGCTCTGTTTTTGCATATAAATGTAATTATAAGCTATTTTAGACGTACACCGTTTTAGTTTGGGGTTACTTCTGTAGGCTATTATTGCTTATAGAGTTGCATCTTAATTAGTATATATTCGCACTTTCAAATAGATGGCCAACAGATTGGAAAGAATACATACTAAAAGTTATCCTTTGAATGTATGTATTGGATTATCATGATGTGGGAAAAATGTTATTTGGACTGTGATTGGTTCAGCTAACTACAAAAAGGTAGTGAAGAATTATCTTTACATGACATAAAGTATTAGAAAAAATAATAAAAATAATAAAAATAATTTGTATGAAAAGGGATGATAGAGATAAATATGCTCGGTGTTTAGTGAACCTTTTCTGTGGTGAATGAGATTGGAAGGATGGTAGTGCTTAGAAAAGCACTGGTCTTCTAGAGGGCTATCTCCACACAGCGTAGATATTTAAGGATGTCATTTTTATCTGCATTTCTTTGTTACTAAGGTAAACTATATTTTAAGAACTAAATCCTTTATTAGCGGGGTGGATTGTAATACCCATTTTCCTTAGAGCTTATGTGTTGGACCCTTAACCATTAGTGGTGTTTACTTAGTGTTTCACTAGGGTTTTAAATTAACATAAGAAAAAGGGTTAGGCTAGGCATATTCCTTTTGGTGAGATTCAAGAAAAACGATCAGGAGAAATGGAAAAGTAGCGGCGACGAGTTAGCAGCGGAAGAAAACTAGGAAATAGGTATTGATCGGCATATCTTAGTAGCATTATCTAGTTCTCTTATTTTTCTCCTTTTCGAAATCAAAGGTTTATTTATGATCCTCCTCTTGATTTTTAGGGATTGATACATGAAGTGACTTCTCCTTGAGAAGTTTATATTGGATGGTTGATCGGAAGTGTTAGACCATTGCTCGGTCGAACTCGCATGCGTTGCTATCTCAAGCATGTTTGTCAATATTAATGATCAAAATTATAAAGTCTTGATTTATAGTCTACTATAGCTAAAGTCTCAGAGTAGGATATAAAGTGTAGTTGAGCTCAAGAACTACATGGTGATCATCATAGAAGACGGAGGAATACTCAAGGAACCAGTGGATCTTCATCGACTAAAAGGTATGTGGAGACTTAAACTTATCTATCACTCAAAAGTCTATCTACTCTATCTCCTATCTTGAGACAAAAGTCATTTTACTATATAGACTAAGATTCTACACATGTGGTATTTAAAGCTGAGTATATCTTGCTTATCAATTTCTTGAAATATGTGTTGGTAAAGCTTTCGCTTTAGCCAAGTTCATCTTTACCTAGTGACGAAAGTCATGTTATGTTTCAATCATTTTGGAAATTGCTCTAACAAAAAATAGTTTGTGAATAACAACTATATAACGCCCTCTGAGAAAGTTTCAATGATTGAAGTGAGAGTTTAGACAATTTAACCATTGGAGGATATAAGCATTGTTGTGGAAACACATATATGTATAAGTCCTTATTGCTTGAACCGAAGTTTGCGAACTTTCTTGATCAAGTGAAACCGGAGCAGTATGTGAACTTCAGTCCACGAACTAAGTTCGCGAACCCAGTCCACGAACTGGCGTAGTTCTCGAACCAGAGAATTTTCGCTGGAGTTTGTGAACTCCGTCCGGGAACTTATGTCCACGAACCCAGTTCGCGAACTTGAGTAGGCTATGTCTAAAACGATGTTTGTGAACTTATCTTAATAAACTAAGGAATGTTATTGCAAATCATGGCTTTATAGCTCATGAATCGATTCAAGAGAATCACATCGTGTTTGCTTCAATTGTGTCTTGTGTAGTACATGAGATTTCCTTGCAATTGAACAACTCTCTAACTAGTTCATTTGAGTCATTTGGACTAGTTATGGTGAAGAAGAATATGGTTGCTATGAAAGTTTTCATATGGCTAGCCATTTGGTTAACTATTGTTGAACCAACTAATGTACAAGTTTGGGTACGGTTACACAAGCCTAGAAACATGCATTACATGTGTGTGTAACAAGCGATGTTTTCGATCTAACAGTTGATAAATATTAGCTTGAATCTAATCAGGTTTTCATCTAACGATGAATATTGAATGCTTTGTTAGTAAGCTAACATTTATTGCAAACCCTGATTTGAAGACTATATAAGGGAGAACTCTAGCAACTGGGAAACCTAATCCCCACACATTATGTGTGATAATAGTTGTGCTAAGCTAGAGTCGATTCTCCTTTAACCTTTGGTTTTCTTCTTCTAAAACTAGGTTAACGACTTAAAGACTTCATTAGGATTGTGAAGCATGACCGATACTACTTTTATTGTAGTTGTGTGATCTGATTTTGCTGTTTCTATCCTACGAGTATAATTATAATAATTGGCTCGAGATTTCTATCTATGATAGGCAAGATATAAAAGTAGTCACAAACACTTTGTCTCATCGTTTGTGATTCCACAATATCTTTTTTCGCTGCATCAATTAAGATTATTGTGAGGTGATTGATAAAATTGAGATGTCCTTCGGGATTATAAGTCTGGTTTTATCAATTGGTTCATGTTCACCTTGATTTATCAAAAGACAGAACAAAACTTGTAGGTTTATTCGTGGGAGATGAATTTATCTATTACTGTAGACTTTTCTATGTGATACAGATTTGTTTATTAAAGTCTTCGATTTTGGGTCATAGCAACTCTTGGTTGTGGGTGAGATCAGCTAAGGGAATCAAGCACATAGTATCCTGCTGGGATCAGAGACGTATGAGCATAACTGTACCTTGGATCAGTGTGAGATTGGTTGGGGTTCAACTACAGTCCAGACCGAAGTTAGCTTGGAGTAGGCTAGTGTCTATAGTGGATTAATACAATGTATGTTTAATCTGGACTAGGTCCCGGGGTTATTCTGCATTTGCATTTTCCTCGTTAACAAAATTCTGGTATCTGTGTTATTTCATTTTCCGCATTATATTGCTTCTCTTTATAATTGAAATAATATAGGTTGTGCGTTGTGGTTCAATCAATTAGAATATCCGACCTTTTGGTTGTTTATTTAAATTGATTGACACTTGGATATTGGTCTTTGGTACCATCCAAGTTATCTCTCTTTGATAAAGACTCACAAATTTCTATTTTGCTTGAGTATAAATCAAATTGAGAGATTGAGATAATAAACTCCTTGAGATATTTTCTATTGATTGAATCTAGTTAATTCTCTAGAAAGTAACTCGGAGTTGTCCATACAGATTGCTAATCGAAATATTGGGTGTGGTTGTTAGACCCCCACTTTTTCAATTGGTATCAGAGCAGGCAAACACGTTCAAGACCTTACAAGTCTGTGTTTGTGGCAATCTGAGTATGAGGACAAGATCTCTTTTATGCATACCAAAATGTCTCCTAAAGATTTTGATTATGTCAAGTGTCTTAGAAACATCTCAAAGGATTATTCCTTAGTAGATTCTTCTAAATTCCGAGGTAGAAAGAATGTCCAATCTGATAATGACATTTCTTCCTCTCATGAGGCATGTGACACTTTGGCAAAAGATGAAAAGGAGCTCACTAGAATTTCAAAACATACAACTAAAATTATTAATTTTAATGATCATGATCAGCTTATTGATGATTTTGAAAAGTCTCTTGATTGAGAGCATGATCTCTATAACATCATTGAACCTTCTCTAAGAATATTGAGAAACTCCTCCAAGAAACTAGTATTCAATGAGAAAAGATTAGGGATCTTGAGGATATTGTTAAGGAAGACTCAATTAGGGAAAAACGTTTGATTGAGACTCACTTATCAGATATCAACATATTTCCTGTTGAAAAAGAGAAACTAAGTGCATCTCTTACTCTAGTCCATGAACAGTGTAAATCCTTGGAAAAGGAAAACTCTGTCTTAAGGAGAAAATCCCGTGTACAAACTATTTCTCTTGATGTTCTGTACAAGACGAAATGTTCTCCAGAAGATGATTGTGTCAAGAAAGGTTTACATAACTTGCAATATTCTCATATGGCTATGAAGTTAAAGAAGGTGCCAATTATCGCCTCTCCTCCACGAACCTGTACTTTCTGTGGGAAAGGGAAACACTATGTTATCCATTGTTTTGCAAGAAGGAAGCAAATTTCTAAACTTCATAGTTTGCTTCTTTTCACTGTCAATGGAACAAATAGTCTATCGACTACTGCAGTGAATCGCATGCCCACAGAAAACCAGAAACCTTATAAGAATGATCTCTATTCTAGAAATCATCACATGGCTCAAGTGCATTCTGGCATAGATTCTTGTGTTGCTAAAGAAAGTATTCCTTGTACTTATAAGAATGTTTCTGGTAAATCTAAGTCTTAAAAATGGATTCCTATCTATTCCAACCCTCTTGAACCAATTGCAAGAGGTCCTAGATTTAGTCCTCAGAAAAAACCTTCTGACGGATATGTTAAACATGCCATGTCTTATCCTTCAAGGATGAAAGTCAACCGAAGAAAGGCGAAGAACACAAAGATCAAACTTTCAGAAGATATATACAATACCTTTCTCAATAATCATAGTGGGACTAGCTTCCACCCGACCACCTGAATCCAGGTATTTGTTTCCTTGTTTCTAACTTGAGAGGTGCAAGGAAAATAATTGGGAAATACTTAAGTATATTGTATATGTGGATGGTGGATTTTAGTTCAGGGCTAAAGTTGTAAAACCAATTTTTTTATGTAACCATCCTGCAGAGGATGAGATTATTTTATAAGTGATGAATACTTCTTCATTTTATTAATTCACCTAGAATGGAGCATGTAGCAACAATCCTCCGAATATTCGATGAATTTTAGCATTATTGATTAATGCATAAAACGCCTTGTATTTCCTGTGATGTTCCTAGCAAGACTCTTATTGTTGGTGCGGAATGATGACTGATTGTTACTCGCAGCAGAGTAGCATGAATATCCAAGTACCAACAGTGAGGCATGCACGAAATGCCCGTACAGGCTGTAACTCTCGGTGTGTTATAGCCCGATTGAGCATGTAACTCTCGGTGTGTTATACTAGCCCGATTGAGCGTCTAGACTGTCCATAGCAATCTAGAAACGATCACGATCATCCAACTTCACCAGCATGATTGGATGGTCTAGATCGAATCCAATACCCCCAAGCAGGTATTGGAATATTCACTGCCGACCCAACGCGGGCCCCGCATGGTTGGCATCCAAAAAAGGGGTGGCATAGCTTGCCAAACCGTCCAAACCAAGCAGAATGGACAAGAAACCATAAATTAGGGTTTGAGGCATATTACATGTGTCGCAAAACGATCTCAACCATCCATCTTCGTAGGCATAGATGGAGGGTGTAGATGTAGATTCAAAGGGTCTGGAGCATGTCAACATAATCACCGTAAGCCCGTCTACGCACATGACCAGTCGATCAGGACCAACCATGGTTGGTTGTCCCAATTTGTGCGCACAAAACCAAGTATGACGCACGGCCGGCCAAAACCCTAATTAGGGTTTCTAACGATCACGAGCGTCTGATTTCTCCTAATCGAATGAAGGGCTTAGGAGACAACTGAACAGGTCCAGTGAGCATCAACATGATCACCATGGACCCATCTATCTCCTCACCTGACCGACCAAGGCATACCATGCCTGGTTTCTCCAAATCGCACGCCCAAACTAGCATGGTCACACTTCCAAAATCACAAACTGATCTCGACCACTCAACTTCACCAGACAAATTGAGTGGCTTAGCTCATGTTTCCATGGGACAGTCAGGAATAGGCATGAATATCAGCATACCACCTACACGTTGGACCAATCAGCCGAGACCGACCAAGCTTGGTCATCTCGAAACACGCGCCTTGAAGGTGGCGTACCGCTCCCCTTTAGGAATACTTTGCGGCACATGATTTCCGTCGCAAATCGATCTCAGCCACTCAACTTCACCGGTAAGTTTGAGTGGCCTAGATCAAACCTTCGTGGGACAGTGAAGCATGGACATGGACATCAGCATGCCGTCTACATGCATGCCTGATTAGTCCTCCATGAAACGTCTCCCAGGCTTGGATTCTACCAAGCTGAAAGAGTGCACTCGCGCACTTCCTAAACCCTAATCTGATGGTCGCAGATGTGGGTCGCAAGTCATCTCGTCCGTCCAACTTCGCCATCCTGGACGGACGGCCTAGGATAAGATTTAGGCGACCAGTGAGGTATCACCGTGATCACCGTCTGCCACTCTACCACACCATGTGTTCGGACAAAGGAAGGCTTGCTAGCGTAGCCTCCAAACTATCACATGAAGTAGGCAGGGCATAATGCTCAACAGCGATGCTTCATATATGCCGAATACATTCGATGCATAACATGCATAGAATACACACGATACTTTACAAGTATCGACTTCCTAAATAACTTAGTTATTTAACTAGCATTACATGCTACCTTCTGTGGGTCACACGATCCACATACTCGATACATCAATCATGTCACAAACTGGGGGATTGGTCTGGTGGTTTACAGCGTGCAGCGTGCAATGCGCCATCATAAGAACGTGTCATGAAGACATGGGCAGTTAGCGATAATGGGAGAAGTGGGCAAGACTAATCGTGTGGCACCAACACACAACTCCACTACTCCATCACTCCACTTTCTCCACTTCCTACGAGAGACGTGAATGAGGCTCAAATGACTTGTATAAATAGGTTCTCCTCCCTATTTCCAAGACAGAACACAACACAGAAACTAAGTGTTAATACACAACGTATTCAAACACCCAGAGCCTGCTTGCATTATTCGTAAGCCTGCTCACCTTTCTGTTACAAGTCATAAACAAGCCTACACCTTCACAATCTCAACACCTTCTTCGCTTCCCTCCCAAAGATAAACCCCATCTCCTTCACTTTGTGACCGAAACAAGTATGGAACGGCCATTTTTTGATTTAAGACATAATTGTATAGATTGATCTCTCGAATCAAAAGCACTCCCATGCAGTGCATTTGTTTAGGGTTTAGATTCATTTCTCATCCACACACCTCAAATTACCAAAACTAGCAGAAGTAGTTTTTACCCATAAATAATTGGCGACCACAGTGGGAGATTAATCTCTTGGTTGCAATATCAATTTCCGGCTCTCAATTTCATCTTTTCAATACCCGGATCGATGTTCTCAATTTCAAGGGGATATATCTTAGATCCATTTCAATCATCAACCTGTTCATTTCTTTCAATTGCAAAGTCCAGTTTCTGTCTTATGATGTGTTCTCCCTAGCTGAGTTATCTGAAAACCGTGAATGATCCAAACCTCATGGAGAGTGTAGCCAGAATGATAGAAGACGTCCTAGAAAATCAAGCTGGTATCGCTAGAAGGCAGAGTGAGATGTTCCGTCTTCTGAATGATATAACAGTTCAATTATAAGAAGGTTCTGCAGGTGCTTACTCAAGAAGCATCATGAACGATGACGCAGTTAAGTCTCTATTTAGAAGCCATACTTCTACCAATGAAGACGCAAAAAGAACACGTGGCCACACCAGGAGGCCAGAGAGAGACGAACATCATGATCCGGCTAACGAAGGAGGCTCGGGGCAACTCTACAGAGGAAAGGACGTGTCAGGAATGCCGCAACCTTTATCAGACAAAGGAAAGGGGCCAGCCTTTGAAACCCTGCTGGAAGATTTATATCTCAAAACCCTTGCCGAAGTACATAAAGCTGTCCAATCTGCCACCACTTTTTAAACAAAAGGAGAACCACCTGAAGAGGGAGAAATCAGCCAAGAGTCACATGAGCACAGAGGCTGGGGATACCTGACTCAGCCATCTGACGATGACGCTCTCGTTGACACGAGACATTTGAAAGCATCAGTGCCTCAGCGGAAGCGGCCACCCAAGCGGGCCGCGTATATGTTGGCACACGTCCCGACTCCAAAACGTTCTTCATATCAAAGTCATCAATAGATATCACAGCAGCATCCGTCAAAGCAAGAAAAGCCTGGATCAACATACCCGCACTTCCCATTTTCCATGAATAAGGTCTTAGAATTATTGGAGATATGGGTACAAGACGGGGAAGTCCAACAGCCTCAGGTATGGCGACAACCAACTTGTAGGACCAGAATATCGCCACAATTATATTCAAGAGAGATTAACGACACTTCTGCGAGCGTCACCAAAAACTCTTTAACAACATTTCACGAGCGTCACAAAATAATTCAGAAAATGACGTAATAAACAACGACAGCATAAAACATGAGAAAAATGTGAAGATTTTGTAGTTAAAAAGAATGCTCGCGAGCACAAGGCGGGAACTCGAGAGAGCAAGGCAAGAAATGAAGATTTTATGGTTATAGAAGAGTCTCGCGAGCACGATAGCAGAGCCAGCAAGGAGCATAGCAAAAATCCTAAAAAATGGGAAAGATAAGTTGAATGTGAGCTGTCACCCACTATGAAGACACCTATATAAAGAGAAGAGCAGGAGAGAGAAAAGGGAGGACACAATTTTAGAAGAGAGGGATATTTTTGCAGAGAGATTTTAGGAGAGAGAATGTATTTTCCTTTATCATCTTCTTCCCCTAAACTAGATCTAGAATCCATTAATGGAAATTATTAATGTAAATCAAATGTAAATTTAAACAATCATAGTGAAGAATCATGGATGTAGATCAAATTGATCGAACCATGTAAAAATCCGTGTGTCTATTTACAATTTTTAGAATTTTAATCATACTTTTAATATCAAATTGGTTTAGATCAAGAGATTATTATCAAGATATTACAAGGGGTGTGTTGTGGGAAATCCTGCAACTACATTTTGGCGCTAGAAACAGGGACAACTACTTGTCAAATTGAAGAAGATTCAAAGAAATTGGCTATCATTAGAATTGGATTTCACTGGATCTAAAAATTTCAAGATCAAATATGGAAGCTACAACGAAAGATCATGATTATACAGCAAATAAAGATAAGGAGATATATTAAGGAGCGGATGAAGAAAATAACAGCAAAGTTGTGTCAACAAATCATCGAAAAGGACAAATTTCTTCTCACTTTTCTTATTCTTTGTTTCATTTTTCGGATCCGGGAGACTTTGAATTTTTTAACTATCACACTTTGTTTTTCACAAAAATTGTTGTTTAGTTGATATTTTGAATTCAAAAGAGTTTTGATCATAAATTTACATCCATAAACCTTGAATTTAATCATAATTTTGATCGTATAAACAACTAATGTGAACATGATTTTTGTGATTGAAGTCAAAGATGAAGGAATCAAAAGATCCAAGAAATTTCTCTTTTGCGATAAGATGAATCCACCAACTTATCAACCTACAACGTCAGCGAATAAATGGATTAAATCAACACCAACATTTTAACAGAAAATTTAGATTCCAACGGAGGAGAAAGCACAAAGGACAAAGACAACACATTGGAAAAAGGAAGCAGACTAATGATTTATTCACTAAGTACTTCATCAACAATCGCGAAGAAATCAAAAGAAGTTACACCAACAAATAATTCTACAGCAAAATCTCTTCTCTTTTCTAATTTCATATTAAAAAAAAAAAAATCGTACGTTCTAGGTTATGCGATTTCCAAAATAGAATAAAATTGATGATTATCATTGTTTTCAATTTTTTGAAGTTGATATAAAAACTTGCATTACTCATGGTGATTGCTCGCAGGGAATGAACTCTCCCAAGAAAGAAAGATAAAATAGCTTGGCTAGAAAAGAGAATAGAAAGGGCCAAAGAGAAAGCTTATACAAAGGACAACTAAAAAGAATAAATCACGAGAATCTCGCAACTCTTTCACAAGTTGAAGACAATACAGTTGGTCAAGCCAGAAGCATACAAGTTTAAGGTCGCAGGGTCAATCCTTCCTAACTGCGATATTTTCGCATATTTTTGATTATTTTCTCAAGGAAAAATAAAAGAATAAGAAATAAGTGCTATGCGAGGATGTCTGATGAGTGCCAAATATTGCATATTCATACACCTTTTCATTGGCACTTAACTCATCTTTCGCGCTTCAAAGTCATATATTATCCCAAATTCTGCATTTTTACCATTTTCAAGAATAAATATTTGTATTAATTAATTTTGTGTTTTTAAGTACTAAATAAAGCTTGGAAGAATTGAGAAGACAAAAGAGAAGAAAGTTGGAAGCGTTGCAACCCGCTCGCGCATCCGTGGCAACCTGTTTACAAATTCATGGGATTAAACAACCCATGATCCAAAACCCATGATCCAAAACCCAAGACCCAAATCCATTTCCACCTCACCCCCATTGGATTCTTTCCAAAACATCCACCTCACCCCCATTGGATTCTATCCAAAACATCCACCTCACCCCCATTGGATTCTTTCCAAAACATCCACCTCACCCCCATTCTCTCACTCAATCACTCCCAATTTGTTTCCCACAACCAAATATATTCCATCAATTAAGAAAACATGTTTTTTTGAGTGGATGAGTGCCAAAATTCGGATCCAAGTGCTTGAGGGAATTTTGTGTATAAATAGAGAGGGTTGTTGTGTTGAAAAACCATCCAAGAATAGCTTGTTCATGTTAGTCTATCAAATTTAAGTTTTGTTGTAATGTTCTTCATGTTCTAGTTTCATTTACTAGGGTTTAGATGAAGCCCTAATCTCATTGGTATGTATTCATATCTTGTATCTTGTTCTTGAAAGTTTAGAATTGTTTAAAGATATAATTTAATCCAAGTTTGTCAACATCTTGCTCTCACAATGTATGCCATGTATCCATTGTAGTTAGAATATCTCTATGTTGATTATGCTACAACTCATGCTTAACCAAATATTGATCTTTAGATTAGTTGTGCTTAATTAGACAATTAATGCTTTGGAGAAATACTTTAGTTGTGATTAAACTATCCATTGGAGAAACACCTTAGTTATACGGTAGACTTGAATCTACTATAAGGACAAAAATAATATTACAAGTTGAATGCATATCATAGGTTATTGGTGGATTTGAATACCCTAGTATCCATATTATCATTGTTTACATATCTTGTTATTTGCATCTTTTACTTTTATTATTTCAGTCACTTGAAAATCATATCGTCGTATCGACAAAAACAAACCCCTTTTGGTTACTCTATGAATCAGGATTTAGAATCAACTTCTACACTCTCCAAGTCTTTGTGGTTCGACCCGTGCTTGCCTTGTGTTGCTTGTCGACACTGTGCACTTGCAGTTTATACATAGAAGTAGGTATCTTTCCGAGCCTACCAAGTTTTTGGCGCCGTTGCCGGGGACTCGGTAGTGGTGTAGTTCATTTTTCATCTCCTGTCACTATTCATTTTTCATCTCCTGGAACTCTCGAATATTACTATTCACATATCACTGTAGCATAATCACTGTAGCAACTATTCACAGTCAATTTTACACTTATTTTTTTTATTTTTTTTTAAATTTTTTGCTTTTGCTTTAAAACTTCGAAACCCTAACTACCTCTTTTGAGCTCAACAGGTGCCAGAGTAGTAGTGTTGTAAAGGCGAAGGAAAGGAAGGAAGAAAAAGAAGTTTTTATTTTAAATTAAAAAAAAAAAAGAGAGAGTTTATTTTATTGTATTAGGATTCCTCTACTCTTGTAATTTTCTTTTTCTTTAGCACTTTATTTTGGACTTTGGACTTGGACATTCTATTTTTATTTTTTATTTTTAAACCCTACGGAAGGGTATTATTAAATATCAACTGTTTGCAGAGAAGGACGGTGATTACAATATCACCTCGGCCCCTCGGGTTCGTTCATGACATAGGAGTCGTGGCCCGAGTCGACAACAACGGTTCATCCCCCATCTGGAACGGGAGGTAAGTTTGTCGAAACACTCGCGAATCCTTTGTTAGCGAGTTACTGTATTCCTTCGTTTGCATATATGTTGAGGAATTGAATACGGCTGTTTTATTTTCCTAGTAAAGGGCAAGGACTGGCCATACAAGATAAGGGTTCAGATTTCATCACTGTTCTCTTCTTGCCCGCCTTAGGAAAACGATACATACGCGAACCTAAGCTTTAAAATTTGGAATAGAACGAGACCTATAAGGTAACGAGCTTAGTAGGAAAGTCGTTCGAAAAATATTGGTTACTCTTTGAGCATACTTCGAAGTTCATGATAGTTTCTGTAAGTTGAATGCGTGACTGCGCGCGCCTTGTAATACGGTGAGGCCTTGGGTATCAAAGCTCTATCGGCTTCCTCGCCTCTATTCAATTTACTTAAACTCGGATTGATTCCGAGAGGGTTTTCTCGAGATTGTAACGAATTCCCTTTCGAAGGATTAGAAGCTGGTCTAGAAAACAATCTAAGTGGATCCATCATGCTTTTTGTTTGCTAGAAATCGGTCGGTTTCTTTGTGGTGGAGTCATCCTTGTTTGTGATTGCATAGAACTTGCCTTCTAGGTGAATGGTTAACATGCTTGATGTGCTATCTAGGCTATGATTGTGTCTTTTAGAGACCATACACGCCGACTAGTTAGAATCAGTCAAGAAGAGTTAATTGAAATACATAGTTCTGGCGGGACAGTCCAAACCCATCCGAAACAATGGGAGAACCAGTAAACCCAGTCCGTAGTCTAAAGGACTACATGTACCCAAAGAGGACAACCCAGTCCTCGTGCATTGTCTTACCAGCTATTGATGGACAATTTGAGCTAAAGGCAAGTATCCTCAATATGTTGCCTAAATTTAAAGGGGTTGAAGCTGAAAATCCCTACCACCATGTGAGAGAGTTCGAGGAAATTTGTGGGACTCTTCGGATCAACCAAATGACGGATGAGCACCTCAAAATGAAACTTTTTCCTTTTTCTTTGATAGACAAAGCCAAGACTTGGCTGTGTGCTCAACAGCCACAGTCATTTCATACATGGGATGCTCTTACGAAAGAGTTCTTCAAAAAGTTCTTCCCAAACCATAAGACTACGACAATTCGTCAAAATCTGAATAGTTTTGTGCAATTAGAGGAGGAAACTTTGGCAAAATATTTGGAGAGATTTAATGAATTATTGCTCCAATGTCCTCACCATGGTTTTGAAAAATGGAGACTTGTGCAAATTTTGTATGAAGGCTTAGATGTCAAGAACCGAACTACAGTTGAGACCATGTGCAATGGTCAATTTATTGAAAAAAGTGCTGATGAGTCTTGGGATTTCTTAATCGAAGTCGCTGAAAAGACTCGGTAGTGGAATCCCCGTGAACCAAATAGGATTACCCTTGCATCCAATGTTCATAGAATTGACTCGACTTCGAAGGAAGTGCAAAGATGGCATCCTTGGCCAGGAGAATAGAAAAGCTAGAACTAGAAAAGAATGGAAAAACTAATATCCCTACTCTCCGTAGTCAAATTGAAATGGCCACTTGTGCCGCATGCCATAGTTCATACCATCTAGTGGACACTTGTCCAGACCTCCATGCATTTCAAGATTCTAAAACCGAGCAAGCCAATGTTTTGTACCAAAGGCAAGAGAACAACCCATATTCTCAGACCTACAACCCAGGGTGGAGAAATCACCCTAAACTTTCATGGTCTAAAGGGCCCGTCCAAGGGGGAACATCAAATAATAACCAAGGATACCCTTATCCTAGAAACCCCAAGTGCAACCACATGTGCAGACCACGTAGATAAAAAGCCTAGCTTCGAAGAAAGTTTCGGTTTGTTGACCCAAAATTTGGTACAACTCCAAAAGACCACAGACCAACGTTTTACAAGTCTAGAACTTAAAATGGGTCAAATTTGTGAAGCATTGAATGAAAGAGACAAAGGAAAACTCCCTAGTCATCCCCAACAAAATCCAAAAAATGTATATCGAATGCGAAAATTCAACTCGAAATGAGGCCTCACATAATCAAGTAAATGTTGTCACCACTCTTCGTAGTGGTAAAGTTGTTGAAAACAATGTAGGTGTACCACGATCGAGTGAGTCTACATCAGACTCACCAGTGCATAAAATCCCACATAAAACACCTATTGTTGAAGACAAATCTGAGCAACATAACAATTCCCATAATTCTAATGTCTCTGCACCATCTCATGTACCTGTTGCTCCATTCCCACAAAGATTGGTGCAGCAAAAAGAGAGTATACAGTATAACGAGATTTTGGAAATGTTCAAACGAGTTAACATCAACATCCCATTTCTTGATGCAATCAAGCAAGTCCCTGCTTATGCTAAATTCCTTAAGGATCTGTGCACACAAAAGCGAAAGCTTCATGTGCATAAGCGTGCTTTTCTCACTGAGCAAGTGAGTGCAATCATTCAAAGCAACACACCTCCTAAGTTTAAAGACCCAGGTAGTCCAACTATCACATGCAAAATAGGTGACCAAACGGTTAAGAAGGCGTTGCTAGACTTAGGGGCAAGTGTGAATTTACTACCATATTCAAAGAGATATGTACGTTAGGTCTTGGAGAGTTGAAGGCAACACCTATAACTCGCAATTGGCGGACAGATCCGTCAAAGTACCACGTGGTGTGGTAGAAGATGTTTTGATTAAGGTTGATAAGTTTTATTTTCCCGTGGACTTCATCGTCTTAGATACTCAACCTATGCAAAACCCTGACAGTCACATTCCTGTCATTTTGGGACGTCCCTTCTTATCAACGTCCAATGCAATCATTAACTGCCGTAATGGAGTGTTGAAGTTGTCATTTGGTAATATGACTGTGGAGTTGAATGTTTTCAATATTAGCCAACAACATTTAGATCTTGATGATGATAATGATGTGCATGAAATCAACATGATTGAAAGTTTGATTCAGGATTCGTTGTCTAGTAGCATGTCTGTTGACCCTTTGGATGCTTGTTTGAATAATTTTGACTTGGATTTGTTTGATGATGAATACATAAGTGAAGTGAATACTTTTCTTGAATCCACACCACTTATGGACATGACTAAGTGGAAAGCTAGAGTGGAACCACTTCCACTCTTGGAATCCAAGTCTGTTCCCTCTCTTGTTGAGCCACCAAAGCTCGAACTGAAACTATTGCCTGATACTCTTAAATATGCATTTTTGGGACCTTCTAATACTTTGCCTGTAATCATTTCATCTGCCTTAGATACAGAACAGGAAAGTAAACTTTTAGAAGTACTTAAGGAGCATAAAGAAGCCTTAGGATGGACCATCTCGGACCTTAAAGGCATAAGTCCCACTGA
This sequence comes from Papaver bracteatum, assembly GCA_023529315.1. NCBI lineage: Eukaryota > Viridiplantae > Streptophyta > Magnoliopsida > Ranunculales > Papaveraceae > Papaver > Papaver bracteatum. Next base: position 2,815,571 of record JAJJWX010001098.1, on the reverse strand, counting down.
TTGCATGCATCATATAAACCTTGAGGACAATGATAAACCATCTAGGGAGATGCAAAGGTGTCTCAATCCTAACATGAAAGAGGTTATTAAGAGTGAGATTATAAAGCTTCTTGATGCGGGTATCATCTACCCAATCTCAGATAGCAAATGGGTTAGCCCCATTCGGGTTGTCTTAGAAAAAGTCGGGAGTTACCGTAGTTCAAAACGATAAAGATGAGTTAATCACTACTCGAGTAACCACGGGGTGGCGAGTTTTCATTGATTATAGGAAGTTGAATGCGTTACAAAGAAAGATCACTTCCTCTTCCATTCATAGATCAAATGCTTGAACGATTGTCAGGCGTAGATTCTATTGTTTCTTGGATGGTTTTTCTGTTTACAACCAGATTCATATTTCACCCGAAGATCAGAAAAGACTACATTTACATGTCCATTTGGAACATTTGCTTATCGCCGTATGCCCTTTGGGTTGTGCAATGCACCAGCTACATTTCAGCGTTGTATGATGAGCATTTTTTATGATATGATAGATAACTTCCTTGAGATCTTTATGGATGATTTCTCTGTGTTTGGATCATCTTTTGATGAATGTTTGAACCATCTCACTCGCGTGTTGATTATATGTAAGGAAAAAGATTTGGTGTTGAATTGGGAGAAATGTCATTTTATGGTGAACTCAGGCATAGTTCTAGGACACATCATCTCTGGAAAAGGCATTGAAGTAGACAAAGCCAAAGTCGACCTCATTCAAAACTTGCCGCAACCTCGCTCTGTGAGGGAGGTTAGATCATTTTTAGGCCATCTTGGTTTTTACCGTAGATTCATTAAAGATTTCAAAGAAGATCTCAAGACCACCGTGTAATCTACTCGAGAAAGATGTTGCATTTGTGTTTGATGATACTTGTGTGCATGCTTGGGAGGAGCTCAAAACTCTTCTAACTTCAGCCCCTATAGTCCGACCTCCAGTTGGAAATTGCCATTTGAAATCATGTGTGACGCATCCGATTTTTCTTGTTGGAGCCGTCTTAGGTCGAGAGTCGACAAACACCCCTATGTGATCTACTATGCTAGTAAGACACTAAATGAGGCTCAAATGAACTATTCAACAACCGAAAAAGAGTCGCTAGTCATTGTGTTCGCATTAGATGAGTTTAGATCTTATTTGATAGGATCTAAAATCATCATTTATACTTGACCATGCCGCATTAAGATATCTTTTATCTAAAAAAGATGCCAAGGCTCGTCTAATTCGATGGATACTCTTGTTAAAGAGTTCCACCTCGAAATTCGATATAAAAAAGGGTCGAGAAATGTTGTTGCTGATCACTTATCTAGATTGAATGTCGAGTCTACGATGAATCGAGAGATTATTAGAGAATCTTTCCCGGATGAAAAACGATGCTAGTTTACGAAATGCCATGGTTTGCCGACATCGTGAACTACCTTGCTACGGTAGGATGCCACTTCATTGGTCTAAACAAGACCGGTCTAAGTTCTTGGCCGAAGTGAAACATTTCCTATGGGATGACCCATATCTGTTCAAATACTTTGCCCGACCAAATCATTAGGAAATGTGTCCCCAACTCGAACAAAGGGATGTCATCTCTTTTTGTCATGATCAAGCATGTGGAGGCCACTTTAGTGCAAAGAAAACTACTTGCAAAGATCTTGCAGAGTGGTTTTTACTTGCCAACATTGTTTAAGGATAGCCATGAATTATGTATTTCTTGTGACCGGTGCGAGAAATTGGGAAGTATATCAAAACGAAACATGATGCCCTTACAACCCATTTTGATTGTTGAGCTATTTGATGTATGGGGCATTGATTTCATGGGTCCATTTCCTAGCTCAAGGAAAGTTGTACATTCTTGTTGCTTGTTGACTATGTTTCTAAGTGGGTAGAAGCAATTGCAACCAAAACTAATGACCACAAGGTGGTACTTTCGTTCTTAAAGGAAAACATATTTTCTCGATTTGGCACCCCTAGAGCTATAATCGGTGACGGTGGTTCACATTTCTGCAATAGGCCTTTTGAGTCCTTAGTCCGTAAGTATGGCATAACTCATAAAGTTGCAACCCCATATCATCCACAAATCCGGTGGCCGGGTAGAGGTTTCAAATAGGGAGATTAAGCACATTCTAGAAAAGACGGTTAACCCGTCTAGAAAAGATTGGTCTTTAAGATTGAATGATGCTTTATGGGCCTATAGAACTGCATACAAGACCCCCATTGGTATGTCCCCTTACATACTTGTGTACGGTAAAGCTTGTCATCTCCCCCAGAGTTAGAACATCGTGCATATTGGGTCAGTAAAGAAATTGAACTTTGATCTAGATAAAGTTGGCACCCAAAGGAAGCTTCAACTCAATGAGTTGGAAGAGTTAAGAAATGATGCATATGATAATGCAAAAATGTACAAACAAATAATGAAGGTGTTCCATGACAAACGCATTTTGCGCAAGTCATTCACTCCAGGACAGAAAGTTCTATTGTATAACTCACGACTGCACCTTTTTCTAGGAAAATTACGTTCTAAATGGACAGGCCCGTTCGTGGTGCGAACAATTTTCCCCATGGGGCTGTAGAACTAGAAGATGTAACAACCAAGAATGTCTTCAAGGTCAATGGGCGAGACTCGAAGCCGTTCCTTGAACCAATCCCACCCGAGATTGAAACAACTCATCTTGCTGATCCAATCTATGTGGACTAAAAAGTTCACCCCCGTACATACCACGAGATATCTTCCCTGATGGTTGCTTTGGATATACTCTCTTGTCTCTGGTTTGGCATCCTGGTAATCTCTTTCCTTTGAATATGTTTTGTTCTCATAGTTTGTTGTGGTTTCTGTTATCTTTTGAAACATTGAGGACAATGTTAGATTTAGGTTTGGGGGAGTATTTGCATATGGCGTTTTGTAGTCTTTTGCATTTTTTATGACCAGCTGTGGAGCGGGTCTTTTGTAGGATCCTTTGTAGTCTTTTGCATTTTTTTATGACCAGCTGTGGAGCGGGTCTTTTGTAGTCTTTTGCATTTTTTGTAGTGTGTTTTCTATGACCAGCTGTGTAGCGGGTCTTCTGTTGTCTTCTAAGACCAGCTGTGTAGCGGGTCTCAAAAAAAAAAAATATATATATCGGATCTTGTGGTTGGTATTTGATGACCAGCTGTGTAGCGGGTCACTAAAAAAAAAAAAAATGGTTACAAATTTTCATGGTTCTACGAAATTCCGAAGTTCATCATCTACAGTTGAAGACCGAAGACGAAGACATTTCTATGGATGCTCTGAAATTGGAGAAGGTTTTGTGGGTACATCTTTGGTAGGCCCTCACGAGACTACAACTCGTCCACTAGGGACACCTAGGGGTTTAAAGGCTTAGTGCATACGCTAAATGCATTCGAGAGACCAAATGACAGTTGTATAGTTAGGATTTCTGGATTTCTGTTTCACTTGAGGACAAGTAAAATTCAGGTTTGGGGGTATTTGATGATTTCCAAATATTGCATATTCATACACCTTTTCATTGGCACTTAACTCATCTTTCGCGCTTCAAACTCATATATTATCCCAAATTCTGCATTTTTACCATTTTCAAGAATAAATATTTGTATTAATTAATTTTGTGTTTTTAAGTACTAAATAAAGCTTGGAAGAATTGAGAAGACAAAAGAGAAGAAAGTTGGAAGCGTTGCAACCCGCTCGCGCATCAGTGGAAACCTGTTTACAAATTCATGGGATTAAACAACCCATGATCCAAAACCCAAGACCCAAATCCATTTCCACCTCACCCCCATTGGATTCTTTCCAAAACATCCACCTCACCCCCATTGGATTCTTTCCAAAACATCCACCCCACCCCCATTGGATTCTTTACAAAACATCCACCTCACCCCCATTCTCTCACTCAATCACTCCCAATTTGTTTCCCACAACCAAATATATTCCATCAATTAAGAAAACATGTTTTGTTGAGTGGATGAGTGCCAAAATTCGGATCCAAGTGCTTGAGGGAATTTTGTGTATAAATAGAGAGGGTTGTTGTGTTGAAAAACCATCCAAGAATATCTTGTTCATGTTAGTCTATCAAATTTAAGTTTTGTTGTAATGTTCTTCATGTTCTAGTTTCATTTACTAGGGTTTAGATGAAGCCCTAATCTCATTGGTATGTATTCATATCTTGTATCTTGTTCTTGAAAGTTTAGAATTGTTTAAAGATATAATTTAATCCAAGTTTGTCAACATCTTGCTCTCACAATGTATGCCATGTATCCATTGTAGTTAGAATATCTCTATGTTGATTATGCTACAACTCATGCTTAACCAAATATTGATCTTTAGATTAGTTGTGCTTAATTAGACAATTAATGCTTTGGAGAAATACTTTAGTTGTGATTAAATTATCCATTGGAGAAACACCTTAGTTATACGGTAGACTTGAATCTACTATAAGGACAAGAATAATATTACAAGTTGAATGCATATCATAGGTTATTGGTGGATTTGAATACCCTAGTATCCATATTATCATTGTTTACATATCTTGTTATTTGCATCTTTTACTTTTATTATTTCAGTCACTTGAAAATCATATCGTCGTATCGACAAAAACAAACCCCTTTTGGTTACTCTCTGAATCAGGATTTAGAATCAACTTCTACACTCTCCAAGTCTCTGTGGTTCGACCTGTGCTTGCCCTGTGTTGCTTGTCGACACTGTGCACTTGCAGTTTATACATAGAAGTAGGTATCTTTCCGAGCCTACCAATGTCACAAAGAAATACTAGAACAGATGGTTCAGGGTTCAAAGAACAAACAAGAGGTCACGGGTTCAAATTCGCAGAGACACATATTTTTCATTTTCTTCTCATTTTCATTGGCGAATAAAAGCATAAGGAAAAAAGTTCTGCGATTAACTTCGCAGAGAGGTTCTTGAATAGTTGGTCCAGAGAACAGTATGTGAGTTTGTGGTCACAAGTTCGAATTTTCCTGCGAGCATAATTTTCTCCTTTTTACAGAGGGTGAGAAAATGAATAATATCACAGCATTGTTTCATTATTTCGCAAGCAAGAGACAGCATAGTTGGTGATCTGCGAAGTTAATGAATTCATGGTCGCGGGATCAATTCTTGCTTCTCGCAAGTTTATTTTTGTTATGTGAAGCTCGCCAGTCAACCTTTGATTATTTCGCAGAGAAATCTCGCAAGCAAGAGAACTAGCACAGTTGGTTGGGAGGCATGAATCCAAGCAGCAGATCGCGGGATCGAGTCTCATCGCAGCAATATTTTTTCATGATTTTTCTAAAGTTGCCTGACGAGAGGATAATAATAGTAAGATGACGATAGTATAACTTTCTATCGCAAACAGAAGCTAGCACAAATGGTTAGTAGCGAAGCTAAGAAGTTCAGTAACTCAGGTTCGAGTCCCTCGCCAAGCATACTTTTTCTTTTACTCATTTTTGAACTTCAAGGAGCGAAGAAATGGAGTAATATATCAGAACTAGGTCTTTCTATCACAAGAAACAAGTAGCCCAAACGGTTAGAGAAGGAGTATGCAAACTAGAAGACTTGGGTTCGAATCTCCCTCCTCGCAGAAATTTTTTTGCGAGACAAAGAAAAGAGTTGATGATTATCTCGCCAAGAATGAAGAAAGTTGACGAGCATATGCAAGTTAATTTCGCAAGAGAGGGTTAGAACAATTGGTATGGTGCGAGCATATGCAAGAGGCATATCAAGGGTTCAAGTCTCATTTCTCCCATATACTTCTTTTTGTTGCTGCGATAATTACAATTCTATTTGCGAGATTTATACATTTCAAGGATGCCAATTTTGCAAGGAAATCAAATACTTCGCGAGAGACGTCAGCAACAAAAAATCGCAAGAAAGCTAAGTACCACTTCCTTGAATATTTTATTTACAGAAAATGATTTTTTTTTATTTATTTTATAAAAAACGATACTATCGCAATATTTCAAAGAGCATTTCTAAGATTTTTAATATTTCAAAAAAATTTAAAAAAATTTATTTAATTTACCAAAAGCGATATAATCGCAAGATTTCTAAAAATTCAAAGATTTCAAAATATTTCAAAGATTTTTTGATTTGATTGACAAACAGCGATACAATCGCAAGACTTCAAAAATTTCAAAAGATTACAAAAAATGAGATCATCGCAAAAAATTTAAAGATCGCAATTTTTTTCAAAGATTTCCAAGATTACAGAAAACGAAATTATCGCAAAAATTTCTAAGATTTCAAATTTCCAAAATACGAGATACAATCGCAAGATTTCAAAGATTTCTCTAGAATATTTCTTTTACAGAAAGAGATTTTTGGTTTAAAAAATGCGATACAATCGCAAGATTTCAAAGAATATTTCTAAGATTTCAAAAGATTTTAAAGAATATTTCAACTCATAGAAATGAGCAAAACAAATTTTCATCGTTCATGAGTGTAATCGCGAGATTATTCAAGATTATCTAAAGAATTGACAGAAATGAAAAAATGAAGAAACGCGAAAAGATCGCGAGAGACGCGAATAAAATTTCGCAGAGACATAAGAATGGGACGAACCTTTATGGCGTGCACCCTAGTTCGCGAATAAAATTTCGTAAGAGGCAAATGTAAGACCTAATAGCGCGTCATATGAGGGGGTATCTCTTGACATGACTCAGCGATAAGGTTATATCGCTGCTGGAACCTGAGTCATGCAGATGTTGGGGTTAAAGAAAACCTATCCGGGAGAGAGATCTTGGATTTCCAGCTATATAAGGTTATACCCTGGTTGGACGACCGAGAGTTCTTCCAAGAAGTGCAGAGTATGACCAAGGCACCGAGGTACACGGTTGATCCAAGGGTGCCCGGAGCGTCCGAAAATCTCTTGCCATCCTTGGTAAGTCTTGGCAACAATGGACTTGGCCTGAAGAAAACCCCACTTAGGGTGCAGTCTTGTAACGATAAGCCATATATGCATAAAGGACAAGAGGCTGCGAAAACAACTGGTTGTTGGTAAATCTGGATGGGAGGAGCTAGTATTGTATGGCCGATGTTCCCTCCTTGAAGGGGCAACCAGGGGGAAGATAAGGGCGGCACCCTCCATTAGGGAGCTGATAAGTGTCTTAAGACGACAATGTCATAGGGCTTTATGCTCGCAAGAGCATTTAGGCCTGTCATATTGTCGCGTGACGTAAATTATACAGAGGCAACAAGCCAAAAGAGAAATGTTAAGATGAGATCAATGGGTTTTTACATGAAAGTGTAAAGACGTCCTGCGATTTCATCGCAAGACGGCAACGTCATGGGACTTTATTCTCACGAGGGAATTTAGACCTGTCATATTGTCGCAGAAAATTCAAAGAAAAATGGATAAGGCAAGATCAATGGGTCAATACATGCAAATGTAAAGACGTCCTACGATTTTGTCGCAACAAGAAAAGTTGGCAAAATAAGACCTTTAACTAGGAAGGCAAAATAAGACCTTTAACTAGGAAGGCAAAATAAGACCAACAGATTAATATTAAACACTACCTATTTTTGCAGGAAATATATGTTCATTGCAAGAAAGATAGCAAGTACTGTTCAGAATCTCTCAGAAATATTATTCAGAGTCTCTCAAGAAGATCATCTACAATCTCGCATCACTATTCATCAGCTCGCATCACTATTCATCGCGGTACTATTCATCACAACACTATTCACGTCACTATTTTAGAATCCCACAGAAAAAATTATAAATTCGCAGAAACATTCAGAAACTTGCAAACTCATTCAGCATTTTGCAGATTATTCCAGACTTTCGCAGGAAATTTGATTATTTCGCAGAATATGATTATTTTATTGACAGAGGCAGAGTCAATTCGTTCATTTAACATTTTCTCAGAGATTCTTCCTTCATAGATAAAGAACAGAGGAAACTATGGATTACCAAGAAAACATTTTATGTTCTTTATCTACTCGTCAAGAATCATTTCCAAAATGGGCAAGAATTTTCACCAGAAATGAAGTAATAATTTCGCATGAACAAAGGCAATACTTATGATTTTCATTCAAGGACGGATACTTCTTATATTTTGAGGATTAAGTACTTCTTATATTTCTTCAAGGATACTTCATACTTCGAATACTTCAAGAGTTAATACTTCTTATTTACTTAGCAAAGATATGGAACTTCACAAAAGAATAGAGGCAAGTACGTACTTTTCAAGTTTAGTATTCTTTCGCTCGTTCCTTCATCAACAAAGATCAAAAACTACTACAACAACAGATTTTTTCTTAAAGATTACTTTCCAAGCAATATTCAAGAAAAAAGAGGCAAGATGTAGGACCAGAATATCGCCACAATTATATTCACGAGAGATTAACGACACTTCTGCGAGCGTCACCAAAAACTCTTTAACAACATTTCACGAGCGTCACAAAATAATTCAGAAAATGACGTAATAAACAACGACAGCATAAAACATGAGAAAAATGTGAAGATTTTGTAGTTAAAAAGAATGCTCGCGAGCACAAGGCGGGAACTCGCGAGAGCAAGGCAAGAAATGAAGATTTTATGGTTATAGAAGAGTCTCGCGAGCATGATAGTAGATCTTGCGAGCACGATAGCATATCTCGTGAGCACAATAACAGATCTCGCGAGCACGATAGCAGAGCCAGCAAGGAGCATAGCAAAAATCCTAAAAAATGGGAAAGATAAGTTGAATGTGAGCTGTCACCCACTATGAAGACACCTATATAAAGAGAAGAGCAGGAGAGAGAAAAGGGAGGACACAATTTTAGAAGAGAGATATATTTTGAAGAGAGATTTTAGGAGAGAGAATGTATTTTCCTTTATCATCTTCTTCCCCAAAACTAGATCTAGAACTCCATTAATGGAAATTATTAATGTAAATCAAATGTAAATTTAAACAATCATAGTGAAGAATCATGGATGTAGATCAAATTGATCGACCCATGTAAAAATCCGTGTGTCTATTTATAATTTTTAGAATTTTAATCATACTTTTAATATCAAATTAGTTTAGATCAAGAGATTATTATCAAAATATTACAAGGGGTGTGTTGTGGGAAATCCTGCAACTACACAACTGATCAAGAGATGATAGATCCGAGATATTGTCACTATCATCGTTTTCTTCACCACCCCACCAGTGAATGCAATTCCCTGAGGAGCATTTTCCAAGAAAAGCTTAGTGCGAAGATTTGCCGCTTGTCTCCGAAGATTAATGCATGCAATTTCTCGAAGTAATAATTAGGGGAGTTCTAAATTCATGCAGATGGAATTCCAAAAGCAAGTAAGTTTTATCACGCAATTTTTACAAGATGGTTTTAGAGTTTACTGGGGAATTGACATCCCGCATGAGAAAGATTCAATGATCAGACGCTATGTTTGTCTCCTTTCATGCTAGCACGATATTTACAAATCCATATAAATATTGTTGTATTAGCCACATTACTCATAACCAGAATGCAAATTTCATTCAGAATAATCTCTCCCTGAAAAAATCATTCACAAAGAACTATCTCAAAATAAACCGGTTCAAAAATCCAATCACCTACTAGTTCAAAACCTAAAATCAAGATTGTGAAAGAAAATCCTCACATCACTCAAAAACTCCTAAAAACGAAAGGCAAAAACACAGTAGACGGTATAAACCATTCAAGGGAAGTCCTTCAGAAAAAACTCATCCTTCTCTGCATGGGAGGCTTTCATCTTCTGGAGAACGTCCTGTTCCAGCTTCAACTCATGAGATAACCTTTTAATCTTTTCTTCCAGGAAAGAGATGTTGTCTGCGGAAGGGAATTCACGCGTTTCAACTTGAAGCTTCTGGATTTTAGTGAGTCCTTCACAGAACCAGGAGGCATTAAACTCATACTTCACGAATACATCCCAGTAGAACTCCTAGTTTTTTATTAATTCTTCAGAAGCGGTACGCCCAGTCACGATGCTCATGTCGTGGATAGAAGATAAAGCTTCTTCGACACATTTAGCTAATGCTAAGCGACTTGTAAGCTTCTTGGTAGTAGCGATGTGACCATACTTCTTCCATATTTTGGTATATAACCCTTCGTACTTAGCTGGCACGCTGAACTCCCCAACCAGCACATGATCTATAAAAGGAGCGTCAAAAGAAGGGTCAAAGATGGCACCAGCACTGGGATGCATGATTAACACGTCGGAAGTAACGGGGAGCTCTTTAGAAGGGGGAGCATCTACAACCATCACGGATGTGGTGTTTCCAGAAGCTTCTACATTGTCATTCCTCCCAATCTCGAGGTTGGCATCTTTCATAGCCTCGTCTCTCGGATCTCCAGACTGATCAGGCTACTCATTACGCGTGGAGATGCTTCCTTCATCATGGACTAAACCTCCATCATCCTCGTTATCTTCTATAAAGGTTTCAGTATCACAGGACTTCTCGATATGAGGATCAGTATCTCCAGACTTCTCACTATGGTTACGTGCCAGTCTTGCGAAAGCATTTTCTTTCGGAATTCCCTGATCACGAACAAGAATCATCGTTGGTGGAAATTACTTAATAGAGGACAAAATCAAAAGATCGAAGATGTTTAAAATACCTGCATAATAGAGGAATTGAGGATCACGGGGCCGCATGCTTGCTTCTTGGCCTGGGGACTGCATTTATCAGTAGCATTAACTATGGATCGTTTACCTTGAAGTGGCTTCAACCGCTTGTGCTTCTTCAGGATCTCAGGAGACGGCATGTCACGAAGAGCTGTCTCAACTTCTTCCGAGAACGTCTAGAAAGATAATAGATGCTTTCTCAAATATTCCTTGTACTTATCAGTTGCCATCGGCTTTCTTCCAATGGTCAAGAATGGAAGACTCTGCTCTGGTGTGAAGACGTCAGCATTGATAATGGACGGGACAATATCTGGCGGAGGCATTTACGGGCGATGGAAGGGAACACCCTGGTCGAATCCCATTTTGCGAGCGGCTCTGCCAATGTTGTAAGAAATCGCAGAGAGGGACTTATCGAAGAAAGTTGTAATATATCCTGGCATTCAACTTCGAAGGTAGATGGCTTCTCCATGACTCACGGTTCTTACCTTAGTGTGCAACACAATGTCAAAAGCAATGATAGAAGTTTCCGGTTGAATCACTGAAGAATGGACTTCCCCCCACGGGCGGAAGTCTATAGCATACACATTGTCAAGAAAATCAACAAGTCTTAACCCGGGTTTTGGACGTATGTTATGCCAACGGAGTATCCTTGAACCCCCATACAAACTAGAGAGTGAAGTCGCGGAGATAGGAGCGTAACCTTTAAAATGTTCCCACAGACACGCTTGGGGGAAAGCAATGTGGATATGCGTTTCCACCTTTTTATATCCATTGGAAGCATGCATGTCTACAGCCAAAGCATCCATATGAGAGTACAGTGATCCAAGGAACAAAGCACCCAAGGGGAGAACCACACCTTTCGCCAATTTGATAGCAAACATGACGAGGTCGCATCTTATAGTCTTCTTCCCAGAAACGTCATCGAAGATGTCCCGAGATAGCCACAAGGACAAGAACGCAACCACGCTAAGTTCATCATCCAATTTTTGGCATGGTTTCAGTTTTGCAGGTGTTTATGGGAGAAAACTACTTCTGCCGGTTTAGGTAATTTTGGGTGTGTGTGGATGAGAAGTGAGTTTAAACCTTCAACAAATGTGATGCACGATGAGCACTTTGATTCGAGAGATAATCTGTACAATTCTGGCCTAAACCGAAGACACGGCCGTTCCGAGTTGTTTTCACACGGGTGAAGGATGTGAGGTTGATCTTAGGGAGGGAAGCGAAGAAGGTGTTGAGAGTATGAAGGTGAAGGCTATTTGATGACTTGTTAACAGAAGGTTGAGCAGGCTAGCAAATGTTGCAGGTATGCTCTGGGTGTTGAATACGATGGTATTAACACTTGGTTTTCTGTTGTCTAGACTTGTGTCCTTGTTGAAAATAGGGCGGAGAACCTATTTATACAAGTCTTTTAGCCTAACCTTCGTATCTCGTGGGAAGTGGAGAAAGTGGAGTGATGGAGTAGTGGAGTAGTGTGTTGGTGTCACACGACCAGGCTTGCCCACTTCTCCCATCATCACTAACCTTCCATGACTTCCTGACACGTTCTTGTGATGGCGCGTTGTGCGCTGCACGCTGTAAACCGCCATACCAATACCCCAGTATGTATCCCCCAGTTTGTGACATGATTGATGTCTCGAGTGTTTTGGAAAACATGTAGCATGTTGTTGTAGCTTGGCAAGTCAGGCTCGGGAAGCTTGCTAGCTTGGTGACCTTCGACGGTCGAGATTTTGCATCTTGAGAGGAGGGGCAACCGTTGATCGTTGCACCAGAAACCCTAATTAGCGCTCCTTACTAGAATCGTTGTAGAATTCTAGTACGGACTCGGATTTTGATGATCCGCCCCTCCATTCCATACGGAAAAGAATTTCCTATCTCCCTACACGGGAATCTTTAGGTTTTAAGCTCGTTCGGGAGGAGAAAACAGCTCGAAAGCAAAACCCAGGATGGAAATTGATACTTGTGAAGTATCGTGTTGTTTGTAGGCGCATATTGTATGCATGCGGTGCATTAAATATGTTTAACATATTTGAAGCCTACAACCTTGATGAAAAGATTGCAAGTTGAAGTGACTCAACTAGCTATATTCAGGCGTTGTTCGGAGGTCGCATGAGAGGGACCCACCTTGGCCGGTTATGCCATGGGGAAGTGTGGAGGAAGGTGATCACGGTGATACCTTGTTTGCCACCTAATGTCATGTACAGGGATGTACAATGACAGGGTAAATACTTGATTCAGAGAATCAAGTTTCTCTGCTCTTGCGAACAGCCTAAAAATCGAGTTAACGATTAATTTTGATTAAAATTGGATTAGAGTTTCATTACAAGTTCAATAGCTTATAAAGCCCTCACTCACTACCTAGCATCCAACGGCTATACAGCCCCCCAGGTGGTTACATCTCAACCGCCCACTACTAACTAGCACTCTTAAGTATACTAAATATCACTATTACTAAAGACAGAAATATATATGATAAGGGCCGCCCTCTCACATATAGTAGGCACATGACATTCCCCACCCCTTCAAGACATCCTTGTCCTCAAGGATGATAACAGAATTGCCAAGTCCTTTACTCCCCACAGTGGCACATCATGATGGTTTCTCTCACTAGAAGGAGAAGATCAGTATCCATAAATGCAGTGATCATCCCTGTGAGGCTCTCCATCACTTGAACTCCCGGCTCAGCAATCCAGTGCCACTGCCTACAAAAGTTGTGTAACATATCACCTGACACCAAGGAGATTATAGTTGGCATTAGTTGCTCGTCTGTGCGGTTTTGCATTAGCTCTACGTTGAACTTGTACATTGCTGATCATCCTTGGTGGAAGTTGGCTGAACTTCGGCACAGTTGGAAACACAATCTTGGCCTCAGATAGAAAGAAGTAAGCTAGCTTCCCCACCCGTACTCTAACTCCCAGAAGTTGACTACGAAGATAACCCTTGGCAAGCCATATCGTAACCTTCTTGTGATATCTCGTCATTGCCGTGGTGAATACTATGAGGAATGTGAAAACAAAAATTTCAGTGACAAAAGAACTTGGTGTTGATCCATTTAAGTTCCAACCATCCCCATAAATACTTATCAGGACACTATATAAAGGAACAGCAGAATGTACTGCAATCAAGATAAAAATTGTATAATGACAGTCCATTGTCAGCACCACATGCAGGGGAACAAATAGATCAGGTGCCTTCTCAGTGATCTGCACTTTTCCCCTAGCAAACACTAACCCCCTACAAATAGTACTAGGACCATTTCTTATGCTACAGAAAGCAGTGGAAACCAATCGGAATTTCCAGCGCAAGTACCCTACCTGCAATATTATAGTAAGAATCATTTCAACTTCCGAAACAAACTCCACAGGGTCACCCTCACCAGGCCAAAGCTGCGACAGTGGATGAACTGCAGCATGAAAATGTACTTGACAGAATCCCAGGAGCATAGTAATGTTGACATTCCTCTCGGGCACTTCATCCGGCAGTTGGCAAACATTATGATGGTCTTCAGTTGCAGTCAACAAATAAACATTTGAAAAATCAAATGACGAAACCAAATGGTACCCAAACTCCAAAATCAGCTCATGAGGAGATATGCATTCACAAGCATCTGTGAGAAATAACCCACTACTAACACTTGAACCAGAAGTATAATAGAATTTGGAATTATCTCTATCAAAAACAGTACCACTCTCCACAGGTTCATTTTTTTTACCACGATCAAATATTAGGCGAATATACTCAGCAAGATAGTATAACTTACCACCGGCACAACTGTCACCATATGTGTGTCCTACATCAAAAAACAAACCATATCGATCCCAAGCTAGGAATCAGCATAAAAATCAAGTTCTCATAAGAAAAATTACCAGCTGAACTAACCACTCGAGACATTTGCGAAGAAACATGTCCAAAAAATGCATAAGTTCCAGCAAGTTGGTTAAAACAAGTACCGAAATAGATCTGAGTGACTGCTAATGATATAAAGGAAGGAACAAAATTCAAGGAATGAAGAGCATCTGTGGTAGAATGGAGATATTTCTTCCTTTCGTCTTCTTGAATAACTGCAAATTTAAGCCTTGAACTTGATAAGAAGAATCCCGTCCTTAGAAGTCGAAAACAGCTTCTAACAAGTGTGAGAATAATCCTTAAAGAGTAGTCATAGAGTCTAGCCAAAGTAACATATGAATTTAAGATTTTAATAACTTGGCTAAACAAGTCAGTTTCTGGCGTAAAAATGTCTTGAAGAATTCGGATAAAATGAACACCCAACTGGCAACCAATAAGCGCCTCAGGCAAGACATACTTCAGCTGGAAAAGAAAAATTTCCTCCTCCCACATTTCAAGCATTGGATGAGATAACTCATGAACATTCTTAATCTCACACATTAGCATCCATATAAACAAATAAGTATGCATGGGCATACTATTTTCTTGTGAAAATTTCGCAAACAACTCACCACTGGCACCAGTTGTAACAAACACCAATAAAATTGAAGAACAGAATGAAGAATCTGATTCAATCTCGTGCATACTAATAAGCTCAGTGAACAAATTTATCATAGTAAGCATCCATGAATGTGAGCTCAGTACTAACAATCACACCAGAAGTATTTATACCAAAATAGTTTTCAAAATCACCAACAAAAGAAATTAACCTATTCACAGGTGCAAATTCTTTTCCAGGATTCAATAGTTTATAATCAGACTTGAAACAATAATGGGAAGATATCCCAGTAGGCAGTGTGGGGTGGAAAAAAAATTTGAGCTCAAAACAGACCCTATCTATTGTAAGCATTTTGACAAACATCTTTCCATTAACATAAATGTCAGCATTATGTACACACAGGGAATTAATCGAATCTAGTAACCCAAAATATGATTTAAACCCAAGGCTAAGAATCATTTTTCCAAAACAAGTCGTTGGTACCACTGCATACTTACCCCGATCAAATATGCTACGAGTATCATCAAGACCAATATCAAAACAATTCTGCCAATTTAATTTGTTGTGAAGAATGATTAAACTAACCTCAACCACAGCTTTGTCTATTTCTTCAAATTGAAAACTCAGAGCATCAATTAAAGCATCTTTTGGTTCACTGATGGTGGGATGAATTGATGTATCCAAGGTCAAAACTGCTGTAGTTTGAGAATTCAAAATTTTTGTTGAATCAACCATTTCTTCAAAGAAATAAGAAGGAATCAACTCATCAGGCAAATCTTCCTCTTCGTCGAAGAAAAACGAAGGAATAAGAAAGTCGAAATCGAAACAATCATCATCTTCTTCAGTTTCCAAATAGAAAAATCGAGGAATTAACTCTAATTCGAGAGAATCCTTTTCTTTATCAACAACAGGAGGAGTTGATTTGATTTCCTCAGATGGAGAGACAGTGAAATTCTCAATTGAAATAGTTGACTCGTCCATGTTTGAAGGCTGATGTAGACCGACTCCCAGCAGAAATAGAATACGATCCAATTGGGTATTTATGGAACGAAGCACAGATGTGAATTCAGTGATTGAATCTTTGTTTTGTATAACGACAGTTGAGATTTCTTGAAGTTTTTCTGCGGTAGCCATGGTTACAGGTTCCAGGAAAGGAGTCTGATACCAATTGTCATGTACAGGGATGTACAATGACAGGGTAAATACTTGATTCAGAGAATCAAGTTTCTCTGCTCTTGCGAACAGCCTAAAAATCGAGTTAACGATTAATTTTGATTAAAATTGGATTAGAGTTTCATTACAGGTTCAATAGCTTATAAATCCCTCACTCACTACCTAGCATCCAACGGCTAAACATCCCCCAGGTGGTTACATCTCAACCGCCCACTACTAACTAGCACTCTTAAGTATACTAAATATCACTATTACTAAAGACAGAAATATATATGATAAGGGCCGCCCTCTCACATATAGTAGGCACATGACACCTAACTCCCTTCCTAGGCTATTCATCCAAGCATGCGAACTTGGACGGACGAGATTGATGGAGGAATAACCGTTGGATTAGGGTTTGGAAGGCTTGCGAGCTTCCTCTTTCACCCTAACGGTTTTATGCCTTGGGAGGCGTGCATAAAGTGGCCGATTGGCCTAGTAGGTAGGAGGGACGCCATTCTACACGTTCATGCATGCAGGACGTCCATCGGAGCGATCTGATGGTCGCCGTTCTAGCCTGCGATGATGGATGGTCGAGATTAGAAGTGGCCTCGCATGCTTTCTTTGTGCCACCGTATCTCAACGTTGGTGACTCCCATAGAGAAGTCGTTTGCACCAGCAGGGAGGTGGGTCGGTGGCGAGCATGCGCATGCTTGGTTTGCGACCATAGGCACGATCTAAGCCATCCAAGCACGCCTGCGATGACGGATGGCCGAAACAACATGTAAGCAAAACCCTAATTTTAGGGTTTGTGAGCCGCAGCTTCATGCTAGCATATCTTAACGCTCATGGCTCCTATGGTGAAGCCGTTTGCACCATCAGGAAGGTAGGCCGGCGATGAGCATGTGCGTGCATGCTACTCGGTCCAAAATTTTAGGTTTTACAATTTTTGCCCTAAACTAAAATCCACCATCAACATTAAGTCCACCGCCTAGCGCACAATGGTTACATCATTGCGGGGTAGGCATGAGATGGTGACAAATAAAGATAAACTTTTGAGACAAAGTTAGATGTTACCAAGAGAGACGGGTTATCCTGTCCTCGGAGGATGTCACGTTTAAGAGGCGTGCAGGTGAGCGTTCCCCTAGCATGATGTAGGTCTTGCTTGTTTCAAATCGAACTTTTGTGCCTGCTTCGATCGAGGGACTACTGCACATGCTCAATCATGGGGGTGTGCCTAATCGACGGACTGTTGCACTTGCTTCGTTCATGGGTCTACTGCGCCTGAGTGATCGACCGTGGAACCTGATATGGGCATGTTTGCTTCAAACATCGGAAGTTGTGCATGCTTCGATCGAATATGGGTCCATCGTGTGCACGCTTTCAAACTTTGTCCATGTCCTATGATTTCTTGATATGCATGTGGGCCCGCCTAATTCTCTTAACCGTGGGACTCATCATGCGCCTACTTGATCGAACGTGGGCTTGCTGTGCCTGCTTCGGTTGAACATTCGAGTGTCATCCTTATTACTTCGACCAAACACCGAACTCGTACGTTGACCAAACGCCATTCTTGCTTCCTTGAACCGACACCGACTTTGGTGACCGCTCGAACATGGGACCCATCCAAAACATAAACGTGTTGAAGCAACTTTTGGAGCGATCAGGTCCTGTAGAGCGTTGAAGTAGATTCTGGAGCGTCTTGGAGAGTTGGAGACGGCTTCTGAGCGAACATGGAGGTAGCTCCTAGCGTTAATGTTGAAGCATGCTCCGATCGACCATCTCTTGATAATTCCTTGACTGATGGCAAAGGAATCTCATACCGAGCCTCAGTCCCCAAGTGTGATCTAAGTGGATCTATCTTGTATGCCCAATGGGTCTTTGTACGCGGTGTTCGTTGATACACTGAAGTTTGGATGTTATCAGAAACAACGGTTTTTGGTAGCATCAGAAGAGACTGGCAGGGAGAGGCGTGATAGTTGCGGGTACGGACTTGACAGTCTTCGTATAGTAGTGGATCCAAACTAGAACCGATGGTTTTCTTGACATTTCTTCATGAAATAGACAAGGGGAAGGCAGTCCCCTGCCCACGAGTATCCAGAGCTTTCGACTTGATAGTTGTTGCCATGCTAGGTTCATGAGGATGTCTTTGAGGTGGGCGGTGCTCCCAGTCACACTCCTTTGGTAACACAACTACTTCTTCTACGGTAATATCTTGGACGTGTTTCACCCAACTAAAAGTGCATATTCTCCAATATAGCATGTTAGGCATGCACCATTGTATGATAGAGTGACTAGATCTTGTTCGACATGATGTGTGGACATCATTATCTTCTTGAGGATGCTCCCTTGAAGTATCGACTCCAGTGGAAGATTACCGCCATAAAGCGTTGATACGCTGTACTGGCATTCTTTAACCAAATGGCAGTATATCATACTAAAAATTTCCGAGAGAAGTTTGAAAAGCTAAAATCAGGTTGTTTGACATCTTGCACCGTTATGGAACGTCTAGCACTTCTTCTTGTGGCTCTTCGTTGTTGCATCATTCCAAAGTGGGAAGGGAGAATGTACATCAGTCTCCCTCTTGGTGTGAATGTGGGTCGCTGTTTCACCAGATGAAGAAGAGTGCCTTGTTAGCAAAGATTTGTTGTGAGGAATATCCCTCAAGGATGCAATTCGGTCCTCCTCCTGGATTGACATCCTCACAAGGAATGGTATGCAATGAACTTTGTCTGGTTCTTCCCGTAGAGCTTTTCTTGGTTCAAATAACTCCACTCCATACATCGGTGCGTAATGAGACAAAGTGATGCGGGAATACAAACAACTTCTTTATCCAACATGGTCTTACCTTGGTGATATGTTGAAGGGAAGACCCCGTATGTGCTGGTCTAGTTTCCTTCAAAGTATGTCATTGTGGTAGACTGTCGTATTATCTTGTATGGGCAGACCTTGGCTGTCCTAAGAGTCTTGAGGGTAATCACATTCGAAGACTCTCCTGTGTCGATGAAGTCCCTCCTGAACTTTGAACCCTTGATGATTGTGACATTCTTCCGCCATCATGCATGTCTCTGATGTGATGGAGGCCTCCGAGTCGTGAAGGAGTCGGAGTGCACCTCTAGGCTATCTGGTTCATTATAACAAACGTCTCCGCCTGATGATTCTTCGAGAGGTGTAAAAGTTCGCATAAAATTTTCACTAGAGAAATTGCTCCCTGACCCACCGGCCTCTGAATCATGATGAGACTATTGACATTAATAGGATCATTGTGACGATCGATCCCGATGTAGTAATCTCCATGGCGGACCGTTCACATCGATTAGGTCTATGCGATTCGGCGCCAACTGCATACCTTTCCGAGGTTACGTTGAATGCGTTCCTTCTGTGGCTCCGGGGATGTTGTTCTCAGCTTTTCTCTTTCGCCTTCGCTACTACACCGATGTTAATGCTTGTTGATGAGGCGTCTGTTTCCCGATTATCTCTTGAATCGTCGCTCCGAACGATCCTTGCAACGTTTGGCGAGCTTCAAAATCCCAAGTTCTCCAAAGATGGCGCGATATATGGGTATCATTCCGTTGATGCATAATTCCACCAGGGCCGTCGTTACGTGACATTTGGTTCATGGCAGTCCAACGCTTGTGATGTTCATTGTTCCGTGGAGATTCTCCCCAGAAAAGTTCTCATTCCAATTGATACCATTGTCCTAAGGATTCTAAGAATCGAGAGACGTGTTCACGAGCATTACCGATACCATCGTAAAGGATGAATTGAGGGGAGGTGTATCCCCTAGGAAGAGGAATCCGCTGCACGTCTTGTGGATATGGATGCTGATGTCGATGCGCGTCTATCGGATTTTATTTGCCACGATTTTGGAGGAGTCTCTCCAGATCTTCACGTGTAATAAAGTTGGACGATTAGATTCTTTCCCTGAGACGCTCGTCCCTTTCTCTTGCGTGGTCGCAAAGATAAGACTCTTCGTTCGGGTAGGCTTGCGAATCGAGGCACCCGCTCCAAGTGTGCTAAACGTATTTCTTGTTGCCCTTGAGGCTGTCCCGACTCTTGTGGTAATCGATCGGTTAATGTTTTAAGGAAGGTGAGTACCTCCTTACGAACGGTTGCCATGTCCGCTCGAGCTTTAGCGAGGGTTTCTTGTCTCTCCATCAAGTCCACCATGGTGATAGGAGGTTGTCCTCCTCTGGGTCCTCCGATCCTCGCCCCTGAAGGGGAAGTAATGCTTGATTGTTCGGTGACGGATATGTCACGCTGTTGGAATGTCTGCTCTGCTCCATTCCACGAGACACATTGGTTGATCTTTGGCGGGTTGCACTCGTAACACTAGTAATTGGGATATCGTCGTGCTAACTCCATCGTTGGTTGTTGTTCCGGACCTATCCACCATTCTTGAAATTTGAATTGGTATTGAAGAAATCATATTAACCTCCCACTGAATGTTTTGTGGTAGAAAACTACAACCTTGATTTTGATGAAAGAGTTTAAACCTTCAACAAATGTCTTTGCACGATGAGCACTTTGATTCGAGAGATAATCACTCAAAGACACGGTAGCTTTTTCGGTCAAAGTGAAGGATGTGAGGTTGATCTTAGGGAGGAAGCAGCGAAGAAGGTGTTGAGAGTATGAAGGTGAAGGCTATTTGATGACTTGTTAATGTTGAGCAGCAAATGTTGAAGGCATGCTCGGACGATGGTATTACCACTTGGTTTTCTCGTTACCTTGTGTCCTTGTTGAAAATTAACCTATTTATACAAGTCTTTTAGCATGGGAAGTGGAGAAAGTGGAGTGTGGAGGAGTAGTGTGTTGGTGTCACACAGGTGATCCATGACTTCCGACACGTTCTTGTGATAACCGCCTTGTTTGATTGATGTCCACATGTAGCATGTTGTTGTAGCTAACTCCCTTCAACCGTTGATCGTTGCCGGAAACCCTAATTAGGCTATTCATCCAATGATCATGGAAAAGAATTTCCTATCTCCCTACACGAATCTTTAGGTTTTAAGCTCGTTCGGGAGGAGAAAACAGCGAAAGAAAACCCAGGATGGAAATTGATACTTGAATGTTGTTTGTAGGCGCATATTGTATGCATGCGGTGCATTAAATATGTTTAACATATTTGAAGCCTACAACCTTGATGAAAAGATTGCAAGTTGAAGTGACTCAACTAGCTATGTTCAGGCGTTGTTCGGAGGTCGCATGAGCGGGACCTACCTTGGTCGGTTATGCCATGGGGAAGTGTGGAGGAAGGTGATCACGGTGATACCTTGTTTGCCACCTAACTCCCTTCCTAGGCTATTCATCCAAGCATGCGAACTTGGAAGGGCGAGATTGATGGAGGAATAACCGTTGGATTAGGGTTTGGAAGGCTTGCGAGCTTCCTCTTTAACCCTAACGGTTTTATGCCTTGGGAGGCGTGCATGGAGTGGCTGATTAGCCTAGTAGGTAGGCGGGACGCCATTCTACACGTTCATGCCTGCAGGACGTCCATCGGAGTGATCTGGGTCGCCCGTTCTAGCCTGCGATGATGGATGGTCGAGATTAGAAGTGGCCTCGCATGCCTTCTTTGTGCCACCGTATCTCAACGTTGGTGACTCCCATAGAGAAGCCGTTTTCACCAGCAGGGAGGTGGGTCAGTGGCGAGCATGCGCATGCTTGGTTTGCGACCATAGGAACGATCTAAGCCATCCAAGCACGCATGCGATGACGGATGGCTGAGATTAGAAGGGGACCGTGGATGATATTTTGGACAAGGATTTCGAGACGGTCAGCTTCAACCAGCCATGGACGATTGGTTCACCGTGGAAGTGGGCCCACGGTGAGCACGTAGGTGTTATCGGCCGGCGTCGGTTCCTCCTAATCTTTCCTGTACGCCCGACCAAAGTTGCTTGGTCACAACATGTAAGCAAAACCCTAATTTTAGGGTTTGTGAGCCGCAGCTTCATGCTAGCATATCTTAACGCCCATGGCTCCTATGATGAAGCCGTTTGCACCATCAAGAAGGTAGGCCGGCGATGAGGATGTGCGTGCATGCTACTCGGTCCCGCGCGTGATCTAGGCCGTCCAACCATGTCCGCGAGGTTGGAAAGTTGAGATCTATTTTTAAGTTTGTTTTCAGTAGGTGAGACTAACATGGGTAGTCTCGCATGCGTTCAACGGGGCTAATATAACTCACTATCAGGTAGCCTACGGGTGTTTGCATGTCGAACACAAGGCTTTAATTAAAGCATTAATAGTAATGATGTATACCTACAGAAAACCGGGATGGTTGCTACATGCTCCGTCGGGATGTTTGCTACATGCTCCGTTCTGGGTATATTAAATTCAAAGGGTATATGGGATTGTTGCTACATGCTCCAACCTGGATGAATTTCGTGTATTTTATTCATAGAATGGGATTGTTGCCACATGCTCCATTCTAGGTGAATTGATAAAGTGAAGGAGTATCCATCACTCATTAAAGGCCTTATCTTTTACAGGATGTTAGCGCATAATTTTAGGTTTTACAATTTTAGCCCTAAACTAAAATCCACCATCAACAACAGGATACCACTCAGACACCCACCAAGTATAGAAGCATTTCACATCACTTTTATGTTGGTCATACTCTCCAGCCTTTCGAAGTATAGCTTTGAGGGTCACCTTCTCTTCGTGAGATAACGTGTAATGGAAGTTCCCAGCAATCGGAAGATTCATCAACACAGCTACACTTTCTAGGTGAATGGTCATTTCTCCCCATCTACAAACAGCCGTGTGTGTGGAGGGACGCCATCGGGAAATGAAAGTGTCAAACCTGCAGTAGCTTTCTTAATGTGAAGAGAAGTAGACGCCATAACATCTTCAATGATCTGCGCCTTGGTCAAGTTGTCCTTTATAGTATCGTTGCTCAGCATACGCCTCATCCATCCCTCATAAGAGATCAGTGGAGTGTGGAAAACCTTAAAGTCAATAGGAGAAGGAGGATATTCATTATTTTGAAGACATAATCTCATTACGAATATTGGAAAAGACGACGCAACAATCTCTTCACCTTCTGAGTTTGAAAGCAGTATTATCTTGTGGCTAGGATGTTTCCTAACGCTCGGAAAGGGAACGGTGAATAGTTCATAATCTATATTCGGCATGTCTCTGGAGTTATCAACACCTCCAGATTTTGCAACAATGACATCCCCAGATGACATCTTAACAAGAGCCTCTTTGTTTATTTTCAAACAACTACAATGAAGTACAGAAGGAAAGAGTCATTACTTCGTGATAAGGGAGAAGCAGGTCAGTCGTTATATAAAAATACATATGTGCATCACCCCATGTTCACATTCGAGTGAAGCAGGCACGCAGCATGTCCATGTTCGATCAGGCACAGGTAGGGCCCACGATTCGGCCAAGCGGGTATTGGGTCACGCAAGCAAGACTGATGTCATACCGATCAAGTAAGATGGCGTTAGGTCATGAAAAGTCGGTGTTGGACGAGGTCACAAGGCTGGTCGATCAGGTGTACGTGGTGGGGCCCAAGTTCAATCAGGCGTGTATGGCGGGTCCCATATTTATTTAAGGTAGCATGCACGGTTTGTTTATGGGCAGAAGAGTAAACAAGATCGTTCATGGGTCTTCAAACTATAACCTAAGGCACTAGGTTTTGCATGCGAAAATTAAAAAAAAAGTAACAAAAGGATCACGAAGCACTCACCTTGTCGCGGGTGAGTGAATGACCGGCTGCGGACGGTGGCGGAAGGCGGAGGTGCTGCGAAGCGGTGAGCAATGGGAGCTGCCAAACAAATACAAATCGTAAGAAAAAGAAAAGGGGTCGTCCACTTTTATAGACGAGAATTGGAAGAATCCCAATAGGATAATGATTCCTCTTTTGATTGGATTCTTCTTTTAATTCAAACACCCAAAGAAGGAAACCGGTCCCACTCAGGACTCCATGCCTGCAACAACATATTCACATGCGCGATTAATAGCGGATGATCAAGGCTTTCTGGGTAAGCTCCCCTCATCTCATTTTCCTCTCATGTATTTGTCACCATCTCATGCCTACCCAACAATAGTGTAAACATTATGTGCTAGGCAGGGGACTTAATGTTGATGGTGGATTTTAGTTCAGGGCTAAAGTTGTAAAACCAATTTTTTTGTGTAACCATCCTGTAGAGGATGAGATTATTTTATAAGTGATAAATACTTCTTCACTTTATTAATTCACCTAGAATGGAGCATGTAGCAACAATCCCCCGAATATTCTGTGAATTTTAGCATTATTGATTAATGCATAAAATGCCTTGTATTTCCTGTTTTGTTCCTAGCAGGACTCTTATTGTTGGTGCGGAATGATGACTGATTGTCACTCGCAGCAAAGTAGCATGAATATCCAAGTACCAACAGTGAGGCATGCATGAAATGCCCGTCTGTGCCGTAACTCTCTAGTGAGCATGTTATGTTATACTAGCCCGATTGAGCGTCTAGACTGTCCATAGCAGTCTAGAAATTATCACGATCATCCAACTTCACCAGCATGATTGGATGGTCCAGATCGAATCCAATACCCCCAAGCAGGTATTGGAATATTCACTGCCGACCCAACGCGGTCCCCGAATGGTCGGCCTCCCCAAAATGGGTGGCATAGCTTGCCAAACCGTCCAAACCAAGCAAAATGGATAAAAAAACCCTAAATTAGGGTTTGCGGCACATTACATGTGTCGCAAAACGATCTCAGTCATCCATCTTCGCAGGCATAGATGGAGGGTGTAGATGTAGATTCAAAGGGCCTGGAGCATGTCAACACAATCACCGTAAGCCCGTCTACACACATGACCAGTCGGTCAGGACCAACCATGGTTGGTTGTCCTAATTCGTGCGCACAAAACCAAGTATGACGCACGGCCGGCCAAAATCCTAATTAGGGTTTCTAACGATCACGAGCATCCGATTTCTCCTGATCGAATGAAGGGCTTAGGAGACAACTGAACAGGTCCAGTGAGCATCAACATGATCACTATGGACCCATATATCTCCTCGCTTGACCGACCAAGGCATATCATGCCTGGTTTCTCCAAATCGCACGCCCAAACTAGCGTGGTCACACTTCCTAAATCACAAACTGATCTCGACCACTCAACTTCGCCAGACAAATTGAGTGTCTTAGATCACGTTTCCATGGGACAGTCAGGTATAGGCGTGAATATTAGCCTACCACCTACACGTCGGACCAAGTTTAGTCATCTCGAAATGCGCTCCTTGTAGGTGGCATACCGCGCCCCTTTAGGAATCCTTTGCGGTATAGGATTTCCGTCGCAAATCGATCTTAGCCACTCAACTTCACCGGTAAGTTTGAGTGGCCTAGATCAAACCTTCATGGGACAGCGAAGCATGGACATGGACATCATCATGTCATCTACACGCATGCCTGATCGGTCCTCCATGAAACATCTCCCAGGCTTGGAATCAACCAAGATGAAAGAGTGCACTCATGCACTCCTAAACTATATTCCGATGGTCTCAGATATGGGTCGCAAGTCATCTCGTCCGTCCAACTTTACCATCCTGGACGAACGGCCTAGGATAAGAGTTAGGCGACCAGTGAGGTATCACCGTGATCACCGTATGCCACTCTACGACACCATGTGGTCGGCCAAGGGCTTGCTAGCATATCCTCCAAACTATCACATGAAGTAGGCGGGGCATAATGCTCAACAACGATGCTTCATATATGCCGAATACATTTGATGCATAACATGTATAGAATACACACGATACTTTACAAGTATGGACTTCCTAAATAACTTAGTTATTTAACTAGCATTACATGCTACCTTCTGTGGGTCCCACGATCCACATACTCGAGACATCAATCATGTCAAAAACTGGGGGATACATATTGGGGTATTTGTCTGGCGGTTTACAGCGTGCAGCGTGCAACGCGCCATCACAATAATGTGTCAGGAAGACATGGACAATTAGTGATGATGGGAGAAGTTGGCAAGACTAATCGTGTGGCACCAACACACAACTCCACTACTCCATCACTCCACCTTCTCCACTTCCTACGAGAGACGTGAATGAAGCTCAAATGACTTGTATAAATAGGTTCTCCTCCCTATTTCCAAGACAAAACACAACACATAAACCAAGTGTTAATACAAAACGTATTCAAACACCCAGATCATGCTTGCATTATTCGTAAGCCTGCCCACCTTTCTGTTACAAGTCATAAACAAGCCTACACCTTCACAATCTCAACACCTTCTTTGCTTTCCTCCCTAAGATCAAACCCATCTCCTTCACTTTGTGACCGAAACAAGTATGGAACGACCATTTCTTGGTTTAGGCCAGAATTGTATAGATTGATCTCTCGAATCAAAAGCACTCCCGTGCAGTGCATTTGTTTAGGGTTTAGATTTATTTCTCATCCACACACCTCAAATTACCAAAACTAGCAGAAGTATTTTTTACCCATAAACAGTATATTATTTTTGTTTGAGTTTTTGTGTTAAAAGGTCCACAAACGTCCGTGTCCTCCTCTCGTGAGCTCTTAGGTTTTTCAAATCTAAAGTCTCTTACTCTTGTTTGCAAACGCAAATATATTTTTTATTTTATGTTTTCTCCTTCCCTAAAATCTTATGGAGAACTCTACAAGATATCAAGAGATTGTGCATCTTGATATGGAGGAAGACAATCAGGAGTGTAAGTCAATTCAGGAGCTGTTTCTAAAGAAGATGCTTGAAAGAAAGGATCACAACTCCTGGATTGATGATTCTATCAAGGATTTAACTCTTTTTCAGAATGATTCTAAGGTCGAGTTTGCAAATCTTCAATTGCAAATAAATCAACTTCTAGATGGTCAGGCCAAAATTCTTGCTAACCAGAATATTCTGATACGGAATCAAAAGAAGCTCATCATGGACTGTGTCAAAGCTAAATAGCTTGCTCGGGTTGTTGATCGAAAATTTATTGTTCTAACTCACGAACATGGTGTGTCTACAGTCAAGAGAGTAAAGGAAATCAGTGATACCTTCTTTGATGAATTCATTGAAAGATATTAGGTTCTCAATGAACTCTGACTGTTTGCCTAGTAAATCTTCTATTTTTCTTATTTTGTTTAGAAGAATAACTAGTGTTTGGAATATCCATTATTGTGATTACACATAACTATGTCCAAAGTTTTCATCTTCTTGTTTTTAGATTTATTGGTTTAAATTCTAAACTTGTTTGGAAGATGATTTTTGCTATATTAATCTTTATGGTTTTATATATTGAAATATTGTTATGGGATATGTGTGTTTACATCCGTGAAATTGATTGTCCCATACTTTGTCAAAAGTAAAGTCGTCCGTGAATTGATATGCAAGTATTGATAAAAGAATGAATAGACTTTTGACAAACAAAAAAGTTAAGCATATATTGTCAATTATTGATGTAAGATAGGTTAAAATCTTTTGTGATTCAAGGATTATGTCTATTGTATGTTATTGTGCAAAGGGTGATGGAAACATAGAATGAATCCTTGTATATTCCGCAGTAATTGATCTTTCCCTGATCCATATTTTGTGTATTACTGTGAGACTCCGTATTGTATCTTATGTCGAGCACTAGACAACAAAGTTGATTATTTTTGTGATTAGCTTAGTTATGTTCCGTAAGGTACTTTACGTCGAGTATATTGAACTAAATTAATCATCTTGTGTGATTATTTAGTTATGACTCCATAAGTTTGTCTTGTGTTTGAGCATTTTTGACTGGGTTGGTTGTTTTTATGATTAACTTAGTCATCTCTCCATAGATTTTCTTATGTGAGTATAAACGATTAAATTGATTACTTTTGTGATTAGTTTAATTGTGTATTAAGTCTCCATAAGTTTACTTGTGTTTAGCATATTTAATCAAATTAATCATGGTTCGCTTACGGTTAATTTGATTGAATATTCTTTTTGGATTCCAAATTCATACTTGTATGATTTTTGTTGAGTCCAAAGAAATCATTCTTTTCTTTTGAAATTAAGTTCACTCTTGTTGTTCCCTTGGGAATGACATTTTATGGGGGAAAGTTCTTTTGAACTTGTGCTTAATTGCCAAATCTTTGTGGGGAGTGCGGTTGTGGAATATTGTAGGGGTTATCTTGTATCTTTATGAACTCCTTGATGAATGCATTTAACTTCGGCTTTATGATTGCATCTAAACAAGATGATATACATTTACCATTGGTCATGAAATATCTCTTACGGAAATTTCATTAGGATCCCGTTCTTGTACCTTTGCCAATTTTATTGACAAAAAGGGGGAGAATTAATATGTAGTTCACACTACAAATACATATGGTTTTCAGATCATTATGTAAGGGGGAGTGGTTTCCATGTGAGATAGAGTATTGACTAAGGGGGAGTGACGTATCACCACAGTATTGTTGTTAAAGATGTGATGCAATTAGACTTTGATGATGTGTAATGATACTATGACACTTTATAACAATGATTGAGAACTCTTGTTTTCTCGTTGTTATAGCTATGGATTTTCAACAACGATGATGCTAAACTTACTACCTTTGGGATCATTGGACTACTTGGAAGTGACGAAGATTTCGAGTAATGTTGAAGATTAGACATGTGGAATAGGAGCTACAAAATTTATTTATATATTTTTTGTATTCCATGTGTATTAATAGTTTTTCCACTAAAATTTACAAAGGGTGAGATTATTAGAGCATTGCTCGGTCGAACTCGCATGCGTTGCTATCTCAAGCATGTTTGTCAATGTTAGTGATCAAAACTATAAAGTCTTGATTTCTAGTCTACTATAGCTAAGGTCTCAGACTAGGATAAAAAGTGTAGTTGAGCTCAAGAACTCCATGGCGATCATCATAGAAGACGAAGGACTACTCAAGGAACCATTGGATCTTCATCGATTAAAAGGTATGTGGAGACTTGAACTTAGGGAAAAATATCGTTTGGTCCTTTTTTAGGTGGGCCCATGTATGTTTGGCCCTTTGGTCAAACATCTTTACTGTTTGGTCCATAATTATTTAAAAATATTAAATTGACAAAAATACCCTTCCGTGTTAATTTTTATTTATATTCTTATAGCAGTTCATTCCAGAAATGAAGTCCATACAAAAACCTAAAAAAACAGAAATGAAGTCCATATAAAAACCTAAAAAAACAGAAATAATTGGCTTGAGATTTCTATCTCCGATATGCAAGATATAAAAGTAGTCACAAACACTTCGTCTCATCGTTTGTGATTCCACAATATCTTTTTTCGCTGCATCTATTAAGATTATTGTGAGGTGATTGATAAAATTGAGATGTTCTTCGGGATTATAAGTCTGGTTTTATCAATTGGTTCCTATTCACCTTGATTTATCAAAAGACGGAACAAAACTTGTAGGTTTATTCGTGGGAGATGAATTTATCTATTACTGTAGACTTTTCTATGTGATACAGATTTGTTTATTAAAGTCTTCGACTTTGGGTCATAGCAACTCTTGGTTGTGGGTGAGATCAGCTAAGGTAATCAAGCATGTAATATCCTGCTGGGATCAGAGACGTATGAGCATAACTGTACCTTGGATCAGTGTGAGATTGGTTGGGGTTCAACTACAGTCCAGACCGAAGTTAGTTTGGAGTAGGCTAGTGTCTGTAGTGGATTAATACAATGTATGTTTAATCTGGACTAGGTCCTGGGGTTATTCTGCATTTGCGGTTTCCTCGTTAACAAAATTCTGATATCTGTGTTATTTCATTTTCCGCATTATATTGTTTATCTTTATAATTGAAATAATACAGGTTGTGCGTTGTGGTTCAATTAATTAGAATATCCTACCTTTTGGTTGTTTATTTAATTAATTGGCACTTGGATATTGGTCTTTGGTACCATCCAAGTTATCTCTCTTTGATAAAGACTCGCATATTTATATTTGCTTGAGTATAGATCAAATTCAGAGATTGATATAATAAACTCCTTGAGATATTTTATATTGATTGAATCTAGTCGATTCTCTAGAAAGTAAATCGGAGTTGTCCATATAGATTGCTAATCGAAAGATTGGGTGTGGTTGTTATACCCCCGCTTTTTCAGGAAGATTGAGGCAAGTTTTCTTTTGATTATTCGTTAATACTAATTTAGGAACCAATTAACATGATATTGAACAAAACCTAGAGGCCAATCACTTCATGTGTTAATTACAATAATAATGGTTAGGGTAAATTATATGTTTTTCTTAATTAATGGAGTTGAAAATGGATAAGAATTTCTTTATTAATGGAGTTGAAAATGACGGTGGAGTATGAGTTTAATTTTGATGATTTGGTTGACATAGCATTTGATAATAATCTTTGTATTGTGACTAAACTAAAATTGTGAATTGTTTTACTGAATAGATCTATTATAGGAATTTGGTTTGGTGTTTTGAACATAAAGTACTCGTACTAAAGGTCAGAAATTTAATTGTGCGATATAAATGTAAGGTCCCCTTATGGTTAATAAGTGTATGTTTCATGTAATAAGGAAGATTATTGTGTTGTGTTCTTTCTCCCTAGTTGGGTGTAGGGGAATGCACCATTATTATAGTTTTACACATTTTGTGAAATGAGAATCGATCCTTTAACGATGACGATAATGGACTTCATGTATATGATCAGGTCGTTATATTGTTATACAATTGATGTCTTTACCGTAGATTCCGTATAAGCATTTTTTTTATTGCATTTATCACACTCAAGGAGGTTAATGTTGTGCTGGATTGTGTTCGATAGTTTATAATTCTTAGTTAGAGGGATGAAGTATAGATTGTCTACTCCAGACTCCCATAGTCATATTGTGAGGAATGATGTATAGATATGGTTGTACGCCATGGAATAACAATTTTTCTTGTTTTGTGTTACAGAAGACTCGAGGAATCTAATGATATGTACATGATATGTACCGTACATTCATGTGTTTTCAAAGGGAGGTGGTCTAATTAACTCTATCAAGATATATAGGATGTGTAGCGAATAATTCTATGTCGTCTATAGTTGTGGTTTTGTTGAAGTACGTTTTGTTAACCATATTGATATATATATGGGATGTCTGATACATTTCATGTGTTGTACCAGTGTATACATGATTTAACTAATATGCAAGCTTTAAAAGTCGGATATTCTAGTATTTCGTTAACTGTTGAAATGATTATTTTCCGCTATGTATATGGTTTGTTGGTTGATTTGGTGTGTTTAGTGAGTGTACGATGATGCATATATAAAGCAATATTTTATTGTGTTGAGCAAGCCTACAAGATTACTTGAGGAGTAGTTTTTATCTTAGACGTAACTTGTTAAATTTTGTTCTCGCAAATGACTTGTTTCATTATTCTAATGCCATCTACATAATTTGAATCAGTTATAAAACATGACCACTTTATGCTTACAATTGTATTTCTAAATTTTGTCTTAACGCAGAATCTGTGGAGAACTTGCTCGAAGTTTAACTCATATTGATAATATTATAGATGTTGGTGATCGAGATGGTGGTTGTGATTTCTCTTACCTTGGATGGTTACTCAAAAGAATAACTAGTTGAGGATTGACATTTTCTTTTCCTCTTTAGTGTATTTGGTACATGGAGTAGTGAGGCAGTGTGAAGGTAAATGGGTTTAGTACCTCATGTAAAAAAAAAAAAATTTGGGAAAATTAAAATTTCTTGGACAATTGTATATATATTTTTCGACTGGGCTTATGTGAAAACGAGGGTTGTTACAGTATCTTATCTTTCAACGAGTAGTCATTTCAAGTCTACTCTCTTCACTATCCCTTTAGTAGTTCTCTCAAGTTTGAGGGTGTAGTCAGTGTGTCTAGTTTTTTCACTGTCCATTTAGTGAGTAGTCATATCATGTCACTGACAAACACTTTATCTTTTTTGACAGACACTTTCTGTTTTTTTATTTATTAATGCTCTTGGAAATGGTTTATAAATTCAAGAATTGATCGCTTAATACATGAATACCAACACACCTATTCTGCTTCAGATAGTAATGGAAAACTATGAGAATACCGTTCACTATTGCTCTTCTGTTTTTTTTCTTCTTCTTCGAATAATAGTTTTTATTCCTCGGATGATGATTCAATAAAAATTATGCAAAATAACATGGCCGTTAGTTTTGGAGTCCTTTTTACAAATTCAAACTGGCCTCAAAATCGTATCAAAATACCAAGAGATCGTGATGCAGGAGTTGAACTTCTATGGAAAGACTACTTTTCCCCGTACCCACGCTTTCCTCCTAATGTTCTTTGTAGAAAATTCATAATGCGTCGAAAATTGTTTAACCGAATAGTGGAACATGTTGCGGGTGTAGACACTTAGTTTTTCCAAAAGCCCGATGCTTGCAGAGTTCTTGGATTAAACCTTCATTAAAAAGTAACAAAAGCAGTCCGAATGTTAGCCTATGGATGTGCGGTAGATGCAATAGACGAGTACTTACGTATTGGAGAAACCACTGTGTTGGAAGCTACTCTTCGGTTCTGTAAGACGGTTTTCTATGTGTATGGGAAAGAATATTTGTGTGAACCAAATGCGGGTGATGAAGAAATGTTGCTCAAGCAAAATAAAGACAATGGATTTACGGGGATGTTGGGTAGTTTAGATTGCATGCATTGGAAATGGGATAAATTTCCGTCGGCTGAATCAGGGACTTACACCGTGAATAAAGGCTGTGAAAGTATCATGTTGGAGGTAGTCGTGTCATATGATCTATGGTTTTGCATGCACTTTTTGGTATGCCTGACTCAAACAACGATATTGATGTGATGAACCGTTCATATGTTTTTTGAAGTCTTGTCACAGGAAAAGCACCACTTGTGAACTATGAGGTAAATATACATTCATATGATACGCGTATTATCTCGGTGATGTCATGTACTATACTCAGAGATTGCTACTATTATTATGACCATTAAAGGTCCAGATACAAGGGGAAAAAAAGTAATTTCAGGGATGCAAGAGGGTGCAAGAAAAGATGTAGAGTGAGGATTTTGTGTACTGCAACAACGGTTTGGAATCATCAAACAACCTTCAAGAATGTGGAATCCAGATGTGCTTGCCTATATCATGAAAACTTGTATTATTTTACATAATATGATAGTCAAGGATGAGCATCTACCCGATGACTGGCCACATGTATATGAACAACGTAGAAACCCAGCACCAGTTACTATATCAAGAGGCAATAGTGAGGAGCTTTCCCAAATTAGAGATGAGCAACGCGGTCGTGCAATGCGTAACAAACATAAGCATATTCGCTTGCGTGATGACTTGATCGAACATATATGGTCAGAATATGGGGATAATTAAAAAGTTGGACACGAGGATATGTTTAATTGTATGGGTTATTTTTTTTATGAAAATTGATGTTTGTCATTTTTTTTTTGTATCTTTACTTTGTACGAATGATTTTATTTAAATGTATTATCTCTTTTTTGTGTACTCATTATCAAGTTTTAATTCAGTTAAGTTGTTTCAAAAGGGTTTAAAGTTAATTCAATTCGATTGAAATAAAATTAAAATCCAAAAATTACATAATAATACGGCTAATCATAAAAATAATAAATATTAAAACATAATTAAACTACTAATATTATTAATCACTTATTAGGTGTAATAATTAAGGTTTGAACTATTCTGCCTTTGTGTTAAAATTGGTTTCTTCTATTCTGCACTATGTCCTCCTTTCAAAGTTCTAAGTACTTATTTTATACATGGTCCAATTTATCAAGATCCATCATAATGATGCGAAATTCTTCGTCTTCAGCTTGCTTAGCTATTTTTGCCGCATGTTCAGCTTGTTTTGCTGCAAACTCGGCTGATCTTTGTTCCATCTTGAATCTTGATTGTTCTTGGTAATGAGTATTGAAATTTTGTTGTTCTTTAATAATTATTCCCATCAGTTCCTCTTGGCCAGTAGATTTCTCTCTTCCTATTTTCTTCAATCATTTTGTTGTTTTTCCCCCATCTTACGGAGATATGTGTTCTCTATGTCTCCTATATTTGTGTCGTTACCGGACTCACCTTGAGTTGTTGGATGTTGTCCTTCCTCATCTTCCTCATTATTCTCATAATTGTCCAAATCATGCGTCGTATCGAATACAAAAGTCAATCGCCAATTTTATTTTTTATTTTTTATGACAATTGGGTAGCACTCTTCGTGCTTAATTTTATCCCATCATTGCATTCCTTGAACCGCTTGTTTACTTCTTCAAGCTGTTATTGTTTTTAAAAACAGTTCAGTTCATGCGCATGTAAATAATAGAAAATAATTGTTAAAAAATAAAGAATACTTGCCTTGTTTTCAGGACCCTATCCAGTATGATATTCACCTTCCACTTCTGCCTCTTTTACCGAGAACAACACTACTTCTTTACTTGTTCCCTGAAATTGTTTTTTCCACGAAGTTCAAGGCCGCTCTGGTTTCTTAGGTAATTGAAGTTCAATAGCATCTTTGATACGACTCCACAACGCCGCTTCTGATTGATCAGTTCCAACACCAGGATCTGGAGATATTGATAAATGAATTTTACACATCGTTAGACCTTCGATTGTTGAAAATTTTGGACCTCGTGCTACTCGTGGTGCCATTCTAAATGATTCAATGAAAATTTTCTAAATGATTTGAAAGACGAAATAATACTTCTTCTTCTTCTGATAGATAGATAGTAGTTGTGGGGAAATATTAAAGGAATTCATGTGTATGTATAGGTATACTAAATAAACCCTTTAACCTTTGAAATTTCCAACATTCAAAAATATCTTTCAAATTTTCCAACGTTCGAAAATGTCCAACGTTCAATTTTCTCAAACGTTCAAAATTTCCAACGTTCCAAACAATTTTCAAAACCGGTTTAAAAATGGTTGGATTACCAGACGGAGGTATAAATTTCGCTTAAGGTTAGGCGTGAGCATTATTCACGCTTGTATGGGCCGAACTTATATCTTACCCCTGAAAGAGGCGTTTGTATACACTTCGTCTGTGTGGGGCGGGCTTTAAATGCGCACTTGTAGTCACGCGAACATTTTACCTACGCCTCTTCAGGCGTACTTTATATCAATGCCTAGATGAATCGTAAATTATATGGACACCTCACCTACGACATGGGAAATATACATCCTCTTCAACTGGAACGTAAGTTAAATGCTCGCCTATTAACAAATGTATTTTTAAATTCCGCTCGACCAAATCTGGTTTTGGCCCAGCTTTCAGACCAAATATACTATAGTTTTTAGTTTCACTCTAGTTTTTAGTCTTTAGCCCTTTCGACTGTGATTAATTTATGGACCAAATATTTGGTTTTGGTTGTCCAATGTGGTTGCTCTTACGGACCGCTTCCTAAATGCTATTTATCCTTCAGTGTTTATTTACATCACCTTAAATTCTATAAGCAAATAGTGGTTTGATAAATTGTTGAATCTTTTGATTCTGATTTTTCCATTTGCATTACTATCGAAGAGTTTATAGATGGCTCAAAAATTCTTAAAAGACTTGGGTCTTGGATATGTAAGGATTCATACTTGATTCAATGATTGTATGTTGTTTTCGGAAACAACATTTGCACTTGGATAACTACCTGATATGTGGTATTTATATGGGAAGTATGGTTAACGGGAGACCACGAGTCAGATATTAGTTTCACGAGAAAACTTAAAGGTGTTCCCGAAAAGACATTACTATACTTTTCCTTGAATCCAATAATTCAAATATTATTTATGTCTTTAGGGGCCGCTTCTTAAATGAGATAACAGCTGGCGAAAGGTGTTATTGGTGGGAATTAAAGCATCCAATAAATCCAGTTAATTGG
Organism: Papaver bracteatum; assembly: GCA_023529315.1. Classification (NCBI taxonomy): domain Eukaryota; kingdom Viridiplantae; phylum Streptophyta; class Magnoliopsida; order Ranunculales; family Papaveraceae; genus Papaver; species Papaver bracteatum. The sequence continues at coordinate 2,779,586 of JAJJWX010001098.1, read as the reverse complement.
AAAAGCTTTCATGAGCATACTTTTGACCGACCCTCGCAAAATCAGATTTACTTTGGCAAGTGAAGGGACTAAACTTGTAGAAATATGAGAAAACATTCATAGTACATGGTTGTTCTTTCTAATTAACTACAACTTACCACTATGGATGTATAAAATACTACAATTTATTTCAATCTTTGATAATTCTTAGACCTAAGTATTTATTTCATAGCTTTGACATGTATATTTTAAAAGAGATCATAAGTGGTGTATAAAAAATAACCAATGATGCGATTTTTCGGACACCCTCTTTCTTGGCGATTTTTTCCAAATTTTTCAAGCTCAGCCTCTCAATCGTTTCAATCTTGATTGAATCATTTTGAGAGTGTACTAATCGAACTTCTCCGCTATCTAAGGACGGATCTTTGATCCTTCCCCTTAGGGCCGGGATTTATTGGTTAGTGGAGCTTGATAGAATCGCTTTTAGGTTTTTTTTTTTAGGGTTTTTGTTTTTATTTTCTTGGTTCAATGATTACAGGAAGATCCGAAGAAAGAATTTCTAGGATGAGAAACAGGAATTCAACGAGAGTAGAAGATAGCTCTATACTGCAAAGTAAGAACTCATATGGAATTGGCACAAAGGATCCCGAAGGTAGAATTTTTTAATTAGAAAGGAAATCCTTCATGATTGAAATTGAGTACTTTGGAAGTACCAAAACAGTTAAGATTACAGAGAGAGGGAGGAGAGGGTATAGAGCATGGCTAGCATTTCATCCACACATGATTCAATGGCTGAAGAACACACTGGATAACATTATAGAGGAAGGTACGGATGAAGTTCAGTGGAAAGAAAGGGTAGGAGAAGACGTATATCTTGCTCAAATTCAGGAAAACAGTGAAGGTGTATACCTGAGTATCAAGATTTTGAAGAGGAGTAGAAGGAAAATCTTTCAGTATTTGCTTTCCCTGTGGTGAAAGTAACCATTGTTAGCTTGCTCTATCTGAAGTACTGAATTACTATATACCCAGGAAGGTGGCAATGGGATCAGTTGGCAATTTACAATCTGCAGGTGAATATTCGTATCTAGAGAAACAGGGAGATCAAAGGGGCATAGTTAAAATATCTAAAAACATAGGCTGGGGTAAGGTGGCTGTTATGATCAAAAAGAGACTTGGCCGGAGCAGTTACCTGAAGATGGATGAAGTAAATAAGCTTACTGCAACAGTCCAGTTAGAGGTTGCAGAATGAAGAAGACTTTGGAGGCCTGAAAATTGGGAGGAAGATGATATTATCATTAAAATCTACAAGTGGCAGGGGGAGCAATTGGAAAATCTACCAACTAAGAATAACAAAGAAGTTGAGGCTCAGGTAAAACGCACACATGCGAAGAATGAAATTACAATAATCCATGTGGATTATCTCACAAAAACTGAAAAGTGGATGAAAGTGAGAGGGTTACCTTTAATACTATGGAACAAGCAAAACTTCATGACTATCTGCAAAAAGCTAGGGGGATTGGTGACTATCTGTACGGAAACAATTTTCGCTAAACTTGGAGCAAAGGTCAGTTTCTTTAGAGTTGCAGTTGCTGGAGATTTGCACAGGATACCGGTTGTGGTGGAAACTGAATTAGGAGGTTAAAAAATTGTTTTGACTGTTCAATGGGATGTTAACTACTCCCCTACAGTCGAGATATTATAAGAAGAGTATTCTAAGAAACTAGAAGAGTTCGAGGAAAGATTGATGAAGAATGTTGATCGGCATGAAGGAGATAACGTTAGGAACATAATCCATGCAAGGGAAAATTTAAGTGAAGATGCTAACATTTCACCACAGCTTGGCTCTGGCCTGCATGTTATTGAGGAGAAAGAAGGAAGCTGGATTTTTGTGCCTAGGTTCAGAAGACAGGGAAGTTTGAGCCTACATACTAATACGGAATCAAATCCGAACACAGGTAATGGATCGAGGTACTCACTTATTCAGAACGTGGGAGAGTCAGGTGAAGAGAGCACTGAAAATAATTCCTATAGTGCACAGTCGAACAGGAAGGAGTTGGAAGATGAGGTAGTTAAAAATTTAGAGGAGGTGCAACATAACAATGAAACAGCTGAGGAATAATTGATTGAAAAAATAGTAAACTCTCTTGTGCAGGTAGCATGTAGTTACGGAAGTATAATCCAAGTACAGAGAGACACATTGAAAGAAAAAAAACATGACCAAACTAGTGACAGACTACAGATTGCGGTTTCATAACAGTAGCGAGGCTGTTGATGATAACCAAAATTATGGAACGTCTTACATGGGTGAGGGTGAAGCACCTGGGCATGAGGAGGAGGTGAAATCTCGGCATGGTGGAGAAGAAAGTGAAAATTGTGTGGAGGACATCAGATCAGCAAGGGAAGAAACCATTTCAAATGGATTTTAAAATTTTATGTTGGAATATAAGAGGAATAAATGATTTTGATAAGCAGATTTCAGTTAAGAATGTGATTGCTTCACAGAAAAGTGCGGTTTTCTTACTTCAAGAGACAAAAATGCAGTACATTTCCGATGATTTTGTCAGTCAGTTGTGGTATGACGATAATTTTGGATGGAATTATATCCCTTCGGTAGGCAGTAGTGGTGGATTATTGTGTATTTGGGATAGTAGCCGGTTCGGGAAACTGAATGAGAGGATTGGATACAACAACATCACTACTCTCTTTTTGACTAGGATAAATGGTTTTCAGTGGGCGGTGACGAATGCATATAGTCCGTGTGACTATAATTTGAGAACTGAGTTCTGGAATGATATGGTAGCAGCGAGAGATTGGTGGAACGGTCCTTGGTGTATTGCTGGGGATATGAACGCTGTAAGGTCAAATGCAGAAAGGAATAGAGGCGACGATGATAGTCGAAATAAAGGATTGCTTAACAACTTTATTTTGGAGCAAGAGTTGTTTGATCAACCGTTGGTAGGATGAGCTTTTACATGGTCAAATAATCATTCTAACCCTCTTTTATGCAGGTTAGATAGATTTCTTTTCAGTCACGACTTTGAGGAAGCTTTTCTGAATGCTCTTCAAATTGTACTGACGAGAACAACTTCATACCATAATCCCATTTTAGTGCTTACGGAACGTTCATTGCCATCCAAGCCTTACTTCAAGATTGATAGGATGTGGGTTAAGCACAAGGATTTTGTGAGGAAGGTACAGCAGTGGTGGGAAGCTATGACTTTTCATGGTAGTGCGAGTACTACTTTTTTCCTCAAACTTCAAAATTTAAAGCACATGATCAAACCATGGAGTATTCAGGAATTTGGTTCAATTGCTAGAGATAAAAAGGCCCTTGCTGGCAGAATTCATGAGTTGAATATTCAAGAGGAAGATGGGACGTTACCTCAAAATCAGTTGGAAGAAAGGATTCAATGCAAGTTACAGTTGCGAAATTTAAAAGCTATGGAGGCTCGTAAATGGAAGTTGCGGGCGAAGCAGAATGATTTTAGGTGGGAAGATTCCAACACCAAATATTTTCATAGCATTGCTAGTGCAAGAAGGAAGCGAAACACAATAGCAAAACTTCAAGTTAGAGGGGTTGATTGTTTTGATCAAGGTATTATCAAAGAAGAAATAAGGAATTTTTACATCAATTTATTTACTCAACAGAATGAGCTGCACTCGGGTATGGAAAATCTTTATTTCCCTACAATCAAAGAAGAGGACAAACTTTGGCTTGAGAGGTATTTCTCAGAGGAGGAAGTTTGGGGAGTTTTTAAGCAGATGGGATGTAATAAGGCACCTGGTCCAGATGGGTTTACGGCTGAATTTTTCAAGAGTTGTTGGGGTGTTTTGAAAGATGATCTTATGAATCTTATCAAGGATTTCCACAGATACGGTGCTATTGATTGGAGGTTTAATTGTTCATTCATCACCTTAATTCCGAAGAAAGAAGATTCTTGTACTCCTAAAGATTTTCGACCGTTAAGTCTAATTGGCAGTGTGTACAAAATTCTGTCTAAATTACTTGCAGGTAGATTGAAGAAAGTGATGCCCGATATTATTTCTGATTTCCAGGGAGCTTTCATTCATGGCAAACAAATTCTCGATAGAGTGCTTATTGCAAATGAGTGTGTGGATAGTAGGTTGAAAGCTAATAAGCCTGGGATTTTCTGTAAGATTGACATGGAGAAGGCTTTTGATAATGTTTATTGGCAGTCTCTATTTACAATCTTAAAAAAACATGATTTTGGCGACAAATGGATCTCTTGGATTAGTTGGTGTGTAACTTCTTCGAATTTGTCTGTCTTGGTGAATGGTAGTTCGACGGAGAAGTTTAAACCGAGTAATGGGTTACGTCAAGGCGATTCGTTATCACCTTATTTGTTCTTATTGGTGGTGGAGGTTCTTTCTAAACTGATCAATGATGCAGTGGTGAGAGGACAACTCTCGGGTTTTCAAGTGGTGGAACATGGAACAATTATATCTCACCTTCAATTTGCGGATGACACGTTGATTTTTATAGATGCAAACGTGGAAGAAGTTAGGATACTTTTAATAATTTTGGCGGTTTTCGAAACGATCACTGGCCTGAAGTTAAATTTGGAAAAATCTACTATGATTAGTGTGGATGCAGATAATGTAATTGATGTTCTAAATAGAGAGCTTGGTTGCAAGTCGGAAAAGCTTCCTTTCACTTATCTCGGTATGCCCATAGGGGCTCATTGGCGTAGTACCTCAGTTTGGGAGCATGTTTTGGCAAGAATGGAGCAAAAGTTAGCAACATGGAAGAAGAGGAAGTTAAATAGAGCAGGTAGACTCGTTCTTATTAAGAGTTGTCTTGCTAGTTTACCAATTTATTACTTGTCTCTCTTTCATTTTCCGGTTAGTGTGGAGAAACGAATGGTTAGAATCATGCGTAATTTCTAATGGGGAGCAGGGGAAGGAAGAAGAAAGTTAGTTTGGGTGGCTTGGACAAAGATTTGTTTTCCGAAAGATAATGGGGGATTAGATGTGAGAAACTTAAGGTTAATCAATCGGGAGTTGTTGATTAAGTGGATATGGAGGTACTCGAAAAGCAGAAATCCTTTATGGAAAAAGATAGTGCAAGAGAAGTTTAATCAGAATAGTGATTTACTAATGCCGGATGTTGACTCTACTTCCCAATGCAGAAGTCTCTGGAAGAACGTGGTGAATATGGTTCCTATGGTTCAGAACATGGTTCAGTTTACAGATAATAACGGTAACGGAATCAGATTTTGGAAGGATAAATGGCTTGATGGAGGTTGTTTGAAAGATATTTTTCCGGAGGTGTTTAAGGTAGTGAAAGATAAAGATGCCACTATAGCAAACATGATTAGAAGTAACAGATGGGAGTGTATTTTTAAGAGAACTTTGAATGCCAACGAGCAGCTAGAATGGGATCTTCTTAGGAGTGATGTTCGTATCCCAATTATTGTGAAAGGTGGAGATGAGTTGTCTATTATGGAGAATTTTAGCACGGCAAAATTCTATGAGACTCTAGTTGGACAGTTGGAGGCGTGCATTTTTTCGAAGCATCTATGGAAGAATATTATTCCTCATAAGGTCAGTTTTATTATTTGGGCTTACTTTCATAATTCTCTTCCAACTAGGGACATATTAAAGCATAGAGGAATGGAGATTGAAAGTGATTTGTGTGTTCTCTGTAATACTGATAGAGAAACAACAGATCATATGTTCTTGCATTGTCCTTATTATTTTGAGGTTTGGAACTACTTCATTAAAGCCTTTCGGATTTCGTGGCCAATGCCGAAATCACTATTTGATTTGTTTAAAGCTTGGACTACTAATGTTTTGAGAGGTAGAGGTAAATCAGTATGGGGGATTATCCACTATGATATTTGTTGGAGACTGTGGAAGGAAAGGAACGGGAGAGTTTTTGGAGATAGAAAGAAGGAGGCTACTGAGATTATTGATCTTATTAAACAGCTTGTAGTTGTTTGGTCTTGTGATTCTGATACTTTTTAGTTTGTCTCTCCTAGTCTCATTTGGAGTAATTGGGAGACTCTTATGTCTGTGTAACTCCCTTTACTTTTTGTAAAGGTTTTTTCTTTTTAATATAACCTTTTTCTTCGAATTTTTTTTTTCTTAGACCTAAGTCATTGATGTGTACTTGTATATACTAATAGAGGATTAAATAATTTATGGGATGAGGTGTTTATGTGTCCGATACTTCAAAGAAACAGAATTATTAGTGCAGGGTACCTTTGCTTAGGATAATTAATAATTTCTTTGCACTTTCCATTTTATGTGTATGGAGTACCATAGGGAAATATGCATCCCCTTGATGCAATAATGGCTCATGCTCACTTCGATTTCCAAATTGAGGTAAACTACTTCTGAATCAGGGAGATACCATTTTCTGAATTATCGTCGTCATCCTTGACGAAGTCTCAACCTCAACCATAACACATGACGTTGAGGACCGTTACTTATATTTATTGCAAATGAAATAGATAGTATAATTATATAATTAATACCAACTTAAGTTTGGAAAGTATGGGGACCATCGAGGTATGAAAAAAAAAAAAACCCTTCGAGCACAATTGGAAGAAGATTACCGTTTTTCATGAATTATTGTACATGAGAACAATCATGGTGTTTCATACTATTAAGGATACCGAGATGAAAATTTTCGACATTCTATTGGAAAAAGTTATGAAAGCCGATGAGAATACAAAAACAATCTCAAGGCCAGATTTGATGTATATGTTATTAAAAATTTCATAATTTACTATAATTTAGTGTTAAATCCGTACTATCATTTGATAAATTTCATGTGTATTACCTTGTATTACTCTTGTTTTCAATTTTATATCTCATATATATTAGGTAGATCATCCAAAAATTATGAAAATGGGTCTAAAAGTACCAATGAAGTGAACAAGGATCAAAGACCAAGTGAAACGACTAAATTTCTGTTGCTCGAAATCCCTGTAAAACTTGTTCAAATCCAGGAATTTCTACCTTCATATTTTAGAGAATTAAAAGAGTTAGAGCATTGCTTGGTTGAACCCACTGGCATTGGTATGTTAATTCAGTTGTCAAATTTAGATGCAAAAATACATTCTTGATTTAGTCTCCTAAGTCAGTTTCAGACCAGATTAGGTTTAAGAAGTAGAGTAAGGAATCAAAGCTATCCTAGAAGTCAAAAAATTGAAGACTCACGATGACATATATGGAGATCTTCATTAAAGGTTAGTAATGAATACTTGATTTTGTTTTTATTCTACCTCTCTATCTATCGAAACAAAGTGCTCACTCTTTGGAACAAAACCTATGACAGTAAATATACTTTTGTATATACATCGAAGGAGTTTTGAGCCTAAGATATTAATGACAATAACCACTGACTTTAGAAAAGGTCTCCATGTTATAGTGAATGAAAATACGAAACCCAGCTAGCCAAGATTACTCAATCCGAGTTATAACGAAGAAGTTATAAGTGATTTATTAAAGCAACAATCATGATGTGTAGCTAAGGTTGATCTCGTGAATAAGAAATTGTACACAAACTTTTAACAACAGTTCGCAAACTAAAATTGTAGATACGTGACTAAAGGCTTATTTTAGTCAAGTACTGGGTGTTTCCTTTCATAGGAAAGTTATCTTTGTTTCCAAGCAACCTAGCTTGATCATTTAGAATAAATAGAGGTTTCCTATAACTACACAAACCATCCTTGGAAATTTTTGTTGTGTTGCATAAGGTCATTTTCAACATATTTGTTCTTCACGAACAAGATTGTGATTCTAAAAGACTTTACTTGGTGATCATAAAGCACATGCAAGCTATCTTCTTTGATAGTTATAGAACCTGTATCTAGGATTTTTTTAATAAATGCTAGATTTGATAGATCAAGTTATCTCTAGATAATTTCTAGGTGATCTTTTGAAATATATTATTAGGTTACGAAACGTGTAAACCCTAATTGTTAGGGAGCATATTCTAAATAGAATTGAGGTTTTGTTAGAAGATTCAGACAATTATCATCAAAAAAAAATATATTGTTCCGCTAAAAGATTTAGAAGAACAATTCCCGAAGAGAATCTTTGTTTTGCTAGGAGTTTTTATAGATGCACGAATACAACTGAAGCAGGTAGTACTTCTAGGTCCGAAATTAAATAGTATACAATTGTTATAACATCTTAAATCAGTGTGTGTTCAATATGGACTAGGTCCCAAAAAAATTCTACAAGATTGTAGTTTCCTATTTAACAATTTTTTTTGGTGTCTATGTTATTTCTTTTCTGCATTATATTATTTTATCTGAATAATTGAAATATTACAGGTTGTACGATGTTAACCCTAGATGTATTAACTCAACTCTAAAGAACCTATAAGACTTGTTCTTGTTGAATTCGTATCTTGAAATATATATATTACAATACTTGTAATTGTTGGAATTTGGATCGTGAACAGTTCGATTAATCATTAAATAACAATTAATCAACTTGTTACCAAAACTTGATCGATTGTTTGGTTCGTAAACCAAAAAAGAAGATCTAAGAAACTTAAAAAATGTTAAAATGAAGACCACGAAGAGAAATTGAAAATGAAAACTAAAGATAGATGAGCAACAAATTTTAAAAATATGTAAAGAATAAAAGAAATAAAGGATATCGGTCTCTTATCTGCTTTAAATATCTAAATATCTTGCCCTTCTTTGTGCCCTTCTGATAAAAATTAATTTCAAAAATTATGAGTGTGCGGGAAATTTTCGTCTTGAAAAAAGTTGCGCGCTTGAAGTTTTCCCTATGTGGTTATTAGGTAAAAAAATACGAAAAAATAATAATATGATAGTAACCCAAATTGGAATATCCATAAAAGAGTCCAAACTAAAAAAAGAATGATTTTTTTGGGACTACTTTGTGATAGAAATGTCCTTCCTACATTATAAGGGGTGTCCTAAAATATTAGGGAAGACTAATCTGCCCTTATTCTAATTAAGGTTATATAACTAACCCCCCACTAATTAAAACCTAAATTAAAACTTAAAATCAGTTTCAAAACTGATTATTTTTCTTTTCCTCCTCTTCTCTTCTTTTCCCCCTCTTCTTCTTCTTCGTAGACATCGACGTTAATCGTCGATTCGAAAAAAAATCATCGTCGATTAATCAATCTTTATAAAAAATGCGTACCAAGCAAACACCCAAACTTCCAGGATTGAGTCCGGGACTCCCACATATAGTGAATCTCCCAAAACAATTGCTAATTCATAAACAACTTGAACCACCGTTTAGAGGAAAAATCAATCATCAAACAACAACCAATAAGTCCGATTCAAGTGAAATGCAAATCCGCGGGTAGTTTCCTTCATACCCATTCTTTTGAATTCGTTATTTGTTGAAGAAATCGATTATAAATCATGAAAACTCATTGAAAATGGTGGTTACTGTGTAGATTTCGGTTAGGAGATTTTTGTGTAACCTTATATTTTTCTAACCGAACTTCCAAAAATAAGAACAATTCGGTTAGTTCGACTACTACCTGGTGACCGAACTACATAGTTCGGTGTGCTTGCAAAGAAAACTTTCCTAACCGAACTCAGTGTTTCCTTAGAAAGAATAAGTTCGGTTTGGTCGAATTTATTTTTTGCTAATCAAACTTTTGAAATATTTGGTTCTGTTACGTCTCTATTTTTATCAGGTAACTGAACTATTGTTTGTTAACTCCAGATGTTGTGTTTGCTTCATTCTTTAGTTCTATTTGATTTGATAACACAATATTCTCTTATGTTTAGCTAATACTTTGGTTTTTGTTTTTTAGGAACAAAGGAAAAAGATTGAAACTACACCTAGATGAGGATTTGAAAACTCCCACCCCTCGTGGAGAAAAACATTTATATTTCTGAAACCGTGGTGCCAAAAATGCTAAACATGGAGGGGCATCGTTACCGGAAGTGAACTAAGAGAATGTTTGTAAGGTAATCCAAGATGTTAATCAAGAGGTGATGGAGAATACAATTGATTATGTTATTGAAGAAGAAAATGATGATGAAGAAGAGCAAGGAAATAAAAAAGCTGAACAACAAAGAGAACACGTAGAAAATGTAAAGGAAGAAGAAGTAGGACAGGGCAAAGAAGGATAATGACAAGAGTAAGACTTGGATGAGGAGGTAGAGGTTAAAGAGGAGGCAGAGGAGGGAGAGGAGGAAGAGTAGGAATAGTAGGAAGAGGAAGGAGAGGATGGATGAAGAGGATGGAGAGGAGGAAGAGGACGGAGAGCAAGAAATTGTTCCCGTTAAAGAGAAAAAAGAAGCCGAAGACACCTAGTGCTAGATACTCACACATTCCCCCTGCTAATTTGTGTTTGTTACCAGTGAACCCAACTTATGGTAATCCAAATGATGGAGGGGCAACATTGTTTGGCTACAAACACTCATGGGCTGCGAAGATCTATGCGACAAAGGTATTATTTAAGTTAACCCTTAACTAACAAAACTATTTATTTATTTTGGGACCTGTTTCGTCAAGTATTAATAGTGTTATGTTATTTTCGTAGGATCATAATGATGCATTTCGTCTTATTAAACGTCAAAAGGCGCCCAAATGAGATCTTTATTTGGAGTGCGACAAGTTTGTAGCGAAGGTTAAAGAATGTGTGTTATGGAGAGATATTGAGCACGCACATGTGGAATTTGATGTTGTTGTCATATCCGCATTTCTCGAGAGGCATTATCCCGAGACATATATAATGCATCTTCAATTTGGCGAGATGGAAATTACTCCCGATGATTGCCAAAATATCAACGTCTTACAAGTGGAAGGTAAATGTCTTCGAGAAGACTACAACCCCTCGATGAGTTATCAAGCTCTTAAAGAATTGGCTCTAAAATGTCTTGGATGGGATGCAAGAAAATCTCAATATGAGTTTAGACGTTCTGTGAGGTCCCCTAAACGTGGCGATGAATATAATGCATATGAGGCAAATGGAGCATTGGAGAAAAAGATGAAAAAAATTAAAGTTGGTAAAGTTGAAGGCCGCATTTGGAGGGACAAAAAATAAGGTGTGGAAAGGAAAGTTGGTGATGGAAAGGAGACCCTTAGGCATTATATCACTGCTTATTGGTTATATCATCTAGGAACTGTTATTTTCCCCGAAACTTCTGGAAATAAGGTGGATGCACATTATCTACAGCTTTTGGAGGATCTCGAACATCAATAAATACTCTTGGGCCACTGGGGTGCTTGCTTTTGTTATGGGAGAAATGAGCAAAGGGTCGAGGATTAAGACGAATCAAATTGGAGGCTACTTAACTCTTGTTCAGGTGACCTTCTACATTGATAATTATCAAATTATCCACCAAATGTTTCTCCTTCCAATTCAATTTTCATGAATGTGGTTAATATTTTCCTATTTTCGCATAGGTTTGGATTTACGACCACTTCCATTCATTGGGATTGGCTAAGGAAAATAAACCTTATCCCTATGAAGAACCTACAACAGGAAAATGGTTATTTTTGGACGCACAAAAGAAGTCTAAAGAAGAGCAGTTGACTTCGTTGAGGGAGAAATTGGATAAACTTACGGTGAACGATGTGGTATTTCACCCATATGCCATACCCCATGATGTGCATGTAGATGAAGACGATATTAATGGTTTCTCTACCGTCACGCCTTACTATGGACCAATTTGGTATCCTAACGGCTACGCAATATATAATCCAAGGAGAATACTAAGACAAATTTGTTGCGTCCAAAGGGATCCCAATGCGGAGAATGAAAATTTCACTTTGTAGGTTGAAGGAACAAAGAACACTGAGAAATATTTTATTCCAAAACATGAGCCAACTCCTGCGGTAGCACATTGGAATGCACTTGGTACCTACTACTTACCAAGAGGTGATTGTGTACCTTGTGGGGAAGATGTAAATGCATGTGAGGAAGATTATATGGAGTATTATGAAGAAATTAGTCATCCTTTTGTGATAAATAAAGAACAACAAGCTAAGACTGATGCGGCGAAAGCGAAGGCAAAGGAGAGGGAGGCTAAGTGAGCTCAGAAGGAGATGCCTATTTGTGGAGAAGAAGCAAAAAGGTTATGGGATAATGTGGTAAGAAAATTTCTTTGTTTTATACCTTTGGATTGTTTAAAAGTATTGAAAATATATTTTCTTATGCTTAAAATTGGAATTAGGTGCTGAAGTTTTCGAAATTGTTGAAGAAATGGATGGCTAAAATCAAAACTGGAGAGCCGATGTTGACTAAGAACAAACTGCCTACTACAAGGAGTGGGAGGGTCTTATAACTAAAAGAATGGTGGAGCCAAGTAGGACTAAGCAACTGAAGAGGGTTCGACAACAAGGTGAAGGTTCGAGTTGCGCTGTCGAGGAAACTGGTGGAGGATATGAAACCCCAAGTGATGAGAAAGTTCGACCTATAACTCGTGGTAAACAAGGAGGTGGTAAAAGGGGTCGACAACAAGGAGAAGGTTCAAGTCGCGTTGTGGAGGAAACCGTTCGTAGAGATGATACCACAAGTGATGAGGAAGTTCGACCTAAAACTCGTGGTAAACAAGGAGGTGGTAAGAGGGGTCATAAAAGTGGTCGTTAGTGATTTCGTATGATTTTAGTTTCAAAAAACATCTTGGTTATGGATTTCGTATGCTTTAATTTGGTATGTTTGTGTGTTTTAAACAATTACTTAAGGATTTTGTAGTTTGGTATGTATAACACTTTTATATTTGTTTTAGATTATGTTTTCAATTTTAATTAGGTTTGTGTTTTCAATTTTATAAGCCTGAAATGTTGAATACAGTATGTTTTTCGGCAACCTGTAATTTTTACACAGCTCACCGAACTTAAAGTTCGGTAACCTGTGTCAAATTCTAGGTCACCGAACTTAAATTTAGGTGACCTACTGAATCTTACCATATTGCCGAAGATTGAGTTCTGTAAGGTCACAATATTTTCACTGGTTACCAAACAAATCCTTTATCATAAAAGCTGAAGATATCAGTTCGGTTACCATACCATATTTTTTAGGTAACCGAAATCTTCTCTGGAGACTCAAATTTTTTCCATTGCACATGTTGGAAAACTCATTCTCTTGATGTATAAATCATATAAACCAACTCTTAGGTTTGTTTTGGAGTGTGTTTTGTATCACATATATGTTCAGTTTGTCTATGAGCCTTTACAAAAAAGTTCTGTTACCTCATGTATTTATCTTGCAGCCGAACGTTTTGTTCGGTTAGCTCGCAAGTTTTTGTTTACTAACCGAAATCTTCTCTGGAGACTCAAAATTTTTCCATTGCACATGTTGGAAAACTCATTCCCTTGATGTAGAAATCACATAAACCAACTCTTAGGTTTGTTTTGGAGTGTGTTTTGTATAACATATATGTTTAGTTTGTCTGTGATCATTCACAAAAAAGTTCGGTTACCTAATGTATTTATCTTGCAACCGAATTTTTGGTTCGGTTACGTCGCAAGTTTTTATTTCCTAACCGAACGTATAATTTTGAAATTAAAATTTACTTTATCTGACAGAAATATAGTACATAATTTTGAAATTACAATGTAATATAAAGTAACGGCTAATTTTATAGCCGTTATACACCAAAGTGGTATACAAATGGCTCTCATAGTTAACATTTTGTTTTTAAATCTTCTAAAAATGGCACCTACTAGTCCCAAATTTAATCTAGTTGAAGATCTTTCTCTTTGCAGAAACTACATATTATACTATCCAAAGAGGGGTGAAGAACGAAGAATGAATGGTATTATGAGTCAGAGTTATTGGGGGAAAATTCATGAGAAATTCTGCTCCGACACAACAAACCCTTATAACCATGATCATATAGCTTTATTCATTCGATTTGGAAAGATTAGAGATAGATTTGTAGAATTTATGGCTTTATTTCGTATTGTAAGGCGGTATCGACTTAGGGGAGGATTCGACGAAATCATTTTAACATCAAAAAACGAATGGCGAAGATGGAAGACAAAGGATTTAAAATATGAATATCATTTCCGCCTCCTTAAAGACTTCTTCATAACGCATTTCGGATATTAAATTTTATGTAATTTTATATTGGAAAGTCCTGTAAAAGTTCGGCATTGTCCTGTAATTTCGTTTCCTAACCGAACTTCTGTCTCGTACAGTTCGGCTTTGTCTTGTAATTTCATTTCCTAACCGAGCCTCAATGTCAAATTCAGCAGTTTATATGTTATTTTGAACTATAGTTCGGCAACCTGGTAATATTCATCGACGTAACCAAACTTAGTGTTCGGCTACCTAAAATATTTAAGAATCTAACCGAACTATTAGCTGGCAACACCATAAAATACTAACATTTACTCAATAATTAATACCACTCTTCAAAAAACATAGTATTCCATTCATAAGCATAGTTAGTTCCATTACATGTGTCATTTAATCATCCTCAAGTGAAATTTGACCTTCATGTACAATTTCTTCGGACTTCTTTAAAGCATTCCACATCTTCATGTTATGCTCATACATGATACACCAACCCAACATTCTATCCGGATAAAATGCAGGCCAATAAGAGGTTGCACATATTGGAGGCAATGGACAATCGTGTTTTAAACGGAGGCCTATAAAGTGGTTGTTGTTAATCAATGCCATCACACATCTCCTTCATTTGAGTTGTTCGACGCATAGGGTTGTTTTTGGGGTGAAGGTGAAACTAGCACATTTTGAGAAACAATGAACCACACAATTGAATGCCTAGGAAATTAAGTGTCCACATATAGGAATGCTCATCCAATAATCCCCTGTGATCGGTTAGCCCCCATGAAGACGACGTTGATACCTAAAAAATTTCTCATTGATACTACCCTCCCCATCGCACAACATTGTCTTGTAAAATGCGGATTCTCCTTTAGTTTGGACAACAACCTTTGCCTTATATGATTAATGGCACACCAATTATTTCTATTGGCACCTTCGATGAAAGGCCCAAGTTGTTGATTGACAATATGAAAACAACAATTACCATCCGGAGGAACGTCGTCGGTGGATATAATGTATTCTCTAATGTGTAGAGGTAGCTCATTCAAATAGTATTTATTTGGAGCCTCAAGCTTCACATCTAGGGAAGATGGTTGAATGGGGCACATTGGAGACTTAAGCTTCACGTCACCGGAAGATGGTTGGCTTGGTTTTCTTCAAAACTCCATCACTTGTTTCTCCTTTCTCCTCAATACTCCTATCTCGTTTCTTGGTTTTCTTCAAGTACATTGTCGCGGTATACTCATGGCCACAAGGATCTCTAGTATTTGCGTTTTGCTCACTTTTCTTCTTACGTAACACCTTTGCATATTATCTGAGTTTCTTTTTTGCTTGGTCTACCTTTGTGTTTTCCTTTGCCGGTTCATAGACACTCTCTTGCGTTTGTGGATATATGATTTTCCTCATGTCATCCCAAAAGATTTGTTTTTGGAGCTTGTTCATGCCACGATACATCTCTAGTACGGTTCTACCCATTTCGTTATCACCAAACTCTTCTTCGGCCTCTTGTCCCTTTGGAGGAGGGATGAAACTTAGATGCTTCCAAAATGGATCAATTTATCTTAAAGGGATTACGCCATGCTCGTAGTTGATTATCATATGGCGACAAGTGTGTCCCATAGACTTCTTCATGTTACATACACACACCTCATCCGCCGAGGTTTCCCACTTATCCATCAGCTCTACTTCTATAATCAACAACTTCATACATTTCCGAGATACGTTGTAATGGATTCCCTTGAACAGTGGGTGGTCGACATATTTTCCGTTCATTTTGAATATACAGCTTTTTTGGAACTTCTCTTTAATTATATCAATGTCGCGCTTGAAGTAATTTTCCATAGCGTTCCACACAGTTACGAAATTATCAACACATCCAAAGAGATTCTTCTTCAACCGGTAGTGAGCCGACTCTATTAAACTTGTCGCTTAATTTCCCAAGTGTTTATATTGGTTGGTAAAGGCATAAACAAACCTCTCTTTGTGTGGTTCCAACCATTGGCGAAGAACATACGATACAACATCGGGGTAATCGGGAGTATCCCAATGGGCGATAAACTCCGCAAGATTTCGATAATACTCTTCCTAGGTAAGGGGCCAACACAATGATTCCCATTCACCATTGAATGCAAGCCATTTAGCGAAATTTATATCGTATTGTTTTTCAACTTTCTCTTTTGCATACGCTCGTTCATGTTCCGGTAGCATCTTAATCTCTTCATATCCTTTTTTCTTGGGTGGACAAATAATTGGATTGCACCTATTCATAAAATTACACCATATATGGAACGTACAAAGCATATTATGTGCTAGTGGGAACACTTCCTCTATTGCATTCATCAATGCGACATCATTATCCGTCACTATAACCCCGGGGATATCATCACCTCGGAAGATTGCCTTAACTTGTTGTAGTGCCCAAATGTAACTAGGTTCTTGCTCGTCCCTTAAGAAACAAAACGCCATGGTAAACGGTGACTTCGTCGAAGTACGCCCAACAATATTCAACAATGGAATCTCGTACTTGTTCGTCTTATAAGTGCAATATATTATTAGAACTTCATGAAAGCATTGAGCCAATTGAACACTAGTTGGATGCGCAATGAATAGTTGTGTTATCTATCCGTCCGAATCCACATCCTTTTGAACCGCGTTGTATTTCTCTTTGGCCAAAAAAAATAATAATTGTTGCATCACTTGTCTATCGATCCATTCTTTCTTTCCAATTATCTCAATTTCATTGTAAATGGTGTACAAAGATGAGTGGTTATCCTTATTATCCTCCTTTTGCATTTGGAGCATTTGAACCGGTGTAAGAGCAATTTTCCTCATATTAGCTACCTTGTCCATCTCTTGAGGAGTTAGCTTGGCCGCCATGAATTGTCCTTCAAGATGCTCTGGACGAGGGTGGTTATGACGAACTTCCATAACCCTATAGATAACCCATCCATTCAATTCTTCGTTGTAATTAAATGCAAGCTTGAATGGGAATTTTATCTTCATTGAGAAGGTTTTGTTTTTCCTATTTGTCTTTCCTTTATAAACATAATCCTTCCTCTTGTGGCTTTAATCGGGATCACCGCTTCTCTCACAAACCATTTCAAAGCGATTATTGCTTTGTCTTCCATTCAATACTAATACACACATGTCTTTTTGTGCATGTTGTCTAGCCCAACTCTTTGCATCTTCCGGATTTGTGATAACCAGGTCATTCATGTAGTGATGGGATGTGTCAGCGTACAAAATACCAACTGGGAAAGGTTGGTTTTGCATTGGTTCTATTGGATCACATGGAACCTAAAAGTAATAGCACAACGTCAATACCATAAACAAGAAACACTTACAAGTTCGGTAATGTAAAAAAAATTATCGACCCTACCGAACAGAGAGTTTGGTTATGTAGTTTCCAGGAAAAATTTGGGGCCTTACCGAACTCGATCTTTATATTTTATATGCAAAAGTTCGGCCATGAAAATTAAAAACTCGACTGAACCGAACATATAAGTTCGGTTAGAAACGTTGTATATATGATTATGCGATCTTGCCGAACAAAAAGTTCAGTTACAAAGGGATTAAACTCGACTAAACCGAACTATAAACTGTAAAGTCTATAAAAATAGTACGATTATATCTTCTGGAAAAACATAACCGAACTCTAGAAAACCACCATTAATATGTAGTTCGGTTACCCGCGTCTGCAAGATTTAGTAACCGAACTACACCTTCAGAAACGTTCGGTTACCAATGTTGTTAAATTTGGTAACCGAACTAGGTTGACCTAGCCGAAATTGTTTCCTTAAATTTTGAGTTTGGCCAATTTTTTGCACAATTCAAGCTACATTAACTAAATACGAGACATACCTGAGTACCCATATCTTCATCTTCAGGTTGTAGCTGATAAAATCCATCATTTGGTGGGTTAGCTTGAATTTGGGGCAAAAAGTTTTCATCATCTAACAAATAACTCATATTTGGATCATTAGAAGTATTGACATATACACTAGGAGGTAAAGGGGGTTCGGATTCTGATTCTGAGGTATCATCACATGAATCACTCATATCATAATTATTAAACTCAAAAAAAGATTTTTTGGGTTCACCCATCTTCTTCTTCCTATTTCCTTCTTCTTCTTCTTATCTCTCAATAATAATGTTTATAACAAAACAATCCCACTTATAAATGACTAATCACAAATCACAAATCCTAACTAATTAGTTATTAATCATTAAACTAACTAAGTTTATCATCATGGGTAAAGTTGGTATTAAAAAAAGATAAGGGGTGACTCAATATTACTTCCAATATCCACCCCTAAAACTTAAGAGTAGTCCCCCCCCCCCCCACCGTTTTTTGAGTAGTCCCAAAAAAATGATTCTAAAAAAACTCAATACTAAAGTCATACCGAACTCAAAAATAAAATCATTTTTTGGGGACTACTCAAAAATGGTGGGGAACTACTTTGTGATAGTAATGTCTACCCAACAATGATAAGGGGTGTCCTAAAATGTGAAAATGACTAACCTACCCTTAACATATATATATAACCACCTCCTCCCATCACCACCACATATATATACAACCACCTCCTCCCATCACCCCCTCCGCTCACCACCACCGACCACCTCGAACCACCACCACATCCACCTCTATATATAGCTTAATTTAAATCATTAACAAAACAAAATCAAAATTATAACAAACCCATTATTTGTCATTTGTTTTGGTTGCAAAAATGAGAAGTAATCATTAAAATGAGTTGAAAATGTAAGTTGCAGAGAGAAGTTCGGCTAGGAATTATGTGAAAAACTTTGTCGAACTAGCCGAACTCAAATTTTAATGGAGGTTTTTCTCAGAGAAAAGTTCGGTTACGTCGCAATTTTTTTTTCCTTACCGAACTTTAGTTCGGTTAAGTCGCAATTTTTTTTCTCCTAACCGAACTTTTCTCTGAAAACCTATATATTGAGTTCGGTTACATCGCAATTTTTTTCATTTTTTTCCCAGACGAACTTTTAGTTCGGTTACGTCGTAATTTTTTTTTCCTAACCGAACTTTTTTCTGAAACAAAAAACTCCATTAAAGCTGAGTTCGGCTACCTATGTTTTTAGAAACATTAGCCGAACTGCACTTGCAGATGAGTTCGGCTACCTGTTCTTCAAATATTGTAGCCGAACTTTGTAAACCAAATGGAAAACGTAAATTGTTCATTTTTAGGAATGTTTTGGCCAATTCAAGCACCATTAACTAAATTTGAAGTATCCATGAGTACCCAAAACATCATACTCTTTTTGTGGCTCTTAAAGAAAAAGATCTAACTTTTTTTCTTCTAAAACCCTCGTCTTCATTATCATCTTCATCTTCTTTTCTCCCTTTCAATAATTCTTCTTTTGAAAAAAATCAAATTATTAATTTAATCTCACTAATTAATACACTAACTAATTTTATTATCAAGGGCAAGTTTGGTATTAAAAACATTGATAAGGGGTGACTCAATATTACTTCCAATATCCACCCCTAAAACTTAAGAGTAGTCCCCTATTTTTTTTAGTAGTCTCCAAAAAATGATTCCAAAAATAACTGGATGAGTGCCCAGCCCAAACTCATACCGAATCTTTTTTAAGCCCATATGTTGGGCCCAAATATTAAACACTGACCAAACCTAAGAATCAACCAAAAGACACTGGAATTGTTGCCACTTGCCTGGAAGAACAGAAATTGCCGCGGTCGCGGCCCAAGAATGTTCAAACAATCCAAGATTTCATTAAAGGTGAACTCAGGGAGCGAGTTTGCTCTAGCAGCGTTTATGACCATTGGATACTGTAAATGTGATGTCATTGAATGTTTTTTCTCTTTTGCTGACATCACATTTATAGTATCCAACGGCCACAAATGCTGCTAGTTCAAAAAAATGCTCTAGCAATAATTTTCGTGAACTCATCACCACCCAACGCAGGAAAAACATCGAATTAGAGCAAAAGATTTTGCTTTGTTAAGATCGAGCACCACTGCCATCTCACTGTAATAACTAGATGACCGCTGTCACGGTGGGACGGCCAACCGGAAAAATTGTCGCAAAACTAAATTTTGTACTCACGATTTAGTTCCTCCAAAATGGCACGGAGTCGAACTTGTAAATTTGTAAAGCAAAGAGATGGTCAAACAAATATATCATATTTCTTTGTAAAGAGATGTAAAGCAGCAAAGATATCATATTTCTTCCGTTTCAGGAAAAAATGATACTTTCACATTTAGTCCAATTATTATAACTCCTTATGCCCTTTCAGTCCAATTACTACTCCCTCCGTCCCACTATTAAGTGACCTATTTACTTTTAGATTTTGTCCCACTATTAAGTGACCTACATCACTAAACAAATATATATTTATAAAATTATCCTTTTAATTGATTATAAGAAATATGCATAATTTGATAGACATGTTTATATTTGTTACATAGGTGTTTTAAAATGCTTTTCAGTGGTATGACGTTTGCGAACATCCGTGGTGTAGTTTGAGAGATAAATCATTTCAAAATTTCACTAGTTTCCATAAGGGTATAATTGTAAAAAATGCTTAAATATACTCTTTTCCCTTGCTTGCCTAAAAAATTGTGCAAACTTAAACTAGGTCACTTAATAGTGGGACGAAGTGAGTATATAATTTACATTATGATAATCTGTTCAATTTTCAAAGTGAAAGTATCACTTTTCCTGAAACGGAGGGAGTACATCGTTTTATTAGTTGCAATAGAAAATTAGTTGATGCTTAAACCAAAATATGGATGTATAATTGTTATGCATCATTTGTGGTCGTTTGCATAATGATTATGCATTCAATTTTCAAAAACTATGCCTAAAAGGATAAACACTCCCGAATTTTTCGTAAAATTTCTAAATTTGATATTGTTTATACTCATTACGTAAATTTTTTTAAAATCTTTCCAACGAAATAAAATTTGTAAAATTCTAAGGTACGAATTTTTAGATATGTTATATTCTAGTTTGCTTGCCAATTATATCCCTGTAAAAATAATATACATAAGGAATTATAATACAATTTGACTCTTATATCTATATGCCCTTCCTTTTTGGTTTATTTACGAAAATATCTAATACCTATTTGCCCTTCCTCATCGCCTTTTTAACAAAAATGTCTAAAGAAAAAAAAGAAAAATTTGATTCAAAGGGACATTGTCGTCCTTTCATCGTTGAACCAAATTCAATCTTTTTGTCACAAATTGAAAGGAAACAAAAATCACGCTTCACATTAGCACAAAATCACCATATATAGAGTCCTCCCTCGCTTCACGCGGTTGACCTAACTAGAAGTTTACATGACTGAAGCTACAACTTTGAGACACCTCCACCATCATATGCACCGCCATCTCCTAGTTTCACATCCATCACGACCATCGGAACCGCTTCAGAAAAATTAGGAAAGTTTTACGAAAGATCGTAACAGTTCTTTGAAGAAAAATCTAGATGTATTTTTCTTTTGATCAATAAAAAAAAAAGAATCTAGATGTAGCGAAGTTTCAATTCAGTACATTTTACACATTATTTAAATTTTAAATAATGTACTGTTGTACGTAACACTGTAACCCACTAATTCTTGTTCTTGTTTGAATAATAGAGTGTAGGGGGGACCTTATAATAATAATTTTACATCTCCGTCCAAGTTCTATCCACCATCATCATCATCAAACTATTGCATGTGCGGTTGTATATGCCAGCAGCCAGAGATCGTGTGTCATCACATTTATACATACATATCATAAAGGTGATTAAGAAATATTCGATCCTGTTTATCGATGGACCAAACAATCTGCTAACTGCTAACATTCTTTCTGATATACTATTTTGTACACACATAAAATAAAAGAATAGAACTTGAAGGGAAAAAAGAAAAGAAAGAACCAGTGGCCGGGAATAATATCTTTGTCCATCCATTATATATTTGTTTTAATCTATTTTATATACAGCAGTTTTCATAAGGTTTTTGGAGGGTGGGATGTGTGATCAGCCTCTGACCACCACCAGGGACGGGCCTAGCAAGGGGCTGAAGGTGGCTATAGCCCGTCCCTAATTTTTGGGTAAAAAAAATTTTGTATAGAAACTTAGGTCTAATTTTATGTTGAACCCACATATTAGTTGTATTTAGCTAATTGTATGTGATTTTTAGCCCATACTATGAGGTGATCAAAATTTAAATCATGTTTAAAGTAAATAATCTTCTTCCACTCATTAACTTTCTACTCCTATTTTCTTCTATTTTGGTAATCACTTTGTTTTTCTGTTATTTGTGTTCGTTTTAACTTTTATTCCCCTAACTATTTAGTATTGTACGGATGGATCACTCTTTGGCCACTAATTATGTGATGTATTCCAAAAAAATTTGCCGCGACCTTCGGCCGCATTATCGACTGTTACAATCCAACCCTACCCAAGGGAAAATCCTGGGCCCGTCCCTGACCACCACCATACTTGTAATTTGGTTGGCATACATTTGGTTTCAATTCCTTCTCTTACTCGGTTTCTATCGTCTATATACAGTCTGTTCATCAGAGGGGAAAGCTCGTTTTCCGTGTCTCCCACTATGAATTCCAACTTCCGTCTATATCGGTTTATCTCCTTATCTATTTATTATTGCCATGGAATGGTTTTCAAGAACTCTTATAGCAGCTCAAGATTCTAAAGCAATCAAAGGAATTACTGCAGCAAGAGGTGCTCCACCTATAAATCATTTGCTCTTTGCAGATGATTGCCTCATTTTTACTCAAGCAAATTTAACCAGTGTGAATAATCTCTTACAGGTTTTGCAAGATTTTAGTTCACAATCTGGTCATGTCATAAATTTTGACAAATCTTCTGTGTTTTACAGCAACAACATGGACCCTTCTTCATGTAACACAATTAGCAATTAATTAGGAGTTAAAGTTATGGAGAAAAATGAGAAATATCTTGGTTCACCTCTTATAATTGGGAAGTCTAAAGTAAAAGCTTTTAAAGACACTAGGTAATTGGCAAGGAATAAATCTTCATCAAGCTGGCAGATCAACAATGGTGAAAGCAGTCCTGAACTCAGTACCCATGTATCAGATGAGCACTTTTAAAATCCCTAAGACACTTATCAAGAAACTTGATGGTTTAAAAAGGACGTTCTAGTGGGGTTATAAGTCCAATAGAGGTTACAATCTGATTTCCTGGCAAAATATGAGTTTATCAAAAGATCTGGGAGGCCTAGATTTCAGGGATTTGGAAATGGCTAAATCATGCTCTCCTTACCAAAGTTGCTTGGAGAATATGTCAGCAACCTGATCATCTGTTAACTAAAATCCTTAAAGCAAAATATTTCAAAGGGGAGGAGTTCTTGCATCTTATATGGGAAAGAAATAACTCATCATGGACTTGGAAAGGAATTGAGCTTGGCTTGTCTATTCTTCAGCAAAATTATATCATGGAGGTCAACAATGGGAGGAAAACTAAGATCTGGATTGATAGGTGGATTATTGGGCTCAACACTAAAGTTGAGCCTTTACACCCTAATCATTATCAATTGGTTTATGTCAGTGAATTAATCATTTCTGGTACTGACAACTGGAATGTACCTCTTGTTCATATTATTTTCACCCCAGATGTTGTGGATAAAATCAAAAATATGCAACTTTCAAGGAATGAAGAAGATATAATGCGTTGGCTTCCCTCTAAGGATGGAGATTTCACGGTTAAGAGTACTTATAACAAACTCACTGAAGCTAGAATTCAACAACATGCAGATTTAAGTACTGTTCCAAAATCAGTTTGGAAAGCACTTTGGAAAATGAAGCTTCCTCATCGTGTCAAGATTTTTACATGGAAGTGCTTAAAGGGTATTGTTCCTACAAGGATGAGACTTTCCCAAGCTATGTATGACATAGAGACTCACTGTGAAATCTGCAAAAATGAAGATGAAACCCTTTTTCATCTTCTTATTAGCTGCAATCATGCTAAGGTGGTCTGGAGGTCTCTTCATATTGATATTGACCAAATTCTTATTAACTGTCAGTCAGTAAAGGAGTGGATCATATCTTGGTTTTTAAATGTCCAGAATGCTGGTTTGGAAGATTTAAATAATTGGATATCTTTACTTATGGTTGGCAGCTGGATAATCTGGAAGGAAAGATGCGATTGCATTTTTCAAGGAAAAAAACTAAACCCTATGCTTACAGTATCTAGAATTCAATATCAGTTAGCTAGTTTCAATAATACTGTGCAAGGTAGCATAGTTGATATCATAACTGAACTTTCTATGACTGACACAATTGTTCATGATGCAGGGTCTACTAATGATGACAATAATAAGCACATAGATTCAATTGATGTTTTTAAGTTCTCAGTTGATGCTTCTTTTAACCATGACACTAATGAATGTGGAATTGGCATGGTTTTTTATAATCTTGCAGGAGAATGCACAGGGTACAAAGGATCTTATGCAACTGGAGTGAATGATGCATAAATGGGTGAATGCAGAGCAATTCTGGAGTGTTTGCGATGGGCCAAAGCAATGGATCTGAACAAAATCCGATTGAATGCGAATCTGAAGCGGTTGTCAACTCTATCAATAATAACACCTTTCTTGTTAGCTGGGTTAATAGGAAGGTCATAAGAGATATCAAATTATTGCTAAACTCTTTTCAGTTTTCTAGAATGATTTATGTTAGTAGGAATTTTAATCATGTGGCTGACTCCATCTCCAAAAATATTAGAAAGAACAAGCTATTTGTGGAGGAGTATAGTCAGAATGCTAGTCATGTTAAGTTGATGTTAACTAGGCTCATTGAGCCAGCCAGTTCTTAATAATAAATTTTCTTAGTTATCCAAAAAAAAAAAAACTTGGCCTTCATTTATCTTGGAACGATGTCGCCGCGGCAAGTGGATTTTTATATTTCTAACAACAAAGTAATTGATTTATGTGTAAGTTTGAATTATACATTAGATAAACCGCTCAAAATAAAAGTTTTCTGTTGGTGCAACCAAGTAGGAGCATGTGCATGTGAGTAGGTGCAGCTGATGCGAAAAGCATAGTGCTTATCAGTGTAATTACGGAAAATCCATAATTACATCCAATTACTAATTTCAATAACTTAAAGACAAGAACACACAACGAAATAAAAACAAGCATTAATTTATTAACTCAATTTTGATAATCAAAGCGCAGATGATACAAATATCACTCTCAAGAACACTATCTTTTCCTTTCTTACAATGACCTCTCACTCCTTAAAATTCCAATCCCCTTTACAATGGACTAAGTCCTCTATTTATAGGGAAAATTACATAATGGATTACAACTCATTTTACCTTGCCAGAAGTCACACAATACATGTGACTTTACTTTTTTAGTTCGCTCGATCCATTTTCAATAAAGTTTTCGCTTCCTTTTCGCCTTAATGTTCGGTTGTTGTCGGGGACAGCTGTCCTATTTCTTGCGTAACAATCCATACTTCGTATCTTCTACTTCGCATCCTTACTTTTCTTCGTAAAATATCTTCCTGTGCAAGTAATCAGTATCTCGCTAATTATCATCTTCGCAGATCCAATATTCGTTAAAGTAAGTCTGACACTTGATTTGAATCGTCATTGATATTTCTCTGGGAATTAGTGAATAATATCTCGTCTGAAGATTTACTTCGTGAATTCGTTCAATCTCGTTTGACCACGTGGCGAGTAGGTTTTCCGTAACTACAATCAGGAATAACCTAATATCCTTGGTTAAGTCAATTAATTTCGTCAGCTTAGGAACTTAGGTAGTTATCGTTGTTTTATTAGGGAGGGTCTCATTCCTCATGCTTGTAATGGAATAATCAAGTAAACTATTCTTGTCTGGTAGATTTTTGGTCGTTAATTGTATCATTACTGTGTAAATAGCTATATTGTACGACTCCTTTTTACGCCTTTGGTGTGTCATTTCTGAATCAGTCACGCTAAACATAAAGTCCAAATTGATGGTATTTATATAACCCTCTACTCAGCCGGGGTCATTGTAGTGCGTAGTAAAGTTATTCGATGATATATGTCGTTGTGCTACAGTGGTAAATATGTAAGCGGACGGTACGTATATATTTAGATTTTCTATTCTTGGTGAACAGTGTATTCCCTCCGGTATGTATATATTTAGATTTTTTATTCCTGACGAACAGTGTATTCCTTCTGTTTTTTTGAAAAAAAATATTACCGTCTTTTTAATTTGACTTATTTTTTAGAATTTCTATTTCTAATGTTATTAAAAATTAAAAATGTTATCTGCTTATCTGGTTAAGGCCAATGGCTTCACCTAGGTACTGAACCTTTCCCCTGATAAGATCATAATCGGACCTTAATCGCTCTCTTGGAGAACCTCTGTTATATGACACTTAATCAGACCCAATCTTCCGTATGAGGAGGTTTCATCATAATATACTGGTGCATGATAGAAGGATGAAAAGAAGTAGTAGAAAATTAAGCCAATCAGTTGGTAAGAATTATTTGCAATAATTTGGCGTGCAATAATCATGGAAGTACTGATGCAGCATCGGGGTTTGAGCAACCAAGATCTATTTAATTCCATCTTCTCATCCTCCAGTTCCAATTCCCATGTTTTCACTTTACTTTCTTTGTAAAAGAAAAGAAAGAAAGAATCTAAAATGCATGCTCATCACATGGGTTCTGGTTATTCTTTCTCTCTTTCTGAATCTGGCAGTCCTTTGAATATCTCTTAACGGTTTTTGAAACCCAAAAGTGAATTCTGTTAAGTATATATATAACAACCCACGGCAGGCTAGCTCCTCAATTACTTGTTCCCTACTGAAGAAGAGAAAGATCAGATCCACATGCTGCTAGCTTCTTTTGAAAACCCTTTTTCTCTGATCAATGGTGGAGTTTGAAAAGGATGTTTCACTGAAAAATAAACAATAGGGACCAACTAGCTAGTGGGGGTTTATCTAATTTTAAGGGTTAATCGACAGACTCATGTATATCGTCACAGTTCACACCCTATCCGTATCCGCATCAGCAACTCGCCACCGACCAAGAAGTTACACAAGGGATCATCTTAAGATTCTTCCATTAATTTATCTCAAGAATCTCCGGATAAATAATTCACATTAACCCAGCATACCCGCGGACTAGATAAATTCTCCGTACAAGGAGCTAGGAATAAATTAAATTATTTATTAGGCCGACCGAGCGAAGTGAGGGATGACTTTATATATGGTGATTTTATGTCAAAGTGGCACGTAATTTTTTTTCTAAAGTGAAACAAAAAGATTGGATTTTGTTTGTTGTCCAATTTGAAATGACGCCACCGCCCCTCCCTTTTACTCAAATTACTATAACTCCTTAAGTATCTTATTTTTAGGGGTATAATTGGAAAATAAATTAGAATATAACATATCTAAAAATCCGTGCCTTGAAATTTTACAAATTTTATCGCGCTGAAAATCTTTTAAAGAAATCTACGCAATGAGTACAAATAACAATACAAAATTTCGAGTTTTTACGAAAAAAATCGGAGATGTTTATCCTTTTAGACATATTTTTTAAAAATTGAATGCATAGTCATTATGTAAACCAACACTAAGGGTGCGTAACACATTATGCATCCATATTTTGGTTTAGACATCAACTAATTTTCCGTTGCAACTAATAAAACAACGTGCTCCTTCCGTTTCACGAAAAATGATATTTTCATTCTAAACACAATTTTCGAAAACTGGTTGCATAGCCATTATTCAAAATGTAGTTTTGCGCTAATTTTTCGATCGGTCGGTCGTCCCACCGAGACAGTGGTCATCTAGTATATATACATCTGGCCAGAGAGCTAGCCTCAAAATCATGATTTGATTAGCATCAAAATCTTTACTGATTAAAAATTTAAAAAAATAATCATAATTTGATTTAATTCATTCTCTTCTTTGAAGGAGAGATGCTCGCTCCAAAGTCCAAACAAACAAAAGAATGCACAAATGCAAAATTAAAATCAGTTTTTTGTAATTAGTCCTTGGAATTGAATTCCTGGGTCTAAAAGACATGTAAAATATGTCAACCTTTCAAATGACCAAGATTCTTCAAGATACTTTTTTAATATCCAATTGGGATATTTTACCCGATTATTAAAATTTATTTTTAGGGAAAGTGACTTAAATAACCTGCCGGTACCTATATTGTATGTGTCTGTACGAGATGATAAGTTCTTCTGCTCCTTTTTTATTTTTTCTCATCGATCTTCTCCAAAAAAATTCTTTGGTTCCAACAACAATGTATTAATTAATCAACTTAAATTTCTATTAATTTCATCTTCTACCCCAGATCGATTTTTCAATTGATTTCATCTTCTCTTCTGCTCCAAATTTATTATAGGGCATCAACAAATCGATTAATGATTTTCATCCCCACCCAAATCAAGTTTCAATTTTGTTGATTAATTCTCACCATTCTCAGGTTGGTATTAATTATCGACAAGCTAAGGAGTTCACTGTTAGGATCAAATCTTGATATGATGTTTCATATTAGAGAAGGACGACATATTCATGGTTAGTTTAGTCTTGAGAATGGGGTTAAATGGAAATAGTTTTGTTGGAGGGATACACATGTATGGAAAAGGAGGGATACTGATGAGTGATGACAAAGGATTCACTTTTTACGGTTTGGGTGATCTAAATGTGGTAGTCGTGAATTGAATGGATTCCGACTATGCTTAATTAAAATGGGTATGGAGAAGAAACTAGAATATTTTGTGTATTTAAAAACCCTAGATTAATCAAGAAATCATATAGAAGGAAATGGGATTGGTGGTATTCGGTTAGATTTAGATGGTGGTATTGAGAAAGAAGAAGATGAATCTATTGCTTCCAAGGGTGTTCTGGTGGTTATGATCCATGGGTCTTGATGCAGAGAATATGGAAGATTTTTTGTGGTGCAGAGAAGGTTGACTGTTTGCAGTGCTAGTAGATGGATTGTGCAGGCACTTATAAGACCTATCGCTCCAATTAGGCTTGAATTGAAATTACAAGTAATGGGTGTTGTTGTAGCTGCTGAATCAAAGAAAAGATAATGGAGGGATTACAAGGATAAACCTAGATTTATTCCAGGAATATATAAGATGCACTTCAGTGCATAACTAATATTCTGGCAGAAAAAAATATTTTGCCCAGATTGCACCCGAGTGCATTATGTACATGTATATTCTTATAGGACATACGTTTTGGTCAGGTGCACCTGGGTGCATAATGCATATTTTTATATGAAATAGATTTTGGTCACGTTGCACCTGGGTGCATAATGTATATTTTTATAGGATATAGATTTTGGCCAGGTTGCACCTGAGTGCATAATGCATTTTGGTGAGTAATGCATAATTTTATATGCAATAAATTTTGGCTGAGTTGCACCTGGGTGCATAATGCATATGTTTTTAGGAAATAAATTTTGGCCAGGTTGCACCTGGGTGCATAATGTACTCATGACCTGGTTGATTTTATTTTTATTTTTTTTCCGAATTTCATATCAACAATGGATCTTGTTTCGTAGAGAATTTCGAGTCATTTCCGAAAATATAAATTTCATTAGAATCCGACTTATATTCCGGAAGTTATGACTTTTCTCGCGATTAATTTTAATTGTAGAGAGAGAAAATAAATAGGAGAGAGAAAAGGATAAGAAAAAGAATAAAGTTTTCATGTCTTTTTCACAAAGACTTATATTTTACAAGTCCATTTCTCCCACACTTTTATGGCATATGGTCATATAACTTATTTTGCGAAATTAAAATCCCGGAAGGGTTGCTCGAAAATATGACGGATAATGTACATGCATACACTTGACATGGGAATGTCATGAATAATGTACTACACACCGTAGTCCGCTAGAAAAATATTGCAGCTAGAAATATGCAATTGTAAGATTCGCAAGACGTATAAATGAGGTAGACATCGAGCCTTGGATGAATGGGGATGGCGAAACTATATATGGTATTGACTATTTTGTATTCGCTGCACCTAATGTGGAAGTGGGGGATAGATACATGTTGTCTTACTGTCTTGGATTTGCAATTGAAACTGTACCTTATTGGGATTCCCTCTCTTGTTTATTTTCTAGCATAAATTGTACACAAATCATATCGGAGTCTGAATTTTCTTTTAGAACGTGCAATAAGAGAATGTATGTGCGTATACAAGTTGGGAGTCTGTAAATGTTGTTTATTAACCACAATCATGAGCGGGACTAAAGACCAAATACCATACCAAAAGCTAATTTTTTTTGGCATTTTTAGAGGTGAAGCGCAGTGGTGAAAGACCAAAATTTAGTCTGGCGGACGTAATAACAACGTATGAAATGGAGCGGATATATAATGAGCATACAATGGTCAGGCATTGGTATTGTGGGCGTATGTATGGGGCGGGAGTATTGTGTGCGCATGATGTTGGGCGTGAGTATTACTCACGCCTGGCAAGAGACCAAAATGAAGACAACACCCCAATCAACAGGTTGACTTAATTATGAGAGTTTAATTGGGGGCCCTAAAAATTAATTAGGGGCCCTGCCCATTTTATACCCACACCAAAAAATTTAGGGGGCTTCCAAAAGATAGTGGAAATACTATTTTACCCTTACTACATAAAAACCTATTAACCCTAAACATAAGGCCCCTAATTCATTTTCTAAAACCAAAATCAGAAAACTCTCCACCTCTCCCTTCCTCTCCCACCCGAGTTCTCCCCTTCTCTTCCGTTAATGACAACAAAAAAAAAAAAAAAAACTTCGTCGTTTAGAAAAACCCACTTAGGGTCGTTACTATTATGATGTTATACCCTAACGACCCTAATTTTGCATGTATACTCTATGAAAAATCGTTAATTTGTATGATGTTATAGAGAACGACACTAATTCTGCTACTTTTTTTCCCCTTAGATTTGGGTCGTTACCTTTGTAACTGAATCTATTGACGACCCTAATTCTGCTAAGAACAGTCTCTCTGTCTTAAAAATCATTAATGTCGTCAATATATATAAGCGAGTCGCCATTGAACTCTTTTGGTTTAAAATAGAGTCGTTACCCATATATAGTAACAAATGACGACCCTGGTTGCAAACAAAAATACTCACTATCCAAAATATTGATAGGGTCGTCATTCTGTATCACACTACCCTAACGATTTTTCATAATCCAGGGCAAAAAATAGTAGTAGCAGAATTAGGGTCGTTATTGTTATGCTTTTATACCCTAACGACCCTATTAGGGTCGTTACCATTATTCTTTTATACCCTAACGACCCTAAATCTGCATGTTTACTCGATGAAAAATCGTTATTGGTAGTGTCAGTAAAGTGACGACATAGGAGAGTCGTTTGGGTATACACCCCCCGACTATGACGACCCTTACACTGAATTGTTCCATGGTGTGGATGATTCGACCACTTGGAGTAACAAACAGACAAATCGAAGGGTATAAGATGTTTTCCTGATTGTTTTCATCTTGGGGTTCCTCATTTTGAGGGTTGATTCCTTCATTTTGACAAATGTGATCTTCATTTGCACCAATATTCATGGCTTCCTCTATTAACATTTCTTCATCAAACATCCAATCCATAGGATTAGTTGACACAATCTCACCATCAACACAATCATGGTTGTAATTTGAAGCTTCATCAACATCATTTCCTACACTAGAATCATTCATTTCAAATAACCCAAATTTTTCACCAAAAAACTCTACTTCTCCTTCCCCACAACACCAAAACACATTTTTTTTCTATAATCCAAAAAAATACCAAATAACTGATTTTAATCTAACCTTATTACTTAAAACATTAATTAACTAATTAAATTTAATTAACACTAATCACTTAGGGGTATTTATGACATTTCGAAAAATAAAGGATAAGGGGTAACCCGAAATTGATATTTCATGTCCCTTTTTGTCACGTAGTGCAGGGCCCCTAATTAATTTTCAGGACCCCCAATTAAACTCTCTTAATTATTGGGGGAGTTAATTATTGTGTATGCTAGGCGGTGATAATATATGCGCTTGATGTGAGGCGCACATATAGTTTTCGTTTTCTCTGGCGCTGATAATACTCACGCCTCAATCAGGCGCTCATTCTATCTTTGTTCCACAATCAAACGTTGATTATACTCTCGCCCAAAGTGAAACGTTCACTATACTCTCGCCCCAGTATACTTGGGTTTGGTCTGGGTTGACGACCACATTTGGTCTCAAACCCTAAAATTCCAGACCATATATAACTTTAGTCACCTCCATTACGGTTGATTTTCGGACCATATTTGGGTATAGTCCCCAAATATGGTAGTGATTGTGGATGCTCTTAGGAGTATATTATTAATCTTGAACTTGATGGGATTCATTATCTGTTTTTTGTATTTTGTATACAATAATAACAAAGCAGTATTCATTCCAATCTGTTCTTTTTAATTTTAATGCTTAGAAAGAATTAGCTAGCATATGTTAGATTAAACAACAAAACCCTTAAATCCTGTTTAATCAATCTTAATTGGATTTTACTGTAGACGGAATTGAATATATATCTGTGACTCTCAATGGATCCTTCACGTGGAAGGAAGGAAGTGTAAAAAAGAGGATTAGAATAGTATAAGATATTAATTATGAGCTAATTAATTGACTCTTGTCCCTTGCTGTTGTTGGCTACGTATTCTATCCAGCACCCACATTCTCAGAGATGAACTCCTCGCACATACCAAATCCAAGGAGAGACGGGTATTGTGGGTTAAAATTAGTGAAATTCACCCAGGCGCCAACTGAAGTAACACCCGGATGATGATCATCCGGCTTAGGCGAAACTCATATCGATATTTCTAGATATTTCTGAAAGATCGAGTTTAATTAGTCTGTATATTTTCGAAGATACATAGAATTGTAGAAAGTGACATATCTGGAGAAAGTGTTTATTAGGATGATGTCAAACCGGCCAAACTAGCTATAAATTGAAGATATGACTTGTCTGTGGTGGAAGCAAGAAGAAGAACTTAAGAGTTCGATTATCTTGAACCACATATATATCCGCATATAGTAGGTGTATCGTGCACTCAAGTTTAGTAAGTTGTGCTCAAATTCGGCTTAAAAAATATTTGCATAGCTTGAGTTTCTTGGGCATACGAAATCAAGGCAAGAGCTATCTCATGACAGAAAATATGTACCTCGTGGTTTCCCATTTGACAAGATAAAGACAAACCAAACTCAATGCCAGAACTAATCAAAGAATGGGCTGTACACACAATGACACAATTAACATTCAAGCCAAATGATACAATTGTGGTAAAACAACAGGAGCAGCAACTACTAGCTAGGGTTACAAAAAATCGACAACCCAACGGCAGTACGACATTCATACATGACATACTCCCGCGTTCCAACTCATCATACAAGAAAAAAAAAATACGGAAACTCACGTAGCCACCTGCTGCCTTGTCTGTTTACTCATTGTTTTAACTCATCTAACCGATTCTTTTCAAAGACAACAAGAAAATTTCTTGGGTAACAGTGAAAAGGAATAATAAAAAGATAATGGCAACCATCTCTCTCTCCTAATTCTCCTAATAACGAATGGCCACAACTTCTCTCTTTCTCTCTCTCTAAGACTCAATTATTAAACACATAACATGACTACTTTGTATCTTAGCACTTGGATAGGAATATCTATGTTGGGTTGTTATTCTTTTCATCCCCTCCTTAACTCTACGTTCATTTCTTTCTCTTCTCTTCTTTTCTTCATTTCAAGTCCGACTACCGATCATGAGGTTTTAGAGATGATGGCTTCAAGTGGTAATAGAATCATGGATCAAAGTAAACAGGCAGCAGCGGTCATATTAACAAATAATATCAATCAGCAACCAGGGGATAGTAATAATAATCCAAGAGCAGTACAAAGATGCCCTCGTTGTGATTCTGCAAACACAAAATTCTGTTACTACAACAATTACAGTTTATCTCAACCTCGTCATTTCTGCAAAGCTTGTAAACGTTACTGGACAAGAGGTGGTACGTTACGTAACGTCCCGGTGGGTGGCGGTTGTCGTAAAAACAAAAGAATCAAGAAACCTAATTCATCGTCAATATCAACGACAACACAGAGTCATAATAACCGTGATCATATAATTGGGATATCTAAAGCTGCCGCAACTTCAACAAGTCATCCTGGTACTTCTTTATTCTACAGAAACTTACCAAGTAATCAATTATCTGATATAAATAACCTTACGATTCCTAGGTCACCACCATCTTTTGTTTTTTCAAGAGAAACCCTAGCGAATAATGGTTATGATAATATTCTTCAGCCTCAATTCGGTGGTTTGGGTTTGAATTTCTCTTCAGCATATTTAAGTAGTAGCCGTGCAAATATAGATAATATTAACGGTTATAAAAATGTATTTAATCCTATCAGTACTACTTCGAATTCGCTTCTTTCAAATTTTTCGTTATTTGGAACTACTTCGCCGACAACGTTAGTAACTTCAAGTCTTGAGAATCAAAAATTGAGTTGGGGTGCTGTGAAAGAAAGTATCAGCATACCTACTAGTAATACTCATTATCAAGATTTACCATTTGAAGTGGGAGAGAATGATTCAAGAACGGTTAGTGTTAAAGTTGCAGAATCAGTGAAAATTGAAGATGGGAATAACAAAAACAAATTGGATTGGAGTTCTCCTTTTGATCACAACTCATCGTTGATTAGTGATCAACAAAATAATATTAATATTATTAATGACGGTTCTTCTGACAACAATTCTTCTATCTTTTGGAATTCTTTGAGTGTTGGTGGTGGCGGTGGTACCACTAATTGGTCTGACGATCTTTCCCACTATGGATCTACAGTACCACTCGATCCTTTGATCTGACTAACGGAACGAAAATTTATTTGTGACTACATCGCGATACACTCTTTTAACTCTTTTTTTTTTTTTTCCATCTATATAGCATGCGTTTTTTAGCTTGCTAGATAGATCCTTTTCTTTTTCTTTCTCCTTGTAGTCATCAAATTCATGGGATACGACACATGGTGGGGATATAGAAGAATGAACGGCGGAAGGACTTCGGATCGAGTGTTTGTGTCAGTATATAGAAAATACTGCTACATGACACAGCTAGCTGGTATTTTAATTCACTATGGTGATGAGTTTTCTTTATTTCTTTTTGCTCCGGGAGGATCCTCGGACAGATCCTCTTCATTTATATCATCTTAATTAGATGATCGACATCCATCTATATTCATCATGTGGATCGTCGGCAACAACATATATTAGCTTGATCAAGGAAGAGTGTTTTTCATCATGAGGTTTTACATATAATTAAAATAAGTTTATGATCAGTAATAATTAATAATTTTAGTATGTAAATATTGCATGACATTGCTCTTTAATTTGTTTTGATGATGTATTTGCCAATTGAGGTTTTATTTGGAGATACATCGGGATCATACATGATTTAGTCCTCAAAGAAGAAAATATCAAATGAGGAACTAATGATTTTCTTGGGTTTTTTGATTGTTTTTTTCTTTCTTCTCTTGGTATTTTTGGTGAAGGGAGAAACATGGGGTGTTAATTTGGTATAGCAATATTATGGACTTTATTGTTTAATTTATGTGATTTTGATTAATGTATCAGTTAATTTTAGGCGATTTCATTTAGCAACATGTTTTTTAAAAATTAGTTTCAAAAATGTTGTCGCTTGAATTTTGTAGGAAAATAACCAAACCATATCATGATTACTATATCATGATTATGTCAATATAAACATGTCATTGGATCCCTTCTATGAATTAGTAAGTATGTTTGCGTCGTGCAATGGTGATTGCTTAACCTTCTACTCCAATATGCAATGGAGTATATAAGTAGCCTCAATAATCAGCCCTCTAATTCAATTATTTTACATAAAGAGAGCTTTGCTATAAGTGGTCTAACTTTTTATTTTTGATCGGTAAATTAAATTTATTAAAGAAGGAAAAGGAATGCTCACAAATAGTGAACACAAAAACTACATGACCCGACCAAAAAAGAAGGAAAAAGACCAAAACAAGAACAACTCGTGCTGTAAGTGGTCTAACTTCAAACCTAATTTCCTAACTTACAAATGAGACTGGCAGACTGCTAGGACACTTACTCTGTAGTATGCGGTTTCTAAAATATATAAGCTCTATAGGGTCGAATTCATGGAGATACATCCAAATTTCCAGCAACAATTACTAAAGGGTAAAATTATGTAAATGGCGTCAATAATAATTATTGGGGAATCAAACACACACTATAATAATTTCAAAGATGATATTATGTGCAATTGAAACTAATTAAGTGGACGTTCTATCTTAAGGACTACGCTAATTTGGTTGAAAATGAAGTTTTAGTTGCTTTCGCACTTAGAAAGTTCTCCAACTCCTTCCTCCATATGCATGTGATCGACTAATCACACTGGGAAACACATTAATTAAACCCTAACTTAACATCAATCTTTAATTTCCAGTTCTTTCTCTTGTTGTGGTATCCTTATTTCTTCGACTACATTTCTGCACCCTCATGCCCCAAATATGCAAGTATGTTTTCCTGATGACAACGCATTTGATAACACGATCATTGCTTCAAAAAAAAAAAAAAAAAACTCGACCATAGGTTTGCTACTTCAAAGAACCACGAACTTTGTCGCTCTAAAGTACCACTTTGTCCTGGATGATCGGAGGGTGAGACAGAGTATGATCAGTTTACAGAATAAAGAAACGAAATTTCTGGATCATGCTTTTGAGGGTGTACAGTATCTAGTCGTTGTTCTAATAGTATTGTTCTTAACAAAAGCTGTTCGGGGAGAATTAAAAAAATGATCATGCGGAGAAATGCATTTCATAAAATACCCACGTTTTTTTCATAATTTATTTAATGCCCATGAATTGACTTTTTCGGTCCCGTTTTTTTAAAAAACGGCTAACGGCCGTTAGACAACATGTGCCACTAAATCAGCAATGTCAAAAGACATTCATGCCCCTGAATCGCCTTACTAAGACCAAGTTGGAATAGTGTCACCGTTTTGAATCGTTACCGAATAGTGTAACCGTTTTGAATCGTTACCGAATAGTGTAACCGTTTTGAATCGTTACCGAGTTAAAATGTGAGTCACTAAGCTAAAGCCGGATCACTGTTCATCTTCTTCCTCAGTTATGAACCCCAAAAATTAAATTTCACTAACTACATAATCATAATCATTGCTATTAAGCATTCAAAATCAGTAATACATATTAATATTTCCATTACAAACCATTCAAATTCTTAAAAACCTAATTTCATGGATTTACAACAAAAGCCTCAAACACTTTGAACCCTAAAAATCATGTTTCATCAATTGGAGCAAAATTAATATAATTGAACATTCAAAATCAGTAATACAAGTTACTACATCAAGTGTAGCGCATTAAAAATTCTTATTTCATGTTTCAAATTAATTTTAAACCGAAATTGCATTTCTAATCAAACAAAATTAAATTACACTTACGCAAAAAACTATGAAAGATAGAATTGGGTTTGATATCTCTTCCTCTTCCGTCAACCGTGATGAAGAAAATCTCAAATTCAACAAAGTATAACTTTGATTTTACCCTCAACTTTGACTGCATGAACATAAACTTGAATCAACCATACCGTACCTAATTTGAAATCTCTAAAAATGAATTAAAATCAGATGATCCACTGCACTTGGGTCGAAACATGCACGGGTACTAATTAAATCGAACAAACACAAAATCCTTTGTGATGCCGCTGATGTTGCTGGTGACGGAACTCGAGTTACGGATGAAATCAATAAAATTAGATGATAGCCAATCAACGTATGGTATAGAGAAATATTGAATAAAAAAAGATGCGATGATGATGGTTTGCGGGTGAAGGAGCTTGACTTGCAGATGAAAAATGGAAGAAGAAAGGAGGTGAAGAAGAGGCGAGAAATGGAGAGAGGAGGAGACTAAATGAAAACCTAACCCTAGACTGTTTTGTCAAATGGTAAAGATTAGATTTTCTTGAACACGTGTAAGAATCTGGTCGATTTAATCTTCAATCGTCGATTAATCAAACTCACGGACGGTTGATGATGTAATTTTCATTATCTAAAGTGACGGGCAATTTTGTAATTACGCCCACCATTTTCTCATCTCGTTTGATGAGAAATTGACAAAGTAAACGAGATTTTACAAAAATAGTGGGGTCAGACGGAAATCCTAACGGCATGGGCATTAAATAAATTATGAAAAAAACGTGGGCATTTTATTAAATACATTTCCCCATATGGGCACTTTTTTAAGTTCTCATGAATCTATAAGACAAAAGTATATATTCACTTGTGAAGGAGGCTGTTAGGAACCTTGTAAATTATTTGAGGTCCCCTCAAATAATTGAGTAAAAGTTAAGATCAAAAGCATCCCTGTTTAGCAATTACTTACTGTTAGTGGAATCAATTGATTTAGGGAACACTTGTAATTTAATGCGTGCTTGGTGCACCCAAAACTGACACTTAATAATGAATTACGAGGTAAATTGGGAAAAAGCTAAAGGCGGACCAATGGTGGTGTATCAATGATGGACCATCAAAATATAATCATTGGATGTTGTTTTTGGGTTCCATCTGGATATTAAAAACCCCACCCCTATTAGATCCTGTGGTGGAGGAGTGGTGGACCAAATTGGTCCACCTCTAATGGTCCGCCCCTTGGATGGTCGAGGTAAATTGTCTATTTCTGCAAACCAAACAGTAAGATATCATTCCCAACCCATCAACTTACTCCAAGCAGGGTCCTTAAATTATTAGCAGTGGACTCGAGATCATTATGGTTCCGTCCACAAATGAGACAAATGGTAAGTAGGGGTGTGCATTTGGCCCGTAATCCGTGGATTTAATCGGGACCAACCGTTCATTTGCGGATTGATGTCCGGACCGTTCGTCAATGGGTTGGATGCGGATGGAATTTCTGAAATCCAATGGATAACGGATCGGGACTGGATGCAACCTTGAAAATTCGTTGGACATCCATATCCGTTAAATTAAGGGCATTTATGTAGTTCTAGAAAATACTATGGATCATTTAGGAATTTTTAAGATGTTTGCTTAGGGTGTTGTAATGGCATTTTTATATTTGTATACATATATATATAGGATATGTAGGTTTTATAATGAGTCATTTGTGTTAGCTTTATTTTCTTTACTATAAATTTTAACTAAAACAAATCCATTGGATTATCCGCATCCAATACGTC
The DNA here is from genome assembly GCA_023529315.1 of Papaver bracteatum. Taxonomy (NCBI): domain Eukaryota; kingdom Viridiplantae; phylum Streptophyta; class Magnoliopsida; order Ranunculales; family Papaveraceae; genus Papaver; species Papaver bracteatum. The sequence goes on along the minus strand of JAJJWX010001098.1, from coordinate 2,740,338 downwards.
CATCCATTGGATGCAAATCCGTTGGATATGGATTGGATGCGGATGCTAAATTTGAAATCCGTAGTGCAATGGATTGGATGCGGATGAGGCGAAAACCGGTCCATACCGGCCCATGCTCACCCCTAATGGTAAGGGCTAGAGTGCACGAATAAGTTGCTTGAAAATTTAATATCTCTGGTAGCTTGGGCTTAGAATTTTTGGGCCTTTAGATATCATAGCAGATACGATCTGTTCTTGGGCCGTTGTATGTCTGCAATGGCATATCAAAACTTTAAAGTGAAAAAAACCGTGAGACCCATTTTCTCTGATTTCTTCACTGTGAAACCTACGGCAAAAACACTTCACAGTCGCACCCATTTTAGGTGATAGAATTATGCACATGCCCATATTTTAATATTTTATGTTTTTTTTTCTTCTTTCACATCTCTTTCTATGAACAAGAGATATAGCAACGAGAACACCATTAACAACATCTTTCTTTTGATATCCTTCTATCTAATTCAATCAAAACCCTAGAAGACATAACCTAAATTCAATTCAATCTTTTTTTTGTAGCTTCAAATTTTAATGATTTGATTGCGGACGTGTTTGTTTTCTTCTAATTGATGAAACTCATTTTAGATCTGGAGATGGTTGCATCGTTGCTTGTGATTTCAAGCTGAAATAGACTGGGAGGAGATGACAGACACTGCTAGAGAGAATGAAGATTTCTACTGTTATTGTGAACCGGAGATTGATTGAGGTGGATTCGAGATCTGAGAAGAAGGGATTGGAGATGAATTTGTTTCTTCTGGTGGCGATTCAGATGGAGTTTTGTTGTTGATAGAGGAGATGTGAATGGGTTTTTCTCAGTTGAAGAGTCAAAGAAGAATGTTTATCAGTTTATGTATGTTGCAGATTAGTAAATTTGGTGTAGTCCCTCCTCCTATGCTCATCCTTAATCGTTTTTTTTCTGATCCATATCCAAAAGATTTAGTTCTTTTCTTTTATCAGGCAAGTATCGTCCTACTTCTCATATTCTTGATTGGTATATGTAATTTGTTTGAAACTTCAATTTAGGTTTTTCCATAAATAGATTTGATGTGCATTTATAAAAATCTCAACTTTGATTTGCATTCACTTAAATCTAGGTTTGAATTGGATACAAGTTACACTGGAGTTTTTTCTATTATGGCCAAGGCTGAATTAGACTTTACAAATAACGCCATACATAAGCTACAACTTGCACTTCTTCAGGTTCAGGGTATACAAGATGGGACCAAGCTGTTTGCAGTTGGGTCTTTGATTTATAAAAAGGATTATGAAGATGTTGTGACTGAAAGGTCTATTATAATGTATGCGGTTATCCTCTATGAAAGGGCGATACTGTATCATCTTCAAAGCTTCCTTCAAAGTTGAAAAAGTAAGAATGTTTATCAATTTATATAATATGCAATATCATCTCACATTGAATGAAAATTACATGTCTATATCTTTTTTTTTTTTTTTTTTGATACAAAACATGTCTATATCTAACAGTTAGGAGACACCTACTTATGAATTGTGGTTGGGGTTTAGGATATTGTGTCACATCTGCACCGATTGAATTGAAAAATGACAGAATTCATAGGTATAGGAATGTCCTCGATCGACAGTCAGGAGAATTGCTTGAGAGATTTATTTCGTCTGTTTGGTCAGGTTCACATCAAGACTGTCCGCACATTTATTTTATTTTTATGTTTATTTGTTTGTTGTCTTCTTCCAAATGAATGTTCGTTGAGAATTTACCATAATGTGCAATCTTAATCTAGCATGGTTTACCAATGAGATCGGTTCTAAGTTATTAACCACTAATTAAGTCATAATCATGTGTATGTCATTTTCTTAGACAATAACCATAATGCATTGATCATCCCCTTGATCCTAAATTCTTATTCTCTAGTTTACTCATGATATTTCATATTCTGCAGATGTATTTGGTCATATTGGTGTTGGTGTTAATTTGGCCATAATGGTTGAATAATCTGTTATGCAGCTATGAAAACGGTTGCATAACCTGTTATGTATCTACAAAATTTGTTGCATAACTTGTTATGCAGTCCGAAAATGGTTGCATAACACACGATATGCAGCAATATTTTTGTAAGTATTGAAACCAACCAAAAAAAAAAAAAACCTTCATAACTTGTTATGAAGTCCAGAGAATGGTTGCATAACACGTTGTGTAGCTACTTTTTGGTTAGTATTGAAACCAACAAAAAAAAAGTATGCATAACTTGTCATGCACCTACAATAATATTTGCATAACATGTTATACATTCGAGAAAATGGATGCATGAAGCATTATGCAACCATATTTTTGTAAGCACTGAATTAAAAAATTGATGCATAATCTTCATGCATCCAAGGGAATGGATGCATAACATGTTATGCATAAATTAATAGATGCATGAACCAAAATATGGTTGCATAACGTTTTATGCATCTTTTGTTGTGTCTGCATAATGTGTTATGCATCGTTTTTGGTGGCTGCATAATGGTTATGTACCAAATTTCCGAAAATTTTGCTTAAAAGAACAATCGCCTACGATTTTTTTCACAAAAAACTTAAATTTGGTATAGTTGTTTGTACTCGTTGTGTAGCTCTCTCAAAAAACATTCCAACGATATAAAATTTGTAAAATTCCAAGGCACGTTTTTTAGATATATTATATCCAAGTTGCGTTTCCAATTATACCCCTTAAAAAATAGGATGTATAACCCGTTATGCAGTCATTTTTCAAAAATTTCATATAATTATGGGTGTCACGGAAACTAAAAATAATCTTGGGCCTGACAAAAAGAATATTATATTTTTTGGGTCTTAGCCTAATTCCCCTAAGGTACCGTTTTTGGGCACTACTCCATTTTGGAGGGGGACTATTATGTGATAAGAATGTTTACCCTATACTTATAAGGGGTGTCCTAAAGTATGGAAATGACTAACCTACCCTTAAGCTAATTAAAATTAAAACTAATCTAATATATATATATAATCTAAATCATTAACAAAATCAAAATCAAAATTATAACAAATCCATTACTTTTAATTTTTCACAAATCCGTTATTATTAGAGGGTTCATTTTCTTTTCTTCTATCCACTTCATCGTCTCTATTCAAAGAAACTTCCACAAACCCATTACTTGTGATTTGTTTTTGGTTGAAAATGGGTAGTAATCATCAAAATGAGTTGAAAGTGGAAGTTGTAGAGAGAGGTTCGTCTAGGAATTATGAGAAATAGTTTTTCGAACTTGCCGAACTCAGCTTTAATGGAGTTTTTTCTTTCAGAGAAAAGTTCGATTACCTCGCAAAAAAATATTCCTAGTCGAACTTTAGTTCGGTTACGTCGCAATTTTTTTCTCCTAAACGAACTTTTTTCTGAAAACCTATATATTGAGTTCGGTTACGTCAATTTTTTTTCCCGGTTACGTCGCAACTTTTTTTAATTTTTTTCCCTTGCCGAACTTTTAGTTTGATTACGTCGCACTTTGTTTCTCCTAACCAAACTTTTCTATGAAAGAAAAAACTCCATTAAAGCTGAGCTCAGCTACCCGTGTTTTCAGAAACATTATCCGAACTACACTTGCATATGAGTTCGGCAACCTGTTCTTCAGATGTCGTAGCCGAACTTTATTTCCATTGTCGAAATCAGTTTATAAATTTTTCATTTTTTCGAAAGTTTTGGCCAATTCAAGCAACATTAACTAAATTTGAAGTATACCTAAGTACCCGAAACCCTCATTTCGAAATCAACCATCTTAGGAAAAAAAAAACTCCCTTCTTCGTTTCAAAAATTATTCTTCTAAAAACACCCGACTAATTAGTCTAACCTCACTAATTAGTCTAACCTCACTAATTAATTTAACTTAATTATTTAACTAATCCTTACACTAACTAAGAAGGGTAAGTTTGGTATTAACATAAATTATTAGATAAGGGGTGACTTAATATTACTTCAAATATCCACCAAAAAAAGAAATAGTAGTCCCCCCCAAAATAGAGTAGTGCCCAAAAAACGGTTCTTTAAAAGAGCCTTTGGCGTTATGAGAAGCTTACGGAGGTCTTAATAGGACTTTCGTGTTTGAAGTTTTCATTTGTACTAACAATGTGACTCTAGACAAGAAAAACATCTCCAATAATTGGGTTGTTGATAGGGTTGTACATGAACCTGTAGCACTCCCAAAGCTAGCAGCTGACTAATCTAAAGAGATTAACCAAATAAGAGGCACTAAAAACTAAATCATTTACTTAAACAATCAATTAAGAAATCTTCTAAAAAACTTAACCCAAAACTAGCCCCGCTCAGAAATATATATATACAAGAACTCCTCTCAAATGATACATATACAATAGTCATTTGGTTTATAAATACAATATGCAATATAATAAACATAGTAAAAGTTAATCAACTAACGAAATCAACCCTTGAAGATTTCGCTGCGCAACTCTGATCTGTCTCTGAAACTGAAAGTGGGAAAGGGTGAGCACATCATTCCTAAAATGGGTGCCCAGCAGGAATAACATTTAACTTTAAAGTAATCATAAACAAGAGTTGGAAAACAATACATGTTTTCCCAAAGATTAAAAAGTGACCAAGTCACTTAAATAAACAAACATGTATATGGACAAACTCCTTCTTCAAACAATGTACTAATATGGTTGTGCAATTCTGAACTCGTAAATCCACACCAAATCGTACGTATGGATGTCGACAGTTCCGAACTCGCAAACTGCCAACCAATATATCATCAAAGCTCTAGGTATAAATGTGAAGGAGCGTATCCTATATACCACTGGTGGAAATTCTCATTTCCCATAACAATTCACAATGATAAACAAAACATTATAAGTCCTTTCCGAATCGTGGAAATATTCAAAGAATCAACAGAACAATCGTAATGCAAACTAAATAAAGCTTGGAATGTACAATCAAACAATGCATGAGTTTGTTAAACAAAAACTTTTGTAAAAGAAATAACAATGGTTACTAAAGAGTAAAATGTATTCCCACCTCTTTTGATGACAAGCCACGCCTACCTCGAGATCCACGATCCACTGGTTCATCCTCCGAATCGATCGTTGTTAATAACTAATTGTTAATCATACAAATACTCTAAGAGTTTAGCCAAAAGGCTCGTACAAGGCTCATACAAGTCTAACTAATAGTTCTAAGCCCAAGTCTACTAAACCGTCCCATTAATCTAAATACCGGTCCAACAGTGTCAACTAACGGTCAATAAAAGTCAAAGGGTCAATTAACGGTAAACGTCCAGTCAAGGTGAAGTCATGGTCAAATGGTCAAAGTCTAAATCGGTCAACTGAGTCAACTTAGGTCAAAACAGGTAACTCAGAGAGTCAACACCGATTCGACTCAATCGATTAACCGAGTCAATAAACAAGTTAATCGGACATCCCGATCGGGATGACTAATAGGTCTAATTCTATTGCAACTTCACTTCTGCTATATAATTCTTATATTCTCAACTTCCATTTTAACAAAACAACATTAATTCATTCATTCTTCAATAAAATTCAAACTATAATCCTATAGCTATCATCTCAGTTGTACCTTCCTAACTGATAGGTGTAGAATACACCTAATTTACTATCTAAGAGTTTATGCTTTCTTTGCTATTTTTCTATTAAATTATGTATTTTACACGTGTTTTTGAGTTATTAGGTACTCTGGAGTCGCACGGAAGAAAAGAAGGAGAAATCACCAAAATTGGGCAAAAAGGGCATAATTGTCATTTCATAAGGCGAGCACTATCTGGAGCCCGGTAATGGTTAATGGGCAACTCTTCTCGGAGGTATTCTAAACGCAAAATAGCTATGGTTAAGGGGTTACCATCCAGGGTATCCCTTATAAGTTATCAATGGGTGTAATTATCAAAGCACCCAAACTAGGGTGGTTTTAATGATGGGTGTCTGAATCCATCTGACCCATATACCCACACCCGTGGGGCGTACCCATCCGGACCCGAACCCGGATCTACCCTAATTATTAACAGAACCCTAAAATTGAGAACCTCTTCTCAATCATTCACCACCTGAAACAGAAATTGAGAACATCAGCAGTTGCTTTGTCCAAGAAATAGAGATCGAGAAAATTAGGGCTGCTGCCTTGAGATTGAGTGATTGAAGCCGTTTTAAGCCACAGATCGAGATGAATAACAGGTTGAGAGAGAATTGGAAACTTATGGTTGCTTCCAAGGGTTCGAATGAAGCAATTGATCTGTCGATTCTCTTGACTGAGAAAATGGAATTGATTATGAAGTTGAGATGGGTTAGGGTTTGTTGTGAGAATCTCAGATGAGAAGGGTTTGTTGGTAACTCTATGAAAATGAAACTTGAGATGTTGTTATTGTTAAGCCACAGATGGAGGATAGTGATGGATCGGAAGAGAAATTGAACCAAGAGAAGGAGAGATCGGTGCTGTTGTTAGGTCACTGAAACTTGGAGGTCGAATTTACATGGATTCGAGTGAAGGCGAAGCTGCTGGATTGTTGATGGAAGTGAGGAGATGATGGTTGTTGTAATGGGTTTCTCTCAGGTTTGATTTTGGGTCGAGTAAATGATGGGTTCGAATTGCAGAAAGGGTTTGAATGAATTTTGGTGGTAGAGGCTTGAGTGAAGAGATAAAGATAGCTGTTGGTGTGTAAACCCAGGTGAAAGAATGGTTGTGTGTGGATTCATTGAAGTGGTGGTGTGCTTTCACAGGGAAGAACATATGAAGGTGAAGACAAGGTGAATGTATGAGAAGGAGGTTACAGGTAATGGCATTACAGGTTTGCAGGGAAGAACTCGAGTGATACTGTGAAATGATGTTGTTGTGCAGGCATGAAGAGAATGAGATTTCAACTAAGAATGGTGGATAAAACTGAGATGAAGCTTAGAAGGAATGTGATGCTGCAGCTTATGCTTTTGGATTGAGGTCCAGGTGTATGTGGCTACTGTTACAGATGGGAAGATGATTGTCCTGAGCTAAGTTGCTTACACTAGTCAAGATGCAGTTGGGTATGGAATGGCTCGACTTAGATGTATGTTAGGATTGAATTACAGGGTTGGAGGCTTATGTGGTTTGTATGAATTGCAAATGATGCCGCAAATGGAATGAATAATGGGTTATGTGGTTGGTTGGTGGAAGTCGAAACTAGTGTAATTGCAGAACAAGAGAGTATGTCGTGCACTCAGTTTAGCCATGAGCTACTGCAATGGCTTAGCAAGTGGATATGGTGAAGTGCAGGTGTTGCACTGGTTTGTAGGTGAGAATTTGGAGCTGGAACAGATGAGAAGTGAAGATTTATGATAGATGACATCCATCATGGCTGGGTAGCAGGACTGGCATGGCCATCTTGGCCGTTAACAATAAGGTTCAGTGCAAGTGGCTTGGTCAGAACTAGTCAGCCGAGTTATCCAGCTGACTCAGTTCTGACTCGTTCTAACTCAAATTATGACCTTGACCCTTGACTAACTTTTGACCGTTAAGTTTGACTACTTTGACTGTTAGTCATGACAGTTGACCAACGGAATATTCCTTTACCGGGAGAAATTTCCAGGTAGCCGACGGCGACAAATTCCGTCCAACTTCCGGCCAAAAACACAGTTTTTCGGTGAGCAAAAATGCAGAATTTTGTGTGGACTTCTCTCATATGTGTGAAGACTTAGAATTGGGAATTGGATGAAAACTTGGAAGTTTTGGAGAATTGGACTAGAAATTGGAATGTGGCTCAAATTGGGAAAGTGGTGTTCTTTTGGAATGAGGATTCTTTTCCTACAAAGATATGGAGAGTATTGAAGCCTATAAATAGAGAAGTTCTCTACAACTTTTTACACACATCTACTTTGGAGAAGGAGTTAAAGTGCACAAGGATTGGAGGAAGGAGCAACCATCATCTTTGCAATAAGTTTTTCTTTCTTCCTTAATTATTATTATTATTGTGTGAACTCCAAATTATGAGTAGCTAATTTTCTTATTGATTGAGGATGAATTCCTAGTTCTTAATATTTGATTTGAGTTTTGTTTCAATTTTACTTTGAAGTTTTTCATATGATTATCGCTTGTTTTTACTAATATTAATGTTTATGATTGATTGATAGGTTGTTTGGAGTGCACGCTAAATTAATTTGTTAATTTAATCTAAATCTAGTGAACGTTAGGGAATATGTAATAGTTTCTTGACTCTTTACACAAGTAGAAAATACGAGACCTTGCGCCGGGGAGAAACGGTCGCAAGGTCTTTTTGCATTATTCTTGCTTTGTTAGATTCTATATCGTATCTAACTTAGTTTTGTGAACCTTGTTGTAGGTACTATATCTTTGGTGAATGCTTCAAGGGGGAAGACCGAGTCCAATTAGAATACGTCTTCGATCTGGCACTCAACTAAGGGACTTTATTCGAGCGGTTAACACTCCGCTTCCTCGTTCTACATCAATTGAATTCGCAGATTCGGACATAGAAGAAGAAGCAATGGGTGATCGTACACTCAAGGACCTAGCTTCTCACAAGCTCGATACACAACAATGGTGTATCCAAAATAACTCAACTTTCGAGATCAATCCGGGGTTGATTAGAGAATTACCAAAGTTCCATGGCATGGTGAATGAAGACCCAAACAAACATCTTATGGACTTCAACACCATAGTCACGGCCATGCTTCCACCGAATACTAATGCGGATGGAGCAATGTTGAAAGCGTTTCCGTTCTCTTTTGCGGGCAATGCTAAGGAATGGTTATACTATTTGCCTTTCGGAAGTATCACAACATGGAATGGGATGAAGAAACTTTTCCTCGAGAGATATTTTCCCGCATCAAAGGCTACTCAAATTCGTAAAGAAATTTGTGGGATAAAGCAACATGTGGGAGAGTTATTATATGAATGTTGGGATCGATACAAGAGATTGGTGGCAAGTTGTCCACACCATCAATTTAGTGACGCCATGATAATCCAATACTTCTATGAAGGTCTCCAAACAAGTAATCGATATCTTCTTGACGCCGCCGGTGGTGGTGCACTAGTGAACAAGACGGTGGCCGAAGCTACCGAGTTGATTGAAAGTATGGCGGCAAACTCGCAACAATTCTATGCAAGAGGTGATTTAATGGTTAAGTTGGTGCATGAGGTTAGTGACTCGTCTTCACAATCCGATCAACGGTTAAACAACATAGAGAGGGTAGTGAAACGATTGGCCACGGTAATTATTCTGGATGATGAAACCGAACAAGTAAATGCTTTATATCCAAATCCAAGGCCAAGGTACGATCCATATTCCAATACTTACAATCCCGGTTGGAAGGATCATCCCAACTTTAGCTATGCAAACAAGCAAGCGGCGGCTCCTAATCCATATGCGCAACAAGGTGGATTCCAACAATCACGTTTCTAACCACAACAACAACAATTCCAACCACAACAAGTCAAGGAGCAAGATTCTTCGAATAATGACAATTTGAATGTGATAATGCAAAGCATGCAAGGTCTCACTTCTATGTTACAACAAACCCAACAAAAGACCGATTCGGCAATCAAGGATTTACAAACTCAAATGGGACAATTGGCGACCGATATGAACTTAATGAAAGCTCAAGCATCCACAAAGCTTCCTTCGTAACCCATTGTGAATCCAAGAGAGAATGTTAGTGCGGTTACTTTAAGAAGTGGAAGACAAGTGGAGAGTCCAACTCGTCATGAAGAAGCTAGTGAAGAGGTAGTCAAAGAGAAGGAGGATCCCGAACCAAGGGAGATTTCAACACCAACCACCCAATCCAAGGAACCGGTTCCTACTTTCACTACTCCACCTCCTTTTCCTAGTCGTTTTGCTAAGTCCAAGAAGGAAGCTCAAGATAAGGTACTCATGGATATCTTCAAGGAGATAGAGATCAACATTCCATTCATAGAGGCCCTAAAGACAATTCCAAGGTATGCTAAGTTCATGAAGGAGTTATGCACAAAGAAGGATAGGTTGATTGATAATGAAATTACTAAAGTTGGCGAAAGTGCTTCGGCTATGCTTTTGAAGAAGATGCCTACAAAGTGCACGGATCCCGGTGGTTTCACGGGGCCAATTACTATTGGTAAGAAAATGTTTGAACATGCTTTACTTGACTTGGGAGCTTCCATTAGTGTGATGTCGTCCGATATTTATGACTCCTTGAATCTTGGACCGTTGAAAGAGACAAGAGTTATTATCCAACTAGCATACAAATCTAACATCTATCCAAAGGGGCTTGTAGAAGACGTTCTCGTGCAAGTGAATGAGTTAATTTTTCCGGTGGATTTCTTTGTGGTGGATATGGACAATAATGAGAATCGTTCGTCTACTTCTCTACTTCTTGTGAGGCCATTTATGAAGACCGCAAAGACGAAGATTGATGTTGACAAGGGTACACTCACTATGGAATTCGACAAGGAAGTCATACACTTCAACATATTTGAATCCATACGCTACCCAAGTGATGTGCATTCCGCTTACTCCATTGATGTGGTTGGTTCATTAGCGCAACAAATGGTGGAATTGAATCGAGAGGACGACCTTGATGTGGTGTTGCAAAAGATCATTGAATTGGACGTCCATGGCGTGTCTAACTTGGATGTTGAAATTTCCACGGAATTGGTGGAGACATGTGGTGCCTTGACGGCATTACAAGAAGCTAAGGGTAATTTTTCCTATATTTCTTTACCCGTGAATGATGAATTACTTGTACCATCTATTGTGAAGGCACCTAAACTAGAGTTGAAGCCACTTCCGGACCATTTGAAGTATGCATTTTTAGGAGATGGAGATGATCTTCCGGTGATTATTTCAAAGAACCTCACACCGGTACAAGAAGACCGTTTTCTTAGAGTCTTTAAAGAGCACAAAACGGCTATTGGTTGGACAATTGCGTATATCAAAGACATTAGTCCATCCATATGCATGCATAGGATTCTAATGGAAGAGAACGTGAAGCCGGTACGTGATGCTCAACGTAGGATTAATCCTCCCATGATGGAGGTTGTGAAGAAAGAGATACTCAAATTGCTAAGTGCGTGGGTGATCTACCCAATTTCCGATAGCAAGTGGGTAAGTCCGGTACAAGTGGTTCCAAAGAAGTCCGGTATTACGGTTATTCGAAATCAAGACGATGAACTTGTTCCTACAAGAGTTCAAACTGGTTGGAGAGTGTGCATTGATTATAGAAAGCTTAATTCCGCAACCCGAAAGGATCACTTTCCTTTACCTTTAATTGATCAAATGTTGGAGCGGTTAGCGGGGCATTCTTATTATTGTTTCTTGGATGGTTATTCGGGATACAATCAACTTGTTATTGCACCGGAGGACCAAGAGAAGACCACTTTTACTTGTCCGTTTGGAACGTTTGCGTATAGGAGGATGCCGTTTGGTCTTTGCAATGCACCGGCTACTTTCCAAAGATGCATGGTGAGTATATTCTCGGATTATGTGGAGCGCATTATCGAGGTATTTATGGACGACTTTAGTGTTTATGGCAATTCTTTTGATATTTGTTTAGATAACCTTGAACTAGTTCTTAAACGATGCATAGACACTAACCTTGTTCTTAATTGGGAGAAATGTCATTTTATGGTAAACCATGGCATAGTACTTGGTCACATTGTGTCCTCTCAAGGGCTCGAAGTGGACAAGTCAAAGATAGATTTAATAAGAAACTGACAATATCCCACTTCGGTGAGGGAAGTTCGTTCATTTCTTGGTCATGCAGGTTTCTATAGGCGGTTTATCAATGATTTCTCCAAAATCTCCATGCCGATGTGCAAGTTACTACAAAAGGAGGTACCTTTTGACTTCAACAAGGAATGCAAGGATGCTTTTGACAAATTAAAGGCAATGTTGACAAGTGCGCCGATTATCAAGTCACCGGATTGGAATCTTCCATTTGAATTAATGTGTGATGCTAGTGATTATGCGGTTGGAGCCGTTTTGGGTCAAAGAGTGGACAAGTTGTCCCATGTTATCTATTATGCATCTAGGACCCTTAATGATGCACAAATCAACTATTCTACCACGGAAAAGGAGTTATTGTCTATAGTGTTTTCATTGGAAAAGTTTCGATAATACTTGGTGGGTATAAAGGTTATTGTGTATTCCGATCATGCGGCACTTAGATACTTAATAAAGAAGAAAGAAGATAAGCCAAGACTAATCCGATCATGCGACACTTCTATTACTACAAGAGTTCGACATAGAAATTCAAGATAAGAAAGGTGTGGAGAATACCGTTGTGGATCATCTTAGTAGACTTGTTATGTCTCAAGAAGAACTTCCATTACAAGACCGCTTTCCGGACGAACAACTTTTCTCCTTGGAAGAATCAACACCTTGGTATGCGGATATAGTGAATTATTTGGTGACAAGGAAGGTACCTAGCACAATGTCTAACTTCCAAAAGATGAAGCTTAAGAAGATATCCAAGCAATATGTGTGGGATGAACCATACTTATGGAAATATGGCGTTGATCAAATCATACGAAGGTGCGTACCTAACTCCGAATTTCAATCTATTCTCTCCTTTTGTCATACTTTTGCTTGTGGTGGCCATTTTGGTTCTAAACGTACCGCTCTCAAGGTTCTTGAAAGTGGATTTTATTGGCCCACCTTGTTTGAAGATTCATATGTTTTTTGTAAATCGTGTGATAGATGTCAAAGAACGGGCAATCTAGGTGCTCGAAATCAAATGCCACTCACACCAATTCTCGCCATAGAGATTTTTGATGTGTGGGGTATTGATTTTATGGGCCCTTTTGTCAATTTGAATGGAAATTTTTGTATACTTCTTGTCGTAGATTATGTTTCTAAATGGGTGGAGGCTAGAGCCACCAAAACTAATGATTCTCAAGTTGTTTGTTATTTTGTAAGAGAAAACATATTCACTAGGCACGGCACACCAAGAGTGGTGATAAGCGATGGAGGCTCGCATTTCAAGAAGTCTTTCCACGCTCTCCTCAAGAAGTACAACATAACACACAAGATTGGTACGCCTTACCATCCACAAACTAGTGGACAAGCTGAAATTTCAAACCGTGAAATCAAGTCCATTCTTGAAAAAACGGTGAATACCACAAGGAAAGATTGGAGCTTTAATCTCAATGATGCACTTTGGGCGTATAGAACGGCGTACAAAACACCGATTGGTATGTCTCCATATAGGTTGGTTTATGGCAAAGCTTGTCATCTTCCGTTTGAACTTGAACATAAGGCTTATTGGGCGATAAAGAAATTCAATATGGAGTATGATGCAGCGGGGAAACAAATAAAGTTGCAACTAAATGATCTAGAGGAGATACGTAATGATGCTTACGAGAATGCCCGGATTTACAAAGAAAAGACCAAGCTTTTTCATGACAAGATGATTTCTCAGAAAAGTTTTGTTGTGGGGCAAAAAGTTCTTTTATTTAATACTCGTTTACGTTTATTTCCGGGTAATCTTAAGTCCCATTGGGTGGGACCATTTATTGTTACTAATGTTTATGATCATGGTGCAGTTGAAATTGTTAGTGAAAAAACAGGACAACCCTTGAAAGTCAACGACCATAGGTTGAAGCCATATTATGAGAATTTTCCAACGGAGCATGTGGACGTGATTGGATTTCGAGATGTGCTCCCTCTAGAGGAGTAATGTGAAGCAAGAGCTATGTCGGGTCGTCGACGTTAAAACAAGCGCTAAGTGGGAGGCAACCCACCGGTTTTGTATCTCTTATCCTTTTGCTTTTTATTTTTATTTGCTTTTTGTTTTGTGTGTTTATTTTTCTTGTTTCATATCATATTAGGATTTCCCACCTTGACTTTACTTGGACGATTTAATTACATTGAGGACAATGTAAGGTTTAAGTGCGGGGGAGTGGCTAAGCATATATTTTTGCATATATAAAAAAAAAAAAAAAAAAAAAAAAGAGAATTTTTGGCATAAAACTTTCAACTTTTAGAGATTTTAGAGTCACTAGCATGCTTCTAGGTATGATTACATAGAGAATTCTGACCAACATAATTGAACTTGGAAATGTTAGGGAACTACGTTCAATTTCTTGGTTGTTAGAGTGTTAAATAATGGATTTAATCATGTCGGTGATGCAAATTTGGTGCAGGGAGAAGTGCGTTATTAGAGTTGCTGATCAATCATTAGTGGAGACTACCCATTTTCATATCATGTGAGGCACCGACCAGAAATTCTTCCATGGCTAAAGAGCTTCTTTTGAGTGTGTGTCACCGTACGTTAATTCCGGGTAGAATGGTGAGCTACCCAATTTCACACCAATTTCAGCACTATTTTGATCTCTTGAGTGCTAATTTTTGTCAATCATGAGGGTGACGTCTATGGATGAAAGCCTCCTTCTTGTAGTTCGATTTGCAGTTAACACCATTCGCTCTCTCGACAACAACGGGTCCATAGAAACACCACATCAACAACAAGGGAGCGACATAACAATCTACAAGGAAAGTTGAAAAGGTTCAAGGTTTGCAAGCAACAATGGAACAAGAAAAAGAGCAAATTTTTATATCCAAGTAAAGCAACATACAATGAGAAGATTTTACATACATGTTGAAGACTTAAAATGCAATGAGGTAATTCTATATCAAAGTATTAAGACTTATTTACAAGAGCGAAGAAAAGCAAAAGGTGAAAATTATTGAAGGTTATGATTTCGAGACGATACAAGTTGTGAAGGATCAAGCGGTAAAGTACTTTTCCACGGCCATGGTTGTTTTATTTTTCACTTTGTTTTGTGTTTTGTTTCTCTTGTCTATGAAAAAAAAAATATATATATATGAGACAAGAGAAATATCTATTATTGTTTTGTTTTGAATAAGCCGTGGAGAAGGAAAATTTATAAGGAAGTTTCAAGCGACATGGATTTTAAGGAAAAAGGTTACAAATTGTCAAGGATTTATGAAGTTCGAAAGTTTATCATCAATAGTTGAAGCCGAATACCAAGAAGATGAAGACAAGGAGCGGAAGACGTTTCTCTTGGATTCCGTGAGAGTGGTGTTATCATAATTAGCAATCGGATGTGAAGGTAAGTAAGTAATCTCATCCTCGATATAAGTGGTTGATTTCCTTTCTTAGAGATCGTTAGAAAAATGGTTTTTCAAAATGTTAAAAGATGTGGGTTTTTCAAAATTTCGGAAGTTATTCTTCCCACCATTCAACATGTTGCAGGAATTCTCTCTTCATTCCTACCTGCGCACATGTGAGACCCATAAAAAATCCGTCTTTTTGAGTGCAATTATCATAAAACCCTTTTTGGTGAGGCAGAAGTTGAGGCGAAATGCTTATTGATCGTTTCTCAAACACGTGTTCTCTCATTATGGTGTGGTTATTTCTCACTCAACATTTAAGAATGAGAATATATTCTTTAGTATTTCTAACTTCTTATTACTAGCATGCAGAAAATCTATGTCCTCATAACTTTTAGGATGCTTGGGACGCTGGAACGCTTTGAAGTTGTAAGTCTTAGTTTGATTTGCTCAAGGACTAGCAAAGTCTAAGTGTGGGGGAATTTGATAGGTGTAGAATACACCTAATTTACTATCTAAGAGTTTATGCTTTCTTTGCTATTTTTCTAGTAAATTATGTATTTTACGCGTGTTTTTGAGTTATTAGGTACTCTGGAGTCGCACGGAAGAAAAGAAGGAGAAATCACCAAAATTGGGCAAAAAGGGCATAATTATCATTTCATAAGGCGAGCACTATCTGGATCCCGGTAATGGTTAATGGGAAACTCTTCTCGGAGGTATTATAAACGCAAAATAGCTATGGTTAAGGGGTTACCATCCAGGGTATCCCTTATAAGTTATCAATGGGTGTAATTATCAAAGCACCCAAACTGGGGTGGTTTTAATGATGGGTGTCTGAATCCATCTGACACATATACCCACACCCGTGGGGGTACCCATCGGGACCCGAACCTAGATCTACCCCAATTATTAACAGAACCCTAAAATTGAGAACCTCTTCTCAATCATTCACCACCTGAAACAGAAATTGAGAACATCAGCAGTTGCTTTGTCCAAGAAATAGAGATCGAGAAAATTAGGGCTGCTGCCTTGAGATTGAGTGATTGAAGCCGTTTTAAGCCACAGATCGAGATGAATAACAGGTTGAGAAAGAATTGGAAACTTAGGGTTGCTGCCAAGGGTTCGAATGAAGCAATTGATCTGTCGATTCTCTTGACTGAGAAAATGGAATTGATTATGAAGTTGAGATGGGTTAGGGTTTGTTGTGAGAATCTCAGATGAGAAGGGTTTGTTGGTAACTCTCTGAAAATGAAACTTGATATGTTGTTATTGTTAAGCCACAGATGGAGGATAGTGATGGATCGGAGGAGAAATTGAACCAAGAGAAGGAGAGATCGGTGTTGTTTTTAGGTCACTGAAACTTGGAGGTCGAATTTACATGGGTTCGAGTGAAGGCGAAGCTGCTGGATTGTTGATGGCAGTGAGGAGATGATGGTTGTTGTAATGGGTTTCTCTCAGGTTTGATTTTGGGTCGAGTAAATGATGGGTTCGAATTGCAGAAAGGGTTTGAATGGATTTTTGTGGCAGAGGCTTGAGTGAAGAGATAAAGATAGCTGTTGGTGTGTAAACCCAGGTGAAAGAATGGTTGTGTGTGGATTCATTGAAGTGGTGTTGTGCTTTCACAGGGAAGAACAGATGAAGGTCAATACAAGGTGAATGTATGAGAAGGAGGTTATAGGTAATGGCATTACAGGTTTGCAGGGAAGAACTCGAGTGATACTGTGAAATGATGTTGTTGTGCAGGCATGAAGAGAATGATATTTCAACTAAGAATGGTGGATAAAACTGAGATGAAGCTTAGAAGGAATGTGATGTCAGCTTATGCTTTTGGCTTGAGGTCCAGGTGTATGTGGCTACTGTTACAGATGGGAAGATGATTGGCCTGAGCTGAGTTGCTTGCACTAGTCAAGATGCAGTTGGGTATGGAATGGATCGACTTAGATGTATGTTAGGATTGAATTACAGGGTTGGAGACTTATGTGGTTTGTATGAATTTCAAATGATGCTGCAAATGTAATGAATAATGGGTTATGTGGTTGGTTGGTGGAAGTCGAAACTAGTGTAATTGCAGAAAAAGAGAGTATGTCGTGCACTCAGTTTAGCCATGAGCTACTGCAATGGCTTATCAAGTGGATATGGTGAAGTGCAGGTGTTGCACTGGTTTGCAGGTGAGAATTTGGAGCTGGAACAGATGAGAAGTGAAGATTTATGATAGATGACAGCCATCATGGCTGGGTAGCAGGACTGGCATGGCCATCTTGGCCGTGAACAATAAGGTTCAGTGCAAGTGGCTTGGTCAGAACTAGTCGGCCCGAGTTAACGACGACTCGGTTCTGACTCGTTCTAACTCAGCCCCTTGACCTTGACCCTTGACTAACTTTTGACTGTTAAGTTTGACTACTTTGACTGTTAGTCATGACAGTTGACCAACGGAATATTCCTTTACCGGGAGGAATTTTCAGGTAGCCGTCGGCGACAAATTCCGGCCAAAAACACAGTTTTCCGGTGAGCAAAAATGCAGAATTTTGTGTGGACTTCTCTCATATGTGTGAAGACTTAGAATTGAGAATTGGATGAAAACTTGGAAGTTTTGGAGAATTTGACTAGAAATTGGAATGTGGCTCAAATTGGGAAAGTGGTGTTCTTTTGGAATGAGGATTCTTTTCCTACAAAGATATGGAGAGTATTGAAGCCTATAAATAGAGGAGTTATCTACAACTTTTTACACACATCTACTTTGGAGAAGGAGTTAAAGTGCACAAGTATTGGAGGAATGAGCAACCATCATCTTTGCAATAAGTTTTTCTTTCTTTCTTCCTTAATTATTATTATTATTGTGTGAACTCCAAATTATGAGTAGCTAATTTTCTTATTGATTGAGGATGAATTCCTAGTTCTTAATATTTGATTTGAGTTTTGTTTCAATTCTACTTTGAAGTTTTTCATATGATTATCGCTTGTTTTTACTAATATTAATGTTTATGATTGATTGATAGGTTGTTTGGAGTGCACGCTAAATTAATTTGTTAATTTAATCTAAAGCTAGTGAAAGTTAGGGAATACGTAATAGTTTCTTGACTCTTTACACAAGTAGAAAATACGAGACCTTGCGGAGGGATTCCGTGGAGCAATTTTGTGTGAAAACAATGCTAGAAAGTGGACCAAGCGAACCGAGTCTAACTACTAGTACTAAACCTAAGTTCATAAATCTTAATGCGTTCTGGGAATTACATCTTGTAAGCGAACCTCAAGGTGGTTCTTTTGAATAGAATCTGATAACTAAGCGGACTTGTTACTCGGTGAAAAAGGAATTTCGGGGTTAGCTAAGCGAACCTGCTATCCTACGGTTGGTGATAATCTATGACTAATAACAAGTGGAAAAGAACATAACTTTAATCATTGTTTTGCAGCGAAGAAGGATTCCTTGATCTATTCTCTCTTATTGAATTCAACTTACACTTTTAATTACTTTGTTTATTTCTTTTGCTTTATAAATTTTACAACCAATACCCCCCTTTTGTGACAATTTTACAACTAATAATCTCTTGCTCCTCGTGGGATCGACCTTGACTACCCTATATTACTCTTTAATTAGGTAGTAAAGTATTAATTAATTTGTTGTGGTTATGACACGCATACACTAACTCGTTCATCTAATTCCAACCTCTGCAACACAACACAACACAACTTAATTCTCAACTAGTTTAATTGTTAACCATTACCATTTAACAAACTGATCATAAATATATCAACCTGAAACATTCATTCATCTTTACCATTTGTCGTTTCCTAATCAGCGTATATCCCACTTGTATTTGTACCACCAGCATCATCTCATGCCTTCATCTGAAGTATTAACCACACTTCATACACACAACTTTAAACCCATATGCATTCGCAACTCAACTGTAACTCCAGAAGTCGAGCATCACTTCTTATTTTTCATATCTCCCATAAGCTACAACATCACATAATCAATACCACCAGTTCACTTTTATTTCCATACTTAGTCACTAGTTTTATATTGACACAACCTAATTTCATTTATAACTTCATCTTCTTGCAGACTAACCCAACATCTGCATCTCAGAAAACTCAATAGCTCAGACAAACACCACCATTACCAGCTGAGCAAATCTCAAATATCACATACAACAATTCAATGCAGCATCATTACTTCTCTACTCTGTCCAACCATATCATAACAGACTCGAGTCACTTCTATCATTCCATTTAACCAATAATAACACAAATACCTATATAATCTCATAACCAATAATTTCATCACCTCTTTCCATATCACTACCATATGTTCACTGCTTCACCCACCAGTCCTCTATAATTTCAAGTAGAGAATACCACCACCTGCGATACTCCCAGCAGCAGCAATACCACCAACAACAATACTCATCTAAAGAACTTCAACCACTCCCTGCATCATTCTAACATGAGTCACAATCTCAACCAAATATCTATCTCGAACTATTTCAATTCTCAACTTCATCAACAATCATAAAACCCAGCAAAAGAGAACAAAACTCAACAAGACAAGAAGAACAATTACCTCAAGTTAACCTTGCTGAACCAACTGAAGTCAAACTCCTCTTCACTTTGATTAAATTCAGCAAATCGTTACAAGCTCATCAATTATCCAACTGTTCAACTACACCCTAACTTCTCTCTGAATTATTATTCCATTTTAATCATCACTAAATCGAATTCCTAATTCCCTATCACAGAAACCTTAACTTCCCAATTATTCTGAGCACTTTGAGAAATACTTGATAAATCATCTTCCTTGCTAACAATAACGAAAACCCTTCAATCATGTATCTTTCAATCCCATGCAAGCCTAAAATCGAATCCAAAACCCAAATTCCTAAATCTTCCCAAGAACAACTCCAACATCTAATTAACTTCACCATGTTTCTCAATCGACTAAACCCACTCCTTAATTCGTCTTGTACATCACTAAATCAACTTTGAAACAACTTTCTACAAAACCCTAATTTACCTTTCTTATGATTCATCTTCGGGATGACTTCGTCTCAATTATTCATTATCAACCCTTTAGCTCTATATTCATCAGCAACCCAAGCATCTTATTTATTTCTCATGAACATCAATCAACTCCAGAAAACCCTAACTTAATTTGCAGCTGCAATACTTCTTCTCCTCCCGATCTCAGACAACCACATAAACACCACCATCACCTTCAGATCAATATACTATCGAGATTTTAAGAATCTCTCACAAGAAAATATCCCAATTCTCTCGAATTGGGAATCGGCAGAGAAACAGAGAGAAAGAACCGAAGAAGAAGAATAAAGAAGAAGAAAAGAAATGCTAACAAGTTTATCCTCTCGGATGGGTATAAGGTCGACCAAACATGCTAACGGCACCCAACCAAAAGATGGGCAGCCAGGTCGGTCCACTAAGAAAGTCTATTTTGCCCTTTTGATGATTACTTCTTCATCTGGTATCTGATTGACACGTTCGAGTAGTCCTTATCGCATAACTTTTTGAGATCTATCTATTGGTACTAGTTTTGTATCCAAATTATTGTTAGATTAATTTTTATTAATTGAAATATATATTAACTTATCGAGTTATTATCGGCTAATTTGTCTCTTGACCATTGCTAGACCAGTCAAATAGCGTTGACGAGATTGAGGGTCTTTACATTCTCCCCACCTTATACATTTTCGTCCCCGAAAATCAAACCATCCTTCTGGTCTTCAAAAAAATCCCCACCTTATAAAATAATCACATATCTTGTCTAAGCGCAAACAACATAAAACAAAACACAAACCTATATGGCTTTTCTACAACTAAAATCTAAAATTTGTCGCTCTAGGTTCAACTACACTGATTTAGATTTTATCAAATAGGGAAGTCTAAGTTTCTGATGTGGGATTTACCGATTCTAACTTCAAGGAAGACTCCTACATGTATTTCTAAGTGAAATTGAAATTTCGGTTTCTAAAATAATTATAACATACTTCTATGATCAGTCATCTCTGAATGCAGTTTCCATATCAAGGGTGGCCAGTACCAACAATGCCTTCCTACAAACAAAGAAAACACAACCTTCACTATTCTCCAGTGCTAGATTAACTAAGTATTAATTTATTAAGATTAGTTAGTATTTAAACTTCTATCGTAATTGGTGTAATTATGATAAGTTTATTTCGTAAAATATTTAAATAATTTGCATCCTTTTTAAGCAATTTAATCATCAAAATTTATTTATTATAATTTTTATTTATTTATTTTAATGAAATCAAATTTTAATTCCAAATGAAACTATATTATAATAAATAAATAATTTTTTAAATTCATGTACTGTTTAAGAATAACTGAATGTTATAACTATTATCCAAATGTTACTATATAATGTTGTATCTATTTGTTTATTTCATTGCGTGAATTGATATGAGTAAATATCCGCTAACAGTTTCTCATAGTTGTTTGGTATTAATATTTCATTATTATTATTACATTTATTTCTTATTTCTTAGACCGATAAAAGTTAATCGTTATTAATCATAATGCGAAGTTTAATTTTATTATTAATACTAGATTGGACCTCATCTAACTTTATTTCCTTAAATTTATATTATTGCTAAGTAATCCTTAAGTTGTACTATTAATAAAAATTACATTTTGCTATTACTATCCTATAATTATTATCAAATTGATATTTACAACAACTTTATATTTTACAATAATTAGTATTATATATTATTATTATTTTATCTTATCTTATCTTATCTTATCAAAAATTATTGTCTTAATTATATTATCATTTTCATTATTCTTAAGTTAATAGTCCAGTTGGTACAGTAAGCCTTAATCTTCTAAATATAACTTTATGTTCACGTAAAGATTGATATAATAGATTTTATTTATTCAGATTGAATCTATATACTATATCTTGTTAAATACTGGCATTGGTAATTTAATATGATTAAATTTGAGTCTGCATAAAATTTTAATATGTCTTGATAGTATTTAGATTTTGGGTATTAATAATAAGTATCTTATTCACACGCAAATTTATTCTCCTTTAAGTTTAATTTTGTTCTAAGCATTCAAATATTATAAATACCACTTCATGTGTATAATTTAGTGATTTAGTGAATCATTTATTGGATTAAAGATAATCTAGGTATAAGATTGTTAACAAGTTTAATCTTTATTTATTTATTTTTGGCATTATATGACCTCACGTTCTTAATCTCAATTAACTATTTGGGTTAAACGCAAAATATATAATTCTAATTTGTTATTAGCTAACTTTGCAAAACTTAACCGTAATCAAGCACTAATAATTTTTATTACTTATTTAATCCTAATCATTATTTTATTGCTATATATTTGTTAGTGAGATTTTAATTTAAATTATGCTCAACATAATACTAATTTAAATTCTAACCGTTTAACTTCATCATTCTAATTTTCATTTTCCATTTCAAAAGATGATCGAATCTATTTACGAAGAAGGATCCTAACAATATACGAATTTTATTTTCTTTTAATTCTAATATTACACTAAGCATCTGAATACTATTATTATTACTTCATGTCTATTTGTTTAATTTTTAAAAATTCACTGGATCATTTATTAGACTAAAGAAAATTTCATTACATGGTTATTAACAAGTTGAGTCTTTTCATTATATACATTATATCTTCACCTTTTATGTCTAACGCCTAATAAGTATTATTTTAACTGTCTAATTTAAAATATCAACGTTCGTGGGGCGAGTTCTTCAAATTTCTATGGTTGGTTCGTGGCTTGCTATTTTTGCATCAAAAACATCAACGATTCATCACGACATCGGTTTGAATCTGCATCCGTGTTCGTGTGGATCGACAAATTTATGGGCAAAGTACTCCATTATATTTGGAGCATCTCTTATCGAAGAAGAAGAAGAATACAATAATATTAAATGGTCGGAATATATTTCCGAATATACCATCATCTCTCCCTTATACATAAAATTTCATTGGATATCTTTGCGGTTTATCGCTCTTTCTCTTCGCGATCTACGTGTAATTGATGTCCTTATTTGTATTAGGGTTCTGATTATCTCTTATTTTGATGTTTTTGTCATTCTTGTAAGCGAACATGTAATCACTGTTTTGATTTGAATGAATTGAAATATGTTGATTGTCCAAAAAAATTTAAACACAAAACTTACTTTTCTAATTTGTCATTAGTTTAATTCACAAAATTTAATCGTAGAACAACGTTATTAATTTTATATAACTATTTAATCATAATTTATTAACATTGATGGTTCAATTATTATTCTAATTACTCTTACAAATATTATTAAATCCCAAAAATATTATCAACATTTATGTGGTTATAATTTGTTTATTCTTCACATAAGTCAATGTGTTCAGTAAGTTTTTATGTGATTTACAAGTTATACCAATTATACTAATCTCACTATTATTATTATAGTATTAGATTGTTAACGTGTTCATACCTTTTAGATTAATTATTCTCAAATCCTTATTCGCTAAAGTTATTGGTGTACCCTAAATTTTTTACTTCATCACATAAACAAATCAAGCAATCATATAATTCTTTTAAATATTGATAGCTTTTAGTAATTAAGATTTAACTCACAACTCAACCCAGATCTAAACTAAACTAGTTCACTAACTAACACTAGCTAATTATAACTATTCCCATTTAAGATCTAATAATGAGCTCTGATACCAACACTGTAGCGCCCCCAAAGCTAGCAGCTGACTAATCTAAAGAGATTAACTAAATAAGAGACACTAAAAACTAAATCATTTACTTAAACAATCACTTAAGAAATCTGCTACAAAACTTAACCCAAAACTAGCCCCGCTCAGAAATATATATATATACAGGAACTCCTCTCAAATGATAAATATACAATAGTCATTTGGTTTACAAATACAATATGCAATATAATAAACATAGTAAAAGTTAAACAACTAACGAAATAAACCCTTGAAGCTTTCGTTGCGCAACTCTGATGTGTCTCTGAAACTAAAAGTGGGAAAGGGTGAGCACATCATCCCTAAAAGGGGTGACCAGCAGGAATAACATTAAACTTTAAAGTAATCATAAACAAGAGTTGGAAAACAATACATGTTTTCCCAAAGATTAAAAAGTGACCAAGTCACTTAAATAAACAAACATGTATATGGACAAACTCCTTCAAACAATGTACTAATATGGTTGTGCAATTCCGAACTCGCAAATCTACACCTAATCGTACGTATGGATGTCGACAGTTCCGAACTCGCAAACTTCCGAGCAATATATCATCAAAGCTCTAGGTATAAATGTGAAGGAGCGTATCATATATACCACTGGTGGAAATTCTCATTTCCCATAACAATTCACAATGATAAACAAAACATTATAAGTCCTTTCCGAGTCATGGAAAGATTAAAAGAATCAACAGAATAATGGTAATGCAAACCAAATAAAGCTTGGAATGTACAATCAAACAATGCATGAGTTTGTTAAACAAAGACTTTTGTAAAAGAAACAACAATGGTTACTAAAGAGTAAAATGTATTCCCACCTCTTTTGATGACAAACCACGGCTACCTCGAGATCCACGATCCACTGGTTTATCCTCCGAATTGATCGTTAATAATAACTAACTGTTAATCATACAAGCACTCAAAGAGTTTAGCCAAAAGGCTCGTACAAGGCTCATACAAGTCTAACTAATGGTTATAAGCCCAAGTCTACTAAACCGGCCCATTAATCTAAAGCCCGGTCCAACAGTGTCAACTAACGGTCAATAAAAGTCAAAGGGTCAATTAACGGTAAAGGTCCAGTCAAGGTCAAGTCATGGTCAAATGGTCAAAGTCTAAATCGGTCAACTGAGTCAACTCAAGTCAAAACAGGTAACTCAGAGAGTCAACACTGATTCGACTCAGTCAGACAACTAAGTCAGCTAAACAAGTTAATCAGACATCTGACTGGGATGACTAATAGGTCTAATTCTATTGCATCTTCACTTCTACTATAATTCTTACATTCTCAACTTCCATTTTAACAAAACAACATTAATTTATTAATTCTTTAATCAATGTAGTACGCCTCGTGACTCGGCCCCGGCTCGGCTGAGGACCGATCCCCGAGTATTTCAAAAACTCGGCCGAGGCATACCGAGTAACTCGGTTACTCATACACTTGTACATAATTCTACCAAATATGTAATTACCGGCTAAAAAGAAGTTTTTGTTAACTCTCTGCTAACAAAACTCCTCTTGTTTTCCCTAACCCTATTACTAGAATGACTAGTAGTAGTAATTACTTCTTCTGTCCTCCTCCTAATCGTCTAGCTTCAGTAGGTATTATTACTCCATTACTGTCCAAATCCACTTCTTTCTTCGAACACAAAAAAGAAGATTATTATTCTCAGATCTTCTGTTGCTGCTAATACTTCTCAGCATACTCAAGTTTCTGCAGCTCCATTGTGTTTTAGTTTAGCTGGTATCTATATATATGTTTTTGATAGTAATTACTTATAGATCTACTTTATTGGATCTCATTTTCTTGATTTATTTCTGTCTTGTTTGATTATTTGAGATGTGGGTTTATGCAGATTTTCTTGATGCAATTGATTTGGAGAGTACTGACTATGATTCTACATCTGAAAAATAAAACCCTGTTGCTGTTAAGGCTAGTAAAGATGATGATGAAAAAAAAATCAGCTTAAAAATAAGTTTGGGAACTGACTTTACTCATTTGACCCTGTCCTGCCGAGTTACTCGGTAAAAACTCGGTAAAACTCGGCCAAGTTATTGTAGACTCTGCGAGTAAATGTAAAATACCCTGTTCGGCCGAGTTTCCAGGGATCGGAGCGGCCAAAGGCCGATACCCGAGTTACTCGCGAGTAACTCGGTTGACTCGGCCGAGGCGTACTACATTGTCTTTAATAAACTTCAAATTTCATTTACAAACACAAACTCTGCTTACCTGCAATTGCAGCTTTAAGCTCTTCATGTCAATCACTAATTATAATCCTATAACTATTATCTAAGTTGTACCTTCCTAACTCGTTCATCTAACTCCAACCTCTGCAACACATCACAACACAACTTAATTCTCAACTAGTTCAATTTTAACCACTACCATTTAACAAACTGATCAGAAATATATCAACCTGAAACATTCATTCATCTTTACCATTTGTCGTTTCATAATCAGTGCATATCCCACTTGTATTTGTACCACAAGCATCATCTCATGCCTTTATCTTAAGTATTAACCACACTTCATACACACAACTTTAAACCCATATGCATTCGCAGCTCAACTGTAACTCCAGAAGTCGAGCATCACTTCTTATTTTCCATATCTCCAATAAGCTACAACATCACACAATCAATACCACCATTTTACTTTCATTTCCATACTCAGTCACTAGTTCTATATTGACACAACCTAATTTCATTTATAACTTCATCGTCTTGTAGACTATCCTAACATCTGCATCTCAGAAAACTCAATAGCTCAGACCAACACCACCATTACCAGCTGAGCAAAGCTCAAATATCAGATACAACAATTCAATGCGGCATCATTACTTCTCTACTCTATCCAACCATAGGTTAATAGACTCGAGTCACTTTTATCATTCCATTTAACCAATAATAACACAAATACCTATATAATCTCATAACCAATAATTTCATCACCTCTTTCCATATCACTACCAGATGTTCACTGCTTCACCCACCAGTCCTCTATAATTTCAAGTAGAGAATACCACCACCTGCGATACTCCCAGCAGCAGCAATACCACTAACAACAATACTCATCTAAAGAACTTCAACCACTCCCTGCATCATTCTAACATGAGTCACAATCTCAACAAAATATCTATCTCGAACTATTTCAATTCTCAACTTCATCAACAATCATAAAACCCAGCAAAAGAGAACAAAACTCAACAAGACAAGAAGAACAATTACCTCAAGTTAACCTTGTTGAACCAACTGAAGTCAAACTCCTCTTCACTTTGATTCAATTCAGCAAATCGTTACAAGCTCATCAATTATCCAACTGTTCAACTACAACCTAACTTCTCTCTGAATTATTATTCCATTTTAATCATCACTAAATCGAATTCCTAATTCCCTATCACAGAAACCTTAACTTCCCAATTATTCTGAGCACTTTGAAAAATACTTGATAAATCATCTTCCTTGCTAATGATAGGTGTGATAAACACATAATTTTATATCTAGTATTTATGCTTTCTTTGAGAGTTTTCATGTAAATTATGTATCTTATGTGTTAATTTGAGTCTGTTAGGTACTTTGGAGTCGTTTGGAGAAAAAGAAGAAGAAACAGGGCAAAAGGTGCAAATGTCATTGGAGGCGATTATTTCTCATATTTGCTTTTATTTCTTCATCCCTATCTAAAAAGTTTGTCGGCTTTAGTGATGCAATTTCTGTCTGAAAGGCATGACAACTTTAGTGATGAATAGAAATTGAAGAGATGAAGTGGATTTGAGAAGTAAGAGGAGGCTGCTGCTACGGAGGAGTTCGAGAGAAGGAGAAAGCTTTCATTTGGAGTGTAAAGGGCAAAGTGGTCAATTCACATGCGAGCTATACTTGGAGAAGGCCATGTTGCGCAAGAAGGAGGCAAAGAATGAACTTCCAGTCCTCTGTAACTGACAGTTGAGTCGAGAGACGAAGTAGGTTGTTGGTTTTCTGAAACCGACAAGCCGGGTTTGAGCTAGTTACCCCTTAACCATTAAAGTGGGGTGTCAATATGAATCTTTTTCCAACACATAACCTAGAATTCAGAGAAGATGTAATTTTGTTCTCATCATTATCTTATCATTACCCTTGCTGCCTGAAATTGAGAGAAATACGCAGCGACTGATGCTGTTGGAATTGAGAGAAGAAATGTAAAATCAACACTGTTTTGATCGAAAATTCAAAGGTAAATCCGAGATGGGTTTGAATCCAAACGAAGATGTAAGTTAGGGTTTCATGAGTCTGTTGTTGTACTCATAAGATGGGGATGAATGTTTGAGCAGATGAGAATCAAGAGATGGGTTTGTCTTTAATATCAAATTTATGCAGTGGATTTGAAGTCAAGCAGAGAAGATCCGAGTTTTGGAGGATGGAGAGATGGGTACTCAAGGAATTGGGAGAAACAGTAATGGTGTTGGTTGAATTGAACAACCAGATGAAGAAATTGGTCGATTAAGGCATTATTTGGGGCTTCTGAAGAAAAGAAGGAGATGAATCTGTTGCAGTGTGCAAATGAGGAAGTGATTCAGAGAATTGAGAAGAGATTGATGGGGGTTATGAGTTTACAACATCCAAGAAAGGGGGTCAGATGTTGAATTGAGTGGGTTCTCAGTGTTTTAACTTGTCTGTGCTGTGTAATTCATGTTACAGGTGAAGGGTTGCTTGAGCTGTTGCTGCAATGGGTGGCAGATGAGCTACGAGGTATGAACTGTAATGGCAAGGATGGAATGGTGGTGCACAAGGAGGAAGAGAGTTGCAGCTGCAGTGGGGAATGAAGGTTGCTGTGGTGATTGATTGCCATTGGCAGTGGAGCTATTACCGTGCTGGGAGCGAGAGTTATTGGAGCTGATGCTGCAGTGTTGCAATAAGAGCTCACAAGGTAGACAAATGAACTGAATTGTGCAAGGCAGGTCAGAACAGCTGGTGCAAATGGTGGTGTTGTGGTTTGAGGAAAACTGGAGCTGCACTTGGAGTGAAGCTGCAGGATGAGAAAGAACATCCATCACGGCTGTGACTGAGGTTGAGTCCTGGGGTGTGTCTACAAGGGTTGAGACAATGAGATCAAGTTTGAATCAGTGGTAATGATGATGTTATGCATTAGTGGTTCAAGACTGATGCGGGGTTGAACTGGAACTGCGAGTTAAGATGCTGCTGCTGTACAAGAACTGGTGGCAGAGTTGGTGATTATCATGGTATGAGCTGTTGACAGTTTCAGTGGAGCTGAAAGAGCTGGTTGCAACAGCTGGGAAGTTGCAGGTGTTATGAGTCTCAATTGGAGTGAAGCAGCTAGCCTTGGAGTTGATGTGTGAAAAAGCTGGTGTAGAAATCGGGGGTTCGTAGCACGGGTCGAGTGCCGGTCTATTATTTTGTCCACAATTGTTATGGGGCGAGGTCCATGTGCTCATCCGTTCGTGGATGTTTATCACATAGGGTCTGCCAGAGATAATTTCTTAATAGTTTGTTAGTAAGAGGTCCAACTCTGCAGAAAGGAAAAGAGATGTTTTGAAGTCGCCACCTGACTAAGGGGAGTCAGGACCCTTTTGACTAGTTTGAATTATTTTGAGGAAAACAAAACCTAATTATGACTTTCATGTTTATGGTCTGCTATCAGTGAGTCTGGGTAAGGAGATTCTAGTACGGGATGGGAAGGTGTTAGGCACCCATCAGCCGCCCAATCGTAGGATTGGCCTCTACTTCATGATTAAAGGGGAATGTTTATAATTAATTATTAACAAAAACAAATAGTGACAAATAGTGATTGAATAGTGACCGAATAGTGAACAGTGATTTGAATAGTGACCTGCTTTATTTATTACTTTCTTAGCAATAGATCTAATGTGGGAGGGAATTCCGCTTTATACCCACACTTTGATTTATCCCACTTGTAAGATTACTAAAAAAAACAAATTATTTTTATATATTGCATGTAAAGAGTAGCTGCGGTGTTACTACAAAATGGAAGAACCATTCCGTTCCCGTATAACTACATAATTACCGAAAAGATAAGCAATTAGTATACCTGAAATATGATACAGAGACTTGGAAAGATTCTTACGATGATTTCTCGCTTCTATTAAGTATGCAGAAAGTAATTAAAGTACCAGCAATTTAATGCTAATCTTTTAAGAACTTAAAGACGATACTTGATTTTGATACTTCTACTTATATTTTTTTTGGGTTTTCTGGAAATAAACTAGAAATGTATAGGACAATAATAACTATTATATAGGAAAGAAAACTTGGTTTCTCTTTGATTAAATCACAAAACGCATAGAAATTTAGAATATATGAGGAGAAATAAAGAGTGTTTTTTTCTCTCAGACGGAGACGATTATGACTTGTCCTGACATGACTTGCTTTTCTTTCACGAGACGATTATGAAAAACTTCTTGAGGAAGTAATTACCCTTTTTTTTTATTTAAGATAGGGGAGAAAGACCTTTCTTTAGGTAAGAAACTCATTTTCTTTTCTTCAATATGTCGTCTAGGCGGATGGCTATCATTATTCCTGATCCTTCAACTTTGCCTACGCTGCGTAGAAGACGAAGAGTTTGGGTTTTAAACGATGTGGATGATCACGTTTCTGCTAGAATCCGGGAAGACCCTGTAAGTTTCCTTGTTGATCGAAATTTTCTTCTTTGTTTTCCAAGTTTCCTTTCATTATTTCTCAACCACTGCTTTCTTTCATAGAATTACGCTTGGGCGCGTATTCACGGAGGGACCATAGTAGAATGGTGGCTGATGTTGAGACGATGCAAAGGTGTACGTGAGCTTGTACAACAGATCGGTTGGTACGACTTTATTGAAGCTTTGGAACCGTTCCATGATGGTGAGAATGCTTTAATCGTGGCAGAAAGATGGTGGGGTGATACTAATTCATTTCACCTGCCACATTGTGAGTTAACCATCACTCCTCTGGATTTCTATATGATTACTGGCATCCGTGTGGGGGTAGGAGCTCCCGTCCCAGTGGGTGAAAACGTGACAGAGTAGAATGTCCGAAACCTGTTGGGACCACATTGTGGGGATATCTTCCTTAAAAATTGGTATGTCAGCTTAGCAGGCTTGAAGATGAATTTCTCGGTCCCTGAGCTGGATCTCACTGCTGACGCTTCAAAAATATGATGCTAAAGTTATTACAGTTACCAGAGCTTTCCTGATCTTTGTTGCGGGTCATACCTTCCTTGACTCTTCTGGTGGCTATATCAAATCAGGCTACTTGGAAGCATTTTCTGACCTGGACTTGGTGAATTTTTACGATTGGGGAAGTTGTGCGATGGCGCGACTTTACACCTATCTGACTCGAGCAACACGTCTTCAAACAAAATCCTTATGTGGATTCTGGCCCATCTTGAATGTAAGTACATTTCTCCTTGCTTCAGGTTGAACGATTTTAGACTTCCTTTTTAAACATCCATATTTTTCTTTGTAACAATATTGGTGTTACGAATATTTTCCTCTTAGTCGCCCTCCTTTTGATACAAGCTTCTCCAATAGTCAAACATTTCCTCGAATGGCTAGATGGAATGGTGCACTTCGAAGGCACTCGACTGCATATACACGCTTTTGTTTGGAGGGAGCGACAGTTGAATCTGTAAGAAACCGCATTTTTTTTTGTTTTTTGTTTTTTGTTTTTTTTTTTATTTCGTATATACCTCCATTTTGATCACAGATTTGTTAGGATCCTTGGAAGGATTATCTGATTCGGTGTGATCAAAGGGCCATTCATGCCATGTCGTCTAGCATGCTTCGGTACTTGTTACGTGGCCCGGATTACTGTGCTTGGTATCTTGGTGACAGATTTGGGAGACAAATTAGTCAACCAGACGCTACACCCCGTTTTCCTCCTCCCAACGTTACATGTTTTCCTTATGCATCGTTTAGTGATATGGAAGAGATTTCACGTCAACCGCAACGTTCCTATGAAGATTCTGTTGATCGGGGAATGACTTTTGAATCATATTGGAGATCGGTTTCTTTAGGTCCACCTCTTGCTATCCAATCTTGCCGAGAGAATCTTGTAGTGGGTGATCCGGGTTTTCCCCCTCGTCCATTATTGATGGGATCTTCCAGCAATGCTTCTTCTCAACAAGTTCCATTAACGGGCTTCGGTCATCTTCTTCCAACATGGGATTTTCAAATACCTATCTTGGGGACTTCAAATGTGGTTCCAATTGCAAGTGGCCCTGTTGACCGTGAAGATATTATTGGTTTACCTCTCCCGGATGATATTCCTGAGGTACCGCTGCTACTCTGCTATTCTTGACTTAATGACTTAATACTTTTTATTGACTCCTTTCTCGCTTCAGGCTTCCAGACCTCTTCAAGAATACTTGCTCCGTTTGGTGGATAGCCGTGGGCGCCAGTTGACATCGGTGGTGAATGAGATGTACGGTATCATGTTGAGATATGATGAAGTCAGTAGAGAATCCCTGGGGATGCAGGCGCATATTGATACTCTCTCTGAAGAATTATCCACGCTTCAACTTCTTTATGAGGTAGACTGCATTTTTTTTTCATTTTTTTTTATACAGGGAAAAGGAGCTAGCAGATCGGATGAATGACCCTAATGGGTTGGAGAAGCCCAACGGGTCATGGGTTTAGTTTCGGTTTGCCCGAATAGCAGTTTGATGGAGCCCTAATCCTTTGCTTTAAATTCCTCGCCTTCTTCTTCCTCGACCATCAGTTTCTCTTTCTTCCTCTTTTTTTTTTCTTCTTCTCTGTTCTTCAAATCGCCTCTTTCCTCCATCTTTTCATCGATCCTTCTTGTATGTGCTGGGATCTGACTGTGATCTTTCTTTTCTTGATCACCGTCTT
This sequence comes from Papaver bracteatum, assembly GCA_023529315.1. Lineage (NCBI taxonomy): Eukaryota > Viridiplantae > Streptophyta > Magnoliopsida > Ranunculales > Papaveraceae > Papaver > Papaver bracteatum. The sequence continues at coordinate 2,707,684 of JAJJWX010001098.1, read as the reverse complement.
CATGTTCTTCTACTTTCTGCTTGTTTGGTTTATCGCCATAGTAATCATTTACTGGTGGAGTATGCGAGATGCGATTTGAGAGGCCGAAAGTAGTGTTAATCAAGTGAGATTTTGGTGGAATCTCAAGATAGATCTGTATGAATCTTCTCTTTTCTGTGCTTGATGGTAGTGCATCTTGAGATCCAGATTAATGTTCGGCTCGAAGATGAAGATCTGATGATTTAGGGGAAGATGCAAGATCATTCCATATGCAGCTTCAAAATACATACAAAGATAAACCCAGATTTCAAAGTTGAAATCGAATTTAGATTTAGATGTATTCTGACAAGTATGGATGATATGCCCGTGATGAAGATGTCTAGATCTAGTGTGTCACATGGACACTTTTACCACTATTACACATTGGTTTCGATCAATGGGAAATGGTGAAGAAGTTGGATCTTGGTCTAGACTCAGATAAAATCACCATCTTTCCTTATTTGTTTTTCATTTCTTCTTCTTTGGTTTGCCGTCAGGTCATTTTTTGTTTCTTGTTGTTGTTCTTTTTTTTTTTCTCGATCTGAATCATGTATCCTTCAGATAAGGAAGAGTTCATGCTTTTCATTGTTGTAGACGAAGATTCTGTAATTCCTTCATTTGTTACTGAAATATTTTCTTTCTGGTGGTGCTTTTGTTCTTTGGTTTGACTTGTACTGACTGTGCAGATCATTGACTCCAGTGGAGAAGCCTTAATTCAGATAACTCGTCGTTCACAAAAGATTAAAGCATGGTTAGAACATGATTAGGCTTAAAATAACTCAAGAAACTTTTGCCTCAGTTGCCTATTTGGTACGTGTGCAAGGCACAGTATCATCCTAGGGCTTTCATCATCAGTATTTATTTTATTTTTATTTTTATTTTTTGAAAACAAAATAAAAAATTTAAAAATTTACAAAACTGAAATTTTGATTTGGAGAGTTTGTCTCAGATGCCTATCTGGTTGCTCATAACACCATACCCAAATCCTAAGCTTTACATCATTGATAAACTCTCCGATTTTTTTTTTTTTTTTTTGAAAACAAAACCTTAGAAATCTGTGTTTTTTTTTCTTTTTTGAAAAGAAATTAAAACTTAATAAACTTTTTTTTTTTGGTTTTTTTTTTTTGAAAACAAGATTGATGGAGTAGAAAACGATGATAAAAATCATGAGTGTTGACAAACCAGTTGATCTTTTGAGGAGATGCATGGATTAGGCATGATGGAATGTTGCCTTTGATTAGGCATAGTACCTCTTGAGTTGATCAGCATTTGTGGGCCTTGGATGTTCTTCTCCATCTAGGTCCATCAGTTGTACCGCCATTCCTTGAAAAATATTTTTAACGATGAATGGACCCTCCCACTTTGGTTTAAATTTGCCCCTTGGGACAGTATGCTTGACCGGACGAAACTCCTTGAGCACGAGATCTCCTTCATCGAACTTGCGGGGCCGCACGTGTTTATCAAAACTGCGTGCGACTCTGTTCTGGTATGCCTGAGAATGGCAGGCTGCTGCTAACCTCTTTTCATCAATGATATTTAGTTGCTCGACTCTTACTTTTACCCATTCGTCTTCAGGTAACTGACTCTCCTTTAGAACTCTTAGAGTTGGAATCTCCACCTCTATAGGATGCATTGCCTCCATACCATATGTGAGCGAGAAAGGTGTAGCCCCGGTTGCGGTGCGAATTTAGGTTATGTATGCCCACAAAGCATATGGTAATTTCTCACTCCAATCTGTATATGTATCTGTCATCTTCTTTAGGATCTTGAAGAGTGTCTTGTTAGCTACTTCTACTGCTCCATTGGTTTGAGGCCGATACGGTGAGGCTAGATGATACTTGATTTTGTACTTTCCAAGAAGTTGTTCGGTTTCTTCACCGATAAAATTTGACCCATTGTCTGATATTATTTCATGTGGAACTCCATATCTGCAGATGATGTGGTTTCGTATGAAATCGACCGTCGGCTTTCCTTTGAAACTTCTGGTTGAAATGGATTCTACCCACTTGGTGAAGTAGTCAATTGCAACAAAGATATACTTGTGACCGTTGGAAGATGGATTTATTTTACCTATGAGATCAATTCCCCAGGTAGAAAAATGCCATGGAGACGATAGTGTATGAAGTTGAGAAGGAGGTACATGCATAAGATTCCCATGTATTTGACATTGGTGACATCTCATGACGAAGTTTCAGCAATCCGACATCATGGTTGTCCAGTAGTATCCCAAGCGAGCTATCTTCCTGCTCATCATGTGTGCGTTCATATGAGGACCACACTCACCACTGTGTACTCTCTCTAGGATCTTCCTTGCTTCGTTTTCGTTCACGCATCACAACAAAGTTCCGTCTCTTGACACTTTGTAAAGAACATTTGCAAAGATCATGTACTAACATGCCACCCTTCGGATGTATCTCCTTTGTTGTTTTGTTGAATCTTCTGGATAAGACTGATCCTAGAGGTATCTTCGTATATCAACAAACCACAGAGCGTCGTCTAATTGTTCAGCGGCGATTTGAATGGCGTAACAGAAAGCAGGTTCATTTCTTTGGCCTATTTCGATAGGTTTCACCGTCATTCCTTCGGGGACTGCGAGCCAAGAAGCTAAAACAAAGAAGAGCATTAGCACCAAAGTTTTTGTTTCTGTATATATGGTGGAATTCGATGTGATCGAATTGTTTTGTGACCTCTTCAAGATATGTATGATATTGGGATAATTGTTCGTTAACCATCCATTCCTTCTGGATTTGCTTGATGATCAGCAGTGAATCTCCGTATACTATGATGCTTTTGACATTGATTTCAATAGCAGCTTTCAGTCCGGCTATGCAGGCTTCATATTCTCCAAAATTATTAGAGCATGGAAAACATAGCCTAATAACAATAGGTGTGTGGATACCTTCTGGAGACTCTAGCCGGGCCCCTACACCCCTTCCTTGTTTGTTGCGGGCGCCATCAAAGTACATCTTCCATGGTTTATCTTCGGCCACATTAGCATACATCACCCATTCGTCTGGAAACTCAATCTTTAGCTCAGTGTTGTCGAGGATAGGATGAGATGCTAGATGATCGGAAATTGCTCTTCCTTTGACAGATTTCTGAGTGGTGTAAGTGATATCAAACTCGGAAAGTAACAGTTGCCATTTTGACATTTTTCCGGATAACACAGGCTTCTCGAACAAGTATTTGATAGGATCCATCCTTGATAGCAACTGAATCTTGTGAGCCAACATGTAATGACGAAGGCGTTGGGTTGACCAGACAAGCGCCAACCAAGTCTATTCTAACATGGTGTATTTTGACTCGTACCCTGAAAGAGTTTTGCTGATGTAGTATATTGCCCTTTCTTTACTGCTTCCTTCATGATACTGTCCCAACATTGCTCCCATAGAGGTTTCGCCAACCGAGAGATATAGAATCAAAGGAACACCCGGGGTGGGGGCAACAAGTCTCATGGGAGCAACCAAATATTTCTGGATCTTTTCAAATGCTTCTTGACATTCATGGTTCCATACTGTAAGCACATTCTTTTTTAGAAACTTGAATATCGGCTCGCAGATGGGAGTGAGTTGATTTATGAACCGACTTATGTATTGCAGCCGACCCAAGAATCCTCTGATTTCCTTCTCCATTCTTGGTGGAGACATTTCGATGATAGCTTTAGCCTTTGATGGGTCGCATTCAATCCCTCTGTTGCTGACGATGAAACCTAGTAACTTCCCGGACTTGGCGCCGAACAAGCATTTGTTGGTGTTGAGCTTAAGTTGAAATTTTCGAAGACGTTGGAATACTTTTCTCAGAACATTTACATGATCCTTACTATGTTCAGATTTCGCCACCATGTCATCTACATAAATTTCTAGCTCCTTGTGTATCATGTCGTGGAAGATAGTCGTCATGGCTCGTTGGTACGTGGCTCCGGAATTCTTCAACCCGAAAGGCATAACTTTTTAACAGAATATTCCCCATGGAGTGATGAAGGATGTTTTAACCATGTCTTCTATTGCCATCATGATTTTATTATATCCGGAGAAGCCATCCATGAATGAAATACATCCTTTCCCAGAGGCATTGTTGACCAAGACATCAATATGCGGTAACGGGAAATCATCTTTTGGGCTTGCTTTGTTCAAATTGCGGTAATCAATGCACATTCTTACCTTTCCGTCTTTCTTCGGAATAGGTACAATGTTAGCCAGCCATTCAGTATAAGTAACTGCTTTGAGGAAGCCTGCATTGAGTTGTTTCTCCACTTCTTCTTTGACTTTTAAAGTCCATTCTGACCTTAGCCTCCTGAGCTTTTGTTTGACCGGCTTTACGTCTGGATAAGTTGGTAAATGATGGACTACCAAATCAGTATTCAATCCAGGCATGTCCTCGTAAGACCAAGCAAAGACGTCCTCGAACTCAGTGAGTAGCTCGATCATCTCCTTCCTTTCTTCAGCTGATAATGTCGTTCCAATCTTCACATTTCGTGGTTCTTCCTCCGTTCTCAATTTGATTGTTTCTTCTTCCAGGAATTCGGGCTCTTTTTCATTTTTTTCGACGTTGCTTTGGATCTCTTCTGGAACGTCTTTTAGGCAAGTTATCATTTCTTCATCCTCATATTCAAAATTTCCTGCAATGACATCCTCCAAAACCAAGACATCATGCTCTTTTATTCCTGAAATCACCCTTTCTATATTTTTTTGTTTTTCTGATTTTTTTGGATTTTTCAATTTTAATGGTGAATTAATCATACAAATACCATATTTTGGGGTCCACGAGGATTCTTGAGGTTCGTCCTTCGTCGGTGGTGGACTTTCATCATTCATCATCACCAGATTGTTTTTGTCATTGGGAGAAGTTCCGGCGTCCTCTGCTTCGTTGAGAGTTATCATGTAGATGCTTCTATCAGTTAATTTCTCCCTCATTATAGCGTATGTGGAACCTTTTGCAGATTCTATTTTCCTCTCAGCAACGACTCTGGAGGCTTCATTTGTTTGGACCTTCTCTTTTATTGTACGGTCTGATATTAGAGATGGTTGACGAGTTTCAGCGTTATCCGCCTCAATGAAGTTGATTCCCTGATTTCCTTGATGCGCTGGAAGTGGATTTTGTTGTATATTAGGTTGCTTTGACGCTCCCTCGATGATTATCTTTCTGTCATCCAGCAAATCTTGGATAAGATGTTTCAGACGAAACATGAATTGGTATCGTGTCCTCGCACTCTGATGGTAGCCGCATGTCTTTGACTCATCGTAACCCCGAGGTTTGGGATTAGGTACAGGCTTAGGATCTCGGAGTTGAATTAATTTTTCCTTAACTAGCCTAGGAAGGTAGTCACTCATTTCTCCATCCAGCTCAGAGAATACTCGATTCCGGCTCCACCTTTTCTCGACATATTGTTGTCCTTTGTCTTGGCGGAATGCATTGGTGATAGGTGCTTTCCATGCAGCTCTGATGTAAGTAGGTGTTGCAACAGTTGGGTTGACATAATTAATTTCCTTATTTTTTTTCGAGCTTTTCCCTATATTGAATCCGGAGTATACGCCGTCCTTCATTGCATCCTCAATGCTTTCTCCTTTCCTTCGAAAATCGGAAAGATTTTCAGGTGCAGACATGCTGATGAATACCCTGTAAGACATTGAGAGATTTTTCATTAGCATTTTTAGTTGCGCCTCTTCTGATGGTCATTCGAACATTTCGAACACTTTATTTTCCCACCGACTCATCCAGTCGACGAAACCTTCATGTGCCCCTTGTCGAAGGGACTCAAGCTGGCGTAAGTCCATAGAGTGATCTGTATTTTTTGCAAAATGTTCGACGAATGAATTAATCATGAGTGGCCATGTAGAGATTTTTTATTTCTCTGCATCTTGGTACCAATCAAGGGCTAACCCAGTCAAGCTTTGGTGGAACAAGTTTAGCAGCCAGTCGTCAGTTAAACCTTGGGGCTTTAGGTATTGGAGATACAGTTTAATGTGAGACCCCGGGGGTCCCATGCCATTATATTTTTATATTTTTGGAAATTTGAAACCTTCAGGCAAGTATCCACTTGGCGGAGTGTACCATACTTCACCATCCACGCCGGTGTTGTCCTCAATTATTGACAACCTTTTCATTACATATTCTTTGAAATGCTCGAATTCCAAGCTCTCTTTGTTTGGTGTTGGAATTTCGTCATCGTCGCATGTACCTCCGGATTCCCCGTTTTTGTTTTGATCTTTTGGTTGATGATCGTCCTTGGATCCAGAGCCATTTGTATGTTGATGAGAATCTGAGACTTTTCCGCCATTTCTAGCCTCATCTTGGAGCTTCTTAAAGAAATTGGCGAGTTTCTCCTCAATGATTTGTTCTATCTTTGAGGTGAGGATGTCAGTATTGTTGGCTTCCCCTTCCCATGTTGTGAATCATCCATCTTGACCAGTCTTCCTCCCTTTTTCCGATGCCAACTACGGGTGTAAGACCTCCCTCGCGTTATGGTTGCTTACGCTTGTATAAGTACCTGAAACCACAAAATCTGAAATATGATATCAGTATATAATAAAGAAAAGATTATAAAATTTCCCTTTAATCATTTTTTTCAAGTCGAATCTCTTATTTGTCCCCAGTGAAGTCGCCACTGTAGAAATCGGGGGTTCGTAGCACGGGTCGAGTGCCGGTCTATTATTTTGTCCACAATTGTTATGGGGCGAGGTCCATGTGCTCATCCGTTCGTGGATGTTTATCACCTAGGGTCTGCCAGAGATAATTTCTTACTAGTTTGTTAGTAAGAGGACCAACTCTGCAGAAAGGAAAAGAGATGTTTTGAAGTCGCCACCTGACTAAGGGGAGTCAGGACCCTTTTGACTAGTTTGAATTATTTTGAGGAAAACAAAACCTAATTATGACTTTCATGTTTATGGTCTGCTATCAGTGAGTCTGGGTAAGGAGATTCTATTACGGGATGGGAAGGTGTTAGGCACCCATCAGCCGCCCAATCGTAGGATTGGCCTCTACTTCATGATTAAAGGGGAATGTTTATAATTAATTATTAACAAAAACAAATAGTGATGCATAGTGACAAATAGTGATTAAATAGTGACTAAATAGTAACTTGAATAGTGGCCGAATAGTGAACAGTGATTTGAATAGTGACCTGCTTTATTTATTACTTTCTTAGCAATAGATCTAATGTGGGAGGGAATTCCGCTTTATACCCACACTTTGATTTATCCCACTTGTAAGATTACTAAAAAAAACAAATTATTTTTATATAATGCATGTAAAGAGTAGCTGCGGTGTTACTACGAAATGGAAGAACCATTCCGTTCCCGTATAACTACATAATTACCGAAAAGATAAGCAATTAGTATACCTGAAATATGATACAGAGACTTGGAAAGATTCTTACGATGATTTCTCGCTTCTGTTAAGTATGCAGAAAGTAATTAAAGTACCAATAATTTAATGCTAATCTTTTAAGAACTTAAAGACGATACTTGATTTTGATACTTCTACTTATATTTTTTTTGGGTTTTCTGGAAATAAACTAGAAATGTATAGGACAATAATAACTATTATATAGGAAAGAAAACTTGGTTTCTCTTTGATTAAATCACAAAACGCATAGAAATTTAGAATATATGAGGAGAAATAAAGAGTGTTTTTTTCTCTCTCAGACGGAGTAGCGAGAAAAATGCTGTTGGAAGAGGTTTCCGTGAGAGAAAATTATATTTTTGAAATCTTCATTCGACCTCCTTTTATATACGTAAATCCCCAACATCATTCCTTATTTTCCTGCGCCTAATCCGGATGAAAAATGACTGCGCGAAGAAATCAATTGTCCTTTGAAAAGGAATATTTTTCTTTTCAACATATGTGGGTCCCACTTGATTAATTTTCTTTAACCAAATTTGACAAATTCTTCCATATGACACGTATATGAAGAGTTAGTCCTACTAATTAAAGCCTTGGTGATGATAATGGGAGGATGAAAAGGTGGTCATCCCTTAACGTCTCCTGAGTTATTGTTTTGCTCATAACGTTTCCATACGGATTCAGAATTATTCCGTTTTTTCACCATTGACTTTGCATTTTTTCCATCTTTAACATGAAAGCAAGAATTCCCAGGTTTGGAAGGATGATAAAATGGGTAGGAGCCGTGCTTGTGGGCTTGATTGGGTAGAGATTGTGGGCTTGATTGGGTAGAGCTTGTGGGCTTGATTGGTAGAGCTTGTGGGCTTGATTGGTAGAGCTGGTGGGCTTGAGAGCTTGTGGGCTTGATTGGTTGAGCTTATGGGCTTGATTTAAAGGATATGAAAATCCTTAATTGCTCCACAAAGAATTTCTCTTATATTCTGCTCCGAAGTACAAGAATGATATTTTCTATGGAAGGTGCGGAAATGGGGTGTCAACAGCTGGTAATTGCAGTTCAGATGGATGAAATGGCACTAGTGTTGCAGGTGTTGGTGGTGGTGTGTACTTATGAATTGCAGGTGGGGCTCACATAGAAATGATGAGATCCAGTGTGCTTTGTTGCCACTGTTGCAAGTAATGAGCAACTGGTGATGCTTGAACCTGAGATGGTTATGTTACATGGACTGTATTGCTGCACTTGGTGAGAATGTAATGTGCAGGTGGGATGTTCAAGCATAGTGATCTGGGATGGTGTCACAAGAGTTGTTTCTGTCAATACTGAGGCAGTGGTGAGTATGGTTGCAGGTGGAGCTGTAGGTGTTGCTGCTTGTGATGGTTTAGGTGGAAATTAGAGGTGGTAAGCTGTATTGCAGCTGCAATTCAGGTATTGGTTTGATAGGTTTCTGTTTGGAGTGGAGCTGCAGTTCAATGGTTGTGGTTATATTGCTGTGAGATTTGAAGCTAAGCTACATATGGTGCATGAATTGCACTGGCAGGGCCATCATGGCTGTGAAGAAAAATCAGTGTGCAATAGCTCAAGCCTGTGCAAATGGGTTGTGTCAAGAAAGCTTAATTCAATTTAGCCAAGTCAGTTGACTGACTACCATTTGATTCAGTGGTTTGACCTGGTTGATTCAGGTGACCGGGTGGACTTTGCCGTTCACCTGAGAATTTTCCGGTGCCGGATTCCGGTCAACTCCCGGCCAGTGCACCAGTTTTCCGGCGAGCATATTTTTGGGACATATTTTCACATGGGTTTCTCACACTTGGTTCATGGGCTTGGTGGACATCTTATCTTTGGACCTTGGGCTTTGAAGACCTAATTTTGGAAAGTAGGAAGGCTATAAAAAGAAGAAGTTTCTATTCTTTTGGGATGATCTTATCACGTATTTTCTACTGGGTTTTTGGAGGAGAGCAGCGACTAGGGTTTGCTTCCATTTATTTTTATGTTCTTCATTTTATTTTTAATAATAATTATGTTGAGTTCAAAAACCATGAGTAGCTAAATTCTTAATATTGGTTATGGGATAATAAGTGGATTTCACAAATAAAATCTGATTCAATGCATTAATTTTGTCTCAAGTTTATTGTTTATGTTTCATTGTTGATATTGATATATGATTTGATTGTTTATTTGGTTGAGTCCGGAATCAATCCGATTTGCATTCATTTCTAGAGCTATATTAGGGTTTTCAATACGAAAACGTTGTTCATCCCTGATTCTAAGAAGCATAAATGTGGGTAGTGCTTGTAGAGATATATCCTACTAGTCACATATGAATCATAACATGGGTTAAATTGATTTAGTGCTTTTACACATTTCGATTTCCTTGATTAGTCTTATTCCATATAGCTTATTGCTTCTAGGGAGTTAAATCTAATTTGCTTTTACACTTTAGGTTGCTTTCTAGGAAGAATTCACATATACGTATTTTAATGTGGTTGTGATGAAATCAGGGAATTAGCGGGGTATTCTTGCGATCAAGATATCCTAAGACTTTTAGTAAATGAGAGATTAAAATTTCAATTCTATTCATTGTTGAGAATACATGTTTGTGAATGAAACTATCCCGTGACCAATACTTTCTCCATATTGATTATTTTCATACTTTATTTCTTTCAATTTATTTTTATTGCTTTGATAAAACAACATCCCCCCTTTGGTTACTAAGAAACTGAAAATTTGTATAACAACAATAGACTCTCCGTGGATACGAACTCTTTCTTATAGCATACTACTTTATTTTAGGAAGTAAGAAAGTGAAATTATTTCTGCGTCGGCTGACGACCGATCAGATTTTGGCGCCATTGCCGGGGAGGCAAACGGCTTGTTACTAAGTTTTTAGTTTCTTTTTATCATTTTTCTTCTTGCATATTTGCTTTTCGTTTCTTGTCTTGTTTCTTACTTGTTTGCGAGAATTGTTTTTCAGGTACTAATCCCTGGCTTCTAAGGATTGGAGCTATCCAAGGTGCGGGATTTCTACTCGAAGAGGCACAATACTCCAAACAAGTCAAGATACAACGGAAGAACAAGTCTTGTAAGTAGAACACGAAGATCTTCATCAAGAAGTGGAAGAAGATTTACAACTAGAAGAAGAACTATATGATCCATTTGTAGAAGAACCACTAGTTGAAGAACAAGAAGCAATGGAAGACGCAAATCATACACTCAAGGATTTGGCTTCTCATAGGCTTGATGCACAACGATGATGTATTCAAACCAACTCAACATTCGAGATCAAGCCGGGGTTGCTTAGAGAGTTTCCAAAGTTTCATGGTATGGCGAATGAAGATCCAAACAAGCATATTATGGAGTTCTATACCATTGTCAAGGCTATGCTTCCAGCGGAGACCGATGACGATGGTGCAATGATGAAACTTTTTCCATTTTCTATGGTGGACAGCGCTAAGGATTGGTTGTATTGTTTGCCTGCCGGAAGTGTCACTACATGGAACGGGTTGAAGAAAATCTTTCTAAAGAGGTATTTTCCTGTGTCGAAGGCCACTCAAATTAGCAAAGATATTTGCGGAATAAAGCAACATGCGGGAGAATCTTTGTATGAATGTTGGGAACGATACAAGAGATTGGTGGCAAGCTATCCTCACCATCAATTCAGTGACGCTATGATAATCCAGTACTTCTACGAATGCCTCCAATCAAGTGATAGATATCTTATTGACAATGCGGGTGGTGGTGCACTAGTGAACAAGACGGTGGCCCAAGCTGCCGAGTTGATTGAAAGCATGGCTGCAAACTCGCAACAATTCTACACAAGAGGTGAACCAATGATTAGAGGAGTGCATGAAGTTAGTGATTCATCATCATCACACCGTGATCAAAGGATGGACAATATGGAGCACATGATGCAAAATATGGCTGCGGTTATATTACCTTCGTATGGTGAAGAGTTGGAGCAAGCTAATGCGGTTTTTCCAAACCAACCAAGACGGTATGATCCCTATTCCAACACCTATAATCCGGGATGGAGAGATCATCCAAATTTAAGCTATGCCAACAAGCAAGGTGCGGTTCAACAACCTATCTTCAACCGTCCGAGTGGATTTCAACCGCAACAACAATAATTTCAACCTCAACAGTAACAATTTCAACCGCAACAACAACAATTTCAACAACAACAACAGCAATTTCAGCAACCACAACAATCGGTGCAAAATCAAGGTTCCGATATTGATGCAAAGTTACAAACAATGATGCAAGGTATTTCTCCCATGTTCAAGGAGAGCCAACAAGAAACCAAGAGTGTGATTAAGGATTTGCATACTCAAGTGGGATCCATGGCAATTGATATCAACAAGTTGAAAGCACAAAATAGTGGAAGACTCCCTTCTCAACCCATTAACCCAAAAGAGGGTGTCAATGCAATTACGTTGAGAAGTGGTACACAACTTGAACAACCCAATGGGTATTGTTGAGGATGTTCATGTATAACACCACTTTTAACAAATCAATGTTAGACTTAGGTGCATCCGTTAATGTTATGCCGGCATCCATGTATAAGTCACTTAATCTAGGTCCTTTGAAAAAGGCTGAAATTGTGTTGCAATTAGCCGATCGCTCTAATGTTTATCCAATGGGTATTGTTGAGGATGTTCTTGTGCAGGTTAATCAACTTGTATTTCTAGCTGACTTTTGTGTGTTGGAGATGGATGAAGGTGCACCGGACTCGTCTCTTCCATTGCTACTTGGGCGTCCTTTCATGAAAACGGCTAAGACGATCATTGACGTAGACAAGGGAACGTTGACTATGGAGTTTGACGGAGAAATAATACGTTTCAAAATTTTCGAGACGATGAGATATCCTAGTGATGTCTACTCTTGTTTCTCCGTTGATGTTATGGATGCATTGGCGCAAAAATTGTTTGAATTGAATGGTGATGATGCTTTGGAAACTGTTTTAACTACATCTATGGATGATGGAGTAGAGTGTGGTAATGAAGTTAAGGAATCCCTTGGTGATCTCAACTCACTACAAGGATGTCCGGAAACTCATAATGTCTCTTTTATTTCTTTACCATGCAGTGATGAAAAACTTTTACCTTCTATTGTTAAATCTCCAAAGTTGGAATTGAAACCTCTTCCAAGTCACTTAAAGTACTTGTACTTGGGTGACAATGAAGAGTTACCTGTGATTGTTTCTAATGAGCTTAGTGAATTACAGGAGCAAAAACTTCTAAGGGTGTTAAGGAAGCACAAGACGGCCATAGGATGGACAATCGCCGATATCAAGGGTATAAGCCCTGCCGTTTGTATGCATAAGATTCATTTGGAGGACGATGCAAAGCCTATAAGGGAAGCGCAACGTCGTTTGAACCCTCCCATGATGGAAGTTGTGAAAAAGGAGATACTCAAGCTTTTGGAAATGGGTGTTATCTACCCCATATCCGATAGCAAGTGGGTGAGCCCGGTACAAGTTGTACCAAAGAAATCAGGGGTAACGGTGGTAGAGAATGATGAGAACGAACTTGTCCCAACTCGTGTGCAAACCGGTTGGAGGGTTTGTATTGATTATAGAAAGTTGAATGCTACTACTAGGAAGGATCATTTTCCTTTACCTTTTATTGATCAAATGCTTGAAAGTTTAGCTGGACATGCTTATTATTGCTTCCTTGATGGTTATTCAGGGTACAATCAGATTGTGATAGCACCGGAGGACCAAGAGAAAACCACTTTCACTTGTCCTTTCAGAACTTTTGCTTATAGAAGGATGCCTTTTGGCTTGTGCAATGCTCCAGCTACCTTTCAAAGGTGTATGGTAAGTATCTTTTCCGAGTATGTTGAAAACATCATTGAAGTGTTTATGGATGACTTTAGTGTCTTTGGTGATTCATTTGACCTTTGCTTGAACAACTTGTCTCTAATCCTTGAACGCTGTGTTGAAACAAACCTTGTGCTAAATTAGGAGAAGTGCCATTTCATGGTAACTCATGGCATAGTTTTAGGCCATATTATATCTTCTAAGGGCTTGGAAGTTGACAAATCTAAGATAGACCTTATTCGTGCTCTAACCCCTCCCACTACGGTGAGGGAGATACGTTCTTTTCTTGGTCATGCAGGTTTCTATCGAAGATTTATCAAGGATTTTTCCAAGATAGCATCACCACTTTGCAACTTATTGCAAAAAGATGTGGTTTTTAACTTTGATGAGACGTGTATGGCGGCATTCAATCGTTTGAAAGAACTTTTGATTTCAGACCCTATCATTAAACCACCGGATTGGAGCAAGCCTTTTGAGATAATGTGTGATGCTAGTGACTACGCAGTTGGTGCGGTGCTTGGGCAGCGTGTGGGGAAGATACCCCATGCCATTTATTATGCTTCTAGAACGTTAAATGAAGCTCAACAAAACTACACAACCACTGAAAAAGAGTTTCTAGCTATTGTATTTGCATTGGAGAAATTTCTCTCTTATCTAATTGGTACAAAAGTTGTTGTTTATTCTGATCATGCAGCTCTTAGGTACTTGCTAATGAAGAAAGAAGCGAAACCGAGGCTCATACGCTGGATTTTACTCTTGCAAGAGTTTGATATTGAAATCAAAGATAAGAAAGGAATTTAGAAAACCGTTGCGGATCACTTGAGCCGTCTTTCTGTGGACAAGGAAGCTATCCCATTGCGTGAAAGTTTCCCGGATGAGCAACTATTCTCAATTGCCGTTGGAGAACCATGGTATGCTGACATTGTGAATTACTTGGTAACTAACATTGTGAATTACTTGGTAACTAAACAAATCCCAAAGAACTTGTCTCGTGCTGAGAGGGACAAACTTAAGAGGTTAGGAAACCAATACATATGGGATGATCCATACTTATGGAAACATGGCAGCGACCAAGTAATGAGAAGGTGCGTTCTCGAATCTGAGTTTAATTCTATCTTGTCATTTTGTCACTCCTATACTTGCGGAGGACATTTTGGAAGTAAAAGAACCGCGTACAAGGTACTTGAAAGCGTTTTCTATTGGCCAACCTTGTTTAAGGATGCACATATATTTTGCATAACTTGTGATAGGTGCCAAAGAACAGGCAATCTAGGTGCCCGAAATCAAATGCCACAAACTTTTATTCAATTTATTGAAGTTTTTGATGTATGGGGTATTGATTTTATGGGTCCTTTTGTCAACTCGCATGGGAATTATTACATCTTACTTTATGTTGATTATGTCTCTAAATGGGTGGAAGCTAAGGCCACCCCTACTAATGATTCCAAGGTTGTTTCAGATTTTGTGCAAGCTAACATTTTTGCAAGGTTTGGAATTCCAAGAGCCATAATTAGCGATGGGGGTTCTCACTTCAACAACAGGATTTTGCAAAGCTTGTTGAATAAGTACAATGTGTCACATAAGGTTGCAACACCTTATCATCCTCAAACAAACGGACAAGCCGAGGTTTCCAACCGAGAGGTGAAATCCATTCTTGAGAAGACAGTGAATCCAACAAGGAAAGATTGGAGCTTGCGACTAAATGATGCTTTGTGGGCGTATAGAACCACATACAAGACACCTATTGGGATGTATCCTTTTAGGCTTGTGTATGGTAAACCTTGTCACTTACCCGTGGAGATTGAACATAAAGCGTTTTGGGAGATTAAGCAATGCAATATGGAGATGGATGGGGCTGGAAAGCAAAGGAAGCTACAACTCCAAGAGTTAGAAGAGCTTCGCAATGATGCATTTGAAATCTCACGCATTTACAAGGAGAAAACGAAGGCCTTTCATGATACTATGATTTCTTGAAAACAATTTTGTGTTGGGCAGAAAGTGCTTTTGTTTAATACTCGCTTGCATTTATTTCCGGGTAAATTAAGGTCACGATGGATCGGACCTTTTATTGTTACTAATGTGTTTTCTCATGGTGCAGTAGAAATTCGTAGTATAGCTACAGGAAAGGAACTTAAAGTTAATGGGCATCGGTTGAAACCATATTATGAGAATTTCACTTCCGAAGTGGTGGAAGGAGCAAATTTTGTGGATGCACTCCCTCTGGAGGAGTCGTAGAAAGTAAGGAGATAGTCGGGCTGACGACTTTAAACCAAGCGCTAAGTGGGAGGCAACCCACTGGTTTTGTATCTTTATCTTTATCTTTTTATTCTTTATGCATTTTTATCTTTATTTTCTTGTTTTTGCATATCATTTGCGGAATTTCCCACCTTGAACTTTCTTTGGACGATTCAATTTTACATTGAGGACAATGTAAAGTTTAAGTGTGGGGGAGCATTTATATGTTTGTATAGTTTATTTTATGCCTTTAGTTAAAAAAAAAAAAAAAAAAAATCAGAAAAATAAAAAAACCAAGAAAAAAATTTGTGCTTCTTGAACTCCGAAATCTAGAAACTTGTGCCTTTAGGATGACACCATTAGTGGATGGAACCATTTTGATTGCAGGAGTTGAGGAACCGATTAACTAAAAGGGACGAACATAGCTCAGAAATCACAAATAAAATGATAGTTGTTACCATATCTCGGAATATCACCATATCACATTCTATTTTTGTTTTTCCATATTTATCTATTGTTCTCTAAGTGCTTTGGTGGGTCACTAAAAATCGAGTTGTTATTACTGCTAGGATGATTAGAGTGATTGAGTTGCTAAAAAGAAAAAAAAAAGACCGACCAATTAGACCAAACGGAATAAAAAGACACTTGGATAGCAGTATGTGTGAAACGTAGTCCCTGTATCCGTCGCCTAAACAAGCGTGGAATGCAGGATCCAAGGCAACTATCACGTACTTGCTGACAAGAAGCATGCGCTTAGATCCAAAAGATCTAATCATGCCGTCTAAAAAAAAACAGTGAAAAAGAAAAGAAAAATATTATTATTGTATAAAGTCACTCCTGGTTCCCCTGTATATGCCAGTGAGTTGATGTAGAAATAAGTTTGTTGACCACTGGTTCCCTTGTATATGCCAGTGTGTTAACTCTAGAATTGACCAGTAGCTCAATCCAATAGGATGCATAGGTTCATCTTGGCGGTGACCTTCAGACAGATATGGGAAACATCGATCACTTGTGAACATTCGCCAATTTCTACATCTATATCCATCTTCTTTATCTTTTCATTGTGATTGTGGTTCGTTAGTTTCCGAGTATTGTGGCTTGTTCGACTATCTAATTAAAGCTTTATTTACTTATATATGAATTGAATTTTCTCAAGGTACATCCTCATGTAGTCATTTTGGGTTCGTTCATTGATTTGTCACAAATAGACGGAGTTGGAAATATAGGTTTTGTAGGCAGACCTCTTGTAAACCTTCACGAGACTAAAACTCGTCCACTAGGGACACCTAGGGGTTCAAAGGCTTGTTATTTATTCTTAAAGTGACCGTAGCCTCAACGAGATGGAGTTGTATGTATTTGTTTTAGAATTGTTTTGTTTGATTTGCTCGAGGACTAGCAAAGTCTAAGTGTGGGGGAATTTGATAGGTGTGATAAACACCTAATTTTATGTCTAGTATTTATGCTTTCTTTGCGAGTTTTCATGTAAATTATGTATCTTATGTGTGAATTTGAGTCTGTTAGGTACTTTGGAGTCGTTTGGAGAAAAAGAAGAAGAAACAGGGCAAAAGGTGCAAATGTCATTGGAGGTGATTATTTCTCATATTTGCTTTTATTTCTTCATCCCTATCTGAAAATTTTGTCGGCTTTAGTGATGCAATTTCTGTCTGAAAGGCATGAAAACTTTAGTGATGAATAGAAATTGAAGAGATGAAGTGGATTTGAGAAGTAAGAGGAGGTTGCTGCTACGGAGGAGTTCGAGAGAAGGAGAAAGCTTTCATTTGGAGTGTAAAGGGAAAAGTGGTCAATTCACATCCGAGCTATACTTGGAGCAGGCCAGGTTGCGCAAGAAGGAGGCAAAGAATGAACTGCCAGTCCTCTGTAACTGACAGTTGAGTCGAGAGACGAAGTAGGTTGTTGGTTTTCTGAAACCGACAAGCCGGGTTTGAGCTAGTTACCCCTTAACCATTAAAGTGTGGTGTCAATATGAATCTTTTTCCAACACATGACCTAGAATTCAGAGAAGATGTAATTTTGTTCTCATCATTATCTTATCATTACCCCTGCTGCCTGAAATTGAGAGAAATACGCAGCGACTGCTGCTTTTGGAATTGAGAGAAGAAATGTAAAATCAACACTGTTTTGATCGAAAATTCAAAGGTAAATCCGAGATGGGTTCGAATCCAAACGAAGATGTAAGTTAGGGTTTAATGAGTTTATTGTTGTACTCAGAAGATGGGGATGAATGTTTGAGCAGATGAGAATCAAGAGATGGGTTTGTCTTTAATATCAAATTTATGCAGTGGATTTGAAGTCAAGCAGAGAAGATCCAAGTTTTGGAGGATGGAGAGATGGGTACTCAAGGAATTGGGAGAAACAATAATGGTGTTGGTTGAATTGAACAACCATATGAAGAAATTGGTCGATTAAGGTATTATTTGGGGCTTCTGAAGAAAAGAAGGAGATGAATTTGTTGCAGTGTGCAAATGAGGAAGTGATTCAGATAATTGAGAAGAGATTGATGGGGGTTCTGAGTTTACAACAACCAAGAAAGGGGGTCAGATGTTGAATTGAGTGGGTTCTCAGTGTTTTAACTTGTCTGTGTTGTGTAATTCATGTTACAGGTGAAGGGTTGCTTGAGCTGTTGCTGCAATGGGTGGAAGATGAGCTACGAGGTATGAACTGTAATGGCTAGGATGGAATGGTGGTGCACAAGGAGGAAGAGAGTTGCAGCTGCAGTGGGGAATGAAGGTTGCTGTGGTGATTGATTTCCATTGGCAGTGGCGCTATTACCGTGTTGGGAGCGAGAGTTATTGGAGTTGATGCTGCAGTATTGCAATAAGAGCTCACAAGGTATACAAATGAACTGAATTTTGCAAGGCAGGTCAGAACAGCTGGTGCAAATGGTGGTGTTGTGGTTTGAGGAGAACTGGAGCTGCACTTGGAGTGAAGCTGCAGGATGAGAAAGAACAGCCATCAGGGCTGTGACTGAGGTTGAGTCCTGGGGTGTGTCTACAAGGGTTGAGACAATGAGCTCAGGTTTGAATCAGTGGTAATGATGTAATTATGCATTAGTGGTTCAAGACTGATGCGGGGTTGAAATGGAACTGCGAGTTAAGATATTGATGTTGTACAAGAACTGGTGGCAGAGTTGGTGATTGTCATGGTATAAGATGTTGACAGTTTCAGTGGAGCTGAAAGAGCTGGTTGAAACAGCTGGGAAGTTGCAGGTGTTATGAGTCTCAATTGGAGTGAAGCAGCTAGCCTTGGAGTTGATGTATGAAAAAGCTGGTAATTGCAGTTCAGATGGATGAAATGGCACTGGTGTTGCAGGTGTTGGTGGTGGTGTGTACTTCTGCATTGCAAGTGGGGCTCACATAGAAATGATGAGAGCCAGTGTGCTTTGTTGCCACTGTTGCAAGTAATGAGCAGCTGGTGATGCTTGAACCTGAGATGGTTATGTTACATGGACTGTGTTGTTGCACTTGGTGAGAATGTAATGTGCAGGTGGGATGTTCAAGTGTTGTTTTGCAGGTGGTATTTGTGGATGCAGTCGAGGTGATGTGCATGGATAAATTACAGGGCTGTGAACAAGAGATGTTGGTTGAAGGAGGTTGTGATGGCTGGGGTTCGTATGAAGTTAAGGCGCACACTGATGTTGGGTGTTGAATGGTTAAGGATCGAGAAATAATCCAGCCCGGGTGTGTTTGCCAGCGATTGCAGGTAACTGGAATGGCAGGCTAGGCAGTTATGGATACTGGTGCTAGAGAAATGATGCATAGTGAGATGGGATGGTGTCACAAGAGTTGTTGCTGTCAATACTGAGGCAGTGGTGAGTATGGTTGAAGGTGGAGCTGTAGGTGTTGTTGCTTGTGATGGTTTAGGTGGAAATTCTGGTGGTAAGCTGTATTGCAGCTGCAATTCAGGTATTGGTTTGATAGGTTTCTGTTTGGAGTGGAGCTGCAGTTCAATGGTTGTGGTTATATTGCTGTGATATTTGAAGCTAAGCTACATATGGTGCATGAATTGCACTGGCAGGGCCATCATGGCTGTGAAGCAAAATCAGTGTGCAACAGCTCAAGCCTGTGAAAATGGGTTGTGTCAAGAAAGCTTAATTCAATTTAGCCAAGTCAGTTGACTGACTACCATTTGATTCAGTGGTTTGACCTGGTTGACTCAGGTGACCGGGTGGACTTTGCCGTTCACCTGAGATTTTTCCGGTGCCGGATTCCGGCCAACTCCCGGCCAGTGCACCAGTTTTCCGTCGAGCATATTTTTGGGACATATTTTCACATGGGTTTCTCACACTTGGTTCATGGGCTTGGTGGACATCTTATCTTTGGACCTTGGGATTTGAAGACCTAATTTTGGAAAGTGGGAAGGCTATAAAAAGAAGAAGTTTCTATTCTTTTGGGATGATCTTATCACGTATTTTCTACTGGGTTTTTGGAGGAGAGCAGCGACTAGGGTTTGCTTCCATTTATATTTATGTTCTTCATTTTATTTTTAATAATAATTATGTTGAGTTCAAAAACCATGAGTAGCTAAATTCTTAATATTGGTCATGGGATAATAAGTGGATTTCACAAATAAAATCTGATTCAATGCATTAGTTTTGTCTCAAGTTTATTGTTTATGTTTCATTGTTGATATTGATATATGATTTGATTGTTTATTTGGTTGAGTCCGGAATCAATCCGATTTGCATTCATTTCTAGAGCTATATTAGGGTTTTCAATACGAAAACGTTGTTCATCCCTGATTCTAAGTAGCATAAATGTGGGTAGTGCTTGTAGAGATATATCCTACTAGTCACATATGAATCATAACTTGGGTTAAATTGATTTAGTGCTTTTACACATTTCGATTTCCTTGATTAGTCTTATTCCATATAGCTTATTGCTTCTAGGGAGTTAAATCTAATTTGCTTTTACACTTTAGGTTGCTTTCTAGGAAGAATTCACATATACATCTTTTAATGTGGTTGTGATGAAATCAGGGAATTAGCGGGGTATTCTTGCGATCAAGATATCCTAAGACTTTTAGTAAATGAGAGATTAAAATTCCAATTTTATTCATTGTTGAGAATACATGTTTGTGAATGAAACTATCCCGTGACCAATACTTTCTCCATATTGATTATTTTCATACTTTATTGCTTTCAATTTATTTTTATTGCTTTGATAAAACAACATCCCCCCTTTGGTTACTAAGAAACTGAAAATTTGTATAACGACAATAGCCTCTCCGTGGATACGAACTCTTTCTCATTGCATACTACTTTATTTTAGGAAGTAAGAAAGTGAAATTATTTCTGCGTCGGCTGACGACCGATCAGCTAACAATAACGAAAACCCTTCAATCATGTATCTTTCAATCCCATGCAAGCCTAAAATCGAATCCAAAACCCAAATTCCTAAATCTTCCCAAGAACAACTCCAACATCCAATTAACTTCACCATGTTTCTCAATCGACTAAACCCACTCCTTAATTCGTCTTGTACATCACTAAATCAACTTTGAAACAACTTTCTACAAAACCCTAATTTACCTTTCTTCTGATTCATCTTCGGGATGACTTCGTCTCAATTCTTCATTATCAACCCTTTAGCTCTATATTCATCAGCAACCCAAGCATCTTATTTATTTCTCATGAACATCAATCAACTCCAGAAAACCCTAACTTAATTTGCAGCTGCAATACTTCTTCTCCTCCCGAGCTCAGACAACCACATAAACACCACCATCACCTTCAGATCAACATACTATCGAGATTTTAAGAATCTCTCACAAGAAAATATCCCAATTCTCTCGAATTGGGAATCGGCAGAGAAACTGAGAGAAAGAACCGAAGAAGAAGAATAAAGAAGAAGAAAAGAAATGCTAACGAGTTTATCCTCTCGGTTGGGTATAAGGTCGACCAAATATGCTAACGGCACCCAGCCAAAAGATGGGCAGCCAGGTCGGTCTACTAAGAAAGTCTATTTTGCCCTTTTGATGATTACTTCTTCATCTGGTATCTGATTGACATGTTCGAGTAGTCCTTCTCGCATAACTTTTTGAGATCTATCTATTGGTACTAGTTTCGTATCCAAATCGTTGTTAGATTAATTTTTATTAATTTAAATCTATATTAACTTATCGAGTTATTATCGGCTAATTCGTATCTTGAACATTTCTAGACCAGTAAAATAGCGTTGACGAGATTGAGGGTCTTTACATTCTCCCCACCTTATACATTTTCGTCCCCGAAAATCAAACCATCCTTCTGGTCTTCAAAAAAATCCCCACCTTATAAAGTAATCCCATATCTTGTCTAAGCGCAAACAACATAAAACAAAACACAAACCTATATGGCTTTTCTACAACTAAAAACTAAAATTTGTCGCTCTAGGTTCAACTACACTGATTTAGATTTTATCAAATAGGGAAGTCTAAGTTTCTGATTTGGGATTTACCGATTCTAACTTCAAGGAAGACTCCTACATGTATTTCTAAGTGAAATTGAAATTTCGGTTTCTAAAATAATTATAACATACTTCTATGATCAGTCATCTCTGAATGCAGTTTCCCTGTCAAGGGTGGCCAGTCCCAGCAATGCCTTCCTACAAACATAGAAAACACAACCTTCATTATTCTCCAGTGCTAGATTAACTAAGTATTAATTTATTAAGATTAGTTAGTATTTAAACTTCTATCGTAATTGGTGTAATTATGATAAGTTTATTTCGTAAAATATTTAAATAATTTGCATCCTTTTAAGCAATTTAATCATCAAAATTTATTTATTATAATTTTTATTTATTTATTTTAATTAAATCAAATTTTAATTCCAAATGAAACTATATTATAATAAATAAATAATTTTTTAAATTCATGTACTGTTTAAGAATAACTGAATGTTATAACTATTATCCAAATGTTACTATATAATGTTGTATCTATTTGTTTATTTCATTGCGTGAATTGATATGAGTAAATATCCGCTAACAGTTTCTCATAGTTGTTTGGTATTAATATTTCATTATTATTATTACATTTATTTCTTATTTCTTAGACCGATAAAAGTTAATCGTTATTAATCATAATGCGAAGTTTAATTTTATTATTAATACTAGATTGGACCTCATCTAACTTTATTTCCTTAAATTTATATTATTGCTAAGTAATCCTTAAGTTGTACTATTAATAAAAATTACATTTTGCTATTACTATCCTATAATTATTATCAAATTGATATTTACAACAACTTTATATTTTACAATAATTAGTATTATATATTATTATTATTATTTTATCTTATCAAAAATTATTGTCTTAATTATATTATCATTTTCATTATTCTTAAGTTAATAGTCCAGTTGGTACAGTAAGCCTTAATCTTCTAAATATAACTTTATGTTCACGTAAAGATTGATATAATAGATTTTATTTATTCAGATTGAATCTATATACTATATCTTGTTAAATACTGGCGTTGGTAATTTAATATGATTAAATTTGAGTCTGCATAAAATTTTAATATGTCTTGATAGTATTTAGATTTTGGGTATTAATAATAAGTATCTTATTCACACGCAAATTTATTCTCCTTTAAGTTTAATTTTGTTCTAAGCATTCAAATATTATAAATACCACTTCATGTGTATGATTTAGTGATTTAGTGAATCATTTATTGGATTAAAGATAATCTAGGTATAAGATTGTTAACAAGTTTAATCTTTATTTATTTATTTTTGGCATTATATGACCTCACGTTCTTAATCTCAATTAACTATTTGGTTTAAACGCAAAATATATAATTCTAATTTGTTATTAGCTAACTTTGCAAAACTTAACCGTAATCAAGCACTAATAATTTTTCATACTTATTTAATCCTAATCATTATTTTATTGTTATATATTTGTTAGTGAGATTTTAATTTAAATTACTCAACATAATACTAATTTAAATTCTAACCGTTTAACTTCATCATTCTAATTTTCATTTTCCATTTCAAAAGATGATCGAATCTATTTACGAAGAAGGATCCTAACAATATACGAATTTTATTTTCTTTTAATTCTAATATTACACTAAGCATCTGAATACTATTATTATTACTTCATGTCTATTTGTTTCATTTTTAAAAATTCACTGGATCATTTATTAGACTTAAAGAAAATTTCATTACATGGTTATTAACAAGTTGAGTCTTTTAATTATATACATTATATCTTCACCTTTTATGTCTAACACCTAATAAGTATTATTTTAACTGTCTAATTTAAACACAAAACTTACTTTTCTAATTTGTCATTAGTTTAATTCACAAAATTTAATCGTAGAACAACGTTATTAATTTTATATAACTATTTAATCATAATTTATTAACATTGATGGTTCAATTATTATTCTAATTTCTCTTACAAATATTATTAAATCCCAAAAATATTATCAACATTTATGTGGTTATAATTTGTTTATTCTTCACATAAGTCAATGTGTTCAGTAAGTTTTTATGTGATTTACAAGTTATATCAATTATACTAATCTCACTATTATTATTATAGTATTAGATTGTTAACGTGTTCATACCTTTTAGATTAATTATTTTCAAATCCTTATTCGCTAAAGTTATTGGTGTACCCTAATTTTTTTACTTCATCACATAAACAAATCAAGCAATCATATAATTCTTTTAAATATTGATAGCTTTTAGTAATAAAGATTTAACTCACAACCCAACCCAGATCTAAACTAAACTAGTTCACTAACTGACACTAGCTAATTCTAACTATTCCCATTTAAGATCTAATAATGAGCTCTGATACCAACACTGTAGCGCCCCCAAAGCTAGCAGCTGACTAATCTAGAGAGATTAACTAAATAAGAGACACTAAAAACTAAATCATTTACTTAAACAATCACTTAAGAAATCTGCTACAAAACTTAACCCAAAACTAGCCCCGCTCAGAAATATATATATATACAGGAACTCCTCTCAAATGATAAATATATAATAGTCATTTGGTTTACAAATACAATATGCAATATAATAAACATAGTAAAAGTTAAACTACTAACGAAATCAACCCTTGAAGCTTTCGTTGCGCAACTCTGATGTGTCTCTGAAACTGAAAGTGGGAAAGGGTGAGCACATCATCCCTAAAAGGGGTGCCCAGCAGGAATAACATTAAACTTTAAAGTAATCATAAACAAGAGTTGGAAAACAATACATGTTTTCCCAAAGATTAAAAAGTGACCAAGTCACTTAAATAAACAAACATGTATATGGACAAACTCCTTCTTCAAACAATGTACTAATATGGTTGTGCAATTCCAAACTCGCAAATCCACACCTAATCATACGTATGGATGTCGACAGTTCCGAACTCGCAAACTGCCGAGCAATATATCATCAAAGCTCTAGGTATAAATGTGAAGGAGCATATCATATATACCACTGGTGGAAATTCTCATTTCCCATAACAATTCACAATGATAAACAAAACATTATAAGTCCTTTCCGAGTCATGGAAAGATTAAAAGAATCAACAGAATAATCGTAATGCAAACCAAATAAAGCTTGGAATGTACAATCAAACAATGCATGAGTTTGTTAAACAAAGACTTTTGTAAAAGAAACAACAATGGTTACTAAAGAGTAAAATGTATTCCCACCTCTTTTGATGACAAGCCACGGCTACCTCGAGATCCACGATCCACTGGTTTATCCTCCGAATTGATCGTTATTAATAACTAACTGTTAATCATACAAGCACTCAAAGAGTTTAGCCAAAAGGCTCGTACAAGTCTAACTAATGGTTATAAGCCCAAGTATACTAAACCGGCCCATTAATCTAAAGCCCGGTCCAACAGTGTCAACTAACGGTCAATAAAAGTCAAAGGGTCAATTAACGGTAAAGGTCCAGTCAAGGTCAAGTCATGGTCAAATGGTCAAAGTCTAAATCGGTCAATTGAGTCAACTCAAGTCAAAACAGGTAACTCAGAGAGTCAACACCGATTCGACTCAGTCAGACAACTAAGTCAGCTAAACAAGTTAATCAGACATCTGACTGGGATGACTAATAGGTCTAATTCTATTGCATCTTCACTTCTGCTATAATTCTTACATTCTCAACTTCCATTTTAACAAAACAACATTAATTTATTCATTCTTTAATCAATGTAGTACGCCTCGTGACTCGGCCCCGGCTCGGCTGAGGACCGATCCCCGAGTATTTCAAAAACTCGGCCGAGGCATACCGAGTAACTCGGTTACTCATACACTTGTACATAATTCTACCAAATATGTAATTACCGGCTAAAACGAAGTTTTTGTTAACTCTCTTCTAACAAAACTCCTCTTGTTTTCCCTAACCCTATTACTAGAATGACTAGTAGTAGTAATTACTTCTTCTTTCCTCCTCCTAATCGTCTAGCTTCAATAGGTATTATTACTCCATTACTGTCCAAATCCACTTCTTTCTTCGAACACAAAAAAGAAGATTATTATTCACAGATCTTCTGTTGCTGCTACTACTTCTCAGCATACTCAAGTTTCTGTAGCTCCATTGTGTTTTAGTTTAGCTGGTATCTATATATATGTTTTTGATCGTAATTACTTATAGATCTACTTTATTGGATCTCATTTTCTTGATTTATTTCTGTCTTGTTTGATTATTTGAGATGTGGGTTTATGCAGATTTTCTCGATGCAATTGATTTGGAGAGTACCGACTATGATTCTACATCTGAAAAACAAAACCCTGTTGCTGTTAAGGCTAGTAAAGATGATGATGAAAAAAAAAATTCAGCTTAAAAAGAAGTTTGGGAACTGACTTTACTCATTTGACCCTGTCCTGCCGAGTTACTCGGTAAAAACTCGGTAAAACTCGGCCGAGTTATTGTAGACTCGGCGAGTAAATGTAAAATACCCTGCTCGGACGAGTTTTCAGGGATCGGAGCGGCCAAAGGCCGATACCCGAGTTACTCGCGAGTAACTCGGTTGACTCGGCCGAGGCATACTACATTGTCTTTAATAAACTTCAAATTTCATTTACAAACACAAACCCTGCTTACCTGCAATTGCAGCTTTAAGCTCTTCACATCAATCACTAATTATAATCCTATAACTATCATCAGTTGTACTTTCCTAACTCGTCCATCTAACTCCAACCTCTGCAACACATCACAACACAACTTAATTCTCAACTAGTTCAATTTTTAACCACTACCATTTAACAAACTGATCAGAAATATATCAATCTGAAAAATTCATTCATCTTTACCATTTGTCGTTTCATAATCAGCACATATCCCACTTGTATTTGTACCCCCAGCATCATCTCATGCCTTCATCTGAAGTATTAACCACACTTCATACACACAACTTTAAATCCATATGCATTCGCAGCTCAACTGTAACTCCAGAAGTCGAGCATCACTTCTTATTTTCCATATCCCCCATAAGCTACAACATCACACAATCAATACCACCATTTTACTTTCATTTCCATACTCAGACACTAGTTCTATATTGACACAACCTAATTTCATTTATAACTTCATCGTCTTGTAGACTATCCCAACATCTGCATCTCAGAAAACTCAATAGCTCAGACCAAAACCACCATTACCAGCTGAGCAAAGCTCAAATATCAGATACAACAATTCAATGCAGCATCATTACTTCTCTACTCTGTCCAACCATATCATAACAGACTCGAGTCACTTCTATCATTCCATTTAACCAATAATAACACAAATACCTATATAATCTCATAACCAATAATTTCATCACCTCTTTCCATATCACTACCAGATGTTCACTGCTTCACCCACCAGTCCTCTATAATTTCAAGTAGAGAATACCACCACCTACGATACTCCCAGCAGCAGCAATACCACTAACAAAAACACTCATCTAAAGAACTATAACCACCCCCTGCATCATTCTAACATGAGTCACAATCTCAACCAAATATCTATCTCGTAACTATTTTAATTCTCAACTTCATCAACAATCATAAAACCCAGCAAAAGAGAACAAAACTCATCAACACAAGATGAACAATTACCTAAAGTTAACCTTGTTAAACCAACTGAAGTCAAACTCCTCTTCACTTTGATTCAATTCAGCAAATCATTACAAGCTCATCAATTATCCAAATGATCAACTACACCCTAACTTCTCTCTAAATTATTATTCCATTTTTAATCATCACTAAATCGAATTCCTAATTCCCTATCACAGAAACCCTAACTTCCCAATTATTCTGAGCACTTTGAGAAATACTTGATAAATCATCTTCCTTGGTAACAATAGCGAAAACCCTTCAATCATGTATCTGTCAATCCTATGCAAGCCTAAAATCGAATCCAAAACCTAAATTCCTAAATCTTCCCCAGAAAAACTCCAACATCTAATTAACTTCACCATGTTTCTCAATCGACGAAACCCACTCCTTAATTCATCTTGTACATCACTAAATCAACTTTGAAACAACTTTCTACAAAACCCTAATTTACCTTTCTTCTGATTCATCTTCGGGACGACTTCGTCTCAATACTTCATCATCAACCCTTTAGTTCTATATTCATCAGCAACCCAATCATCTTATCTATTTCTCATGAACATCAATCAACTCCAGAAAACCCTAACTTAATTTGCAGCTGCGATACTTCTTCTCCCCCCGAGCTCAGACAAACACATAAATATCACCTTCACCTTAAGATCAACATACTTTCGAGATTCTAAGAATCTCTCACAAGAAAATAGCCCATCTCGAATTGAGAATCGGCAGAGAAACAGAGAGAAAGAACCGAAATAGAAAAAGAAAGAAGAAGAATAAAGAGGAAGAAAAGAAATGCTAACGAGTTTATCCTCTCGGCTGGGGATAAGGTCGACCAAATATGCTAACGGCACCCAACCAAAAGATGGGCATCCAGGTCGGTCCACTTTGAAAGTCTATTTTGCCCTTCATACGTATCTGATGATTACTTCTTCATCTGGTATTTGATTGACACGTTCGAGTAGTCCATCTCGTATAACTTTTCGAAATCTATCTAGCGGTACTAGTTTCGTATCCAAATCGTTATCAGATTAATTTCTATTAATTGAAATCTATATTAACTTATCGAGTTATTATCGGCTAATACGTCGCTTGACCATTGTTAGACCAGTCAAATAGTGTTGACGAGCTTGAGGGTCATTACAGAACCGATCGAAACCGAAGAGCCTGGCCGACCCAAAAAAAATTGAATGAATCGAATCAGACCACTTATTAACTAGTAGAAAAGCTGGAAACCGATAATATATGGTTCAGTTCTAGATAATAGAAAACCAAACCGGAAAACCACTTAAAAAATGATAAATCTTAAATGAATTGTACCGTATATATACTAGCCTTAGATCTTGGTCACTGATTAGAACTATAAAATACCATTAGTCATAAGACCCGTAGATTTATTTTCTCCTTCTCGACTGCCGCCTCCATCTTCTTTCTCCTATTTTTCTTCTTCCATCAACATCATCAACCTACTTACTAACTTTGATCTGGCTTGTTTTGCATCAAGTTAATAGTCATTTGAAGTTTGAGTAGTTTGGATTTATTATTTCATTTCGATGTGAAATATGGATCTCACCGAATTTATAGAAGGCTTTAAATTCTGCCGTTTATTGGTGACTAATATTAGTGCATTGATACTTTAATTGGTTTTGAGAAGAAGTGTTTGAGAATTTCGATAATTCATAAAGATATTGGTGGGTATAGATTCAAAAAATCTGGATGATTTCGAAATAAAAATGGGGTAAATATTCTGGTGATTAATTTGTTCAGTCTTTGTTTATGGGTAAAAACTATTCCTGCCGATTTTGGTAATTTGGGGTGTGTGGATGAGGAATGAATCTAAACCTTAAACAAATACACTACACGGTGAGTGCTTTTAGATTCGAGAGATCAATCTGTGCAAGTCCGGCCTAAACCAAGAAATGGTTGTTCCATACTTGTTCCGGTCACAAAGTGAAGGAGATGGGGTTGATCTTAGGGAGGGAAGTGAATAAGGTGTTGAGATTGTGAAGGTGTTGGATATGTATGACTTGTATCAAAAAGCTTAACTGGCTTGCAGGATGTAAGCTATCAGTTATGGTGTTTGAATACGATTGTATCAACACTTGCCTCTGTTATCTGGTCTTGTGCTTGTTCTTCTGAAAAATAGGGCGGAGAACCTATTTATACAAGTCTTTTAGCCTAACCTTCGTATCTCGTGGGAAGTGGAGTGATGGAGTAGTAGAGTAGTGTGTTGGTGTCACGCGACCAGGCTTGCCCACTTCTCCCATCATCACTAACCGTCCATGACTTCCTGACACGTTCTTGTGATGGCGTGTTGTGCGCTACATGCTGTAAACCTCCAGACCAATACCCCAATATGTATCCCCCAGTTTGTGACATGATTGATGTCTCGAGTGTGTGGATCGTGGAACCCACAGAAAGTAGCATGTAATGCTATGTTATTTAGGAAATTGATACTTGTGAAGTATCGTGTGTATACTATGCAGGTACTGCATCGAGTATATTCAGCATGTATGCAACATCGCTGTTTGAGAGTCTCAAAGTAACTTCATGTCCAGCCTACTTCATGTGATGGTTTGGAAGTTACGCATGCAAACTCTCCCTTGACCGATCACATGATGTGGTAGAGTGACGGGTGGTGATCACCATAACGCCACACTGACCAATTAACTCTTGACCAAGGCTGTATAGCCAAGCCGGTGAAGTTGGACGGACGAGATGATCTTTGAGACACTCATCTGCGACCGTTGATGGAATTAGGTTTTATGAAAAGGTGCGCAAGCACCACTTTTCAGCTTGGTCGAATCCAAGCTTGGGACACAACTTTGGCTAGGCCGGTCGTGCATGTGTGTAGACAACATGATGGTGTAGGCGCCCATACCTCATTGTCTCACGAAAGTGTGATCTAGGCCACTCAATTCGTCATGCGAAGTTGTGTGGTTGTGATCAATTTGCGACAGAAAATTGGTGCCGCAAAAGCCGCACGCCGTACCAACTTCGGGCGGGCGTTCCAAGATGACCAGGCTTGGTCGGTCTTGGCTGATTGCTCCAACGTGTAGGTGGTAGGCTGGTGTTCACGCCTATGCCTTACCATCCCACGAAAACATGATCTAAGCCACTCAATTCATCTAGCGAAATCGAGCGGCTGAGATTAGTTTGCAATTTGGAAGGAGCGACCATGCATGTTGGAGGCGCGCGAATCGATGATAAAAAGAGAGTTCGGTCTTGGATGATCAGGTGAGGGGATAGTCGGGTCCACGGTGGTCATGTTGGTATGACCGGACCTGCTTTGATCTAATTTCGGACCCTCCATTCATGCCGTAGAAAATGGATGCTCGTGATTCAAAACCCTAATTTTGGGTTTCAAGGTCGTGCGTCATGCTCCATTCAGGCGCACGATTTGGAATGACCAACCATGGTTGGTCTTGACTGATTGGTCAGGTATGTGGGTAGGCCCACGGTGATTATGTTGACATACTCCGTGCCCTTTGAATCTACATCTGCACCCTCCATCTATACATGCGAAGATGGATGGTTGAGACTGTTTTGCGACACATGTAATGTGCCGCAAACCCTAATTTAGGGTTTTCATCTATACTGCTTTGGTTTGAACACTTTGAAAAGCTAGGCTAAGGGGGAGGCCGACCATGCAGGGCCCGCTTTAGTTTGGCAGCGGATATTCCATGCCTGCTTGGGGGTTATGGAATCGATCTGGGCCATCCAATCATGCTGGTGGAGTTGGATGGTCGTGATCATATCCAGACTGATACGGTCAGTCCGGACGCTCAATCGGGCTAGTATAACACACCAAGAGTGGCTCAATCGGGCTAGTATAACACACCGAGAGTTGCAGCATGTACGTGTATTTCGTACATGTTTCATTATAATGCTTGGAGATTCGTGTTTCTCTGCTGAGAGCAACACTCAGTCGTCATGCCGCACTGATAATGAGTACATGAAATACAAGGCTGGTTGCGCATTAATTAATAATGTTGTAAATTCACAGGGTATATGGGATTGTTGCTACATGCTCCAACCTGGATGAATTTCGTGTATTTTATTCACATAATGGGATTGTTGCCACATGCTCCATTCTAGGTGAATTGATAAAGTGAAGGAGTATCCATCACTTATTTATGACCTTATCGTTTATAAGATGTTAGCGCGTAATTTTTAGGTTTTATAATTTTACCCTTAAATAAAAATCCACCATCAATATTAAGTCCCCTTCCTAGCACATAATGGTTACACTATTGTGGGGTAGGTATGAGATGGTGACGAATTTGTACACTGAAATGACCAAGCTAAAGTGAATGCATATTTACCGGATAAGTCGACCTCGTCAGGCGTCACCCTAGGAGTCCTGATTAGGGTTTGGAGGAGAATTACAACCTGGTCGACGTTGAGACCTCATTTATCGGACGAGTTCCGTTGTAGTTGATCCGGTCCCCCTTAGGGTTTCCTTCAGTATGCATGCGGAGTAAACTTCCGATAGATTTTTTGCAGAAAACTCTATCTCTCCAACATGCCGAGCAACAGTAGATCGTCTTCTTCGTATCACCCAGGTTCTTCTATCAACCGTACGCAGTCTGCATCCGAGCTTCATGATGAATCCCCTTCTCGTGTTCTCCGAGTTAAGAAGATCATACCGGTTCGTCTTCTTTCCTTTTCTGATCAATTGCTTGTTCATCATAATGATCAGGTGAATAATCCTCTCCTTCTTGCAGAGATATCCCACCGAAACATGTGTGTGACAGTTATCGATGATGACGACTTAAACAGTCCTCTTCCTTCATACTCAAACACGCCTACCCCTGTATACCTCGAAGATGCTGATCTGGGTATCTCATCTTATGAATACCCCAATACGGGTCTTTCATTCGATGTTCACATGAAGTGTTTATCTTCCAGCTACCGAGACGTTGGTGGGTTCTTAGTGCGGAAGGAGTTTGTACCTTTGTACATAAAGTTATGGAGAAAGTACGGCCACATCGCAACCAGGAATGTGGTCAGGCACTGTTCATCTGCTCTGGTCACCACGGTAAACTTCATTCTTCCCATGGTTGCTGAGATGGAGAAGATTCTATCCGCAATGTTGCCGAATCAAGCCTCAAAAAGTGGGAGGATATGGTATCTACCTGGGAATCCATGGAGTTTAACGTGGGTTGGTTGCGGCAGCGTCTTGATATCATCAATTTCGATCAAGCTGGCATCCTCGTAAATGTTGTTCCTGCTGCAGAGGCTATGTTGGAAGAGGAGAAGGCTCTGGATGCGGAATAAAAGAAGGTAGAACAGGCAGTACATGACTTGAAGAGAGTGACAGGGAGGTATCAGGCTAGACTGGAGATGATTCTCTCAAGGAGCTATATTCTGCTAGATGGCCTCTTCTAAATCACATGTAGATGTATTCCCTCATTGTTAATGACGTTTGTCTCAAAGTTTTCTTTTGAACATCTTTGCGGAATAAATTGCACTGGTTTTTGATTGGTGAAACAGGTTTTCATTAATGCATTTATGAATATAATTGAGGATTCAAACATGTAATGAAAATAAATGCATGTATTGTATCGTCACGAGATAGAGTGAACAATGGTCAAGCATGATATGCTTTGAGCTATTTTCCATTGATGACCGCTTCCAGCCTACCTCCGTCCACCTTGATGATCTCATAGTAGCCAGTATTATAATCCTTGGTCACTGCGTAGGGACCTTCCCATTTTGGTGAGAATTTTGATGCTGACATGTCTTGCTGGATGTGCTTAGCTATTTTCAAGACCAAATCTCCCACTTTGAAAACACATGATTTCACAGTTTTGTTATATGCCTGGAAATTTTGTTCATGTACACCTGAGTGCGTTCTTTCGCTTTGTTTCTTATGAAATCTAGAGTGTCTAACTATGCTATTCTGGAGTTAGAAGCTTCACCCTCGTCCCAGTGGATCCCGGTCACTGCCGCAATCCTGGCTGATGGGATTTTGATCTCTGCCGGGAGAATTGTGTCTGCCCCATAAACAAGTGAACATGGGAAAACTCCAATTGAGCTTCTAGATGATGTTCGATATGCCCATAGTGCCATTGGTAACTGGTCGTGCCATTCCCTAGGATTGTCATGTACTGTTCGACTGATGATCCGGATCAACGTCTTGTTGATACTTTCAGCTTGTCTGTTTTATTGAGGATAGTAGATGGTGGAGAAAACCTGTTTGATGCCATATCCTTCAAGTAACTCTCGTACCTGTTTATTGGAGAAGGGAGTGCCATTATCAGTGATGATATGCTTAGGTACGCCAAAATGACAAATGATGTGTTCCTTAATGAAATTCGCAATTGTTGCTCCTGTAGTTCCTCGCAAGGGAATGGCTTCTACCCATTTGGTGAAGTACTCTGTCGCGGTTATGATATACTTGTGCTGCTTCGATGAGGGAGGGTTGATCTTCCCGATAATGTCCAGTCCCCAGATGTAGAATGGCCACGGACTGCTTATTGAGTGCAAAGGGGTGGAAGGGGCGTGAACAAGGTTCCCATGAATCTGGCATTTGTGGAAGCTTTGAACAAAAGCGGCCGCGTCATCCTCCATGGTCGACCAATAGTATTTCTCGTGTATCTGGATAAATAATTTCCTCTTCCCTTGATGTTCCCCTTCGTGTGTTTCTTTCAGAATGATTGGAATTTCCACCCCAGCTAGGCACCTTAACATATTACCCCCGAAAGTCTTGTGGTACAAGATCCCTTCGTAGAATACAAATCGCTTGGCCTTTTGCTTTATCTTGATGGCATCCTTTTGATTGGCAGAAGTTGTTCCATCACGAAGATAATTGATGTATGGCTCTCTCCAGTCCCCAGTGTGGTTCACACTAAAAACTTCCAATTGGTGTGGCGGTGCTTGGAAATTTGAACATGACTTCTGAAGTTGTCTGGATTGAGTCTCCATCTCTGGCCAATAATAGCCCAGACGTTGGAGTCGTCGGTAAAGCGATACCACCAGTGATTGTCCGCAAATTTCATTGTGAACACGATTCATCTGTAATTGTGCTTCGTTATCTCCAAGGCATCTTGACAGAGATCCGTCCGAATTTCGATAATACAGCATACCATAAAGCATGAAGAAATTCTGTAGGGTTTTGAGACTAACCTTTCCTTGGGAGAGCGAGTTGTTGAGCTCTTGAGTGATTGGAGTTCGCCAATCATTAGTCTTGGTATCTCTGTATTGTGATAGCCATGTCGATTCTATGGTTCTCCTATTTACTGTAAGGTTTTCTTCCGAACCTTCGAACTTCAATTTGGAAGCCAGTGTTGCCAGACAATCGGCATGTTTGTTGTTGCTGCGACCGACATGGATTATGGTTGCGTTGGCAAAATAGTTTAGTAACCTTTGCGCTTCTGATCGGTATGGATCTAGTGTTACTTCTTTCAATGCGTATACTCCATTCATCAAATTTACCAGTAACTTGGAGTCACCTCTTATCTCCAGACGCGTGACTCCTGCTTGCTTAGCTATTGACATCCCTATGAGGAAAGCTTCATACTCTGCTGAGTGGTTGGTGCATTCGAAGTCCTGCTTGAAGGAATGTGAGAACACTTCTCCAGTTGGAGAGACTAATACCACATACGCTCCTCCAATATTACTACTAGGGGTAGCAGAGCCATCAAAATACAGGATCCACACTTCTTCTTCCAAAACAGAGACGTCTGGAAATTCTCCAGGAAGGTCTTCGTGCAGTCATGTAGTGCCTTCTCTAGGAAACGCCGCCAGTAAGTCTGCAACTTCTTGACCCTTGATAGCTCTAGGTGACGCACATGTTATGTCTAGCTCTGACATTTGGAAAATCCATTTTCTTGTCCTTCCCGTCATGACCGACTTTGAAAGTAAAAACTTTGCAAGATCAGATTTAGACACGAGTATGACCCTGTTAGACAGTAGGTAATGCCTAAACTTCTGAATGGAATGGATCAAGGCCAAACATGCTTTTTCCGCCCTGGGGTATCTGAGTTCGACGTCTCTTAATATTCGGCTGAAGTAGTATATAGGATGTTCGACTCCCTCATCATCTTCCTGAGCGAGTAGAGCCCCTACGGCGGTGTCACTGAAGGCGGTGTAGAGACGCAACGTCTTTCCTTGGACAGGAGACTTCATGATGGCTTGGGATGACAGTATTCGTTGAATCTTCCGAAAATCTTCCTGCTGGATTGAGGTCCAGACGAAGCTAGCTCATTTATTCAGTAAGGGAGTGAATGAAGCGGCAAGTTGGGATAGACATGGTATAAAATGTCGGATATAGTTTACCTTGCCCATGAAACTTTGGAGTTCCTTCACAGTTCGGGGAGGTGGCATTGTTAGGATAGCCTGAGTCTTGGACGGGTCCACCTTGATCCCTTCCGCGGTCACTTGAAATCCAAGAAATTTGCCTGAAGAGACACCGAAAGCGCATTTCAAAGGATTCATCTTCAACTTGTATTCTCGACACCTCTCAAACACTTGCCGTAAGACATTGGCGTGATCTGCTCGGGCCCTGGACTTGACCACAATGTCATCTACGTAATCTTCTACTTGTTTATGCATCATGTCGTGGAAGATTGCCGTCATATCACGTTGATACGTTGTTCCGGCGTTCTTTAAAACGAATAGCATAACAGTATAGTAAAAATTTCCAAGAGAGGTTCGGAAGGCTGTCTTACTTGCGTCGTGCTCATATATCCTTATCTGATTGTAGCCGATGTAACCATCCATGAAGGAGAACATGTCGTGTCCACTGGTAGCATCTACTAACATGTCGATGTTAGGTAGAGGAAAGTTGTCCTTAGGGCAGCACTTGTTCAAGTCTCTGAAATCCACACAACACCGAATCTGTCCGTTTTCTTTTTTACTGGGACCACATTAGATAACCAGGTCGGATGATGAATAGGTCCGATGAAGCCAGCATCTAACAACTTCTGAATTTCGTCCTTGATTTGCTCTTCCACTTCGTGTCTGAATTGTCTCGGAGATTGCTTGATCGGCTTGGATCCAGGTATGACATGAAGGTGATGGGTGACCAATTTCTCGTCTAGACCTGGCATTTCCTCGTATGTCCAGGCAAACACATCTTGGTACTCTTTGAGTAGTTGGACAAGACTCGCACACTCGGCCACGGACAGAGTTGAGCTGATAGAGACAGTCCTGTGAGATTCTTCATTCCCGATGTTAAAAATCTCGAGTTCGTCAGTTGTGGAGTTGGTGCCATCTTGCAGCTGTCGTGGAGCGTCTAACACCTCTTCTTGTGTTTCGTCATTCTTGCAGCATTCAATTGTGCGGAGAGACTGGGTACCAATCTCTCTTGCTAATTGCTAACAGAGGCGCCGATATATTGTCTTCCCCTTCTGATCACGTCTTGCCTCGAAAGCGCGTTCCCTTTTGGCGTGATCATGGGTTGAAACTTCATCGGGTAAAGGTGGACGCCTCGTCAGAAAAGGTGTGTCATGGCGCTTAGTCCCCAATGATGCAAGTCGGTCTTCTTCCTGGATTGAGGCTCACGTTGGTAGTGGGGTGCACAAGATTTCATCCGACCTACCCCGCAAAGTTTCTTTTGGCTCGAACAGTTCCACTCTGCATATTGGCGCGTACAGAGACAATGATGTAGGAATAGTATGACTTCCTCATTTAGCATGGTCTTCAGACATTAGTGATACGTTGAAGGGATGACTTTATTGTCATGAAGCCACGGTCTCCCTAGTATCATATGGTAGTCTGGTTCATTTTCTATGACTTCAAATTTTACTTTCGAATGAACGGGTCCTACTGATAAATTCAAATGAACATACCCGTACGTGCTAGTATGGTTTCCTTCGAAGTCCATCATTATGGTGGGCTACCGTACAATTTTGCATGGATTAAACTTGGCCATCCTGAGAGTCTTGAGAGTAATCACGTTCGAAGAAGCTCCTATGTCGATGAGGGCCCTCCTGAATTCTGAACCCTTGATGCACGCGGTAACATGTAGGGCCCGATTGTGACCTTCCTCTGCGATCATGTCATCTTCTATAAACGTAACATTATTTACGGATGTTTTCGATGTGATTGGGACCTCTGAACGTGAAGGAGTCATGTGTATGTCCAGAGCTATTTTATTAATTGCAGCAAACGTCTCCGCCCGTTGATTCTTCGAGAGGTGCAAGAGTTCACACAAACTTTCCACTAGAGATGCCACTTCTTGATCTGCTGGTCTCTGGTTCGTAGTAAAGCTATTGATATGGGGATAACTAGTCTCCAGTGTAGAGGTCTCCGGAACGCTCACCTCTGAGATCATCTTGATGAGGAGATCAAGTATGCCGTTTATCGTTTCCTTGATCGGCTCCATGTTCTTCGTACGAATCTCATGTACATGTGCTAGTTCACTTAATGTTGGGAATCACCTGATCATGCCGTCAGGTACGTCGTTAGGAGGAGGGGTATCTCCGTCGGAGGAACCATCAGGATTCGAGACTGTCAAGGTGGTCCTAAGACCAACCATCTCCAAATTGATTGAATGGTATTGAAGAAATTGACTTTACAACCGAGAGATTAATCTTCCACTGTGGTCGCCAATTGTTTATGGGTGAAAACTATTCCTGCCGATTTTGGTAATTTGGGGTGTGTGGATGAGGAATGAATCTAAACCTTAAACAAATGCACTGCGCGGTGAGTGCTTGTAGATTCGAGAGATCAATCTGTGCAAGTCCGGCCTAAACCAAGAAATGGTCGTTCCAGACTTGTTTCGGTCACAAAGTGGAGGAGATGGGGTTGATCTTAGGGAGGGAAGCGAAGAAGGTGTTGATATTGTGAAGGTGTTGGCTATGTATGACTTATATCAGAAAGCTGAACTGGCTTGCAAGATGTAAGCTATCAGTTCTGGTGTTTGAATATGATTGTATCAACACTTGCCTCTGTTATCTCGTTTTATGCTTGTTCTTCTGAAAAATAGGACGGAGAACCTATTTATACAAGTCTTTTAGCCTAACCTTCGTATCTCGTGGGAAGTGGAGTGATGGAGTAGTGGAGTAGTGTGTTGGTGTCACACGACCAGGCTTGCCCACTTCTCCCATCATCACTAACCGTCCATGACTTCCTGACACATTCTTGTGATGGCGCGTTGTGCGCTGCACGCTGTAAACCACCAGACCAATACCCCAGTATGTATCCCCCAGTTTGTGTCATGATTGATGTCTCGAGTGTGTGGATCATGGGACCCACAGAAAGTAGCATGTAATGCTACATTATTTAGGAAATTGATACTTGTGAAGTATCGTGTGTATACTATGCAGGTACTGCATCGAGTATATTCAGCATGTATGCAGCATCGCTGTTTGAGAGTCTCAAAGTAACTTCATGTCCATCCTACTTCATGTGATGGTTGGGAAGTTGCGCATGCAAACTCTCCCTTGACCGATCACATGGTGTGGTAGAGTAACGGGTGGTGAATACCATGACGCCACACTGACCAATTAACTCATGACCAGGGATGTATAGCCAAGCCGGTGAAGTTGGACGGATGAGATGATCTTTGAGACACTCACCTGCGACCGTTGATGGAATTAGGGTTTATGAAAAGGTGCGCAATCACCACTTTTCAGCTTGGTAGAATCCAATCTTGGGACACAACTTTGGCTAGGCCGGTCATGCATTTGTGTAGACAACATGACGGCGTAGGCGCCCATACCTCATTGTCTCACGAAAGTGTGATCTAGTCCACTCAATTCGTCCTGCGAAGTTGTGTGGTTGATATCAATTTGCGACAGAAAATTGGTGCCGGAAAAGCCGCACGCCGTACCAACTTCGGGCGGGCGTTCCAAGACGACCAGTCTTGGTCGGTCTTGGATGATTGCTCCAACGTGTAGGTGGTATGCTGATGTTCACGCCTATGCCTTACCATCCCACGAAAACATGATGTAAGCCACTCAATTCATCCGGAGAAATCGAGCGGCTGAGATTAGTTTGCAATTTGGAAGGAGCGACCATGCATGTTGGAGGCGCGCGAACCGATGAGAAAAAGAGAGTTCGGTCTTGGCCGATCAGGTGAGGGGATAGTCGAGTCCACGGTGGTCATGTTGGTATGACCGGACCTGCTTTGATCTAATCTCGGACCCTCCATTCGTGCCGGAGAAAATGGACGCTCGTGATTCAAAACCCTAATGTTGGGTTTCAAGGACGTGCGTCATGCTCCATTCAGGCACACGATTTGGAATGACTAACCATGGTTGGTCCTGACCGATTGGTCAGGTATGTGGGTGGGCCCACGGTGATTGTGTTGACATACTCCGTGCCTTTTGAATCTACATTTGCACCCTCCATCTATACCTGTGAAGATGGATGGTTGAGACTGTTTTGCGACACATGTAATGTGCCGCAAACCCTAATTTAGGGTTTTCGTCCATACTGCTTTGGTTTGAACGCTTTGGAAAGCTAGGCCAAGAGGGGGGCCGACCACGCGGGGCCCGTATTAATTCGGCAGCGGATATTCCATACCTGCTTGGGGGTTATGGAATCGATCTGGGTCATCCAATCATGCTGGTGGAGTTGAATGGTCGTGATCATATCCAGACTGATACGGTCAGTCCGGATGCTCAATCGGGCTAGCATAACACACCGAGAGTGGCTCAATCGGGCTAGTATAACACACCGAGAGTTGCAGCCTGTACGGGTATTTCGTACATGTTTCATTATAATGCTTGGAGATTCGTGTTGCTCTGCTGAGAGCAACACTCAGTCGTCATACCGCACTGATAATAAGTAGAGGAAGTACAAGGATGGTTGCGCGTTAATTAATAATGGTGTAAATTCACAGGGTATATGGGATTGTTGCTACATGCTCCAACCTGGATGAATTTCGTGTATTTTATTCACAGAATGGGATTGTTGCCACATGCTCCATTCTAGGTGAATTGATAAAGTGAAGGAGTATCCATCACTTATTAATGGCCTTATCTTTTACAAGATGTTAGCGCATAATTTTTAGGTTTTACAATTTTACCCTTAAATGAAAATCCACCATCAACAGTATTTAAGATTGTTATGAAAATATATCGATTGGGTTTGCTTTTGTTCATATGAATTTTTAATTATTTTGAATCATTTGAAGTTGTAATGGGATGTAACTTATTTATAATATGATTTTTGATTTGATGTTTTTGTTATTTCAGTTTCATTTGTGTTATTTAAAATTATAGATCTGATATTTTCTCCCTAGGATT
This sequence comes from Papaver bracteatum, assembly GCA_023529315.1. NCBI lineage: Eukaryota > Viridiplantae > Streptophyta > Magnoliopsida > Ranunculales > Papaveraceae > Papaver > Papaver bracteatum. The sequence goes on along the minus strand of JAJJWX010001098.1, from coordinate 2,667,019 downwards.
GTATGAATTGAATTTATTACAGTAGAAAAAGTGAAAGAGGGTTGTCAGTGTCCGGAACCGACATGATTAACTAGGAGCTACGCCAAATCGGTTTAGGACCAGACCAAATTTTACAGGAACTAGTTTCCGCTATAAAAATTAAAAACCGGTAATCGGTTTCGGTTCTGGTGAGGCTTAAAATCTCACCGAACCAGACCATGTACACCCCTAGTTGTTGATTCAAAAATAAATTATAGGTGGATAAACATAAAATATATTCAAAATATTTTATCCAGTTCAAAATCATATTTAAACTAAATAAAAATGATGATGTGGAATTTCTCGAAGGTATGAACGAAAGTCTAAGTAAAATTCTCTCTTACACCTTTTCAAGTCCATGTCATCATTTTTAAACTTAGTGACCCCAAATTAGAGATAAAATTATAAAAGAAGTGGACAGTATCAAATAGTCCTAAAATTATGATATGTGTGTTTGTTTGGTCATGTTGACTTGGTCCAATTACTCTAAGGTTCTTTTTAAAAATATATTTTTTTGTTTGGTCTTTAAATTGTCACTTGGTCCTAGGATAAACATTATCCATGAGGGTGGCGTCATCAATTTAAAAATAGTGTCAGAAATACCCTTTTGACTCTCTCTTTTCTCTCTCTTCATAAAAAAATAGAAAAAAATAAAAGGAAAAAAAAACTTAAAACGTAAATATTTGTTGAACAATAAGTTCAAAAATAATAAATTATATATATTCAGAAATCTCTTGGCGAGACTTTTCCAACAAATACGATTGTTGTTATATTTTGAAACTTTTAGCTTTTACATTATCTTTTGGCTAAAACTCAATTATAAAATGAACCACCATACGAGTTCATTCAATAAAATGAACTTTGAACTACTTGAATGAACTAACATACTAGCTAGTTCATTCTACAAGGTTTCACCTATTTTCTACCCACACTTTCCCTATTTCCCCCCACATTAACTGCCACCCCCACTTATCATATTTGCCACTCATGTAATTTTTCATATATCCTAAATATCTCCTCTTGATTTTATGTTTGCACGCACCAATAAATTTACCCAACAACCAAACCAAAGAATAAAAAAACACCCTAAATTACTAATCAATATTTCTTTTCCATCTCCACCCACCGTCCACCACCTTCACTTATTGTCAATTGCTTCTTAAATTTTTTCTTTTAGTTCGCAGATTATGCATCAAAAGATACCTCCAAAGGAAAATGGTAAACGAGTTAATAAGAGAAAGAAAAAATATCAACTAAATTTGCTATGTATAGTAGCTTTTAAATATAATTTTGAAATTTCTATCTAGGATAAGTTAACTCACTTTGAATCCACTTAAACCCAGTCAATTTTGTTTATAGATGCAAAAAATTAAATAAATTTCAGTGAAAAAATTAGTCTTCTTGATTGTTTTCCAAATAGTCATCAGAACTTAATGAAATATACTATAGAAAAATAACAAAAACTTGATGCACTCGTCCAGTTTTGGTAGATTTAGAGGGTTCGTAGTCGTTCACTTAAGAACAGTTTCTAATAAAACAGGAGATCAATGAAGAATAAAAAGATAAATAAGAACGGTAATAGTTATTCAAAACTAATTTGGCATCTATATGTGGTAAATATGAAAAAGTGGAATTGAAAAGTAAAACTACTTTAGAAATTTTTAGGGAAGTGGCGAATAGGAAGAGTGTGGTTGGCAAATAGGTGAAACCTTATACAAAATGAACTAGTATAATGAACTACTATTACAAGTTCATTCTACCATATGAACTAGTATAAATACTTTAAGAGTTCATTCTACAATATGAACACCTATAACGAGTTCATTCTACAATATGAACTACTATTTACCAGTTATTTTACAATATGAACTATCATAATGAACACCTATTATGGGTTCATTCTACAATATGAACTACCATAATTAATTATCAGTACGAGTTCATTTTACAAAATGATACCATTCCTACATTATGAACTATTATTATGAGTTTGTTCTACAATATGAACACCTATCACGAGTTCATTATACAATATGAACTACCATATGAGTTTATTCTACAATATGAACACCTATCATGAGTTCATTCCACAAAATAAATTGCTAGAATAAGAATAAACTACCATGCTTTAAAATAGTGTTCACTCTTGGATATGAACTGCCATTACTTCAGAAAAAAAAATTGAAATGTAATACAACGGGTACTCGTTATATATAAAATCTATTAATTTTTGATTTATATTTTGAAAGATATTTCATTTTTACGTTTATTTTAAAAATTGAGAGAAACTAGTAGAGAGAAAATAAAAAAGAAGATAGTACAACTATAGTATCACATGAATAAGTGAGAGGAAACAACAGGGAGAAAAAAGATACTTGGGATATTTTAATATTTAAGGATTAAACTAAACTCCCCTTTTGTTGGTGGACTAAATTAACTTGGGACCACCTAAAATATGACCAAACTGTAATTTCCCCAGAAAAGAATTGTGTCTTAATTAAAATCTTCATGACAAGCAAGATTAAAATTTTATCCCGCTATTGAAGATGCTCTTAGGTACCAAAGTCAAATATGACGAACAAAGATTGTAAGATAATTTTAGTTAGAATTTTATTGACTGGAATTCCATTACATTAGATTTCAAGGGAATGTAATAGCCTAGGAAAAGAATCAAATTGATATGTTCTCGTAGGCACAACAAATTAATTAAGATATTATCCACTAATTAACTAGTAATATAACGGTAGTAAGGATTGTTCCCACGTAGAGTTGTGTAATTGATAGGTTATTTGGATTAGCAAACTAAAATAAAGTAAATACAAAAGGCGGGGGGATTGGATTGATTGATTAAAGAAATAAGAATAAAGAGATGATTAGGAGTCCTTCTTCATTACCAAACATTAACTCAATTAACATACATGTTTACCTTTTGTTAGAATCATATATCACCAACTGTAGAATAACAGCTAGATCAGCGTTATCCCCGAAACTCCTTTTATCATTGGATACGGAAGTTCTCTCCTACCAGATTGTATTCGTCATAACTACCAAGTAGTAGATCACTCAAGGTGTAATCCAATTGAATGCTTTAGGTTTTTTGAACTTAGATTGATCTCAGCAGTTAAACTCTTAGATCAAGGTCTACTTGTCGATGTTGTCTTTACTAGAAATTTCTCCACATAATCCTTCTGTAAGGTCTCGCGATTTTTACTTGTGTAGATTGTTGTTTGACTATTACACTTGAACAATCTAGAATTCTCTCTACCAACAATAGAATTATCAATGGATTAGTTCAATTGTACAATCTAGAAATCAATCATAAATATTAGATATAGTGAAAACAAATGATAAGATGATTAAAACCCCAAATAAAATTGTATAACCAACAAATCATCATGTTTAGAACATTGAATTCATCCATAATCAACAAAAGATTATCTACTCATGATACAAAGAAATAATAATAAGAAGAAGATATCTCATGGTTTCTCCCTAAAGTGGTAAACCCTAAAATATAGATGCAAAACCTAGCCCCTACGGTGATCAAAAACCCTCCTCCAAACTTGTTCGGAAACTCTTGAGAAGTCTCCTTAAATATCCCCGGAAATATTAGAGTTTGGGAGTACTTCGAAACTAAGTTTTCCATATTTGGCAAGTATTTTCGACACTTTTTGGAGGTGGGGATCGCTCCTACCCTAGATCTCGAAATAGGTAGGAATCGGTTCCTACTTAATCCCCAAAATGTTTTGCCCATAACTTTTGTGTACGAACTCGAAAAAACCTCATTCTTTTTTGCATTATTTTCGTCTCTTCATTCTCTACAACATAAAGTTGAATACTCCTGAATTTGGTCGAGTTCCTCTTGGTACTTAGTCCACGCTCATGTTTATGTCCGTTTTAATACTCTTTTCGCTCTTTTTGAACAAAAGAAAACAAGATTAATACACGGTAATATGAAAGAAAATACAATCATAAAATTGACAAAAAAAGTATAGTTAATTATGTACTTATCAAATTCCCGTACCCTTAGCTTTTTCTAGTCCTCGAGCAAAATACCCAACCTAAACTAAATCCCAATTCACTTTTGCTGGAATCAAGGTTACACTTAGCATATGCAACAAGCCTTCAAACCCCTAGGTGTCCCTATTGGACGAGTTGTATTTTCGTGAGGGTTTACAAGAGGAATACCCACAAAACCTACTCCAATTTATATCCAAGAAAGAACAATTAAGAACAGACACCGAGCGAGATAAATAAATAGCCTACATATGTTGTTTAGCTACCAGAATCAATATACCACATAAATTCCAATCATCACAAAACGAAATTACTTGCGTGTGATATTCATATAGAAAAACAAAATCTACTCATATAGTCATTGACATATAATTGATGCAATGTTTTTCACCACTATGCATAATACTCGCATATAAAATACACATAAAATGTGCAAAATACAAGAATCACATGCATAGATAAGAGAATGGATATGGAATAGTGAAGTGTGCAGATGTTAACTAAGATGAACGATGTTACCCGAAATATTTATATGAATTGTCAAAGGATTAGTTATATGTAACGAAATAGTTGAGACCAACACCCATTTATCAAAACATGATCAAATCTTTTGGATCCAAGCTGAAAAAGTGGGGGTCTAACAACCACACCTAATATTTCACTTAGCAATATGTATGGACTAACTCCAATATACTTTCAATAGAATCAACTAGGAAATCAGAATCAATCTTAAGAAAAGTATATCCAAGAGTTATATCTCTATTTCTCAATTCAATCTGCAACCAAACAAATAGGAATTTGCGAGCCCAATTGAATATAAGAAATAACTTGGACGGTAACAAAAACCAATATCCAAGTGTCAATCAATTTAATCAACAACTCAAAGGCCGGATTCATAATTGATTGAACTTACGCACAACCTGTGATATTTCAATTATATAGAAAATATAATGCGGAAAATAAATAACACAGACACCAGAAATTTTATTAACGAGGAAACCGCAAATGCAGAAAAACCCCGGGACCTAGTCCAGATTTGAACACCACACTGTATTAAGCCGCTACAGACACTAGCCTACTACAATTTAACTTCGGATTGGAATGTAGTTGGGCTCTAATCAATCCCATACTAATCAAGGTACATTCGCGTTCATTACGCCTATAAATCCCAGCAGGACTCTACGCACTTGATTCCCTTAGCTGATCTTACCCACAACTAAGAGTTTCTATGACCCAAAGTCGGAGACTTGATAAACCAATCTGTCTCAGACAGAAAAGTCTATTGAGTAGATATATTTGTCTCCCATAGAAATACCTAGAAGTTTTTGTTCCGTATTTTGATGAATCAAGGTATACAGGAACCAATTGATATACCGGTCTTATATTCCCGAAGAACAACCTAGAAATATCAATCATCTCACAATAATCTTAATCATCTGGTAGCAAAACAAGATATTGTGGAATCACAAACGATGAGACGAAGATGTTTGTGACTACTTTTTATCTTGCCTATCGTAGAATAAATCTCGAGCAAATCTTAGATAAGATAGTACTTACTATGATATAAAACAACAAGATCAAAACACGCAACTATAGAAAAAATAGTTGGGTATGGCTTCACAATCCCAATGAATTCTTCAAGTCGTTAACCTACAGGGTTTCATGAAAAACCTAAGGTTAAAGAAGAATCGACACTAGTCGCAACTAGCATCACACATGAGGTGTGGGGATTAGGTTTCCCAGTTGGTAGAGTTCTCCTTTATATAGTCTTCAAATCAGGGTTTGCAATCAATGTTACCTTGGTAACAAAGCATTCAATATTCATCGTTAGATGAAAACCTGAATAGACTCAAGCTAATATCTTTCAACCATTATATCGAACTTAGCTTGTTACACACAAATGAAAAGAGACTTCATTTAGATATGGCTAACCGTACCTAAACGTGTACACCTTGTTGGCTCAACAATAGTTAACCGAAGTTATCCATATGAACACTTTCATATTAACCATATTCATCTCAACCATAACTAGTTCAAATGACTCAAATGAAACTAGTTCTAGAGTTGTTCAATTATTTATATTCTTATAGAAGTATACAAAACAAAACTGAAGCAAAATCGATTTTGATTCACTCGAATCAATTCATGAACCTTATAGCCACGGTTTGCAAAAGATTGCATTCTTTATTATATAAATGTATTAGTTCATGAACGAACTGATTTTAGAACATAACCTACTCAAGTATGCAACCGGGTACGCATACCTAAGTGGCCGGACCAAGTTTGGGTTCGCTAGTATGCGAACTAGTACGCATACCTTCCGAAACTCAGTTGAATTTCCGGAACTTGGAAATCATGCTAGTACGCATACCGGTGTGCATACTAAGTTCTCGGACTTCCATAACCAACCAGTACACATACGGGTATGCATATCATGGTTCCCGGACTTGGACAACACATATGCAAGTACGAATACTGTGCTATATCCAATCATGGTTATTTGTTCTAAACTCCCATTTCAATCATTGAAACATTCTCGGAAGACGACAATAGCTGTCTCACACAAACTATTAGCTTCAAAGCAATTTTCAAGTGATCAAATGATATATACGAAACATTCTGATTCTACATCAAATAATTGTCTCACACAAACACTACACCATATCCTTGTTTTAGCAACATTTTATTTTTTGAGTGTGCAATGGATATTCGAGTTGCAAACCTTTTTCCGTTGCACATAAAGTTAATACGTTGCACTAAATCTAAGATATTGAATAAGAAAATAGAAAATAAGACATGCTTGTACTTTATTTAAATGATCGTGGGCTTAGATGTCTATATCACAATACCATTTCCTATTAACCAAAATATGTTCTTTTATCTTCTATTTTCTTAAAAGAGTATCTCTCAAGGTAGTCAATTTCGGCCATTTCGGCCGGAATTTCGGTGGGATTTCGGATTTCGGACTTGGGACCTCCGAAAACCGAAATTTCGGCTAACCGAAAAGTGGCGGTTTTTTAATTAATCAATATATTAGGTCAAAATCGGTGTGTCTCGTAGGAATTGTTCTTTTATATTATTTTTTTCCCAATTTCATATCCAACGTGTAATTTTCACCATAAATATAATATTAGTGTAAAATTTTAATCCAAATTACACCGAAATTTGGAAACGAAATTCCGATCTGAGTTGTACAGAAATGTAATACCCCGTGAGACACTCAAAATCCGAAATTAACTACCTTGGTATCTCTGCAAAAAGATATCGTTTTCTTCTCTTCATTTTGGGAAACCACCGAGATCTCTCAAAATCGAACTGGATATCTAGAAATCAAAAGCCATCTTTTTGAAAGCTAATCCAATCTGTGAAATCTCTTAAACTCAATTTGATTTGTGAGATGGGTTTTGGTAAGATTGAGTTTAAACTATTCAATTTTTATTTTTCAGATGTGGGTTTTAACGGAATCTGATTTTTGAGATCTCTTTAAATTATCTCACACATCAAAACCCATCTTTCTGAAACAGACTCAACCTTCTGTAACGCAAATTTTGTTTCAAACCCTAGGTATGTGGTTTTCTTCTTTATAAACCCTAGCAAACTATTCTTTCTAATTTTATGAATTTGAGTTTTGAGTTTGGTTACTGCATGGCACATATGGTTGTATTGATTTTATAGGTTTTATTTTTGTTTTATTTTTATTTTGGAATTTTTAATTAGGAGACAGGATCATTGTAGATTAATCATTTGGGTGTTTCTTTGGTTTAAGTTCTTGTATATCTTCAGATTTTTCTAGGGTTTAATTGTCACTGCATAGCTCAATTTTTGCTTCTATAAATAGAATATCCATTTAAGATTTATTTTTCATGTATATCTTCACGTCTAGTTCCTTTTGGTTTAGTTTTTTTTTTTTGTTCATCTTGAATCATAGCCCTTTTATGATGCATGGAAGTTTCAATTCATAAAATGGATGTCTGCAATCAATTTTTGTTGTTTTGGTATGTTTGGGACCTTTGGGTTAATCAATTTTTATTTCTTATTGGATTCTCATGTTATTGATTCATGAGTTTTTAATGTAATTTTAATGAATATAAAAGTGGAGGTTTGAATAAAGTTCTTAATAAAAATTTGCCTACAAAGAGGTGCGAGGTCCATTCTTGCAACTAGTATTGAAAGTTTTGTTATCCTTTTTATTTAAAACCACAACTGGTATTGGGTAATTAGTTTATGGTGTTAAGGAGAGCAATATTCTTTTTCTACTAGTTCTAGTAGTTTAATATATTATTTTGCTCATATCCTAGACAAGGGGTTCGTTAACTCACCTGTTAATCATGTCTTATAGATTGTGTTACTAGAATTCAGTAATTTATGGTGTATGAATCACTGAGTTAGGAAGTTTTTTGTAAGCATTAGAACTTATATGATATATATTTTTTGAAGACTTGATATCAGTAACATATTTCGGCTACTGCATATGTTACTTAAACATTCATTTTTACGTTATTTAAAATTCCATTACAAAGTTCATTAATGGTATCTTATGGAAGTTGGATGTTACTTTCTCTATTTTCCATTTGGGTACGATACTTGTCTCCACCACATGTGTGACATTGTTTACTTTTTTATTTATTTGGGTGCACTACTGAAATTCTCAATTTTTTTGTTTGGAAGTTCTTTAGATGAAATTATCATCGCGCCTTGATATCCATATTAGAGTGTCAATGTAAACGATTATATTAATAACACTTGTCATAAGATTCTTACTGAATGTACGGTGTCATCGAAAAGAATGGATAAATATCGATTACTTGATTCAGGTACCTTGATGTCAACGTTGAAACTTAACTTTTACAAAGTTTTCTTTGACTAATAGTAGTCGAAATATATAACTAGTATATCCTTAGGAAATTAGCTTTTATTGCATCTTTAAATGAATGATCATGTCTGAATTTCGCACTAGAGCCCCCCATGATGCTTCCTTTCATAATTTTCCACTTTCTCTTATGTTCTCTTCTTTTTCACATGAATATTTAGACTTGGTTATCATGTCTGCTAGGTGGCATGTCTTGGAATAATGCCGATACAAAGCGTGGTCTTCGTTCCTTAATGGGGAATAAGGTATATTTACGATACTTTGTTTTAAATCTCCTCCTTGCTGATACTTTTCACGTTTGGGAAATAGAAGTAATTGTCAATTTCGATGTTAAATACAGAATGATACTTCCCATTGTTAACCTAAAAAAATAGGCTTGCAATTTGTTTGATGCTTCCACTTTCTTCTGGATGATCTCAAGTAATGTTTAGAACCACTATTCATTTTCTTATATTGCACATTCCTTGTGTCGATATTATCGAGTACTTAGTTGCATATAGATCTTTCGTAGTGTAATTTTCTCTAAAACTACGCCAAGTATAAGAGTACTATAGTTTTGGGTTAATTTATGATTGTTCAGTACCACATGAAGCCTGAAATTGATAGCTTATGAGATGCAGCTATTGTCAGCAAGCACATGATGTTGGAATTGTTCTTGGAGCTTTGACAATTTAGGCTAAGAACGAGAAATGTAGTTGACAGTGAAGGCTTAACTGCAATAGACTAATAGGTGATGACTCAATATCTAGTACCCTTCATAATATACTTCATGTGAAGAATGTATCTGAATGGAGATTAAGGTAAATGTCAGTTTTCCTTATTGTAATTATTATTATATTATTATTATTGAATAATAATACCTATTCTATGAAAAAGTGACCCTCCTACAATTGGCATCTTGACTAGCAAGATAGTTCCTCAACCTTCTCAAAAAAACACAAGTATCATCACATAACTCACCAAAAGTTGTAAAATACAACACCCTGAACTCGTATCCATGTGCTAAGTACTTGTCCAAGTACTTATTGCGCTTGCGAGTGACTGCATCATAAATTGCTTAGCCTGGGGTAAAGGAAGTAGTTAGGGCACTAGTAAATGGAAAAGTACCTGTGACATCATAGCAAAGGTCACTGCCATTGTCCCAGTTATAAACCATCAAATCTGCGAGCCTCGAAGATTTAACCGAGTCAGATAAGAAACCCATACGGACCTCTTTACGAGCTGCAACACCCGCTTTATAACATATGTATGCAAATGTATCATGTACCATATCATGTCGATAATTACCACCAATTTCGCTGGCACAATGAACAGCATGATCACCATATATGTCCATATCCCTTTTATAAAAATGACATAAAATGTATGTTGCAAAAATGGGAATACCTAATATGTAGCACAAAACTGCACGAAATTGTCAAGGCCTAATAGATTTGTTCAAGCCCTGAATGGGTATAGCCTTGAGAAAATCCATAGCGTGATCAGTTTTATTACATTGCCAGAGTGCATCATCTCTTGAAGATAACGAAAAGTTGATGGGCAAATCCTTCTTGATTACAGCAAAATAACGAGCCGCCAATGACTTCATGAAATGGGGGGCAGCAGTATTAATATCGAAATCAGAAGGATGAAGACCACAAACCTGAATGTATGCCTGCAATACGTGATGGAAACTCTGCCCAGGTTCTGAAATGGATGCACCCTGCAACATAGTGTTTTGAAAATACTAATTTTGAGCATATGAAGCAAGATAACAGTACTTAGATGTGTCTGACATAGTGTGTACTCCCAATCCACCATCTGAAATGGGAAGTGTATCAATTCTATGTTGTAGTTTCCCAAAGCCAGCGCCATCACCAACCACAAAGTGCCTCAAATATTGAACCAGATGAGTGTCAAATAATATTGTGGCAGACTACAGTGTTAAGGGAGAAGTCATATGCAACGTGAAATACAGCTTGGACACCCCAGTGCAGTTACGCAAGAGAAGCAATTCACTTTGTGGGTCTTTTAGCTTCTTAATGGAGTTCATTAAATGTACAGACTTCTCAACTCTACCTGCCACCAAATCATTGCAATATTGCAAGTCTAGACTCACGGCACCACCAAGTAATTTCACACCATGAATAGGTCTAGTAATAATGGACGGGAAAACACCATGTGCTTCTCTTCTTGGATCATTGGTTGGACAGAATATATCTGTCTTACTGACATTCAAGTGCAACCCTCTAGCAACACCTTCAGCTTGGATGATACTAAGGGTTTTTGCTACCTCCATTGTATCACCTGCAATGGTACCATCATTGAGATACCATACATGAAGGTCAAGAGTACACTCAGCTGCAATCTGCATTACAAGTGGATGAAGTATAAGAGCAAAACGAAGTGGCCCTAATGGGTCACCTTGTTGGATGCCTTTTGTAGATGATAAGACTGCATCATTATAATACAATCTAGCCGGCTTAGAATAACAAAATTCGACCTATCTTGCAATGATGGAACATTTATATCGAACTTCATTTACTAAAACAGTCATGTCCACCATGTTGAATGCATTGGTAAAGTCTACGAGCATCATGGTCATATTATCTTGGCTGCCTTTCAATTCCACAAGCTTGTTTGGTGAGTGTAAGATGGCTTCCCCACCATATGATACCCCAACACCAAACTGATGATTACCAAGGTATGTAGTCAAATCTTTACACACCAAAGTGGCAGCCAACTTGGAACATAACCTCCTCTATATTTTTCCCACTGCGATGGGTCTCAATCCATCACCCGGCTTGAGCAAAGGAGTCAATGGTGCACTTGCGACAAATTCACCAGGAATAGCAGGACATCTACCCTTCATCCATAGGTTAACAACCCACATAATAGATTGTAAGAGGTATTCTCCTACAGTTACAACTACACCACTGAGAGCATCCAATAAATGTTGGGCTCTAAGACCATCTCTCCCACACGCTGTTTCTTTGGGGAAGCTCTTCAAAGCCTGTAAAATAATTTTATAATCCACATATAATGTATTTGATGAGGGGTTATCCGCAATAATGATTTGAGGTGGTGCAGAGGGATGTTTCATTTGCAATTCATGTAATGTGTCCGGTGTAGATGGATCAACCCCGTTAGATGACAGAACATGAATTGCGGCTGTGTAATGACTATTGATTAACTTCCTTCTATAGGCCTCAAGATTAGCATCCTTCACCTTCCCGGCAGGTCATTTTTGCTGGTGATGGTTAGGTTTGGACAACTCCAATACTTTCTGCACCAAACTGTAACATCTGTAAGGTTTCTTCCAAGTTGCAAGTTCTTCGTTGATGGCAGCTATCTGTAACTTCTTCATTGCACCTGATCTCTCTTCATTGGAATTTTTAGGAATATACAAATTCAAAGTGCAGATAGGCAACAACAACAGATTCAACCATGCACATAAATCCAAGGGTTTGGCAATCACATTATCTAGTGAAGATTTCAGGGCTCTAGAGAACTGCAGTCTACAAGGTGGGGGAATACTTACTGTAGTTGGTATTTTCCGTTGAAAAAATAGATCAAGCATCTCGACAGTTAAGGTACCCACAGCTTCCTCAGTCGGTGTACTATCATCTGCGGCATTCAGTGCATGTTGAGGTTGAGGTTTCACAGTACCATGTATAAGAAAATCATCCCCAATGTCGTTGAAAGGCCCATTAATAACTTCACTAATATGACTTGGATCATGACACGCTTTCCTCCATACATGTGTGTGTAAACACTTCATACACAACCACAATTGCATCAGTCAACTCCTTTTCCCAAGCATTGTAGCAGTCCAGATTGTTATGTATCCTTTCTCTGCAGATCTCATTTGCTTCCTCATTAGGGAAATGCATATCTTTCATATGTCTGTAAATTGAAGTTCTTGCATAACCCCTACCCCTGCAACCATCATGGCATCCATCATAATTGATAAATGGACAATGAGCCCGACCATCATGTGTTGTTGCAGATGCCATTTGGGATGTGGGTGCAGACCATGAAGGGGATCCATTATCATCCAGAGAAGATGATGATGATCTAGAAGATCGTCTTAAAGGCATTACGCTTAGTATTATACCAACAACCACCAATGAAAACCCAAATTAGAGTTTAGCGTATGGGAATTTAAGTTTTTAACACCAAATAAAACTCAAATTACCATATAACAAAACACTAATTATACCATCACACATGATAAGCAACCACAAAACAAACTCTAACCACTTTCACAGAGGGTGGGAATCAAACATAACATCACAAACACCTGAATCAAACTGTTAGAAACTTCAAAGAGCAACTGCAGAACCCTTCAAACACCAAAACCTTCAGTTACAAAGCACAACAATTATACCAATCAAACACCTGAGATAAACTGATGGACTCTTCAACGAGAAAATGTTGAACCCTTCCTTCAAACACCAAAACCTTTAGATACAGAGCACAACAACTATACCAATCAAGAACAACTACATGACCCTGATTGAAACTTTGCTTGAAGAAAAACAAAATTGATCAAAAGAAATTGAGCAATTGAGCAAAAAACAAGAAGACCAAATCAAGTACTGAATATTTGAAAAACCAAAAGAACAACTCATAGCCACAGAACAAGAATAGCTGATTCTTCAAAATAGCTCAAGGAAAAAAAAAACCTCCAAATACAAATACTACACAACACTCGCAGAAGGATATCCGAAACCCAAAGCCTTGAAAATAATTTCTGAAATTGCACAAGTAAAATCCTAAAAGAAAACTGGAGTCTTCTATTTCACCGAGGAGAAACCCTAACTCGAAAAATTTCTGAGGAATTAAACAATAGGAAGAAACCCCACTTCACAAAACCTAAAATCGAATTACAGCAACACTAAATTTGAATTAACAATCACACACAGATAAGAACAGAATTGGAGGTAGAACACAAGATATTGGGAGAGAAAAAATGAGAGAAAAGAAAACAAGAGCAATCGTTAATTGGTAATACCTGATTTCCCAATCAATTCTGAAACAACAATCACACACAGAGAAGAATGGATTTGAGGATAAAACTGACGAGAGCGAAGGAAAAAACAGTCACCCAAGCTAAGTATAATATATTTAATTTTTATTTATTATTGGATAAAGATTATTACATTAACTAGTTGGAAGCCTAACAAGCTAAGATCCAACGACATACTACTACATTAATTTGAGTATTATTATTTTTATTTTTATTTTTTTTACTAACCAAGAGTATTACATTAACTAGTTGGAAGCGTAACAAGCTAAGCTCCAACAACGCACTACTACATGAATTGAACAGGTTGCCGTACTAACCTACCAACGAGCCTCATGGGTAACCTTGCCAAGGGAGCCGAAGCGGGAGGGGGGCTGAGATTATGTCACAAGGGGGGCAAGCTAACTCTACCGTCCATGTTAATTTCTACAATATTAGGTCATTGGGGACTCGAACCTGGGACCTCATGGAGCGCATGAAACTTTGGGGAACGGGGATGACCAACTGAGCTAGAGTATTATTATAATTATAACTATTATTATTATTGATATTTTTTATTTTATTTTTACATCGAGGATATTGGTAGTCTAGCAACAATCTGGGCACCGACTCCCTTTTGAATAATAATACCTATTCTATGAAAAAGAGACCCTCCTACTTTAAAATTGGCATCTTGACTAGCAAGATAGTTCCTCAATCTTCTCAAAAAAACACAAGTATCATCACCCAACTCACCAAATGTTGTAAAATCCAACACACCGAACTCATATCCATGTGCTAAGAACTTATTATTATTATTATTATTATTATTAGTATTATAAAATAAAATTACTATTTCACTTATTATTTAATATTATTACATGAAACTAGTTGGAAGCCTAACAAGCTATGCTCCAACGACATACTACTACATTAATTGAACATGTTGATGTGCTAGCCTACCAACGAGCCTCATGGGTAACCTTGCCAAGGGGAGTCGAAGCGGGAGGGGGGCGAGATTGTGTCACAAGGGGGGCAAACTAACACTACCTTCCATGTTAATTCCTGCAATATTACGCCATTGGGGACTTGAACCTGGGACCTCCTGGAACGCATGAAACTTCGGGGAACGGGGATGACCAGCTGAGCTAGGCCCGTTCTTTTTTTTTATTTTTTTTTATTTTTTTAATTATTTGATATTATTATAACAAAAGTTTGATTACACTGGGTTTGATGGCAATCTAGCCACCTTTTGGTCCCCAACACCCTTTTTGAACAACTATTCCTAATCTATGAAACAAGAAACAACTAGAGTCGCAATTTGCGTTGTTGTTAGCAATGCATTTCTTTAGGCGCTTCACAAATTCCACCATGTTTTCACCGAGTTCTCTTAAGGTAGTGAATGCAAGAACTCCAAATCCATAGCCGTGAGTTTTATTTTTGCTTAATAATAAGTATAATAATTAAAAAATAATCGTTTCATTACACGTCATTAGGAACATCAATGAGAGGTAGCCGAGCGACAAGCTGGGATCCTACACCTTTTTGAATAACGATGCCTAGCCTATGAAAAAGAGAACCGTCGATCTTATAGTTTGCGTCATGACTAGCTAAGCAATTCATCAATCTTATTCAGAAGTGAAATTGTATCAGCAGTGAGTTCACCAAAGGATAAGAAATCCAATACGCCAAAATCGTACCCTTGAGTCGTGCATTTGTCAAGATACTTAGTACACTTTCGGGTGACTTCTGCAGATATGGCATGCCCAGGTATAAAGTTGCGAATCCTAGTACTTGTGAAGGCCGACGCACCAGTAACATCAAAGCACACATCCTTCCTATCTATCCAGTTATATACCAAAAGATCTGCAGGTTTCAAACCGCTACCATTATCCGACAGAAATCCCAAAGAAACCTCTTTCCTCGTGGCTACTCCATCTCTGTAACACATATCTTCTTTGACATCTCTAACTAGGTCATGCCAGAATTTGAGGCCTACATCGTTAGCACAATTTATTGCATGATCACCAAAGATATTCATGGGGAGTGAACAGCTAGAGCACAAGTTATTTTCATCGAAAAATGGAATGCCAAGATGGTACTTTAGGATGAAACTGAACTATCTCGGTCCAACAGTTTGATTAATCCTACTGATAGGGATGGCTTTGAGGAAGTCCATCGCATGTTCAGTCCTATTACACTGCCATAAAATAGCATCACGCTCGGTTAAATTGTAGCTAATTGGAATACTTTCCTTGACAACACCAAAATATATGACTGCTAGGGACTTCATGTAATGGGGTAAGCATCGTTGATGTTGAAATTGGAACTAGATAATCCATACGCTTGTGTGAAAGACTGAAGAGCTTGTTGAAAGCGTAGGCAAGGATCTGTTGTTGTTGGTAGCTGTAAGATGGAGTTTTGCAAGTGTTGAATTTGAGATTGAGAGGCCAAGTAGCAATACTTACTAGTATCTGCCATAGTATGAACTCCGAGACCATCGTATTTAATTGGCAAAGTGGCAAGCCGTTGTTGGACCAAATCGAACCCTGCACAATCACCCACTATTAATTGTTACAAGTACTGCATGAGGTGTGTATCAAACGCAAATATGGCCTCCTGCAAAGCCTCTGGACTGGTAGTACGAAGGGAAAAATAAAGTCTGGAAACTCCGGCGTGGTTGCGCAATAGAAGCAGCTCGCTTTGTGGATCCTGGAGTCTTCGAACTTGTTGTATAATTTATATTATTTTATCTACGCGTTTCAGGACTAAATTACTGCAGAATTGCCTATCCAGACTAATAGGTCCACCTAATATTTTGACGCCAGCTGTAGGCTGGCTAATGTGAGGTGGATATACACCTAAATCATCTCTCCTTGCATCGACTGTTGGCCAAAATATCTCTGTTTTCATAATGTTAAGATATAGGCCTCTACGTGGTCCCTCATCTTATATGATTTTTAAATCCTTAGATACTATTAAAGTATCTCCTGCAATAGTTCTGTCATTTAAGTACCACGCATGAAAATCAAGATTGCACTGCGATGTTATGGTGTCATCAAGGGGGTGTAGTGCTAGTTCAAATAATAGGGGACCTAGTGGGTCACCCTGATGAACACCCTTAGAGGAAGAAAGCATAGAGTCGTTATAATACATTCTTGCTGGGTGCGAGTAGCAGAACTCCACCCATATGGAGATGATGGGGCAGTGTTTTCTGACCTCCTTAATCATAATAGAACGATCCACCAAGTTGAATGCATTGGAAAAGTCAATTAACATCATGGTTTTAGTATTATCATTGCCCATCAAATCCAGCAGCCTGTTTGCTGAGTGTAATATGCCTTTTCCACCGCAAGGTATTCCGACACAAAACTGATGTGTGCTTAAATATGCATTGATATCTTTGCAGGCAGCTGTTGCAGCTAACTTGGAGCAAAGTCTTTGCCAAATTATTCCGACTGCAATTGTCCTTATGCCACCGTCGGGCTTAAGCAATGGCGTTAATGGAGCACTTTCCACAAATTCACCAAGTTCTCGGGGACACATACCTGCTAGCCATAAGTTTATGACCCCTGTGATGGATTGTAGAAAGTCTTATGCTACTGCCGCGGCATTGCCACTCAACGCATCTAGTAGGTGATGTGCTCTAAAGTCGTCTCTACCGCGGCATAAGTTTATTATTATTATTATTTTTATTTATTTTATTTATTTTTATTGGATAAATATTATTAAATGAAACTAGTTGGAAGCCTAACAAGCTAAGCTACAACAACATACTACTACATTAATTGAACAGGTTGCTAAGCTAACCTACCAGCAAGCCTCATGGGTAACCTAGCCAAGGGAGCCGAAACGGCGGGAGGGGGGCTGAGATTGTGTCACAAGGGGGGCAAACTAACACTACCTTCCATGTTAATTCCTGCAATATTACGCCATTGTGGACTCGAACCTGGGACCCCCTGGAACGCATTAAACTTTGGGGAACGGGGATGACCAGCTGAGCTAGGGGCCCGTTCTTATTATTATAATAAAACAAAGAAGCAAAGTTTACATAGAGGTGGTTGGTAGCCGGGCGACAAGCTGGGCACCAACCCCTTTTTGGATAGCAATGCTTATCCTATGAAAAAGAAAACTTCCACAACCAGAAAAAACATCATTGTTTGCTAGACAATTTTTAAGTCGTTTCAAGAAACAAATACTGTCTTCACTTAGTTCTCCTAAAGTGGAAGAAGCTAAGACTCGGAAACCATATCCAAAGGTCTTGCATTTATCAAGATACTTGTTGCGTTTGCGCAAAATAGCTTTGGAGATGGCTTGGCCAGGTATGAACAAGTGAACTCCACCACCGCTGAAAGGAGATACCACAGTGACGTCAAAACATACATCTAAACCATTTTCCCAGCTTGGGACGAGGATATCAGCAGGTCTTGACGGATTGTTCTCATTGGATAGGAAACCGAGCGTTACTTCTTTTCTGTCATGCACCCATCCTTGTAGCAAATGTCTGCATACACATCACGAACGATATCATGGCGATATTTTATGCCAACTTCCTTGGGACAATGTAGTGCATGATCTTCATATACATCCATCTCCATGTTACAAAGAGAACAAAAACTGCCTTCTGCGAATAGTGGAATGCCGAATCTGTAGATAAGAATGGATCTGAATTGTCTAGGTCCTAGACATTGGTGTAATCCACTGATGGGTACGTCCAGGAGGTAGTCTTTTGCATGCGTAACCCGGTTAGATTGCCATAAAATAGAGTCTCTGTCAGACATCACAAATTTGGTTGGGATTAGTTTCTTCACAGCATCAAAGTAGGTGACTGCCAATGTGTGCATGGACTGGGGGGAAGTATCGTTGATGTTATATGAAGAAGGTAAATCGCAAACCTGAGTGAAGTTCTGAACAGCTTGCTGGTAGGCTATGTCACAAGTGGCAGAGTACACGTTATTTAGAATGAGCCTTTGCACTGAATGCGTTTGACATTGGGATGCAATGTAGCAGTAAACACTGGTGTCATCCATCGTGTAGACCCTTAATCCTCCATCACTGATAGGTAGGGTGGCGAGGCATTTCTGTAAAGGCCCGAAGCCTGCACCATCTCCGGTGATCAGAAGGCATAAAAACTGAAATAGGTGACTGTCGAAAAGACCTGTGGCGTGTTCAAGGGCTGCTGGTTTTGTAGTTCTCATTGTCAAGTACAACTTAGATACCCTAGATAAATTATGAAAGAGGCCACGATGGCTTTTATTAAAAAGAAGAAATATGCAGAAATTTACAATGATTTGGCAGGGAGGCGCACGACAAGTTGCGCCCCAATGCCTTATTATTATTATTATTATTTTATTATAATGACTACCACTAGGGGATACTATTATTATTTTCATATTATTATTATTATTATTATAATAATAATAATAATTAAAAAAGTAGAAAAATGATTCAATAATTACACAGTGGGTGTTGGTATCCTTGAAACAAGCTGGGCACCAACTCCCTTCTGAATAATAATTCCTAACCGATAAAAGAGAGAACTACCAATTTTATAGTTAGCATCATATCTCGCAAGGAAGTTGCTCAGGAATTAAAGAAATATAATAAAGTCGTCACCCAGTTCCCCTAAAGTGGTGAAAGCTAAGGCCTTGAAGCCGTACCCCTGTGTTGCACATTGATCAAAGTATTTACGAAGTTTGCGAGTGACTGCCGTTAAAATGGCATGGCATGGTGTAAATGATCGTGTACTAGAGCTTGTGAAAGGTGAGACTCCAGTGATATCGAAGCAAACATCCTTTCCATCCTCCCAATTGTAGACAAAAATATCAGCCGGCTTGGTTGTATTTGCGTTGTTGGAGTGGAAACCTAAGGAGACTTATTTCCTTGCGGCGATACCGGCCTTATAGCGTATGTCTGCAGTTGCGTCACGTACCATGTCATGACTGAACTTGAGTCCTACTTCACTTGCGTAATGGATGGCATGGTCACCATAGGTGTCCATAGGCCTGTCACAAATGGAGCAGTTGTTGTCAGCGTCAAAGAAAGGTATGGCAAGCCGGTATTGAAGAACAACGCTAAATTATCTTGGCCCCATAATCTGATTGAGTCCGGAGATTGGAATAGCTTTAAGAAAATCTAAAGCATGTTTAGTTCGGTTGTACTGCCACATGATTGTTTCACGATCATTCAAATCGAAGCGTGTGGGTAAAGTTTCCTTAACTGCATCAAAGTATGTAGCTGTCAGGGACTTCATAAAATGTGGGGCAGCCGTGTTGATGTTGTAGTTAGGAGTTGTGCCAACCTACCAGCGAGCCTCATGGGTAACCTAACCAAGGTTTATTGTTATTATTATTATAAAAAAGACGTCGCAATTTCTTTTATTAATCATAATCGAAATTAGGTACAACGTCGATGGAGGGTAACCTAGCAACAAGTTGGGCCCCTATACCTTTTTGAATAACAATACCAAGCATATGAAAGAGAGAACCTATTACATTAGATTTGGCATCCTGACTAACAAAGAAATTGTGTTATCTCTTGAGAAATAGAATTGTGTCTTCTCCTAGTTCTCCCAAGGTAGTAATGGACAACACATTGAAACCATAACCATGTGTTTCACATAAGTCTAAATATTTGGTGCAATTTCTTGTGACCACGGCTTTAATAGCTTGGTCTGTGGTGGAGCTTCGAGTTCTAGCGGTTGTTAGGGGCGAGACAACTGTAACATCAAAACATACGACCCTCCCATATTCCCAGTTGTATACTAAAATGTCGACCGACTTTCTACCAGTTGCGTCATTTGATAAGAATCCCAGTGAGACCTCTTTTCTTGCGGCCACTCCCGCCTTGTAGCATATGTATGTGAACACGTCACGAGCCATGTCGTGCCTGAATTTCAAGCCTACCCCACTGGCACAGTGAAGGGCAAGGTCCGCGTATATGTCCATTGGTCTGTTACAAATGGTGCATTGACTGTCCTCAACAAAGAAAGGAATGGCTAGCCTGTATTTGAGGATGAAGCTAAATTGACGTGGAAAATGGTCTTGATGTAAAAATATAAATAATGTACATGCAATTGGAAAAACACAATGTTGCGAGGATTAATTATACGGTTGGATACATCAAGTTCATGGTGTTGTAATATTGATATTCTGGAAATACAAATTTAAAATTTTCTAATTTTATTATTAAATTACATTAACTAGTTGGAAGCCTAACAAGCTAAACTCTAACAACATACTACTACATTAACTGAACATGTTGTTGTGCCAACCTACTAGAGAGCCTCATGGGTAACCTAGCCAATGGAGCCGAAGCGGATGGTGGGGATGAGATTGTGTCACAAGGGGGGCAAGCTAACTCTACCTTCCATGATAATTCCTGCAATATTACGTCAATGGGTGCTCGAACCTGGGACCTCCTGGATTGCATGAAACTTTGGGAAACGAGGATGACCAGCTGAGCTAGGTGCCCGTTTTTTTTCCAGTATTCCTGCTATACAAATTTTGTATTTAATATATTATTTTTTTATTTATTACATATTTGCAACGGATATAATCGCTACTTAATTTGCTACTTAATTTTGTATTTAATGGGGATGACCGACAGATTTTGGCGTTGCACACAAATATGCTACGCCATATTACGAACGGATATAGGCGTTGGTTAAATTCATTGCAACACTTATGTCCGTCACAAATCGGCGTTTTTGATGT
Source organism: Papaver bracteatum (assembly GCA_023529315.1). NCBI lineage: Eukaryota > Viridiplantae > Streptophyta > Magnoliopsida > Ranunculales > Papaveraceae > Papaver > Papaver bracteatum. Next base: position 2,645,412 of record JAJJWX010001098.1, on the reverse strand, counting down.
AATGAAATCATGTAAGATGTTACAAGGAGATTTTCACATGATCATCTTTTGACTTTCGTCAAGAATATAAGATAAACTTGGTTAAAGCGAAATCTTACCAACACATATTTCGAGAAATATGTAAGCGAGTTAAACTCAGCTCGAAATATGAAATGTGTATAATCGAAGTTTATATAGCTATCCGACTTTTGTCTCAAATAGGAGATAGAGTAGATAGACTTTTGAGTGATAGATGAGTTCAAGTCTCCACATACATTTTTTTTATAAAGTTCCACAAGATCCCCTTAGTAGTTCTTCGTCTTCAATTGATGAACGCCGTGAAGTCTAATGCTCAACTACACTTACAATCCTAATACGAGACTTAGCTATAAGTAGACTAAAAATTAAGACTTATAGTTTTGGCAACTAAACTTGACAACAAGCTTGAGATAGAAACGCTTGTGAGTTCGACCGAGCAGTGCTCTAACAATCTCCCCCTTTGTCAATTTTAGTGACAAAACTATCAATACATATGGATTACAAAATAAATAAACTTTGTAGCTTCTCATCCAAATGCTTGATTTCCTTGGTTCTTCAACATTACTTGAAATCTTCGTCACTTCCAAGTACTCTAGTGATTTTGAAAGTGTTCAACTCAGCATCATAGTTTTTAAAGATTCGTAGCTATAACAATGAAAACAAGATCTCTCAATCATTGTTATACAATATCATAGTATCATTACGCATCATCAAGGTCCAATTGTATCACAACTTTGACAACAATACTATGGTGATATGTAACACTCCCCCTTAGTCAATACTTCATCTCACATGAAAACCACTCCCCCTTACATAATGATCCGTAAACCATATGTATTAATTTGTAGTGTGAAATACACATTAATTCTCCCCCTTTTTGTCAATATAAATTGGCAAAGGTACGAAAACTAGTGGGATCATAATGAAATTCTCATAGAGATACTTCATGACTAAAAAAGAACATATCAACTTTGTTTCGATGATTTCACATAGTCGAAACTTAGTGTATTCATCAAGGAGTTTATAAAGATACAAAACAACTCCTATAATATTTCACTTCCACACTTCCCACAAAGATTTTGCAATTAAGCACAAGTTCAATTAAGAACTCCCCCCCCCCCCCCAATAAAATGTCATTCCCGAAAGAACAACAAGAGCGACCTTAATTTTACAAGCAAAGAAGGGTTTCTTTGGACATTAACGAATTACATGAAACATAAATTTCTATCCATAAAACTTAATTAAATTAACCACAAGAGAACCCATGATTAATTTAATCGTAAATGCTCAACATAAGAGAACTTACGGAGCCATACAGTACTTTCACATAGAAGTGGACAGGGAAAGACCAATACTGCGAAATATTCAAAGATTCATTCTATTTTTCATCAATATTTTCATAAAGACATATAATAGACTTGATCTTTGCAATCAAAAGTGTTACAACACTTCTTGGTCGAACTCTCAAGCGTTTCTATCTCATGCTTGTTGTCAAGTTTAGTTTCCAAAACCATAAGTATTGATTTCTAGTCTACTTATAGCTAAGTCTCGGACTAGGATAATAAGTGTAGTTGAGCTCTAGATTCCATGGCGTTCATCATGCAAAGACGAATAACTACTCAAGGAACTGGTGGATCTTCATCGACAAAAAGGTATGTGGAGACTTGAACTTATCTATCACTCAAAAGTCTATCTATTCTATCTCCTATCTTGAGACAAAAGTCATATTACTATATAGACTTCGATTATACACATTTTTTATTTCGAATTGAGTTTATCTCGCATATCTATTTCTCGAAATATGTGTTGGTAAGCTTTCGCTTTAGCCAAGTTCATCTTTACAAGTTACGAAAGTCATGTTGATTATTTAAATATCTTGAAAATCACTTTGATGAAAAATAGCGTGTGAATAAACTCAATTTAACATCCTCTAAGAATGTTTCAATGATTGAAATGGGAGTTTAGAATATATGACCTTGAATGGATATAAACATTGTATGTGACCTCATACTTGTGTAAGTCCAAAATCCTTGAACCAAAGTATACGTAATTTGTTGGTTTAGGGTGTCCGGAAACTAAGTTAGTTTGTAGTAGGCTAATGTCTGTAGCGGCTTAATATAGTGTGTGTTAAATCTGGACTAGATCCCGGGGTTTTTATGCATTTGAAGTTTCCTCATTAACAAAACTTCTGGTATCTATGTTATTTCTTTTCCGCATTATATTTTGTTATATAACTAAAATATCATAGGTTATGCGTTGTATAGATCAATTGGTAAATCCAACCTTTGGTTGTTGATTGAAATTGATTGATCCTTGAACATTGGTCGTTGCTACCGTTCAAGTTATTTCTCATATATTCAATCAGACTCACAGATTTCTATTTGTTTGAGTTGGGATTGAATCGAGAAATTGAGATATAAATTTTTGTTAAGATTGAGTCTGACTGTCTAGTTGATTCTCTTAAAAGTATAGTGGAGTTAGTCCATTCATATTGCTAAGAAAAATATTAGGTGAGGTTATTAGACATCCGCTTTTTCAATTGGTATCAGAGCTGGCAAACACATTTAAAGACCTTATAAGTCTACGTTTGTAGCGATCTGACTATATAGACATTAAAGTATCTCTAAACGCTTCACCGAGAATAAATTATGTTCGTTGAAAAAGTTTTGAAAATCTAGTTATTCTCCAGAAAAAGTTGGATGAACAAATACGGATCAACTCTGATCTTGTTGTAGAAATTGCAATGTATAAGGATTTGAAATCCGCCAAAATTTCTTCAATGGATTTGAATAACTCTGCTTATTTTTCTCTGAAGAATAAACGTAAGTCAGATGGTAAACGGGGCTTAGGATTTGTGAAACGAGATGGTACTCATAACTACTCAAGTGAGGTTAAAGATGTTGGCCCATGTATGTTCTATGACTCTTACAATCACTTTCAACATACATGTATGTCATTCCGGAAAAGTTTAAAAGTTGCAAGTAATCTTCATAAGAAAGCTGAACAACTATTTGCTTCTCCAAAAGGATGTACAAAACTAATAAGAAATACTAAACAGGATAGTAGTGTTAGTATGGGAGCTTTTACTTTAAAATCAACATCGCTCTTTCAATGGTTTCTTGACAGTGGATGTAGCCGATATATGACTGGTGATCTCTCGTGGTTTGTAACTTCAAAAGACTATGAAGGAGGTTTAGTAACATTTGGAGATGGGAGTTGCTGCTACATTAGCAAGAAGGGGACGATCAAACTTCCCGGCGTACCTGAAATCCATGATGTAGTATACGTTAAAGGTATGACTGCAAACCTTCTTTCTATTAGTCAAATATGTGACAAAGGCCATAGAGTTGTCTTCAATGCGAATGGATGTGACATTGTTGACAAAGCTGGGAAAGTAATTTTTCAGGGAACTCATGGTAAAAATAACTGTTATCTTCTGGATACTCAGTTCAGTAACTGTTGTAATTTGACAAAGGTGGAATCTACACATCTTTGGCATAAGCTTTTTGGTCACATCAATTATCGTCTTTCAACTAAGATCATTAATAAAAAACTTATTAAAGGCATTCCCAAAATCAATGCAAAGATTGATGGTGTATATGGTGCCTGTCAAAAGGGTAAACAAACGAAAGTTCACCATAAATCATCTCGAGATATTCTCACTAAAGCTCCACTTGATTTAATTCATATGGACCTCTTCGGACCTATTCAACAACCCACGGTTGTGGGTAAGAAGTACGCTTTAGTTATGGTAGATGATTACACCAAGTTCACTTGGGTTGCATTCTATCTCATAAGAATGAAACCCTTGATGAATTCAAGATTATTATTAATAGAATCCAGAACGAACAAGGTCGCAAACTAAAGAAAATTAGAAGCGACCGTGGAACAGAATTCAAGAATACTAAGGTGTTTGAATTTTGTGGCGAACTGGGGATTATTCAACGACACTCTCCACCCATTACTCCTCAAGCTAATGGAGTTGCAGAAATAAAGAATAGGAACATTCAGGAAATAGCCAGGGTAATGCTCCATAACAAAAACTTACCTTTAAGGTTTTGGGGAGAAGCTGTCTTCACAGCATGTTACTTGATCAACCGTGTTTACCTACGGTCTAAAAACCTAAACACTCCTTATGAGTTGTGGTACGGTAGAAAACCCAACTTACATTATCTCAGAGTGTTCGAAAGTAGTGCTACATTCTAAAAGATCGAGAACAGAGAGGCAAATTTGATACTAAAAGTGATGAAGGTTTCTTTCTTGGCTGTGCCTCTGATAGTCGTGGTTTTCGAGTGTTTAACCTCAAAACCCATGTTATGATTGAGTCTGCTAATGTTATTATTGATGATATTAGTAATTTTCATCATGATAATCATTCTGCTGAATTTCCTTCAACTGAGACAATTTAGAAAGTCAAAGAAATCCCAGAATCAGTTAAAGTCATCCCAACTGTTATTGATCCTGATATTTCTAGTGACGAGGAGAAGAGCACTGATCAGTCTGTACCTATTAAACAAGAACGTGTCCTTTCTCGACACCTATGGGTTCAAAGGAATCATGATCCCAATAGTATTATTGGAGGAAGAGATTCTACTGCTAAGACAAGAGGACGGCTTCAAAAAATTTATAATTTTGGTTATCATCTTTCACAAATAGAACCGGGAAATATTGATGAAGCTCTTAGCGATCCCTTTTGGGTGAATGCAATGCATGAAGAGTTAAATCAATTTCAAAGAAAATACGTATGGGAACTAGTACCTTTTCCTTCTAATATCAATATTGTTGGTACCAAATGGATATTCAAGAATAATTCTGATGAATTTTGCACAATTATCAAAAATAAAGCCAGACTTGTCGCTCAAGGATATTCACAGATTGAGGGTATCGGATTTGACGAAACCTTTGCTCTTGTGGCACGCCTTGAGTCCATACGGTTGTTATTGGCTCATGCTTGTTTTCTTAAGGTTAAGCTGTTTCAAATGGACATAAAATCCGCGTTCCTAATTGGAAATTTAAAGGAAGAAGTCTATGTCGCTCAACCAAAGAGTTTTGAAAACCCTGACTTCCTAGATCATGTCCTTAAGCTTAAAAGGGCATTATATGGGTTAAAACAAGCACCTCGTGCCTGGTTCGAAAAACTAACTAATTCTCTTTTTAGGAAAGGTTTTTCGAGAGGCGAAGCTGATAAAACCTTGTTTACCAAATGTAGTGGGAAAGATGTTGTCATTTCTCAAGTCTATGTAGATGATATCATCTACGGTTCAACTTTCGAAAAACTTGCAAAAGATTTCCAAGTGTCTCTTGGCAAATAGTTTGAAATGAGCAATGTTGGTGAATTAATGTTCTTTTTAGGATTGCAAATTCTGCAACATAAGGATGGAATTTACTTATCTCAACAAAAATATGCAAAGGATATTGTCTCAAGGTTCGGCCTGGATAAGTCAACTCTAAAACTGACACCTATGCCCACCACTGGTAAACTACACAGAGTGAGAAAGGAGTAAATATGTATCAAAGATTGTATCGATCTATTATTGGTAGCCTTTTATATCTTACAGCTATTAGACCTGATATTTTGTTTAGTGTTGGTTTTTATGCTAGATTTCAGGCTAATCCAAAGAAATCTCATCTTGCAGTAGCAAAAAGGATCATACGATATGTTAATCACACAGTCGGGTATAGTACATCTTACACTTTTGATACTAACACTGATCTTTCTGCCTATTCAGATGCTGATTGGGCAGGATGTTTGGAAGACTGAAAAAGTACATTAGGGGGTTTCTACTATGTAGGACTGAATTTTGTGGCATGGCATAGCAAGAAACAAAATTCACAATCCCTGTCCACATGTGAAGCAGAATATATTGCTGTCGGCTCATGTTGTACTCAACTTCTCTAGATGAAACAAATGCTTTCCGATTATGGAATTGATACTAGAATAATGAAGATCTTTTGCGACAACTCTAGCGCGATTCAAATCATAGAGAATCCCGTTGATCACTAAATAACTAAGTACATTGATATAAGGTACCATTTTATTCAAGATCTATATGAAAATGGTATCATAAATATGGAATTTGTGCCTTCCGAACAACAATTGGCTGATATTCTTACCAAACCATTAGATACTGCTACATTTCAACACTTAAGGAAGTCAATTGGTGTTGTTTTGGTTCATTAGTCATTTCTAAAACTCTTGCCCCTTCACTTATCTCGATCTGTTTGGAAATTAAGTTTAAAATTCCGGTAAGTGTTGCTTCAATTCTACATTTGTTTCAGTAAGTTGATTTTCTCTCAGGTATCTTAGTGTAATGTCCAAAGAAATCCTTATTTTCTTGTGAAAGTAAGGTCGCTCTTGTTGTTCTTTCGGGAATGACATTTTATGGGGGAGAGTTCTTAATTAGACTTGTGCTTAATTTCCAAATCTTTTTGAGGAGTGCGGCTGTGGAATATTATAGGGGTTATCTTGTATCTTTATAAACTCCTTGATAAATGCATTTAGTTTCGGTTATATGATTGCATCTAAAAAAGTTTATATGTGCTTTCTTTTGATCATGAAGTGTCTCTATGGAAATTTCATTAGGATCCCACTAGTTTTCATACCTTTGCCAATTTTATTGAAAAAAATGGGGAGAATTAATATGTAGTTCACACTACAAATACTATGGTTTTTGGATCATTATGTATGGGGGAGTGGTTTTCATGTGAGATGAAGTATTGACTAAGGGGGAATGATACATATCACCATAATATTGTTATCGAAGTTGTGATACAATTGAACTTTGATGTTGTGTAATAATACTATGACACTGTGTAACATGATTAAGAACTTTTATTTTCTCATTGTTATGGCTACGGATCTTCAACAACGATGATGCTGATTTGAATATACTTGGAATCATTGGTATACTTGGAAGTGACAAAGATTTCGAGTAAAGTTGAAGAACCAAGGAGATCATGCATGTGGAAGAGAAGCTGCAAAGTTTATTTATTTTGTGTTCCATATGTATTGATAGTTTTGTCACTAAAATTGACAAATGGGGAGATTGTTAGAGAACTGTTCGGTCGAACTCGCAAGCGTTGCTATCTCAAACTTGTTATCAAGTTTAGTTGCCAAAACTATCAGTCTTGATTTCTAGTCTACTTATAGCTAAGTCTCGGACTAGGATAGTAAGTGTAGTTGAGCTCTAGACTCCACGACGTTCATCATGTAAAGATGAAGAACTACTCAAGGAACTGGTGGATCTTCATCGACAAAAAGGTATGTGGAGACTTGAAATTATGCATCACTCAAAAGTGTATCTATTCTATCTCCTATCTTGAGATAAAAGTCGTATTGCTATAAAGACTTCGATTATACACATTTGCTATTTCGAGCCGAGTTTATCTCGCTTATCTATTTCTCGAAATATGTGTTGGAAAGCTTTCGCTTTTTCCAAGTTCATCTTTACAAGTGGCGAAAGTCATGTTGATTATTTTAATATCTTGAAAATTGCTTTGATAAAAAATAGTGTGTGAATAACCTCTATTTAACATCCTCTAAGAATGTTTCAATGATTGAAATGAGAGTTTAGAATATATGACCTTGAATGGACATAAACATTGTATGTGAACTCATACTTGTGTAAGTTCAAAATCCTTGAACCAAAGTACGCGTACTTTGCTGGTTTAGGATGTCCGGAAACTAAGTCCGCGTACTTCCGGAAGTTCACATCCCGTGAATTTCTGCTGAAGTTTGTGAAATGAAAACAAACTCAATCCGGGTACTTAAGTGTGCGTACATGTATGCATACTTGAGTGGGTTATTTTCTAAAAATGGTTTATTCATGAACTAAAACATATATAAACTAAGGAATACAATCTTTGCAAACCGTGGCTATAATGTTCATGAATCGATTCGAGTGAATCAAAATTGTTTTTTCTTCGATTATGTCTTATATACTTCTATGAGATCTAAGTAATTGAACAACTCTCTAACTAGTTCTTTTGAGTCATTTGAACTAGTTATGGTGAAGATGAATAAGGTTGATATGAAAGTGCTCATATGGCTAACCATTGGTTAACTACTATTGAACCAACTATGTGTACACGTTTAGTTACGGTTACTCAAACCTAAATGAAGTAACATTTCATACGTGTATAACAAGCTAAGTTCGATCTAACGGTTGAAAGATATTAGATTGAATCTAATTAGGTTTTCATCTAACGGTGAATATTGAATGCTTTGTTACCAAGGTAACTTAGATTGCAAACCCTGATTTGGAGACTATATAAAGGAGAACTCTAGAAACTGGGAAACCTAATCCCCACACCTCCTGTGTGATACTAGTTGTATAAGCTAGAGTTAATTTTTCTTTAACCTTAGGTTTCTATCGAGACCATGTAGGTTAATGACTTAAAAACTTCATTGGGATTGTGAAGCCAGACCCAACTATTTTCTCTATAGTTGCGTGATCTGATCTTGATGTTTCAATCGTATTTGAGTGCAATCGTAAGATTGGCTTGAGATTATTTTCTCCGATAGGCAAGATAAAAAAGTAGTCACAAACATCTTCATCTCATCGTTTGTGATTCCACAATATCTTGTTTCGCTAGTCGATTAATATTATTGTGAGGTGATTGATAATTCAAGGCTGTTCTTCGGGAATATAAGTCCAGATTAAAGATTGGTTCCTGTTCACTTTGATTTATCGAAAGACAGAACAAAACTCGTAGGTAATTCTGAGGGAGATAGATTTACCTATTCCTGTAGAATTTTATGTGTGATACGTATTTGTTTATTAAAGTCTTCGGCTTTGAGTCGTATCAAATCTTAGTTGTCGGTGAGATCATCTAAGGGAATCAAATGCATAGTATCCTTCTGGGATCTGAGACGTAAAGAGCGTAACTGTACCTTGGATCAGTGTGAGATTGATTAGGGTTCAACTAAAGTCCAGATCGAAGTTAGTTTGTTATAGGATAGTGTATGTAGCGGATTAATACAGTGTGTGTTCAATATCGACTAGGTCCCGGGGTTTTTCTGTATTTGCGGTTTCCTCGTTAACAAAACTTATGGTGTCTGTGTTATTTCTTTTCCGCATTATATTTTATTATATAATTCAATTATCAGGTTGTGCTTTATATCAATCAATTGGTAAATCCAACCTTTGGTTGTTGATTGAAATTGATTGATCCTTGAACATTGGTCGTTGGTACCGTTCAAGTTATTTCTCTTGTATTCAATCAGACTCGCAGATTTTTATTTGTTTGAGTTGGGATTGAATTGGCAAATTGAGATATAACTCTTTGAATTTTTTTTTGTTAAGATTGCGTCTGACTGTCTAGTTGATTCTCTTAAAAGTATATATTGGAGTTACTCCATACAGATTGCAAAGGGAAATATTGGGTGAGGTTGTTAGACCCCCGCTTTTTCAAAAAGTTTATCATATCTTCATCAATATTTGCATAATGACATAATAGGCTTAACTTTTGACATATATGGGACAATCATAGTTCACGTACGCAAACACACATCCCATAAATTTTTGCAATATATAAAACCAATAAAGATTAATACTACAAAATCATCTTCCAAATAAACTTTAGAATTTAAATAAATAAATATAAAAACATTGCAAGATGAAAATCGTTGGCAATAGCTATGTGTACTCACAATAATGGCTATTCCAAACCCTAGTTATCCTTCTTAAAACACAAGAATAAATTCTCATAAGAAGTTTCCTAGAAAAATAAAAATCAACATGCTAAAGACAACGAAAAAACTCCTAAACCATCAAAACCAATAATGAACTAGAATTAAAGAGATTTTCCGGAACCCTCACGAGTCTTGAGACTTTTGAGCTTATGATTGACAGTATCCACTGCTTCTTCATAGAAGATATCCTCATTGAGAAGATATTTAACATGTGTCTTCATGAGAACAAGGTCAGAGTTAACCTTGTTCAACTTATTTCTTAACATATTGAGACCTTTCATAGTATCAACGATCTACAATTTTGCTTCCTCAAAGTATTTATGAAAATCTTGAACCACTTCGGCAGACACCATATCCACATGCTCTACATCTTGATTAGAATATGCATAGTAGCATGAGACATCATCATAATCTTCAGGATTTTGATATTTGATATCATCAACATCTACTTGGATTCTTTTCTTCTTCCCTTTGGATCTGAAACCAATACCTTTATCAAGAAAACCTCTTGCAAAATCACAAGTGCGAGAAGGTGAAGACATTCTTGACTAGAAGAAAATAGCCTAGAGTACGTGAACGTGACTCAATAGATTTGGTATTTAAATGGTTTCTTAGGGATAGATTTTAGGGTTTCTAAAAATTGGTTCGTGACAAGTCAATAAGGATACTCGTATGAAAACCAATATGGTCCCCATAACAGAACTTAAAAACAGTAACAAACCTCCTAATAAGAGAAAAGGAATACAACAAAATTTTGCTATGTGAAAATATTTCACAATTTTTGGCTCGATAAATTTTATAATCTCACAGGAGAAAAATTTAGACCACAAGAGTAGCAGACAACCAAATTAAAAAACAATCGAAGTGATTCTAAAAACAAAAACAATACTCAAGCAAAGCTATCCAAATACTATAGTTTAGCTATGAACGATAAGAAAATAGCTCAATTAATCAGAAAACATTTTTCCAAATGTATACCTGATTATTTGTAACACTTACTCAACATGATTTTTTATAAGTAAGCATTCAACCCTTGTGATTAATTAGCACAAGTATGAGCCCTAAGCTCATTAAATGAATGGTGTTCACAATTGAGTCTCTTTTTTCTTCCAATTCTAGAAGAGAACCCTTTTTGATGTGAAAAGTTATCATAAAACTTGTTGTTATTAAAATATGAGACTAAGTTTGAATCCTTACCAGAAGAAGTTTGTACGGAGGAATTTGACAGCCCTTATATTCTTCAATTACCAGATTAAGGTTGTCCTTCATATATCCATTGTAGCTTCCATTTACAGGAACCTTTTTCACATCTTGAACATTATTCTTCAGATTAGGTTGAGAAACACCTCTCTGAAATCTCCTTGAATGATTTGTATTAATGCTACAATTGGTTTGAATGTTCGATAAGCATACTGAACTAACTTTCCTAGAAGAATCCACAGGGTGGGTACTAAAACCAATACGTTTAGACATCTGAATGTCAGTTACACCTTTGAGTATGAAATCTAAGGTATGCTTAAGTCGACCAAAGTAATTGTCATTCAGCTTCAGTTTGCTTTTTCGTTGAATATGTCCTTTTGAATCATAAAAAAGACATCATTAGAAGATTTCTTCCTTCCATGAGTCGTGGAGAATCCATGATTAGTGGAAGAACTAATCATTACTTTATCAATAGGAAGGGTTTGCAGTTTAGATTCTAAAGTTATTTTTATTTGAGAAACATGATTCGAATTAGTCACATTTTCAAATATCACAGCAGGGTCGGAAGAATTTGGTGTGACAGACTCCCCAGAATGACTTTTATCTTGAATAAAGAGATTACTCAATAGTCGTTCAATTTTACTGGCATCTTCATTCAATTTAGCTTCGGGTAAGGTTGGTGATGAAAAAGCCACAACATTTTCTTCACGAAGAGCCCTTAGTTGGGAGTCACGATCTTTTATCATACCAACCATAGTATTAACCTTGTGTTTCAATCTATTGACTTCTACGTCCCGGATTCTAACAAGTTTTAGAATCGCTGCACTCTCTTAGGCTGCTTCCCTTTTTTCTTCAGAATCAGATTCGTCAAAAAGAAAATCAGGGTAACACATATCAATACTTGTCTGTTTCGTAGGAACAAAATATTCATCTTTATGTGAGATTCACAAGTCTTTCTATTTAATAGATTTTATAGAAACAAAATTTTTATCTCTGGTGATGCATTTGTCAGAGATAGTACTATTGTCCATAGAGTCAGATCGCTACAAACATAGACCTATGATATCTTAAATGTGTTTGCCTGCTCTGATACCAATTGAAAAATTGGGGGTCTAACAACCACACCCAATACTTCTCTTAGAAATCTGTATGGAATAACTCCAGTATACTTTCAAGAGAATCAACGAGACAGTCAGACTCAATCTTAAGAAAAGTATATCCAAGAGTTATATCTCTATTTCCCAATTCAATTTGCAATCAAACAAATAGGAATTTGTGAGCCCGATTGAATATAAGAAATAACTTGGACGGTATCAAAAACCAATATCCAAGTGTCAATAAATTTAATCAACAACCTAAAGGTCGGATTCACAATTAATTGAACTTACGCACAACCTATGATATTTCAATTATATAGAAAATACAATGCAGAAAATAAATAACACGGACACCAGAAATTTTGTTAACGAGGAAACCGCAAATGCTGAAAAATCGCGACCTAATCCAGATTTGAACACCACACTGTATTAAGCCGCTAAAAACACTAGACTACTACAAGTTAACTTCAGACTGGAATGTAGTTGATCCCTAACCAATCTTACACTGATTAAGGTACAGTCACGTTCCTTACGCCTCTGAATCCCAGCAAGAGTCTACATTCTTGATTCCCTTAGCTGATCTCATCCACAACTAAGAGTTGCTATGACCCAAATTTAAAGACTTGTTAAACAAATCTGTCTCATAAAGAAAAATCTATTGAATAGATAGATCTGTCTCCCACATAAATACCTAGAAGTTTTTGTTCTATCTTTTGATAAATTAAGGTGAACAGGAGCCAATTGACATACTGGACTTATATTCGTGAAGAACATCCTATAAATATCAATCACCTAATAATAATCTTAATCGTATGGTAGAGAAACAAGATATTGTGGAATCACAAACGATGATACGAAGATGTTTGTGACTGCTTTTTATCTTGCCTATCGGAGAATAAATCTCGAGCAAATTTTAAAGAAGATAGTACTCAATACGATAGAAAACAACAAGATCAGAACACACAACTACAGAGAAAATAGTTGGGTATGGCTTCACAATCCCAATGAAGTCTTCAAGTTGTTAACCTACATGGTTTCGTGAGAAACCTAAGGTTAAAGGAGAATCGACTCTAGTCGTAACTAATATCACACAGGAGATGTGGGGATAAGGTTTCCCAGTTGCTAGAGTTCTCTTTTATATAGTCTTCAAATCAGGGTTTGCAATCAATTTTACCTTGGTAACAAAGTATTGAATATTCACCATTAGATAAAAACCTGATTAGACTCAAGCTAATATCTTTCAACCATTAGATCGAACTTAGCTTGTTACACACAAATGAAAAGTGACTTCTTTAGATATGGGTAACCGTACATATACATGTACACCTTGTTGGCTAAACAATAGTTAACCGAAGTTATCCATATGAACACTTTCATATCAACCATATTCATCTTAACCATAACTAGTTCAAATGACTCAAATGAAACTAGTTCTAGAGTTATTCAATTGTTTATATTCTCATAGAAGTATACAAGACATAATTGAAGCAAAATCGATTTTGATTCCCTCGAATCAATTCATGAACATTATAGCCACGGTTTGCAAAAGATTGCATTCCTTATTATATAAATGAATTAGTTTATGAACAAACCGATTTTATAACATAACCTACTCAAGTATGAAAACGGGTACGCATAGCTAAGTGGTCGGACCAAGTTTGGGTTCGCAAGTATGCGAACGGGTACGCATACCTTCCAAAACTCAGTTGAATTTCCAGAACTTAAAACTCACGCCAGTACGCATACCGGTATGCATACTAAGTTCCCAAACTTCCATAACTAACCAGTACGGGTACGGGTATGCATACCATGGTTCCCGAACTTGGACCACACATATGAAAGTACGCATACTGTGTTATATCCAATCATGGTTTTTTGTTCTAAACTCCCATTTCAATCATTGAAACATTCTCGGAAGACAACAATAGATGTCTCACACAAAATATTAGCTTTAAAGCAATTTTCAAGTGATCAAATGATATATACGAAATATTCCGAGTCTATATCAAATGACTGTCGCACACTAATCATGTAACTTTTTAAAAGGCAATTTTCACATGATCATCTTTTGACTTTGTTGATGGTGGATTTTAGGCAAGGACTATAATCGTAAAATAATGATGTTGCATGTTTCTGACCTGGCTTCAGGAATGTATGTGACGATTCATATTTTATGATTCGTGAACCATTTCACGATCTCTGACTGAGCAAACATTCCTCTCAAAGATATGATGAATATGTTTCTCGAAAGGCCTCCCCAGCTAAGCGGTCGATGCTTCACACATTTCATCATCACCTCTACATAGAATCAAAATAATTGAGTGGCTCCTAGACATAATGTTTGTTAGAGAGATTAACGCCTTCAGGACGTCACGCTGCTAGTTGTTCCCTGACTACGTAGAGAGATCGTGTATATAATCTCTTAATGATTGGGCGGTTCCTAGACATAATATTTGTTAGAGAGCTTAACGCCTTCAGGACGTCACGCTACTCGTTGTTCCCTAACTATAAACCCCCTCAGAACAAGTATGATGCTTCAATTATCTCATATCTCGATTATACAAATATATTAATTCTAGCGTGTCATTTATCAACTGAATTCCTAGAAAATAATCTATTATATCTCATTACTTTGTTCCATGGCTGATTCTCAGCTGGATTCCATGGATTAGTAATAGATAACCATATTATCTCATTACTCCATTCCATGGATCCCCAGCTGGATTCCATGGATTAGTAATAGATACTCAACTCATTTTATTACTCTATTTCATGAATCATTCTCAGTTGAATTTTATGAATTAGTAATAAATATTCAACAATCGGGCGTCTGGGCCATCACCGAGTAAGCCAAGAGAAAATGGTGCAAGTGTACTTGACAATAAGGCACAAACGAGCACCTGAATGCATGAATAAAATAAACAAGAGGCCTGGGACCGGTCCCACCGTCCGGCCGGTCATGCCGCCGTGGCCGGTCCCCCTCTTCCGTTATTTTATTTTATTTTAAATTATTATTTCCCTCATCTCATGGAGACTCCTTCATTTGAGCAAAGTCCCTCGTTTGAGCGAAACTCTTAGTTTTTCCATACTTTCCATCAAACAATGAAGAATAGTGAAAAAATAGGGAAAAGTGTCACGGGACCGGGCCAGCTAGCCGTGGCCGGTCCCACACCTTGCAATCCCTTATTTTCTCATATTATTATTTCCTTCATTTCATGGAACTCCACGTTTGAGCGAAAATGTTAGAGCATAGCTCGGTTGAACCTACCAAACATTGGTATGTCAAGTTTGGTTGTCATATTTTAGTGAATCAAAACTCATTTTAAGAGTCGCTTGATTGTGTACTAGAGTCAACTTCGTATAGGTTAGCTTGAAAGTATTAGGTTATGAGACATTACAAGTATTGCGAACACTTGAATAAGTGAAGAAGCAAGGATCTACAACAACAACATCATCTTTCACTTGAGGTTAGTGATATTTGACTTGAACTGTTTCATTCCCTAACGTATCTTTCAAGTCGTGCATATTGAAAACAAAAATGTGAAGCATGAACACTCTAGATAGACATAATATTAAGGAATACAATACGAGGTTTATTGCTTAACCATTAAACTTTGTAGATATGACATCGACATAATCGTTTGAATTCTATTGTGATTATGTATGGGTATGAGGTAAGGATTTCATCCTAGGAAACAATGTTTTACATGCGTTTTAAGGAAGTAAACTTCTAAACTTGTTTTGTGAATCGAAAAGGAAATCGCCAGGCATTATTGGTATTGTTATTCATTGCATATTTTATGAACTACCAATATGTGTGATTAGTATAACCGCTCATGGCTTGTTTATGTTCTTGGTAAAAATATTCACAAAGGCCTGACTTTTGTATTGGTATGACTTTTATTAGTGAATCGATCTTAAGTAATCACCTGAGATGGTATGATAGATTTTGTGATTTTGTGTATGACTAGCTCTGGGTAAAGGGGAACCGATATTAGTAAGAGGTGCAACACATCACAAATGGGGAATCGATCCTTGTATGAGGTGCAACAAGTTTGTAGCAGAAAGGGGAACCGATCCTATGGACATGTGCAACACGGTTTTAGGCAAAGGGGAACATATCCTATGGACATGTGCAACACAAACAAGTTAGATACCATATATATGTGGGGAACCAATCCTAGTATCTAGTCAACCGAATATTTTGAAAGCTAGTGTGACTATGCACAATACTTACATGGAGGTAGAACCAAAACTTGTTTTGGAAGAACCGTTAAACCCATGATCTGTGATTGAGTGTTCTTGATCAATCACATAGTTCTTGAAAGTCAGATGAACCAATTCTAAACTTGTTTGGAAGTGTGGCAAATCAGTTTCAAGGTTGTAAGTATGAAAGAGGTTTTACAAAGTAAGGATGTTGATATACTTTGAACACATGCAATAACGCTTATCTTTTATTGTTCAAAGTTATTCCTTAATAGCTAAAGGAAGAAAATCCCAGATCGAAAAATAAATAAGTTAAGAATCTTTTATTTAATGTTTTTAATTTTATTTTAGGAAAATGAGAATGTGCATTTACTAGTTAGATATTTTCCGTCAATATTTTGGACAGAGCATTTCCACGAATTATGAAAACTGAATTTAGAATTATATTGTATATCTTGAGAATATTTTCGGTTTTGGAAATTCCTTGGTGTCCAAACTTGCTTGTCTATAAATACTTGAAGTTTGCATTTCGAGCAAACTAATCCTTTGTGACAGCAAATTTCGTCAATTGTGTTGTTACTGGTGAAGCCGCCTATTCGGAGAGGAGAGTAACCTAATTAAGTCAAATCTATTACGACCGCTAAGTTTAAAGTCTTCTTTGGGATTGAGAAACACTATTAGTACCGTTGATGGGAAATTAGATAATTGTGATTTATCTTTTGTTTTGATTGATTTGATTAACTAACGGTGGTTGAACTTTGATTGCACCTAGTTTGTTTATGCTTGAGAATATTCTCTTCTGATATAAGATTCACTCAAACTAGATTTAAGTTTCGACAGGGACATTTAGACTGTTAGTAGATCTAAAGACGTCTTGTGATAATCCATTGTTAACAGGCTCCATTATGTGCGTGATTTATCACAAGAGATTCAAGTTTTTGTGCGCAAGTGTTTATTGAAGATTAAAGAAGATTTTAAGACAAAGAAGACTTTGAAGATTTTTTATTTGGGTTCATAATCTTTGGTGTGCACAATACTTGTTTGGGTAAAAGAGGATCCAACTATAATCAGTTTATCCTTGTGGTAGATTGGATTGATTAATTGTGTAGATCGGCATCAATACAATTCTTTGTGATTAAAAGGATTGATTGCAAAATCTTAACAATTACTTCGGTAAGTTGTTGATAAGATAGATCTAAGAACCCGACGAAGGAGTTTATTTGAGATAAACAGAAGATCCTTTTTCGAACTCATATCACTTGGTTGAAAAGAGTTGATACCAAACAGATTTGTTGTTCCTATACTGTTTGGAATACGAACCAAAGGAATTGTTCCAAGTACATGACTTATTATAGGTCGGAGGCGTGGGAATAAAGACGGAACTAGGTGAAATATAGGTTTAGTTGCTTGGTCTCAACTATACGAAGTTGGTTTGATTTTGTATAACAGCTTAATCCTGAGAGTATTCAATTCTGGACAAGGTCCCGGGGTATTTCTGCATTTGCGGTTTCCTCGTTAACAAAATCTTGATGTGTCTTTTACTTTTCTATTTCCGCAATTATAATTGTTTTTATTATAATTAGAAGTAAAATACACAAACGTTAATTCCTATTTACTTGATAGTAATCCCATTGTGTTTGTTTAAGTCCGAACCATTTATCAAGTAAACATACTTTGTTGTCGTATTGTCTCGATCTCGTATCGTGTAAACCGATTTGTTGTATTATCTCGACTAAGTCCATAGACAATCACTTTCGGAGAAAGGACTTATAGGTGGAAAAGTTTTAGCTTGAGGTATATTTGGGTACCCTCGCCTTTTCAGAAAACCCTAGGTTTTTAATATTTTCTCAAATATTGCTCAAACCATGAAAAATCCAAAACGTCAAATGGTCACATGACCGACTAGGCTTCTCACGTCAAAAATTAAAATATTATTATTTTAATATTCTCAAAATATCGTCGCATGAGCAAAGTTCTACTTGCTCATTCAAGCAAAATTGAGAGTTTCAGTCAAGATCAAACTCTTCTGAAAATCCAAAATATTGCTCAAAAGCGCACCAGAAAATACCAAAACTCTCAGGACTGAGACACGAGTAGTATGGTGGCATGGTCATGCCACCTTGATCGACCAAGGTCGGCCCTTAGGCTTGCAAGGAGCCGGTCCCATAATTTTTCATAATTTTGACCTAATTATTTCTCAATTGTTCATATTGGGTCCAAACTCTCTCTAACCAACTTGGGACTCACTCAATCGACAGTTAGCTGGTCCCATGACCATATAAGGCCGGTCTCATGACCCCTTGGTTGGTCCCTCATCTCTCCATAACCAGGTTTTACTACCTAACGCTCACACGAGAACAATTTAATAAATGATTAAACCATCATTTGATCATTCGTTCACCAACTGGTCAACAAAGGACTTTGGTGCATGCTCACTCGAGCACTTGGGTGCTACATGGTCGGCCATCATTCCATGTAGCCGGTCCCTCCTTCACTCAGTGATCTATTTTCAGTAAATCATCAATTGATCAAAATTAGAGTTTCGAATAAATGCTCTGTAAATCATAATTCTGAGTGAGTTCAAACACTAATAATTTTATGTTAATCTAGCAATCAACATTTGGGTTAAATATATAATATTCGGTCCAGCTACCAATATTTTAATTAATATTTTATTTGGTCACGTTACCAATAATTCATCAAATGAGCAATACTTGCTCAGATGCTCGAATATTGATTTAACTATCAATATTCAGTAATTTATCGAATGAGCAATACTTGCTCAGATGCTCGAATATTGGTTCAACTATCAATATTTGGTAATTTATCGAATGAGCAATACTTTCTCAGATGCTCGAATATTGATTCAACTATCAATATTTGGTAATTTATCGAATGAGTAATACTTGATCAGATGCTCGAATATTGGTTCAACTATCAATATTCAGTAATTTATCGAATGAGCAATAGTTGTTCATATGCTCAAATATTGATTCAACTATCAATATTCAACAATTCATCATACGAGCAATATTTGCTACGAGCAATATTTGCTCAGAATATCAATATTCATTATGTTGATTCAATAATCAACATCATTCATTCGAGAACTATACGTCCCAGCAGACATATTCAAATTTGTGAATCCTAGAGCATTCAGCAGTCATGCTCGACTGAACAATACTTGGACTTATTATCTAATAAAGTCAATGACTGACTAATCAAATATATGTCTTCTTTGCAGACTCCATGTTCGTGAGATATCAATCACGTCACATGGGGGGATATTAATTAGGGTTTTGGTCTGGCGGCCTACGGCACGTGTGTTCATCCACGATGAGAAATGTGAGTAAGTCATGCAAGCAGTTCAGGGAGTTAGCAAAGTAGCATGTGGATAATCAACCAAGTCTCTGCACGACCTGGAACTGGTTAAACCATGATTTTCCACTTTCCCACTCTTTCACTCGAGCAACCGTCACACTTACTGGAGATCAACGTGTCTACAATTCTAGCAATATAAATAAGAATCGAATCTATGATTGAACGGGATAGATAACGTTCGTCTAAGAATAATTCTGATTCGAGCAATCACTCTCAAGAATTCAATCAATCAACCAGAAATTATTCAAACTCAACATTTCACAGCAAACTTGCATAAACCTTAAACATATTCACAATTTTTGATCACCATTGATCGCACACACTTCTCAGCTTCCCTCCTACAGATCAACCCTCTTCCCCTCTTTGTGACCAAATTGACTCTGGAATTGCCATTTCTTAGTATAGGATAGGGTCTTACAGATTGATCTCTCAAACTCAAAGCACTCCCGTGCAGTGCATCTGTTTAAGGTTAGGAAGTTTGCTCGCTTGAGGAGCCTTCGTCCGCATGATCGTCTCTTCACTTCCTAAAAAACCAGCAAATCGTTTTTCCCCATTAACAGACTTTTGTCAAGAATATAAGATGAACTTGGTTAAAGCGAAAGCTTACCAACACATATTTTGAGAAATATGTAAGTGAGTTAAACTCAGCTCGAAATATCAAATGTGTATAATCGAAGTCTGTATAGCTATACGACTTTTGTCTCAAACGGAAAATAGAGTAGATATACTTTTGAGTGATAAATGAGTTCAATTCTCCACATACTTTTTGTTTATGAAGTTCCACAAGCTTCCCTTAGTAGTTCTTCATCTTCAATCGATGAACGCCGTGAAGTCTAATGCTCAACTACACTTATTATCCTAATCCGAGACTTAGCTATTGATATGTTTGATCTTTATACCTTGGTTCTATTACTATAAAGGCGGAATTCAGAATAATAATAATAGACGAGAAACTTAGAAAACATAATACAAGTAGTAATTCGAAGAAAATATCTTCTCTAGATTATGAAGAAGAAAACTATTACAATTCTCTCTTTGTTACGCTCACAATCTTATCTAAATAGTGGATTAACCTTAAATTGTTTGCTTAGCTTGCATAAGTATTGTTCCAAGATTTCTCTAGGTTTTCTATGCATAGTTTATATGTCATTATCTATCACACAAAGCCCTATAATTATAGCCGTCATCGTACTCAACCGACCAAGGACTTATATTAGGAATCTATTTCCTAAACTAAGAGTATTGCCTAAAAAAAACTCTTCTCTGACTAGGAATTCTGCCTAAACAAGGATTCCCGTCTAGAATATGATTTTTCCCTCAACTTAGCTTGAGGTTAACTAAGTTCCCTAAAGGATTACGGATACACCTGTATCATGGGTCCTCCCTTTTAAGAACTTGAACTCCTATGAGACTTAAAAATGAAGGTTAGGGAACTCGAGAGTCCCTTTTTCCTTGTTAAACCACTTGGCCTTGCTAGGAACTTGACCCTTACATCCGATTAGAAAAGCTTCTTTCTTTCCTTGTCGTGTTTTAGTCATTCTTCGCTCCAATATGCAGTCTTCCTTGAGTGGTTCCTCTCTATCAAACCATAAGTCTTCTACTAGTGGTAAGATCATAGTGTCGTCACCGTCATCATCTAGTAATGGTGGTTCAAATAACTTCAAGTATTCGGCATTTATAACCGAGTACATTCATAGATAAGGTGGCAGATCCAGACGAAAGGCATTGTTACCAATCTGATCGAGATTATGAAATGGTCCATACCTCAATGGCTCCAACTTCTTACCTTCCCCCTTCAGTCGTTCCTTACCTAATTTTAACCATAGCAAGTCATCAATGCCAAAATTACAAGGCACTGGATGCTTGTCCTGCTTTGCTTTGTATTTGGCTTGTGACTTATTTAATTGTGCTTCAACAGATGCATGAATCTGAGATATCTTCTCCAAGAACTTTTGTGCCTTTTTCCGTTTACTTCCTTCCTTTCCCCCCATTGAGGTGTCACTAGAAAATACTAGATCGAAAGGACTAGGTGGTAAGTAACCATAGCACATCTCAAAAGGAAATTTTCCCGAAGAACTATGAACTGCTCTATTGAATACAAATTATAGATATGGTAAACTCTCATCCCAAGTTTTAGGATGCTTGGAACTATATCCCCTTAACATGTGAACCATAGTCTTGTTGACCACTTCTATTTGTCCGTCTATTTTTGGATGAAAAGTTGTACTCTTCTTCAAACTAGTGTCCATCATCTTCCATAAAGAATCCCAAAAATGACTAAAAAATCGACTATTCCTATCAGAAATAATCGAAGTAGGTAAACCAAAATGCGTCCACACATGCTCAAATAAGAGATTTGATGCACCGGTTCCCATTACAGTCTTTCTACATGGAATTAATGTAATCATCTTAATGAATTGGTTGACCACAACGAACAAGTAATCATAACCAGACTTGGTATTTGGTAACCCACTAACAAAACCCATGGAAATACTCTCCCAAGTCCTAGATAGTACTGGTAATGGAGGATATAACCCACGTTTCCTGTTGAAAGGTTTAGATGTGCTGCACAACTTACACCCCCTAAATAACTTAGCCACATCATCTTGCCTTTTTGGCCAAAATACATATCTACGAAGGTTAAGAAGAGTCTTATTCATCCCAAAGTTTCCAGCAACCCGATATGTGTGTGCCTCTCTCAACCATTGTTAACGATCCCCATCTTCTGGAATGCAAAGTAACTGACCCTTGTATAAAAATCCATCCAGAGTTTAAACTCACCTTTTAAACCACTCTTTACACCTTATAATACCTTCTTGAAGTCTTTGCTGGATGCGTATGATTTTGCATACTCTTGAGGAACAATTGGCTGAATTCTCATGGCCACCATTAATGCTTGAACTGGTGGACGAGACAACATATCTGCCAACTTGTTTGTTACTCCCTTCTTATACTTAATGAGAATGTTGAAACTCATCAAGTAAGACATCCACTTCATGTGTCGAGCTTGTTGTAGTTTCGTCTGTGCGTGTAGATACTCCAATGGTTTGTGATCTGAATGTACCACGACTAATTTACCTAAGAGATACACTCGCCAATGCTTGATACATTGGTATAAAGCATAAAATTTTTTGTCATAAGGTGTGTAGTTTTTAATAGCACCTGCGAACAATTATGAATGGTACTCCACAGGTTTACCATCTTGCAACAATACTCCTCCTAATGCATAGTTAGAAGTGTCGGTCTCAACTTCAAAAGTACGCTGTAAGTTAGGCAATGCCAACACTGGTGCTTCTGAAATCTTCCTTTTTGGTAACTGGAAAGAGTCTTCATGGGTTTGCTGCCATTCAAACTTTTCCTTAGCTCCCGCCAAACCATGTAATGGTCCTGCAATAGTTGAAAAATGCTGGATAAACTTAGTAAGTATGTGCAAGCCCCTAAGAAACTCCTGATTTCAGTTACAGTACTAGGTCTAGGCCACTTAGTGATCACTTCGACCTTCCTTGGATCGATTTTCCATTGTCCACCACCAACAATAAATCCAAGGTACACCAACTCCTCCTTTCCAAACTCACACTTCTTTATGTTCAACTTCAGCTGGCCTTCATGTAACACTTTAAACACCTTCTCAACGTGAATGAAATGATCTTCCCAAGTTCTGTCGTATATAAGGATATCATCCAAATAAACAATCACAAAATCTTCTATAAAAGGTCATAACAAATCATTCATCAAACGCATAAATGTCGCTGGAGCATTACACAAACCAAAAGGCATCACCAACCATTCGAACAAGCCTTGTTTGGTCTTGAAAGCAGTTTTCCATGTATCATCTTCTCGAACTCT
Source organism: Papaver bracteatum (assembly GCA_023529315.1). Taxonomy (NCBI): domain Eukaryota; kingdom Viridiplantae; phylum Streptophyta; class Magnoliopsida; order Ranunculales; family Papaveraceae; genus Papaver; species Papaver bracteatum. The sequence goes on along the minus strand of JAJJWX010001098.1, from coordinate 2,621,970 downwards.
CACTTGATGGTATCCAAATTTCAAATCAAACTTTGTAAATACTCGAGATTTTTACAACTGATCCATCATGTCGTCTATCCTAGGTAGAGGGTAACAATTCTTGATAGTGATCTTGTTTAATGATCTATAATCAATAGACATACACCAGCCTCCATCTTTCTGTGGTACCAACAATACCGCTGATCTACAAAGTGAAGCACTTGGGACTATCATTCCTAATTCTAGGAGTTCTTGGAATTGTTTCTTGATCTCATCAGATTCCTCTATGGACATATAATAAAGACCTATATTAGGAAGAGAACTCTCTCCGGTCAACATAATTTCATGCTCCACACTCTTTTTTGGCGGTAACCCTATGACATCAGAAAATAAATCCCTGTATTTCAACTTTAACCTTTCTTGGTCACGTTCTTGTTGTGCAGTCAAGGCTGCCAAACAAAATCTACTCGGATTATCCTCAAGAGAACGGATCACAAGGAGAATGAACTTTGTGCTAGCATTCACCAACCGCTTAGCCTGAGTGGATGTAATCAAGCTTGTTTCCTCTAAAGGAGAATATATATCCCGAATCACGAAACTTTCTCCATCTTTGGAAAAGGTGTACTTTTGTTCCCTCCTGTGTAAAGTTGCATCTCTATCTCATAGGTAAGGACTACCTAATACTACCTGACAAACATCCAAAGGAACTACGTCACATGTAACTTCGTCAATATATGACTCATCTAGAGAAAATTTGAACGTGCACTGATGTGAAACTTGTAATCCCCCTTCCTTTTGAAGCCATCCTAAAGGGTATGGTTTAGGATGTTTGATAGTCTTCAATCCTAACTTCTGCACCAAAGAATGTGAAAATAAATTCTTCTGACTTCCTGGGTTAATAACAACATCAACTGGTGATGTTTTGACTTGCATCTTCACTGTGAAGATTCGCTCCCTAAGATCATCTTTTGAAGGTCTTTCTTTTTTCCCTGTCATAAGAGAGAGCTTTGAATTGAGTTCCGTTAGTCCATGGACTTCTTTTGGAGTTTGAGCTACTAGTGCCACCTTCTTGGCTTGTTTCCTCTGCAACCCTTTAGGCTTTAGATGAGGGTTCTTAACCTAACACTTGTCGACAACGTGACTTGTTTTTTTACAATGGGTGCAAGTCAAACCTTCCTTGTCACTAAACTTTCCTTCTTGTTTGCTCCTTTCACCTCCTTTTACAGTGGTACCTCCAGATTTCACCTTAGTATTTCCCTTTGAATCAGATTTCTTAAGTGTACCTTTAGTGACATTAGCTTTTATACTTTCTTCGGAGATAGAATCCAACGAAAACATCTTCAACTCCTTCCGTATATACTCATGGAACCCAGAAATATATTTCATATAGATAACATAATCTCCCAAGTCTAAATCCAAAATCATAGATTGATTCTGAAATTCCGAAGTATATTCTTGCACGGTTTGGTTATAAGTCTGCTTCAAGTTGTACCACTTGAACCATCTTTCCTCAAGGTAGCCAACAGGATAAAACTGTTTCCTTACAACTACCTTGAATCTTCTCTACGACAATACTCCCTTACCTAGGTTTTGTCTTTGATAAGCTTTCCACCAGGTTATAGCATGCTTTTGTATCTTTAATGCCACGAAAGCAATATTTTCCTTTGAACCATATTCAAAGAAATAAAAATACGTCTCTTGACGTTCTATCCAATCATCAAATTTTTCTACATCGACACTTCCATCGTAAAGTGGAATATCAATACGAAAATCAATTTTCAGATTCTTACCATGAGGTTTAGTTGATGTAGGACTTTTAAGAAACTCACTTTTATTCTTTTCTTCATCCTCATATTCTTCCCCTTCTTGTTCTTCTTATTCTTGTTCTTGTTCTTATTCTTCTTCCGAATCGTCTTCTTCCGATTCATTTTATTCCGAAGCCTCGGGTAAAGGTGTAATCTTTTTTTTCGTCTTCGGCTTTGGTGTATGCGAACGAATACATTCAGTCAATTCTTCAAGGGTGGTTTTAATCGAATTCATGTCTGTTTGTAGCAAAGCCACCTTTTCTTCCATAGTTTGTGGTTCGTTATGCTTAGGTTCATCATCTGAATTTGTCATCCTTGATCCTCTTATTTCCTAACATCTTCTAACTTATGGAGTACCTCACCAAGCTTTATGTAGAGAGATCTAGTGAAAACCATAAACCACAGGGATCTACCCTAAATACGAACCTTGCTCTTGGTACCAACTTGATATGTTTGATCTCTATACCTTATTATCTATTACTATAAAGGAGGAATTCAGAATAATAATAGGAGAGAAACTTAGAAAATAAAATACAAGTAGTAATTTGAACAAAATATCTTCTATAGATTATGAACAAGAAAACGATTACAATTCTCACTTTGTTACGCTCACAATCTTCTCTAAACAGTTGTTGATGGTGGTATTTAGCTTAGGGTTAAAATCGTAAAACCCTAGGCAAGACAGTGACATCATAGGGTTTGAGTAATAATAGCTCCAATGAATGCATTTAGTGTACCCTTTAATATGTCTACGAGAAAATTACCAGGGTACCTTTTTTTTAATTAATTACTAATTAGGGTTTCGATAGGCCAAAACCCTAATTCCCACGCCCCATGTGCTAATGTCCAACCATGCTAGCCGCACCCTTGTGCCAATGGAAAACCATACCATCCACACCCACCGCACCAAAGGCATGCCAACCATGCTAGCCGCACACATGTGCCAATGGAAAACCATGCCAGCCACACCCACCGCGCCAAGGAATGCCAACCATGCTAGCCACACCCCTGTGCCAATGGAAAACCATGCTAGCCACACCCACCGCGCCAAGAAATTCCAACCATGCTAACCACACACATGTGCCAATGGAAAACCATGCCAGCCACACCCACCGCGCCAAGGCATGCCAACCACGCTAGCCGCACCCCTGTGCCAATAGAAAACCATGCCAGCCACACACACCGCGCAAAGGCATGCCAACCATGCTAGCCGCACACACGTGCCAATGGAAAACCATGTCAGCCACACCTACCATTCCAAGGGGTTCCAACCATGCTAGACGCACCCTCGTGCCAATGGCAAACCATGACAGCCACACCTACCGCGCCAAGGCATGCCAACCATACTAGACGCACCATGTGCCAACGGTATGCCAAACCCTTGGCCCCAACATGCCAAGCCAAAACGCACCTTGCCTTGTCTCTAGCCATGCTAGCCGCACCATGTGCCAGCGGCATGCCAAACCCTTGGCCCCACCATGCCAAGCCAAACCGCACCTTGCCTTCGCCCTAGTCATGCTAGCCACACCATGTGCCAATGGCATGCGAAGCCCTTGGCCCCACCATTCCAAATGCACCTAGCCACGCCACTATGCTGGCCTTCCATATGCGACTACCAAAACGAAGGCGTGCGATAATCAACGGCCCCCCTTCAATCCCAGGAGAAAATCCTAGCCATCCAAGGTTACCAGACAATGCATGGTAACCTTTGGCTCGAAAACCTAAGTTTGGCCACGCCAAACCATGCCATGCCAACGGCATGGCAACCTAGCTGTGCCACCATGCTGGCCTTCCATACGCGGATACCAAAACAAAGGCATGCGATAATCAACGGTCGCCCTTCAATCCCGGGAGCAAATCATAGCAGTCCAAGGTTACCAGACAACACATGGTAACCTTTGACCCAAAACCCTAGTTTGGTCACGCCAAGGCATGCCATGCCAATGGCATGCCAACCTAGTCGCGCCACCATGCTGGCCTTCCCTACGCGGCTACCAAAACGAAGGCGTGCAGCGGTGCCCCTTCAATCCCAGGAGAAAATCCTATCCATCCAATGTTACCAGACAATGCATGGTAAACTTTGGCCCAAAAACCTAAATTTGGCCACGCCAAACCATGCCATGCCAACGGCATGCCAACCTAGATGCGCCACCATCCCGGCCTTCCCTACACGTCCGCCAAAACGAATGCGTGCGATAATCAACGGTCTCCCTTCAATCCCAGAAGCAAATCCTATCCGCCCAAGGTTACCAGACAGCACATGGTCACCTTTGACCCAAAACCCTAGTTTGGTCACGCCAAACCGCACCAAGGCATTCCATGCCAATGACATGCCAACCTAGCCGCGCCACCATGCCATGTGTCACACCTTCAAACTCACCAAGAATTTTCTGCGAAAGTGTAACCCGGCAGCACAATGTTCTTGTGAATCGAACTTCACCCACTTGCACTTCAGCCTTATAAGTTTGCACCTATGCAAACAGCCAACACATCAGGTCAATCAGCGGAAGTCTTTTATATCCTTCTTTCTCTTCTCTAAGCTCATCAAATGCACCCCATAATGCACTCAATTCATGCCATACTTTACCAACAACAATCATCCAACCAAGAACACTTAGAACATGACACAATCAACTCATTTTATTGCATCAAAGGGAAGAAATACAAAACTTTCCCACTTGGGGACTTACACAGACTTGTTCACTCCTGAACCAAGTCTAAGTCTTACAAAAACTCTCCTACTCACTCACATATGCAATCTACACTCTCACATATGTTAGTTTTCACTCACACAGGCTAGGCTTAACTTTCACACATGCTAGGCTACCGAATTTCCCATGCCTTAGGACTATTTATACAACAGCTTTGCTTGGCCAAACCGTGCATAACCGTTACACACACTAGAGACAGCCATCTGTCTCGGGGAGCAGTTTCATAACCGCCAACTACTATGCCAACTGGACAGTTTTCCTTTAACTTGCGCAAATCGTCCAACACCTGTTCTCTTAGCAGTTAAAACTCTTCTCCCACGATTATAAACTCCTTTATAACCGCTCCTCTTCATCACGCGTCATTGGCATGCTTGTGAAGCTCGTAACCAACTTGTAACCGTCACTTGAGCCTTATTGCGCCACTTGTCTTGGCCTACTGGATTTTGTCTTGCGCCAACGTACAGCCCTCTTGGCCCTGCATTTTTATTACTCTAAGCTAATGCACAGACACTCTTTAGGCTTTACTTGTCGAGTCCAACTCCTTAAGCTCACTATAGTTACTCATGCGTCACATATGCTTTACTTCGCCAATTAGCTTGACAATAGCAATGCAACTCTTGCATTGCCAACTTGTTTGCATTGTTCAAGCTTTGGCCAGCCTTAAACTAATGTTATAGACTAACTATTGATCTATTCTACACTCTTGCATCATCCTTGAGTTTGGGCCAACTCAATTCCACGGATATGCCTTAATGCCAACATCACATGTTGCATCTGTCATTTTGGCTTCGTCTTGCCTTCTCCTTAATGAAGCTTCATTGTGTCGGCCAATAAGATTCATTCCTTAGCCAAATATCTTTACAATGTAGCATCACTCTTGCGCTTCATTGGCCCTGTAGGGTCATGTCATTCTCGACACTTAATGGTCTATACAGTATACCGCTATTATGGCTTCGCAATGCGCCATTACGGCGGAACTCTGACTTGGCCTACAACTCTGTAACGCGTCATCATTATGCGTCACTTGCAGCACCGTAATAGACCTCCCCCACCTAATCTGTTCAACGCCCTCGTTGAACGCAACCAAGTATACTCAACATACTTTTTCTTCGGCCTTGTACACTTCTGAGCCACTCAGAATTCAACAAACTTATTTAGCATTCCTTCTTGCCAAAACTTTTATGCCTAGTACCACATGCCACCACTTAGCTTTACTGCTTTTCTATTGATCCTACTGACTTGTACTGTTGTTTTCACGTTGCGCATACGTTCCAACTCCCACTACAACAGTATATCAACACCCAAATGCAATTTCGAAATTCTTCTTGCCAATTCCCTGAATTGTACTTGAATTTCGCATGAATCATTTGCGCCTAAGTGTACGCACTGAGTGATTCTTCTCAATTTGATCATCATGATCATTGCCATCGCTTTCTGACTTTGCCTCCACTCAACGTGACAAGGGCTTATAAACGACTTGGCTTCATTTTCAATCAATTTTGTTGGGAATTTTCCGTTGAACTGTTGTTCTCCGCGCTCTTCATTAAGTACGTCATAAAGTGAATAGGGGTTCTCTTCGCATTAGACACCCGAATTCAACACATCATGCCTCGCCAAACTCTGATTATGCAAACAACATTCAAGAACTCATTTCTATGAATGTGGCCACCAAGTATAAACTCTATACTTATGCCATTTTGCATACCCAAACTGGAATGGTGAGTTTTATTTGCTTAACTTCCATGCAACAAAACTATTGAGTTGCACAACCCATTTAAAACTGTGACTAACTATCTCTTTGGACATATCATTAGCTAACCCTTTAGCTGTCCATATGCTATGCCTTCAAAGCCAATATGTCTCCAAATACTTCTTTGAACTGCATTGCTAATTGCCTGGAAAGTGTGTGTGTCTTTCTCTAAGGCCATGAGTTCTACCCAACTCATGCTTGCTGATGATGTGATTTCTTACTTGCTGCATTGCTTGCACCGTCGCTGCCTATCTGCCGTCGTGCTATTCTGCAATTCCCAAACAGCAACATCACTTCTACACCAACTAGGACCCTTGTCCTATGCTTTGCTTATTAGCTTTCAACTTGTCTTGCTATTGCATATGTTAGGCTAAGTATGCTACTTGCAGCATCTCCCCATGAACTAGTTTTACATCGTAAATAAAGAGGCAAGGCTTTATAAATGAAAACACCCTCGTTCATTACTGCTCTTACACAACAAGACCATGTACCATTACATGATTGATCATCAACTGATCTCTTCTGGAAAGCTAAAACTTCATTAACAAAGCAACTTGCTTACACCAAAGAAAAGTATGTACAAACTTGAAGACTCAAATAAAAGTCTGTACAACCAAACTCTACACACAGAGTTTGCAACAACCAACAAATCAAGCTACATAAAACAAGGCCAAAAACACTCTCGTTTTGGCATTAAAGTGTCGCCAATGGAGACAGCAACACTCACTCTTGTTCTTAGCTTAGTTTCTTACTTTGTCGAAGTGAGCAACGAATTCGCTGCGCGGTCTCTTCCTTGAACCTTCACTTCGGCCTTCACGAGTCTTGCTAGAATGACCCCCATAGTCATTCCCAACTGATACATTAAGTTGTGCTTTGAGTGGAAAGCTTCTAGCGAAGTGTAAACCTTTGCAAATGAAACATCCCCTATACTTCCGGGCTAAAGGGAATAATTCATCTTCCTTCGGTTCATGCTCGCGCTTCATCGCCTCTGATTTTTCCTTCCTTTTGGCTTCACCTTCACAGCTTTGCACATCTTCAGTCGTTGTGCAACTAGTAATCCCTCTTACCGCTGGAATAGCCATCTGGATACTCTGGATTTTGCGCCTCTTAAGTTCAGCAATTACACTCGAACTTGCGCCAGCCAGAAATTGGAACATCTGATCTTCTTCACTCATGCCACGTACTTCTTGCACCAATGCAAGGAAGTTTTCAGCATAGGCCTGTGGTGCACTCGTCATTTTTAGCCTACGTAAACTTTATCTTGCATACCAAGCACCATTGCTCGGCCAGAACTGACATCTCAGTCCCTCTTTCATTTCATCCCATGACATAGGATTGGTATAACCATCCGCTTCATCTTCTTGCAGCATAGTTCTCCACCAAACCTTTGCATCACCACCAAGGTAATTGCCTGCGAGAGTTACTTTTTGTTCTTCCCTAGTTCCATTCGCCTCAAAGTATGCCTCAACGTCATACAAGAAATTCTCAATTTCTCTAGCATTTCTGGAACCTGCGTAAATTCTTGGCTCGGAGACTCGATTTGAGCTTTCTCCATGCACGTTTCCCCCTACAAACATGCCGTTACTGATTAACCCGCGAATGCTTGCCACTTCCTCAGACATTTGCTTCGCATGGCTTGTTAGTATGGTCTTTATGTCACTGAATTGCACCTTTAATTCAGTCACTTCAGCATTGGTTTCGCAATTCAACAAGGTTGCATCGGACACCTTGTCCTCGACTACACCAACCCTTTCGTCAAATTCTTTAAACCAATCTGATGTTCTTCCTTCAAGTAGGTCTAGCCTGCCCTTATCTTCAGAAACAAGAGGATTTACAAGGCTATCACAGCCCATGTCTATGACAAAATCATCAAGATTATTGCCATACTCCTCAAGCTGATCAAACGTACCCGGTAGTTCTTCGTCGATCATCATGCCATTAGAACTCATTTCTAATGCAATATTCTGAAAATAATGCGCCACTTACTTGCTCACAGGAAAATAGCTTTAGAGGGAAAGAATCACTAGTGTATTATCCAACAAATATACTCGAACTGTGTACCAAACACAACTCTGATACCCGAAACTGTCACACCTTCAAACTCACCAAGAATTTTCTGCGAAAGTGTAACCCGGCAGCACAATGGTCTTGTGAATCGAACTTCACCCACTTGCACTTCAGCCTTATAAGTTTGCACCTATTCAAACAGCCAACACATCAGGTCAATCAGCAGAAGTTTTTTATAGCATTCTTTCTCTTCTCTAAGCTCATAAAATGCACCCCATAATGCACTCAATTCATGCCATACTTTACCAACAACAATCAGCCAACCAAGAACAGTTAGAACATGACACAATCAACTCATTTTATTGCATCAAAGGGAAGAAATACAAAACTTGCCCACTTGGGGACTTACACAGACTTGTTCACTCCCTAAACCAAGTCTAAGTCTTACAAAAACTCTCCTACTCACTCACATATGCAATCTACACTCTCACATATGTTAGTTTTCACTCACACAGGCTAGGCTTAACTTTCACACAGGCTAGGCTACCAATTTTCCCATGCCTTAGGACTATTTATACAGCAGATTTGCTTGGCCAAACCGTGCATAACCGTTACACACGCTAGAGACAGCCATCTGTCTCGGGGAGCAGTTTCATAACCGCCAACTACTATGCCAATCGCCAGTTTTCCTTTAACTTGCGCCAATCGTCCAACACCTGTTCTCTTGGCAGTTAAAACTCTTCTCCCACGATTATAAACTCCTTTATAACCGCTCCTCTTCATCACGCGTCATTGGCATGCTTGTGAAGCTCGTAACCAACTTGTAACCGTCACTTGAGCCTTATTGCGCCACTTGTCTTGGCCTACTGAATTATGTCTTGCGCCAACGTACAGCCCTCTTGGCCCTGCATTTTTATTACTCTAAGCTAATGCACGGACACTCTTTAGGATTTACTTGTCGAGGCCAACTCCTTAAGCTCACTCTAGTTACTCATGCGTCACATATGCTTCACTTCGCCAATTAGCTTGACAATAGCAATGCAACTCTTGCATTGCCAACTTGTTTGCATTGTTCAAGCTTTGGACAGCCTTAAACTAATGCCATAGACCAACTATTGATCTATTCTACACTCTTGCATCATCCTTGAGCTTGGGACAACTCAATTCCACGGATATGCCTTAATGCCAACATCACATGTTGTATCTGTGATTTTGGCTTCGTCTTGCCTTCTCCTTAATGAAGCTTCATTGTGTCGGCCAATAAGCTTCATTCCTTAGCCAAATATCTTTACAATGTAGCGTCACTCTTGTGCTTCATTGTCCCTGCAGGGTCATGTCATTCTTGACACTTAACGGTCTATACAGTATACCGCTATTATGGCTTCGCAATGCGCCATTACGGCGGAACTCTGACTTGGCCTGCAACTCTGTAACGCGTCATCATTATGCGTCACTTGCAGCACCGTAATACCATGCCAATGGCATGCCAACCTAGCCGCGCCACCATGCTGGACTTCTCTATGGGGACACCAATAAACGAAAGCGTACAACGATCAACGACTACCTTTCCTATTAAGATGCAAAATCTCGACCGTCGAAGGTCACCAAGCTAGCAAGTCTCCCAAGCTCGAATTTCCAGGCAAAAACAATATGCTACATGTTTTCCACAAAAACATTCGAGACATCAACACATATCACAAACTGAGGGATCCTCTTTGGGTATTGGTTTGGCGGTTTACAGCGTGCGGCGTACACTACGCCCGTCATAAGGATGAGGTGGTTAGTAAATACAGGTAGTTAATGGTGAAACACTCTTTTTTATGGAACATCAATTCCATACGTTAACGGTTTTATGGAACATCAATTCCATGCGTTAACGGTTACCACCTCATCTCATTTACTCACACATTATTATATTTCTTAATACAAGAGTACGTTTCAATTTGACTTGTATAAATATGTCTTACATATTTCCACCGAACAACAAGTTCAGTCAGGAGCATACACCTATTAGAAAACGTTTACTATCTTTCCATCCGCTAGCCTCCCATTTTTCTGAGACAAGTCGTAACACAATTGTGAATACAAATATTCAGTGGAGCACGTGTCACGATCTTAGTGGTTGCACAATAACTGAATTAGACAGCCTTCGTTGGACAAAGGAACCTGATCCGCAAAGGGTACCTCCGTAGATCTACTTTATCTCACCCCAAGAAAGAAGACCTCGACGGTAGAGATGAAAGAAGTACAAGATGGGTTAGATGAGATGGCATGATTCTACTGGAACAAGTGCACGGTGCACGAAGGTACCACTGACACCCAAGGTATATCAGCAGATGATGGACCCATAGGCAGCAAAGATATACCTGGGGCAGAAGGGTCTATAAATACCAAGCCTCACCAACAAATTAAGGGAATTCAATTCATTACCTAGATGAAGGAGATCTAGTCTTAAGCTTATACCTCTTTAATGTTTAGAACTTAAGTACTACAACTTGAGTTCTCTCTATTACTTTGGGAAGCATTTAACATCTTTGTAACCACCACAACTTAATACAAAACAATCACTCATTTCCCCCCGTGGACGTAGACGAATGTCGAACCACGTTATTTTTTGTGTCTCTTGATAAATTAGATGTTTTTACATTATCTTTACGTTCTTTGTTATTGTTGAGACCTTACACATCTTTTATTACTTAGTATCATCAGTTAAACAAAGGTATCGATACTTCCTAGCATCCGATCCTTTGAGCTGTTTACATGACGTAGATTATGGGAAAATAAGTAGTCACAGTTTGGCGCCCACCGTGTTCTTTCTCACGACCGTGAGTTTAGACGCAATTTTATGTTTAATTTTTTTCATCTTCGGAAACGAAGGGATCTGTGTTTTAACGGTGAATCTCACTCTCTAGTGATTCGTTTATTCGTTATTTGTGTATGTTTTTGAGCTCATAGCCTCTAGAAACATGCCTTGTTACAGATCTACAAAGTTTTTGCACAAAAGTGTATCCACAAAACGCCAAAATCTTTGTTTTATACAAAAAAAAAGCCAACTATTTTCATAGATCTGAGAACCTTTGACTGACAAAGGAACCTCAGTAAGATTTTAAGAAAGAAAAATCTTCTAAAACATTTAATAACATCGTTTTCTCTAAGATCTGACACCCCCTTTTCGGTTTTCAAGGTTTTTAAGGTTGTTTTCTCCAAGGGTGTCATACGCCTTTAATACCCGTCTGTCAAAAACATCATTTCATTACTTTTTCTGAAAAATCTGCTTAGCCACCCTCTATGTCAGAGCATTTATTGTTAATTTTTGACGAAGGTACCCAAGTAACAGATTTCTTCACTCTCTTTGTGACCACAGGGTATCAAAAGCCGAAGGTATGCATAAACCGGATGATATACCAACAAACTCACGACCGGCGCCCACGAGAGGAAGATCCCAAAATCTGTCTCAAGCAAATAAAAAATATATAGCAGAGGACGGACAAAGCGAGATAGCAAGAAGAACAGTTGCTACAAAGACACCTATTCCTACTAAGGGGATGGGGAAAACATCGGGAGCTCAACCTATCTACGGCATGCCGTTACCGGAATATCCAGCTACAATGAAGCCACCTACGGCCAACGAAGGGTTACATGGGACCTTAGTTCATACAGGGCGAGGGTTGGGAAGCCTAACACCAATCCAGATAGATCCAGATGCACCAATCATAGACGAAGTAGCGGACAACTCTGAGCTTCCAGCCGACAGCACTCCGCAAGGAGGTGGAGCCCTAAACGAAGATCTGATGGCGGCATAAGTAGCATCCTTGATCCTCCGAAACAAGGAAAATGAAGATGCGCTACAAAAGATGGCCCAGCAGAACCAGAATCTCAAAGGTATGTTGGACACACAAATCGAAGGATCCCATGCTCGGCCTCCCCAAAGTAAGCATAACAACGGAGCCATCTCAGGGAGACGAAGGGTCACTCTCAACACAGTAACGCCTAATCAACCTAACAGAGATGGAGCACCGTACCACGAACCAGATGAGGTGGACTCAACATACAAACCCTCTCAAATCTACTACGACAAGGCGCTATCCAAAGATGCTCACAACTTGAACATGGTCATGGAGAAAATGGAGAATATGCGGAGGGAGATACGAGGCCTAACAACTGGTCATGCAGGCGCAAGACTAGAAGAGGCGCTACAGGAGGCAACCACGTCTCCATTATCTTTTCGCATTTTAGGGAACCTATTCCTCCAAAATGCCAGGTACCTACATTTCAGGCATATAATGGTACCTCTGATCCCGCAGCCCACCTACGGTATTACACTCGTGTCCTTGCCCATTGGGAAAGAGATGAGGTAGTACTCGTTAGGTACTTTCCAGCAAGCTTAACAGGATCATCACTTGCTTGGTATGACAACCTACAAGCAAACTCAATTGACTCATTTGAGCAATTGTCTACGGTCTTTTTGGAGACATACATGTACAACAAAGCAACAAAGGCAGGGTTATATAGGCTGTTTGCTTTAGCTATCGGACCCCGAGAAACACTCATGCAGTACACATACAGATGGAAAAATACATGCCAAGCAATCGGGAAAGTTAATCCAGAAATTAACATTAACTGCTATAAGTACGGACTTGACAGAATCTCAGCCATCTTCGTGGAACTTCACAATAGAGCCCTCTATTCAGAAGGAGAGCTCAGGGTCGTTCAATATCGCTACATCAGGCTCGAGGAGATCCATAAGGACAACCCCAGAGCACAAACAAAGATATCAGCAGCTCCACAACGAACCAACTCTCTGGAACCAATTACGGAGATACCTAAGCGACAAAATAAAGATGGAGGCAGAGCTAGCTATCAGGACAAATGTTCCAAGTAAGGAGATGACAAGAGAGTCAGGAGAAGAGAATAATTTGTCGACAAAGTCTACACAAAGCTGAATACAACCTTCTCTCATATCCTAAGCAAGGAAGGAGCAAAGCCAGGCTTTCCATACCCGGGAACTAGGGGAAAGTAGCCAGACAAAATGAAGGGATCTAAGGAATACTGCGAGTACCACTAGTTCTATGGACATACCATAGATACTTTCTATCACCTACGCGGCGTGATCCAAAGATTTATCGACGAAGGTAAGTTCTCTGAATACGTGCAACTACTGCCAGCTGAAACCGAGGAGGCCTCAAAGAAAATGGTGGAGCTACCTCGGAACGGCAAATACATCAACATGATCACCTTATCCATCAGAGTCCAAGAAGCAATGGTAGAAGATATACTCGAGTTAGCTCGAAACAGGAAGAAGATCGAATCCCATGAAGTGTTCAAACTAAGTGGACCGCCTACCGGCACTTGGGAAGACTGGATGGCCACGCCATTGACATTCTCAACAAAAGATATCAACCAGGAGGTTAAAATACATAATGATCCACTTGTGATCACCCTTCCAATACACAGATGGAATGTTACAAAGGTCCTCGTTGACGGGGGAAGTTCTTTAAACGTGCTATTTTACGAACCCTACCTACGCATGGGTTTAACAGCGAAGCAAATGGATTCTTCCACTTGCACAATATACGGCTTCAACGGAGCAGTCTCTAGACCAAGAGGAGAAACCATTTTGCAGGCTCTGGGTCCACATATTACGAGGAACGGCTTCAACATACCATCAGTACCTACACTTTCTTACACTTATGGGTGATATGGAAATCAAGGGTGACCAGAAAGACGCAAGGCTCTGCAACTTGGCGAAAATCAAACTCAACGAACAAAGAAGCGCGGCTCAGCACCAGGAAAGAAAGAAGCGCAAGACAACTAACAAAAAGGGGGAAGACAGAGACACCATCATCCACACAGGCATCTCCGCACCAAAAGAAGGAACCTCAGCACCAGAAGCAGGTATCTCCGCCACTCCGAGCACAAATGCCTCCGTCAAATGAAAATTACAGAAAAGCACTCCTCGACGACCTCAACAACAAATATGCACACCGGTGGAACCAACAAAGAAGATCAACATCGGGACAAAGGCAGAGCCAAGGATACTCAGCATTGGAACTTTACTCGAAGAGGAAGAGGAGGAGCAGCTACAACGGTTACTAGAAGAATACGCAGATGTATTCGTATGGTCAATGGAGGACATGCCAGGAATCAACCCAGATTTGGTCTCACACCACCTTCGGATAAAACCGGAGATACCACCGTTCAAGCAGCGCGTGCGGAAAGTAGCAGACATCTACCACGAAGGGGTAGAAAAGGAGCTGTAAAAGCTACTCAAAGCAGGATTCATACGAGAAGTCAAATATCCACATGGATATCCAACATGGTCATCGTTCCCAAAAAGAATGGAGGTTTACGCATCTGCATCGACTTTAGCAACCTCAATAAGGCGTGCCTGAAGGACAGCTACCCGTTGCCAAATATTGACTAGCTGGTCAACGCAACCAAAGGTCATAAAAGACTATCCTTCATGGATGGATACTCAGGTTACAATCAGATATCTCTTGCAGAAGAAGACCAGGAGCATACTGCGTTCTTTACCCCACGAGGCCTGTATTGCTATACAAGGATGCCCTTCGGAATAAAGAACGCGGGGGAAACATACCAACAGTTAGTAGACAAAATCTTCAAACCATGGATAAGCAAAACACTAGAAGTCTACGTGGACGACATGCTCGTCAAAATCAAAGAAGCAAAGGACCATCTCTCACACCTAAGGGAGATATTCGAAGTCATGAGGAGTTTTCATATGAAGGTGAACCCGGAGAAATGAACGTTCGGAGTAACCTCAGGAAAATTCCTAGGATATCTGGTAACTCACTGTGGAATCGAAGTAGACCCAGAAAGAGTCAGAGATATAATGGAGATGCTATCACCGCAAACCCTATAAGGAGTGCAAAAACTAAACAAAATCTTAGCCTCTATGGGAAGATTCATAGCAAGATCATCAGACAAGTGCAAAGCATTCTTTGACACGCTAAGGAAAGGAAGCAGGTTCACATGGACCACGGAGTGCGAACAAGCCTTTCACAAGATCAAGGAATACTTGGTGTCCGTACCCATTCTACAAAAGCCGGATCCAGGTCAGATACTTACCCTATACCTAGAAGCAACAAGCTACGCTGTAAGCGCAATATTAGTACGAGATCAAGGGAAAGGAGAAAAACCCGTGTACTACATCAGCAAAACACTCAGTTCAGCGAAGCGTAACTACACCAAGGTGGAGCAACTCATATATGCCTTAGTGGTGGCAACACAAAAACTAAGGATATATTTTGATGCGCACACCGTTCGAGTCTTTACTAAGGCTCAGATAGGTCAGATCCTCGACAACACGGAGAAAATTAGAAGAGTGGCAAAATGGAATTCCATGATCAAATAGTTTCACATAATCTTTGAGACTATGAAGGCTGAGAAATCACAAATCTTAGAAGACTTCTTGGAGGATATACATTTCAAAAAAGAAGCAGAGGTGGATGACATACCAGGAATTGAGGAAAAAAAGCCGGACCCATAAGACATCTTGGAGCCGCAAAGATTACGAAGGTGGGAGATTTTTGTAGACGGCTCCTCCAACGGAGAAGGTACGGGCATAGGGATTATGATAACAACCCCTACCGGAGACAGGATCATCCATGCATTCAGGTTAGAATTCAAACAATATACCAACAACATCACGGAGTATGAGGCAGTCATACATGGTATACGCCTAGCGCAGGCTAACAGATGTTCGTTTGACTAGTGACTCACAATTAGTCATTAGGCAAATAGAGGTCAAATACCAGACTCTGGATCCGATACTATCTTCGTACCTAAAGCTAACACAGGAGCATGCATCAAAAATCAACAAAGTGACATTCATACATGTCTGTCGGAAAGACAACAGACATGCAGATGCCCTAGCATTCATATCATCAATGCTGAGGGACAGAAACACCACCTCCATCCAGATAGGGAGAATTTATGAGCCTTCGATAGAAGGACTAACCTCCGCAGAAGAAGCCTTAGCCGTCCAGACCAGGGGCATGAGGGAAGCGGAGAAAGCAAAGGAAGATGACAAAGCCAAAAAGCCGGATAACGAAGCCTACAAATCTGACGAAGACCAATCAATGCCAGATGAAAGCAACGAAGGTGAACCAGAAGATAATTGGATGACTCCAATACACCAATACATCGACAAAGGCATCCTACCCGCAGATACCAAAGAATCCCAAAAAATAGAGTCAAAAGCAGCAATGTACAACCTACGGTATGGGATACTCTACAGAAGATCATTCCTCGGACCTTTGATGCGATGCCTCTCACAAACTGAAGGTAAGGAAATTCTGCATGACATACACAGCGGAGAAGCTGGCAATCACAGCGGAAGGAGATCTCTTGAAATCAAAGCCAAAGAACAAGGATATTATTGGCTAAGCATGGACGAAGACGCAAAGAGCGTAGCAAGGCGTTGCGAAAGATGCCAACGCTTTTCCAGGAAGATTAAAGCACTAGCAACGGAGCTTAACTCGGTCATCAGCCCTTGTCCATTCTTCAAATGGGGTGTTGACATTATTGGACCCTTGATAGAGGGGACATCAAAAAGGAGATACCTGATAGTAGCCACAGACTATTTCACCAAATGGGTGGAAGCAAGGGCTTTGGCAAGAATTAGGGACACCGATATCTTTAAATTCTTGTTTGAACAAATCATATGCAGGTTCAGGATACCAGCGGCTATAATCTTCGACAACGGCAAGCAGCTGGAAGGAAAAAACATAGACATGCTGTTCAACACCTTCAACATTCAGAAAAATAAGTCTACTCTGATCTATCCTAAGAGCAATGGATAAGCAGAGGCCACTAACAAGACAATTTCAATGAACTTGAAGAAAAATTTGGGACCATACAAGAAAATATGGTGCGAAAAATTACACAACGTCCTATGGGCCTACCTAAAAACCAGAAGGGCGGCCATGGGAGAATCTCTGTTCTTGCTAACCTACGGAGCCGAAGCAGTCATCCCAACGGAGGTAATACTGCCAACAACGAAAACAGAGGCATGGGAAAAGAACCTAACAATGGATCTTATGCTGGAAAAGTTGGACGACCTCGAAGAAAGGCGTGAAGTGGCTTTGTAAAGAATGGTGAACTACCAACGAAGGCTGACTCGTGAATACAACAAACGGGTAATTCCTAAAAACTTTGTGGTGGAAGAATGCGTCTTACGTCAGATACCACCATATCAAAAGAACAAGTAATGGGGAAAACTAGCTCCTACATGGGACAGACCCTACATCATACACGACATAGCCGGAAAAGGGTCATACTACTTGAGAAACCTCGAGGGAGAAGTATTACAACACCCTTGGAACGCAATGTACCTAAGGAAGTACTACCCCTAAGTGAACGGTTATCACTCAGGAGAATAAGTGAAAGGGCTACAACCCTCCCATGTTCTATCCCTGAACGGAGGTAGTACAACTTTAATTAATCAATGAAAAAAACTTTTTGCTAAAACAAAAGTAAGAGTTGATTAAGACATAATTTGGGGTAAGAAATTACACCCTCCATTAGAATTTCCGTCTGAACTGACGATGAGACAAGGCACGGCATAACTGCGCATATGTCAATCTCGGATCCTAAGGGCGAAGGTATCCCTCAAAAGGCAGAATGTAAGCAATATATCCACTAATCAGAGATACCTTGTCGAAAGTAAAGCAGCCTCGCTGAACACGTAGGGCTACAACCCACGTAGGGACCCTATCCACCCCGATACCTTCTGGCCAAAGTATACCCTAGTAGGAGATGGAATGTTCCTCCCCAAGGTCACACAAAACCTTAGCACCTTGTTACAACCAAGAATGTGCAAACAACTAGAAACGATTTGTCTACATACTTTCATACAATGAAGGTACCATAAAAAGTGTTACCAAAACACAACTAACATGTCTTAACAGTTGCAGATGACGAGGGTCTAAAAAAGTAACGAAGGGTGTTCCAGAAACATCAAATACCCCTCAGTTGGGGGCAAAATACAAACAAAGGAGTTCAAATTAAAACTATAGCAGGAACATCATAATCAAGGATAAGGAAGACGGGGAAAAACAACTCCTTCGGCCTGGCGTTCAGCCTCAGCAAAGGCATTGTTGATGTAATCAATGGAGGAATGCTTGTACCGCTCCTCCGTCCGAGAAGCTTAAACCTCTGAATCTGAAGCCGACTTCCGACAAAGCTCTGCAACCTGAGCGCTAAGCTGAGCATTGGCTTCCTGAAGAGACTCCTCCTTGAGCTTGGAAGCATCATCAAACTGACGAGATATCTCCAACGCATATATATTCCCTTCAAGACGATTGATCTTAGCACTTGGACCCACTAACTTCTCCTGGAGACCTGCGTATGCAAAGGGTATCAGAAACAAGGGGATGCATATAAAGATACGAAGGATGCCACGGATATATAAATGTCCTAGGCTACCTCCAGCATGGCTAAGGGACTCCTCAAGACTATGCTGGGCTTCGGTAAGATCCACCTCAGCTGCCTCAAGATCTTCCACAAGGGAATCCTTTTCTGTCCGGAGATCACCTACATCTATCAGGAGCGAAGCATTCTCAGAAGACAAAGCATGGTACACATTCTCTAACTCTTCAAACCTCTTTGCTAAAGATGCATAAGACATGGAGGTATACTCGGAGCCAATGTTGACGTGTTTTTCCTTAAGGGAACAAACCTCAGAAGACAATACGTTACACTCTGCAGTAACCTTAGCTAAGGATGTACAAGCATCTTCAAAATCGGCATAATATTTCTTCCGAATGATATCTTGGGATGAGAGACGTTTCTCAACTAAGGAAATATTCTCCTTTTGCTTTGAAATGAGACTCTCCTTCCACCTAAGGGCTTCGTCATGCTCCTCACAAATCAAAGCCATCTGCTTCACTATATCCGCATTATGAGAAGACTCAAGAGAGAGTCGAGCCTCATTATGAACAGTTACATTCATCAGCCTATCAGACTTCTTTTGGTAATACCAAACATCAGAAGTTAACTTGGCAACTTGATCACAAAGATACCTAAGTCCACTTAAGCCACCGGATGGCAGACGAAGGTTTTCTCAGGACTACGCAACCAACAAAGGTAAAGAAAAAAGATATAAAAAAAAACGAACCTATAACTTTGGAGGACTCAGCAGCTAAAGCAGCATCAGCGGCCCTACGACCTTCTTCAGAAACCTTGGCGGCATCACAAGCTCTCCTAAGAGCCAACAGGCAGGCCTCCAGAGACCTCTGCATCTTCTTCAGATCGTCCTCCAGCGAAGCTATCTTAGCAACCAAAGTAGCGTCACTAGACGAGGGATGCCTTGCAAAAGCAAGAGCATACACTTGGTTTGCACGCTCAAAAAAGGCACTCAGATGAGTACACTTAGCCCTATAAACCTTGAATAAGGTATAACTAACATCGATCTGCTTATAAAGCTGCAAACAAAGGAGCGTAATGGCGGACGAATGATCAAATCAAGAAGAAAAACACTCAGGTAAGAAACACTTACTGAAAAAGCTGCAAGACGGGGAAGGAAAGTGGCGTAGGTATCCATGAAAGCCTCCATCTATTGGATACTACCCCTGCGGATCTCACCAAAGCTATGGATGGAACGAAGACAGTCAGGGTCAAAGAACAAATCCCTAGTTGCACGATACTGCACAGACAACACGTTCAATTGAGAGGCAACTTTAACAGAACTTTCAAGGTGATGATGGTCAACTCCAGCAGAGAAGGGACCCTTGGAATCCCGCAGAACAGCCTCGAGGATAGCGTCATCAGAATTACCTAAGCTTAATCTCTCCAAAAACTTTCCATGACTTGGCTCAGCACCAACATGGGACACAACAACTGAGCCCTCACCACGACGAAGAGATGGCATAGTAGAGGAGCTGGGAACGGAAGAAAGGCCTTGAGAACCACTCAAACCCAACTCACCAGCATAAGGAAGATTACCAAGCACAATCCAGTCTGGTGACGAAAGGGGAGGTCCTATAACTTTGCTAACAGGAGTAGTATAAATGGACTGAGCACTCCCAATAAAAGGAGGAGCAACGTCTAAGGAGAAGCTTCTCAGTGAAATCACAACTTTCTTCTTCGACTGCGAATCCGAGCTACCGGCCCAAGACGTAGGAACAACAACCCTGGAAAATGAACCACTTGATTGAAAAGAGGTGGCAGAAGATGAGGGAAGACTCTTCGAAGCCACCATAGCAGCTCCAGCAGCAGCAGAGGTAGCAAGCAAAGCTACGTTGGGTGCGGAAAATGAAGGCCTCTTCAAGGATGAAGTAACAGCGGGGACATAAACACTAGCAGGTACAACAAACTTAGAACCGTCACCAACAAGGAGATTTTCACCATCAGCCAAAGAAGCTCGAACAGGACTAGGGATTCCATGGGAAAAATCCTCAACGATATCTTCCAGATGAGGGCTAAGACCAGTATCCTCGATGTCATCCATATCTTCATCATGAGGAGCTCCACCAGTAGACTTGGCCTCCTCCTACAAAGCATCAAGATCAATAACGGTCTTCAAATTACCCTTCCTCTGAGAAGACTACAAAGAAACACATACGGCAGCTAAGAATTTGGGGCAAGACGCTAAAAAATGCACAAACACAAAGGTATGATAATAATCCTTACCTCCGCAGGTGTTTCAATCAGATATTTCCTCTTCCTAGTTCTTGCGGCCACGGAGTTACCAGCGGAACCCGAAGCATCCCTAGCAGAATAAGCAGGAGAAGAATGTGAAAAGCAAAAAAAGATGTCTAAGTACAACAAGGCCTCTGCAGCAAGCTAAGATGTTAAAACTAAAAAGGGGGCATTACATGACAACATACCTCGTGAGAAGTAGCAGGATTGAAGACCCAATGTTGATATCCGTCGTAATCCTCCGACAAAAAATGAGCTGAACGAGGAATAGAAGGATCCGCGGTAGTAAAACCATAAGCCCAAGGACCAACTATGCGAACAGGAGTACGAGCCCAATAGTCATCATGATCAAGATGGATGCGGTCATTCTTCGGCAAAGAAAGCCTAGTAGAGTAGGGGATGGTGGTCAATCCAGTCTTGTCAATCTCCTCCAACAAACGAAGGTTGTTGCCATCCCTGAGTTGCTTAGTAGTAAAGTGAATACGACGAGGACCAACACTCCAAGGAAGAAGATTAATCTTCTGAAAAGCATCATCATACGTAGCATTGAAGTTGGCAGGGTTATAATCCTCACGCTTCGACCTTCCTTCAGCAAAGGGGTCATAAGACTTCATCGTTGTATTACCTTTGCTACGGTACCAGCACTCACGAAGGGCACGCCAGAAGTTCCCAGTATATTGCATGACTCCCCTAACTTGAGTGTTATTTGCTGGATCATCCCTCGAAGACAAAACATCGTAATAGAAGGGGTCCTTTCTACTGAACAAAGGGAGGAACATGTATGCGGCTAACTGGCCTACGCTAATGAGGAGATTATTCTCATTATAAGGAAATTCTCGGATGAGAGTCTCGGTAAGAATTTCAGGACCATTAACAAAGGAGACCTCAAACTTATGAAGACGGAAAGACTTAGAGATCTCAGCAATGGTCCAATGAGCATAGCTATCCTTCTCACGAAGTTGGAGCCTTGATAACTCATAATGAGGAGAAGGAAGAAGAAGATCTCCACCAACAGTAGCCTCCTCAGCAACCACAGATGCCTCAGATCCAGCAGGAAACTCAGAGTCCCCAGGAGGAGGAGAAGGCGTAGCATCTGGATGGTCCATCCGCGTAGGTGGATCCGTCGACGAAGACACCTTCGTGGATTTGTGCGTAGGTTTCTTCGGAAGTATCATGATAACTGAAACCAGCAGAAATTTGCAGAACACCCAAAAAATAAAGCAAGGGAAAAAACTAAAGTACTTTGGGCATGGGTTTCACTAAACCAACCAAGGGAAATGGTTTGATTATACTACAACGAAAAACACACATCACGGGAACAATATTTTTGGGCATACTATGGTCATGGAAAAACCCCAATCAAGCATCAAAACAAAGAAAAACCCAAGTTTCAACATAGTCTGCTCAAGAGAAACGAGAGTATCATTCTCACAAACGACGAAAAACAACAACATCAACAATCAGCAGAACGCCATTTCTAAACAGGAGACATGCGGCAAAATACGGGAAGAAGATGAAAAATACTTACTTGAATGGGCAGTCGCAAAACCAAATCGTATGAAGAATTTATGAGAAGCAATTAAAGCGGCGGAAGAAGAATTTCTGGAAGAGAAGAGAGCGACAGTTAAAGGAAAAAGAATAAAAAGTTAAGGAAAAAAGTTCTTTCTCTTTGTTCTCCTCTTATAGGCGGCTGAAGAATCCAAAAATTTGGAAGGCCCGAAATCCAAGGAGAAGTTATTGCATGAAAGGACATGTAGGGACCACCCAAGCGGTACGTGCAAAAATGGCGGCGTAATGGAAGTTTTCTTCCACTTCAAACCAAACGGTTGAAGATGAAAGAAAAGGGGCAAACTGTGAATACCAATATTCTGTGGAGCACGTGTCACGATCTTAGTGGTCGCACAATAACTGAATTATACATCCTTCGCTGGACAAAGGAACCTGAGCTGCAAAGGTTACCTCCATAGATATAATTTATTTCGCCCCAAGAAAGAAGATCTCAACGGTTGAGATGAAAGAAGTACAAGTCCCATCTACAAGGCACAGCTAGCAAATGGACAGAGTTAGATGACGCATCTAATCAACATTAAATGCCAAGACTCTTATCTACACACATAAACCAAGGCATGTGGAGAGAAGAGGCGTGGAGAGACCTGATTAGATGACACAAGCCGTGGACGAAGGTACATCCGATATAAAGGCTGGGAAGTTCCCGAAGGAACATGGGTTAGCTGAGATGGAATGATTCTACTGGAACAAGCACGCGGTGCATGAAGGTACCACAGACACCCAAGGTATATCAGCAAACAATGGACCCAGAGGAAGAAAAGATATACCAGGGGAAGAAGGGGCTATAAATACCAAGCCTCACCAACAAATTAAGGGCATTCAATTCATTACTTAGAAGAAGAAGATCTAGTCTTAAGCTTATACCTCTTTAATGTTTAAAACTTAAGTACTACAACCTGAGTTCTCTCTATTACTTTGGGAAGCATTTAAGATCTTTGTAACCACCATAACTTAATACAAAAAAATCGATCATTTCCCCCGTGGACGTAGACGAATTTCGAACCACGTTATTTCTTGTGTCTCTTGATAACTTAGATGTTTTTACATTAGATTTACATTCTTTATTATTGTTGAGACCTTACACATCTTTTATTACTTAGTATCATCAGTTCAACAGAGGTATCGATACTTCCTAGAATCCTATCCTTTGAGCTATTTACATGACGTAGACTATGGGAAAATAAGTAGTCACAACAACTACTCTTCCAGAATATCTTCCAGAATCAACTATTCTGGTCTCATCACTTTCCTTGCTTCCCTCCCCAAAACCAACCCATTCTCCTTCACTTTGTGACCGAAGAAAGTATGGATCGGCCATTTCTTGGTTTAGGACGGACTTGTATAGATTGATCTCTCGAATCTAAAGTACTCCCTTGCAGTACATTATTTAGGGTTTAAATTCGTTTCTCACCCACACACCCGAAATTACCGAAATCAGCAGAAATTATTTTTACCCACAAATAATTGGCGACCATTGTGAGAGATTAATCTTTCGGTTAAAATGTAAATTGTTGACCTCATATTTCGACCCAGACATCAATAAGGTAGAAGTAGGAGATCCGTTCGGGAATCAACGACTCAGTTACCAGACAAATTGATTATCAGTATTGACACGGCGAGGGATGACTAGGTACTTCCTAGAGATTAAAGCGAATGATCCAACCAGGGATCAACGAATTGATTATCAGATGAGACGACTGTGGATTTTCCACAACCACGGCGATGCTTTCCATAAAACTCAGTGGTACACCCGGAAGGCTCCATCTTCATCAGGAGACCTGAGAAACCGAGTAAGTCTTACCTAGACGAGATACATGGTTTGTTATTTGAATTTTTCACGAAAATGGTAAAACTGATAGCCGTATTATGTTTCCCCCATGTAATCTACCAACATGGTTGATGTTTCACTTTTAATCGTAACCAAGACAACTTCATTTCCAAAACAATTCATTCCTAAAAGATTCATTCCAAAAGAATAATCCAAAAAACTGTCAAGGTAACATTTATCTATCAAACCCAAAAATCCAGAAAATCAAAACCATAAACCAGGTTTTCCATTTGCTTTTCCAAAAAACAAAAAGCCTAAAAATAAGAAGTTCAAAAGACAGAAATGTATTCAAGGAAAGTTTTCCAACAACGGCTTGCTCCTCTTAGCAAAGGCCTCCCTTGTGCTCTAGAGAGCCACCCTCTTCAAATCCAACTGCCTGCATAACTTCTTGAATTTCGCTTCCTGCTTATTCACCATGCCTACGGAAGGACCTTCGACTGCTTTGACCAGCGACTATTCAACCTCAAAGAAACCTTCAACGAACCAAGGGACATTGAATTCGAAGCCTACGCACATGTCACGATGGAACCTCCAGCTCAAAATTACATCCTCATAAACCGTATGACCAGTCATGTTGCACATGTCGTCAATCGAAGACAAAGCTTCCTCCACCCGCTTAACCAGCGCAAATCGACTAATAATTTGCTTGGTTGTAGCAATATGTCCGTAGCTTTCCCATATCTTGGTGTATAATGCCGCATGTTTAGCTGACATGCTAAATCCACGATCAATACATAACCCGGATGAGGGACGAGGTATGGAGGGTCGAAAGTGGCGCATGAAACCGAATCAACAACCGGCAAGAGACCCCAAACTACCATTGCGCCAGCAGTACTTGGAGTACTCTCCACCACCTGAGCCGTGGAAATACCTTCAGAATGATGAATTTCAATGTCCAGGTTACCAACCGGTACAGATTTCGCAATTGGAGTTATGGATGCACCTTCACTCGGGCGGGTTTCCACTTCAAAGCCATCCTCGGGAACGGTTCCCTCCTAGAATATCAAGACTTCCCAGAGATTTTCTGCGAAAGTGTAACCCGGCAGCATAATGGTTATGTGAATAAAACTTCACCCACTTCAGCCTTATAAGTTTGCACCTATGCAAACAGCCAAACACATCAGGTAAATCAGTGGAAGTATTTACAACATTCTTTCACTTCTCTAAACTCATCAAATGCACCCCATAATACATTCAATCTTTGCCATACTTTACCAACAACAATCAGCCAACCAAGAACACTTAGAACATGACACAATCAAATCTTTTTATTGCATCAAAGGGAAGAAATACAAAACTTGCCCACTAGGGGACTTACACAGACTTGTTCACCTTTGAACCAAGTCTAAGTCTTACAAAAACTCTCCTATTTTGAGTCTTACACTCTCCTATGCAAGCCTCACCCTCACATATGCTAGACTGCCGAATTTCCCCTACCTTAGGACTATTTATATAGCAGCCTTACTTGGACAAATCGTGCACAACCGTTTGTACACGCATGGGACATCCATCTGTCCTATGGAACAGTTCTGTAACCGCCAATAACCGTGCCAACTGGCTAGTTCTCCTCTAACTCGCGCCAATCAACCAACACTTGTTCTCTAGCAGTTAGAACTCTTTCTCCCACGTTTATAAACTCCTTTATAACCGCTCCTCTTCATTATGAATCATTGGCATGCTTGTGAAGCTCATAACTAACTTGTAACCGTCACTTGCGTTGTATTGCGCTACTTGTTGCGCCATACCGGATTCTTCCTTGATCCAACGTTCAGCCATCTTAGCCCTGCATGTTTATCATTCTAAACTCATGCACGGACACTCTTTATGCTTTAATTATCAAGGCCAACTCCTTAAGCTCACTCTAGTTACTCATGCGTCATATATTCTCCACTTCTCCAATTAACTTGACAACAACAATGCAACTATTGCATTACTAACTTGTTTGCATTGTCCAAGCTTTGGCCAGCCTTGAACTAATGCCATAGACCAACTCTTGATCTATTCTACCTTCTTACATCATCCTTGATTTTGGTCCAACTCAATTCCATGGATATGCCTCAATGCCAACATCGCGTGTTGTATTTGTCACTTTGGCCTCGTCTTGCCTTCTCCTCAATGAAGCTCCATTGTGTCGGCCAATTAGCTTCATTCCTTAGCCAAATGTCTTTACAATGTAGTGATGCACTTGCACTACATTGGACCTATGGTTTTATGCCATTTTCAGCACTTTAACAGTCTATACATTAATACCGCTATTACGGCTTGCGTTGCTCTATTATAGCTTTGCAATTGCGCAATTACGGCGGACTTCTGACTTTGCATGCAACACTGTGACACATAATCATTATGCGACACTTACAGCCATGTCATAAACCTCCCCCACATAATCCGTTCAACGCCCTCGTTGAACGCAACAAAGCATACTTGTTATACTAGTTCTTCGGCCTTGTACCCTTCTGAGCCATTCACAGAATCCAGAAAACTTGTTTGGCCCTCGTTCTTGCCAAAACATTTTGCCTAGTACCCAATGCCATCACTTAGCTTACTGCCTTTCCATTGATCCTACTGACTTGTACTGTTGTTGTCACGTTGGCCTACGCTTCAACCTCAACTACAATCGCATATCGACACCCAAATGCTAACTGGAAATTCTTCTTGCCAACTCCCTGGGTTAGGATTGAATTTCACTTGAATCATTTGCGCCTAAGTGTGCGCAAGTAATGATTCTTCTCAATCTGATCACCATGATTATTTCCATTGCTTCCCGACTTTGCCTCTTGCATCCCATTCAACGTGATAAGGACTTATAAACGACTTGGCTTCATTTCAATCAATTTTGTTAGGATACTTTTCGTTGAACTGTTGTTCTCCGTGCTCCTCATTAAGCACGTCACAAATTGAATAGGGGTTCTCTTCGCATTAGACACCCGAATTCAACACTTCATGCCTCGCCAAACTTAGATAATGCAAGCATCATTCAAGAACTCATTTCTATGAATGTGGCCACCAAGTATAAGATCTATACGTATGCCATCTTGCATACCCATACTAAAATGGTGAGTTTTCTTTGCTTAACTTCCATGCAACAAAATTATTGAGTTGCACAGCCCATTTAAAATTGTGACTAACTATCTCTTGGACATATCATTAGCTAACCCTTTAGCTGTCCATATGCTACGACTTCAAAGCCAATATGTCTCCAAATACTTCTTTGAAATGCATTGCTAATTTCCTGGAAAGTGTGTGTGTCTTTCTCTAAGGCCATGAGTTCTACCCAACTCATGCTTGTTGATGACGTGATTTCTTACTTGATGTATTGCTTGCACTGTCGTCGCCTATCTGCCGTCATGCCATTTTGCAATCCCCAAACATCAACATCACTTATACATCAACTAGGACCCTTGTCATATGCTTTGCTTATTAGCTTTCAAATTGTCTTGTTATTGTATTCGTTAGGCTAAGTATGTTACTTGCAGCATCTCCCCATGAACTATCTTTACATCGTAAATAAAGAGGCAAGACTTTATAAACGAAAACACCCTCATTCATTACTGCTCTTACATAACAAGACCATGTACCATTACATGATTGATCATCCACTTGATCACTTTTGGAAAGCTAAAAGAGGCAAGAATTTATAAACGAAAACACCCTCATTCATTACTGCTCTTACATAACAAGACCATGTACCATTACATGATTGATCATCCACTTGATCACTTTTGGAAAGCTAAAACTTCATTAACAAAGCAACTTGCTTACACCAAAGAAAAGTATGTACAAACTTGAAGACTCAAATAAAATTCTGTATAACCAAACTCTACACACAGAGTTTGCAACAACCAACAACTATAGCTACATAAAACAAGGCCAAAAACACTCTTGTTTTGGCATCAAAGTGTCGCCAATGGAGACAACAACACTTATTATTGTTCTTAGCTTAGTTTATTTCTTTGTCGAAGTGAGCAACAACTTCGCTGCGTGGTATCTTCCTTGATCCATCACTTCGGCCTTCACAAGTCTTACTAGAATGACTCCCATAGTCATCCCAACTGATACATTGAGTTGTTCCTTGAGTGGACAACTTCTTAAGAAATGCAAACCTTTGCAAATGAAACATCCTTTATAATTCCGGGCTGAAGGGATTAGTTCATCTTCCTTTGGTTCATGCTTACGCTTACTTCCTAAAGATTTTTTCCTTTCCTTTGGCCTTACCTTCACAGGTTTGCACATCTTAAGTCGTTGTGCAACTAGTAAGCCCTCTTACCGCTTGAATAGACATCTATATACTCTGGATTTTGCACTTCTTAAGTTCAATAATCACACTCGAACTTGCGCCAGCCAGAAATTGGAACATCTGATCTTCTTCACTCATGCCACTACTTCTTGTACCAATGCAAGGAAGTTTTCAGCATTGGCCTGTGGTGTACCCGTCATTTTTAGCCTACGTAAAATTTCTCTTGCATACCAAGCACCATTGCTTGGCCAGAACTGACATCTCAGTCCATATTTCATGTCATTCCTTGACATAGGATTGGTATAACCAGCATCTTCATATTCTTGGAGCATAGTTCTCCACCAAACCTTTGCATCACCACCAAGGTAATTGCTTGCGAGAGTTACTTTTTATTCTTCCCCAGTTCCATTCGCTTCAAATTATGCCTCAACGTCATACAAGAAATTCTCAATTTCTCTAGCATTTCTGGTACCTGCGTAAATTCTTGGATCGGAGACTCGTTTTGAGCTTTCTCTATGCACGTTTTCCCCTACAAACATGTCGTTATTGATTAACCCGCGAATTCCTGCCACTTCCTCTGATATTTGCTTCGCATGGCTTGTTAGTATGGTCTTTATGTCACTGAATTGCACCTTCAATTCAGTCACTTCAGCATTGGTTTCACAATTCAACAAGGTTGCATCAGATACCTTGTCCTCGACTGCACCCACCCTTTCGTTAAATTATTTAAACCAATTTGATATTCTTCCTTCAAGTAGGTCTAACCTAATTTTATCTTCAGAAACAAGAGGGATATCAATGCAATCTACACTGAAATCGATGGTTATATCACCAAGATCACCATACTCCTTAAGTTGATCAAACGTACCCGGTAGTTCTTCGTCGATCATCATTCTATTATAACTCATTTCTAATGTAATACTCTGAAAAATAATGCGCCACTTACTTGCTCATAGGAAAATAACTTTAGAGGGAAAGAAGCACTAGTGTATTATCCAACAAATACACTCGAACTGTGTACCAAACATAGCTCTGATACCCGAATTGTCACACCTTCAAACTCCCCAGAGATTTTCTGCGAAAGTGTAACCCGAAAACACAATGAATAAAAATTCACCCACTTGCACTTCATCCTTATAAGTTTGCACCTATGCAAACAGCCAAACACATCAGGTCAATTAGCGGAAGTCTTTACAACATTCTTTCACTTCTCTAAACTCATCAAATGCACCCCATAATACATTCAATATTTGCCATACTTTACCAACAACAATCAGCCAACCAATAACACTTAGAACATGACACAATCAACTCTTTTTATCGCATTTAAAAAAAAAAAAAAAAAAAACTCTTTTTATTGCATCAAAGGGAAAAAATGCAAAATTGTTGTGTTACCACAACAAATCACAACAGAAATGAAGGTTTATTCTCAAATCACAAGGATAAGAGCCTGGGTATTACTGAGAATGATGATGAACAACAATTGTATTACTAAACAATAATGATAATTCCTTCCCCCATTCCCCCCCTCTCACAGACAGATTTAAGACAACACATTATTGGACCCAGGTGGTACACCTGTCGACATCTGACTGGTTACTTGATTGACCAACTAAAACAAACTCAAATGATTAACAGATGACAACTGGTGCACTAACTACACACATACACTCACTAATTTACTAGGGGGCACTCGGGTACATAACATTGCCATCCCCTCTGCAAAATCATTATCCTCAAGGATTTAATTCTGGAAAGTGTGCATGGACATTTACAGAGTCTTCCCAAGTGGAATTATCTGCAGAAGCATTGGTCCATTGAATGAGCATCTGATCAACCTGTCTACCTTTTATGGAAATATTTCTGGAGTCCAAAATGGCAGCAGGATGGAGAACAATCTGGCCATCATGATCAACCACTGGAAGAGATGGAGAGGGAATATGGGTGGTGCCAATCTTCTTCTTGAGTTGAGATACATGAAAAATAGGATGTATCCTTGAGCTGAGGGGTAGTTGCAGTTTATAAGCAACAACTCCAATCTTCTGTAGGACTGCAAAAGGACCATAGTATTTGGCAGAGAGTTTGATATTCTTCCTTAGGGCAATAGAGGATTATCTGTAAGGGTGTAACTTCAGGTATACCATGTCACCAACAACAAATGTTCTATCCACCCTCTTAGTATCAGCATATAGTTTCATCCTTTCCTATGCTTTATGTAGATTTTCCCTTAAAAGGTTTAGAACTTCATCTCTCTTCTGAAGGTACTCTTCCACAGTAGCAGCAGATGTATTAACATTAGAAGGAAAAGCAAGATGTGGAGGTTCATACCCATACAAGGCCTTAAAGGGACTCATCTTGAGGCTGGTGTGAAAGTTAGAGTTGTACCACCATTATGATAGTGGTAACCATTTGCACCAATTCTTAGGCTTGTGACTGGATATGCACCAGAGATAAGTCTCCAAGCAAGCATTAACCCTCTCTGTTTGGCCATCAGTCTGGGGGTGATATGCAGTACTGAGGTTCAAGTTGGTTCCCAAAGCCTTGAATAATTCCTGCCAAAATAAGCTAGTGAAGACTTTATCTCTGTCAGAGACAATGGAGGTTGGTAACCCATGAAGTTTGACCACTTGAGTGAGAAATTCTTTTTCTAAAGAGATAGATGTATATGGGTGAAGTAGAGGAATGAAATGACTATACTTAGTCAGTCTATCTACTACCACAAGGATGACATTCTTCCTGTTACTAAGTGGCAAACCTTCAATGAAATACATGGAGATGTCGTGCCATGGTTGAGATGGTATTGGTAGTGGCTGGAGGAGACATGTAGGGTGGTTATGGTCACCTTTATGTCTTTGTCAGATGTCACAGTTGGATAAAAAAAGGTATACATCTTCTCTTAGTTTTGGCCAGAAGAAGTAAGTTTTAGCTCTTAGGTAGGTAGCATGTATGCCAGAGTGACCACCTACAGCTGAAGAGTGCACAGAGGATAGGATAGTAGTTCTTATGGTAGAAGAAGATCCCACATAAATTCTCTGTTTGTATCTCAGAACACCCTCCTGGTAAGAAAAATGAACTGCAGCTGAAGGATTAATTAATAGCTCGGATATAAGTTGTTGTGCTTTAGCATCACCATCATAGATGGAAATAACATCTTGAGCCCAAAGGGGTTGAGTGACAGTGATGGAGAAGCATGAAGCAGATGGGTGTGGTCTTCTTGATAAAGCATCAACAACTTTATTTTCATCCCCTTTTTTGTATTTGACTTCATATTCAAAACCCAATAGTTTAAT
The DNA here is from genome assembly GCA_023529315.1 of Papaver bracteatum. Taxonomy (NCBI): domain Eukaryota; kingdom Viridiplantae; phylum Streptophyta; class Magnoliopsida; order Ranunculales; family Papaveraceae; genus Papaver; species Papaver bracteatum. Next base: position 2,590,131 of record JAJJWX010001098.1, on the reverse strand, counting down.
GACCCATTTTTGTTGTACCATAGTAGCAATCTTTTGTTCAAGAATGTATTTGATACTCTGGTAGTCTGTCTGAATGATAAAATGGTGTCCCTGTAAATAGTGTCTCCACCTTGTAACAACTTGAGAAATGGAAATCATTTCCTTTTCATAAGTAGATAAAGCAGCAGCCCTTGGGCCTAGAGGTTGTCTGAAGAAAGCAATTAGTCTTCCTTGTTGCATGAGAACTGCTCCAATGCCATTCTCACAAGCATCAACTTCTAACACAAATTCTTTAGTGAAGTTAGGGAGTGCCAAAACAGGGGTGTGTGTCATAGATGATTTGAGGTTGTTGAAAGCTGTAGTAGCTGCAGGGGACCAAGTGAATGCATTTTTTTTAGGAGCTCAGTAAGAGGTCTGTTGAGGACACCATAGCCCTGAACAAATTTCCTGTAATACCTTGTGAGACCCAAAAATCACCTTAACTCCTTGATGGTGGTTGGTATAGACCATTCAGTCATACTACTGATCTTGGATGGGTCAGCTTTAACTCCATCTGCATTGATGATGTGTCCCAAAAACTCAAGTTCAGGTTGAGCAAAATAACATTTAGAGAGTTTAGCAAAGAGTTGGTGATGCCTGAGGATATCCAAAGTGATTTGTAGATGTAGAAGATGGTCCTCCAAGATGGAACTATAAATCAATATATCATCAAAAAAAACTAAGATAAATTTTCTCAAATGAGCTTTGAAAATGTCATTCATCAAGGCTTGAAATGTAACTGGAGCATTTGTAAGGCCAAAAGGCATCACTTTGAATTCATAATGGCCCTGGTGTGTTCTAAAGGCAGTATTGAAAATGTAATCCAAAGCAACCCTAATTTGGTGATACCCAGACCTGAGATCAATTTTGGTGAACCATTTGGCACCATGAAGTTCATCAAGTAACTCATAAATGATTGGGATTGGGAATTTGTCCTTGACAGTGATAGAGTTAAGCTTTCTATAGTCCACACAAAACCTCTGTCTGTTGTCATTTTTCTTGACCAAGAGAATAGGTGTTGCAAATGGGTTGTGACTGGGTTGAATGATGCCAGAAGAAAGCATATCCTTCACTATGTCTTCCACCACAAATTTCTGAATGTAGGAGCATTTATAGGGTCTCATGGAAATGGGTGCAGAATCTGGTTTGAGTGGAATAGTATGATCTAAGCTCCTTTGAGGGGGTAATGTATATGGTTCTGAAAAAACATCAGTATATTGTTGTAAAAGTATAGAAATCTGAGGTGGGGTTCAGAGCATGAGTGCAATGATCTATCTATTATTAATTGTAAACTCAAGTACAAAGGTAGGTCTTGAACTATAAATCATACTATGACACCATGAGTATGTTTATGGAAAAACTTCTTAAGTGCAGTACCACTCATGTGGAGTAAGGTTGATTTCTGTTGACTACCTGAGAGAGTGATTTTCTTACCCTTGTGTTTAAAAGAAATACTGAGCTTGGAAAAGTTAAAGAGAACATCACCCAATTGTTTCAGCCAGTCAGCACCTAGGACCATATCACAGCCCCCCAGTGGAAAAAGTCTCAGTGGAGCACAAAAGTTGTAACCCTGCATAGACCATTGCAATTTGGGGCAGATACCAGAGCTGGCTATTTTTTCCCCATTAGCCACAATGACTAGTAATTGTTCCGTAGGAGCAAGTTCACAATGCAAAGCTTTATCTAGATCACAATCAAGAAAACTATGAGTGCTCCCTGTATCAATCAAAATAGAAATATTTTCTTGTTAAGAATACCAGGAATCCTGATAGTTTCACCACTAGTGTGTCCGGTGAGAGCATGAAGTGAGATTTCCATGTTAGAGTCCATTGGGGAAGGAGTTTCCTCAGCAGAATGGTCAACTAGAAGCTCTTCAGGTTCTGCTGGTAAAGAAGTATCCACCATAAACAATTGTTGGGTAGAACAAACATGGCCAGGTTTGTAGAACTCGTCACAATTATAGCAAAGACCTTGCTCTCTACGCTTGCGAGCTTGTTCCTGTATGAATCTCTTAATAGGTGGGGTGGAGTGCACAGAGTTAGGTGGTGGTGGTGGTTTGGAGGTGGAAAGATGTGTATAAATAGGCTTGGGAGGAAAATTATTTGCAGTAGATTCCTGGAATGAAAATTGTTTGCAAATGACCTGGGGTTGGGTTTATGAAGTTGTTGTCGATGCAAAACAGTTTGTTCTTCCATCTTAGCAAGAGAGTAAGCACGCAAAAGTGTAGTAGGGTGAAACATAATTACAAAATTTTGAATGTCGGCCTTTAAGCCTCCAATAAAACTGTTAATGAAATAATTTTCAGGCAGATCATGGTGTAATGTAAGTAGAAGAGACTTATAATGTTCAAATTCTTAAAAGAATGCATCTACTATAGTTCGATGAGCGAGCTTATTAAAATTTCCAACAATATTCTCATTGGCTGGATTTTCAAATCGGATACAAGCTTGGTGGATTAATTCAAACCAAGATACGATAGATCTAAACGATTGTAGGTTTAAAAGCCAAGTTTCAGCGTTCCCATCAAGATGGATTGATGCCATTTTCACCTTCTGTACTTCATCTGTGATATTGTGGAGATGGAAGTAATGATTGCACTTCTGAATCCAGGAGCGGGGGTTTTTACCATCAAATCGAGGGAAATCGAGTTTGGGTAGACGTTGATGGGAAAAAATTTCTCTATCTTCATGATGTGTTCGACGATGTGAAGATTCGGTTCGATCTGGATCAATTTCTTTAGAAATCTTCTGAGAAAAAAGTTTTTCGATAAAAGTCTCCATATGAGATTTGAATTCTGTAAGCGTATCCTCCATCTGAAGTTTGAAGTCCTCCTTAGTTATCATTTTGTCGACTTTATCATTTGATGACTTGATTTGTAGCTGCTGAGAATCATATTTATCCTATAAATCTTTGCAAGTTGGATTATCGCTTCCTCCCATGATGAACAAGGATCAAAACGGCTTTGATGCCAATTGTTGTGTTACCACAACAAATCACAACAAAAATGAAGGTTTATTCTAAAATCACAAGGATAAGAGCCTGGGTATTACTGAGGATGATGAAGAACAATAATTGTATTACTAAACAATAATGATAATTCCTTCCCCCATCCCCCCCCCCCCTCTCACAGACAGATTTAAGACAACACATTATTGGACCCAGGTGGTACACCTGTCGACATATGACTGGTTACTTGATTGACCAACTAAAACAAACTCAAATGATTAACATTTACAACTGGTGCACTAACTACACACAGACACTCACTAATTTACTAGGGGGCACTCAGGTACATAACAAAAACTTGCCCACTTGAGGATTTACACAGACTTGTTCACCTTTGAACCAAGTCTAAGTCTTACAAAAACTCTCATATTTTGAGTCTTACACTCTCCTATGCAAGCCTCACCCTCACATATGCTAGACTGCCAAATTTCCCCTGCCTTAGGACTATTCATACAACAACTTTTCTTGGCCAAACCGTGCACAACCGTTTGTACACGCATGGGACAGCCATCTGTCCCATGGAGCAGTTCTGTAACCGCCAATAACCATGCCAACTGGCCAGTTATCCTCTAACTCGCGCAAATCAACCAACATCTATTCTCTAGCAGTTAGAACACTTTATCCCATGTTTATAAACTCATTTATAACTGATCCTCTTTATCACGCATCATTGGCATGCTTGTGAAGCTCATAACTAACTTGTAACCGTCACTTGAGTTGTATTGTGCTACTTGTTGCGCCATACCGGATTCTTCCTTGCTCCAACATTTATCCCTCTTGTCCCTGCATGTTTGTCATTCTAAAATCATGCACGTACACTCTTTATAGTTTAATTATCGAGGCCAACTCCTTAAGCTCACTCTAGTTATTCATGCATCATATATGCTCCACTTCGCTAATTAGCTTGACAACAGTAATGCAACTCTTGCATTACTAACTTGTTAGCATTGTCCAAGATTTGGCCAGTCTTGAACTAATTCCATAGTTCAACTCTTGATATATTCTACCTTCTTGCATCATCATTGAGTTTGGGCCAACTCAATTCCGTGGATATGCCTCATTGCCAATATCGCATGTTGCATCTGTCACTTTGGCCTCGTCTTGCCTTCTCCTCAATGAAGCTTCATTATGTCGGCCAATTAGCTTCATTCCTTAGCCAAATGTCTTTACAATGTACTTGCACTACATTGGCCCTGTGGGCTTATGCCATTCTTAGCACTTTAACAGTTTATATAGTAATACCGTTATTATGGCTTGCGTTGCGCTATTATGGATTTGCAATTACGCCATTATGGCGGACTTCTGACTTGGCCTGCAACACAATAACGCATAATCATTATGCGACAATTGCAACCATGCCATACCAAGGCATGCCAACCATGCTAGCCACACTCATGTGCCAATGACAAACCATGAAAGCCACAGCCACCGCGCCAAGGTATGCCAACCATGCTAGCCGCACCCATGTGCCAATGGAAAACCATGCCAGCCACACCCACCGCACTAAGGCATGCCAACCATGCTAGCCGCACACATGTTCTATTGGAAAACCATGCCATCCACACCCAACGCGCCAAGGCATTTCAACCATGCTATCCGCACACATGTGCCATTGGAAAACCATTCCAGCCACACCTACCGCGCCAAAGCATGCCAACCATGCTAGCCGCACCCCCGTGCCAATGGAAAACCATGCCAGCCACACCTACCGCGCCAAGGCATGCCAACTATACTAGCCGAACCATGTGCCAACGGCATGCCAAACCCTTGGCCCCACCATGCCAAGCCAAACTGCACCATATGCTAGACGCACCATGTGACAATGGCATGCCAAACCCTTGGCCCCACCATGCCAAACGCACCTAGCCACACCACTATGCTAGCCTTCCCTACGCGACTACCAAAATGAAGGCATGCGACAATCAACGGTCCCCCTTCAATCCCAAGAGAAAATCCTAGCCATCCAAGGTTACCAGACAACGCATGGTAACCTTAGGCCCGAAAACCAAAATTTGGCCACGCCAAACCATGCAATGCCAACGGCATGCCAACCTAGCCGCACCACCATGCTGGCCTTCCCTACGCAGCTACCAAAACGAAGGCATGCAACAATCAACAGTCGCCCTTCAATCCCAAGAGAAAATCCTAGCCGTCTATGGTTACCAGAGAAAACATGGTAACCTTTGACCCAAAACCCTAGTTTGGTCACGCCAAACCATGCCAAGGCATGCCATGCGAACGACATGGAAACCTAGCCGCGCCACCATGATTGCCTTCCCTACGCGGTTACCAAAACGAAGGAGTGCAACAATCAATGATCCCCCTTCAATCCCAGGAGTAAATCCTAGCCACCCAAGGTTACCAGACAACGCATGGTAACCTTTAGCCCAAAAACCTAAGTTTGGCACGCCAAACCATGCCATGCCCACGACATGCCAACCTAGCCGCGCCACCATGCTGGTCTTACCTATGTGGGTACCAAAATTAAGGCGTGCGATAATCAACAGTCGCCCTTCAATCCCAGGAGAAAATCCTAGCCGTCCAAGGTTACCAGACAGCACATGGTAACCTTTGACCCAAAACCCTAGTTTGGTCACGCCAAACCGCTCCAAGGCATGCCATGCCAATGATATGCCAACCTAGCCGCGCCACCATGCCATGCCAACCTAGTCGCGCCACCATGCTGGCCTTTCCTATGCGGCCACCAACAAACGAAAGCGTACGACGATCAATGGATATCTTTCTTCTTAAGATGCAAAATCTCGACCGTCGAAGGTCACCAAAGCTATCAAGTTTCCCAAGATCGACTTTCTATGCAACAACAATATGCTACATGTTTTCCACAAAAACATTTGATACATCAATACATATCACAAACTGGGGGATCCTTTTTGGGTATTGGTTTGGCGGTTTACAGCGTGCGGCGTACACTACGCCCGTCATAAGGAAGTGTCATAAGGATGAGGCGGTTAGTGAATACAGGGAGTTAATGGTGAAATGCTCTTTTTATGGAACATCAATTCCATGCATTAACGGTTTTATGGAACATTAATTCCATGCGTTAATGGTTACCACCTCCTCCCATATGTGGGTAAAAATGGTTTCTGCTAATTTCGGTAATTTCGGGTGTGCGGGTGAGAAACGAATTTAAACTCTAAACAATGTACTGCAAGGGAGTACTTTAGATTCGAGAGATCAATCTGTACAAGTCCGGCCTAAACCAAAAAATGGTCGTTCCAGACTTGCTTCGGTCACAAAGTGAAGGAGAATGGGTTGGTTTTGGGGAGGGAAGCAAGGAAAGTGAAGAGACCAGAATAGTTGATTCTGGAAGAGTAGTTGTGTTACCACTTGTCTCAGAAAAATGGGAGGCTAGCGGATGGAAAGCTAGTAGATGTTTTCTGAGTGGTGTATGCTCCTAACTGAACTTGTTTTTCGGTGGAAATAGGTAAGGCCTATTTATACAAGTCGAAGTGAAACATACTATGGTCTTATTAAGGAATGGAAAAATGGGTGAGTAAATAGGAGGAGGTGATAACCGTTAACGCAAGGAATTGATGTTCCATAAAACCGTTAATGCATGGAATTGATGTCCCATAAAACCGTTAACGAATGGAATTGATGTTCCATAAAAAAAAAGCGTTTCACCATTAACTCCCTGTATTTACTAACTGCCTCATCCTTATGATGGCCATAGTGTACGCCGTACCCTGTAAAACACCGAACCAATACCCAAAGAGGATCCCTCAGTTTGTGATATGTGTTGATGTCTCGAATGTTTTTATGAAAAACATGTAGCATATTATCATTGCTTGGAAATTCGAGCTTCGAAGACTTTCTAGCTTGGTGACCTTCGACGATCGAGATTTTATATCTTAAGAGGAAAGGTAGCCGTTGAACGTCGTACGATTTCGTTTGTTGGTGGCCGCATAAGGATGGCCAGCATGATGGCACGGCTAGGTTGGCATGGCATGCCTTGGAATGGTTTGGCGTGACCAAACTATGGTTTTGGGTCAAAGGTTACCATGTGATGTCTGGTAACCTTGGACGGCAAGGATTTGCACTTGAGATTGAAGGGCGACCGTTCATTGTCGCACGCCTTCGTTTTGGTAGCCGCGTAGGGAAGGCCAACATGGTAGCCCGGATAGGTTGGCATGCCATTGGCATGGCATGGTTTGGCGTGGCCAAACTTAGGTTTTCGGGCCAAAGGTTACCATGCGTTGTCTAGTAACCTTGGATGGCTAGGATTTTCTCCTGAGATTGAAGGGGGGCCATTTATTGTCGCACACCTTCATTTTGGTAGCCACGTAGGGAAGGCCATCATGGTGGCGCGGCTAGGTTGGCATGTCGTTGGCATGGCATCCCTTGGTACGGTTTGGCATGACCAAACTAGGGTTTTGGGTCAAAGGTTACCATGTGTTGTCTGGTAACCTTGGACGGATAGGATTTTCTCCTGGGATTAAAAGGTGACCGTTGATTGTCGCACGCCTTCGTTTTGGTAGCCGCATAGGGAAGGCCAGCATGGTGGCGCGTCTAGGTTGGCATGGCCAAACTTAGGTTTTCGGGCCAAATATTACCATGCATTGTCTGGTAACCTTGGATGGCTAGGATTTTCTCCTGGGATTGAAGGGGGGGCGTTGATTGTAGCACGCCTTCGTTTCGGTAGATGCATATGTAAGGCCAGCATGGTGGGTCCAAGGGCTTGGCATGCCGTTGGCACATGGTGCGGCTAGCACGTCTAGGGCCAAGGCAAGGTGTGGTTTGGCTTGGCATGGTGGGGCCAAGGGTTTGGCACATGCTGCGTCTAGCATGGCTAGGGACAAGGCAAGATGAGGTTTGGATTGGCATGGTGGGGCCAAGGGTTTGGCATGCCGTTGGCACATGGTGCGGCTAGTATGGTTAGCATGCCTTGGCGCGGTAGGTGTGGCTGGCATGGTTTGCCATTGGCACGGGGGTGTGGCTAGCATGGTTGGCATGCCTTGGCGCAATAGGTGTGGCTGGTATGGTTTTCCATTGGCACGGGGGTGCGGCTAGCATGGTTGGCATGCCTTGGCGCTGTAGGTATGGCTGGAATGGTTTTCCATTGGCACATGTGTGCGGCTAGCATGGTTGCAATGCCTTGGCGCGGTGGGTGTGGCTGGCATGGTTTTCCATTGGCACATGTGTGCGGCTAGCATGGTTGGCATGCCTTGGCGCGGTGGGTGTGGCTGGCATGGTTTGCCATTGGCACAGGGGGCGTGGGAATTAGGGTTTTGTCCTATCGAAACCCGAATTAGTAATTAATTAAAAAAAGGTACCCTGGTAATTTTCTCGTAAACATATTAAAGGGTATAATAAATGCATTCATTGGAGCTATTATTACTCAAACCCTATGATATCACTTTCTTGCCTATGGTTTTACGTAAGCTAAAAACCACCATCAACATTAAGTCCCCTGCTTAGCTCGGAACAAGGGAATTATTGCGAGGTAAGCATAAGATGGTGACAAACAAGGACGGAATCGAGACCTAAATCATGCAAAGATGGTCAGGAAAATCCGAATAACCTTTTTCGAGAGGTGAAGAGAGTTTTTTGCTTCCCATGTTGGCAGCCCTGCATAAATTGTGATGGGGATGCAAACGGTGGAGTGGTGAAATAAAATTGCTGGCTTGGTATGGCCGTATATCACCTTGACTGAGCTAGGAAGCATCATGACGCTGTCTTGGCGAATTTGTGGGTATTGGCAAGTCACGGCGCGAACATCTTGGAGAGGCAAAATACATGCGAATGGTTTGGAGAGGAGAAGCATGGAGGAAGGTTTTGGAATGATGGGGCCACGAACAACTTGGCGTGGTGCGGTCATTGTACGGTGCGGTTCGGTGAGGAGTGCATAGACGGCTAGGAGTGGTGGTAATTTGTCTTTGCGGGCCCGATTGCCTCTCTTCTTGTGTAGCTTGAACTGGGTTTTTTTTTTCTTCAAAACCCGAGAGTGCTATGCCCATAAAAGGGGCTTTACTCCTTCTTCTTAGGTTACGTTGTCGGTTTTGTTCCCGAATCTCGATGCTGGTGGTCATAAAAGAAAAATGCGAGCAAGCATGTCTCGAACACGTACTTCCACGTTTTCTTACCAAATCCTTATTATATCGTATAGCCAGGCATGAGACTTTCTCTTTTTATTTGCTGGTAGAATAAGTTTTAATTAAGACCAGACATCACGCCTTAATTCTCAATTAGTAGAAAGCTTTCCTTTTCGGGATTGCATCATTCTGCCGATAAGAGATGATCTTGGATTCTTCATTCGCATAGTTCTTCCTGAAATTGTGCTCGCCCTCCTTGCAGGTATCGTCTCGTGTTTTCTGGTTTCCATTTTTTCTTATTCCTTATGTATGCTTCCGGTGTAAAATAGGGTAAAAACTTTCCTACTTTCCCTGGTTTTATAGTGCACAATGGGATCTTTCGGAGGTAGCCGTACCTCTAACCCTTCGGAGAAAAGCTTTGGAATCGGCGAAAGCCATTTCTCTTCTTATGAGGAGGCATTAGGTAGAATTGAATCTATATTCCATGAACCTTGCAGAATTATTCAGGGCCTACCTTCCACCCATCTAGGTGAAGTGCGGGCGTGTGTTCAGACCATCTTGGATTCAGTGAACATGGATGAGGAATGGGAGAGTGACGTAGAGCCTCAGTATGCTGAGAGACCTCAGTGCAGTAAGACTTCTTCACGGCCCAATGCTAGGGCGGTACAACTCGATTCTGGGTTGAAACGACAGAAAACTGAGTCTGAGAAACTTTCAGGGGAAAGCCGGCATAACTTCTATATTCAGGACGGCGTCATAATTCTCGATTCAGATGCGGATAAATCAGGAAATTCGCCTCATAAAGTTGCTGAGAAAACCCTCAAGGAATACGCGTTTGATGAAACTGAGACAACCTTCGTAGTAGGCGCCGAGTCTGTTGTCGGCGACATCGGGAGGGTTATGGTGGCATATGATGGACCGGTTGTTGATGTGGGTTTCGGGAAGGAGATAGGTGTTGTTACTGCTGAGGAGGCTTTCGGATGGAATGTTGAGGTTTCTACTGCTGATGTGTCCGTCATATGGAATGTTGAGGCTGCTACTGCTGATGCGGACGTCATATGGAATGTTGAGGTTGATACTGCTGATGTGGTCATCGTATGAAACCTTTGTTGCCCGAGAAATTTTTGGGGAAAGTGCTTGAAAGGAGTTTTGACTGATGCGGCTCGTGCGTCAACTTTCGATGAATAACTTCTCCTTTTATTGTTTATATATGTTGTGTAGTCATCCTGATGCTTTGTAGACTCATCTTTACCTTCTTTGTATCTGTGGCGAAGTTAGGGTTTCTCCAATTAGCATCCCGTTTGTAATTTCTTATTTTCGAATGATTGAATAAGGTATTTCTAACACAGCTTTGGCTTCTAGTTGTGATATGATGGTTGATGGCTTCTCAATGATTTTGGATTGGTTTGATTTATTTTCTGAGACTCGGGAAAACCCACTCGGAGAGAAATGCATTTTTTTGAACGAAAAACAAAACTCCAGAGAAGAATACAAACGGTGTATTCATCTCGGGGAAATACAAATATCAAGAGAAACTGTTAAAGAAAATACTAAAGGGAGAGTGGCTGGGAAAAGTATAACGTTTTTGGGATTGGAAAGATTGAGCCATCGCGAGTGAACTATCACACCTTCCGGCTTGTCTACGTTGATGAGCTCGCAGTATCCTCCTAAAAGAACATCTGCCACCAGATAAGGTTCGTCTTCTTTTTCCTCAGGAAAACCAATCCGAACATCTATCTTTACCGTCATCTTCCCAACTTGAAACGAGTTCACTTTGGCCACTATATATCCGATTGAAAACGGGTTCAGGTGTTGTGCAACCGTTTGAATTTTGGCCTCGTTGGTTTCGATGGAAGCTTCTAAATTCTTTGCAAAGCGTTTAAATAGTCCAGCGCCCCATTCACATCTATTGACAGCGTCCGCGCCAGTAATCGCGTTGAGTCCCCATGACGGAACGGGGGAAGAAATGACTGGTTGTAGAGAAGATCGTTCAGCCAGACTTAATTGCGTTTGGAATCCACGAGTTAGCTCCAACACGTCTTCTCCAGGCGTCCAAGTTCCATCAGCAACTCGTCGATGTGGTAGCAAGTGGGACGGTTGGTTGGAGATTCTTTCGGGCGTTGACATTGGTAGAGGGGATGTGCTCAATTTTTCCTTGTTGTTGAGTATCCACAAGTTCCCCAATATCAGGTTGTAACCCAGTTCTTTGACAATATGAAATTTGTCACGCATTATAGTGTCTCATATCTTGACCTCGAGGTTGATGTATCCGTATGCGTTCAGGTCTTCCCCTCCTGGGTTCTCAATCACGGACGTGGATCGGGTAGCCTCTTGTTTCGTAAACCCCCCTTCTTTCCTAGTCTTGAAAGTAATAATGTTGAAGTCATAGGTTGTGTCGACGAGCGTACTGTCGAATTCAATACCTCTTAAATAAGATATGGTCAGCAGTCCCCGGTTGTCCTTTTCGATCCCGCTTGCTGGGGGAGCTTGGGCTCCTGGCTTGACTTCCATGAAAAGCAATTTTCCTGACACGACGCGATTGAGAGCCGCGAAAATATCTTGGCGCTGCACCTTGGAAAGGTAGAGAATTTCGCATACATGTTGCATCATGGATTGCACAGTCTCATGCACGGAGTCCCCAGAGACCCCACAATTCCTTACTGGAAGTGGGTCTCGATGTACTCCCTCGTTTCCTAATTAGAGTTCCCCTGTTTCTATATTTTCTTTGAAGATATGCTTTAGTCTGTTGCAATCACTGGTTGGGTAGTGAACAAATCGGTGGTAGTGGCAGTATTTGGGGTTTGCCATCTCAGCCTCAGTCGGTGGGCGTCTGGGAGATGGTAGTTTGATAACATCATCATGAATCCATGCTTCTAAGAGATAGATCACCACCTCGATGGGAAATAGGAAATCCTGGGTATTTCCTTCAGTTCGTGATGACGCATGGAAGCTTTAGCGGCGGCCTTCCGTGGCGGAGTTCCCCGTTGTGCTGGTGCTTTACGTTTAGGCTGTTGGTCTGCATCTGGGGCCTTCCTTTTCCCTCCCTCGTTTACTACGCTTACAGATAAGGGGACAGTGTTAAATTGATTGCTGAGAAGACGTCTATTCCCGCGAGTTTCGTGCATGTCTTCAGTTCTGGTCGGTCTAGCCCTTTCCAATAACACTGGTGCTGTCATTACGGATCGTTTGGAAGCTTCATGGAGTTCGTAGAATGTCTGGAAATGCAAGTCTCTAGCAAGGCATGGTAAATGGGAGCCATACCATTGATGCATGTATTCACCAGCTGTTGCTCGGTCACGTTTGGGTCGTGATAGTCTAGTGCTTGAACTCTAAATCTCTTAAAAAAATCATTCGGATGTTCATTGTCCCGCTGGTACATTCTTCCTAGGTCCGAGAAGGTAACTTTTTCAAACATGAAGAAGTACTTCTTGTAAAATACGATGACCATGCTACCTTAGTTGGGGATGTTATTTGGCGTGATATTGTTGTACCACGTATATGCTCTTCCGGTAAGAGATTTTGAAAACTCCCTCAGACGGAGAACATGATTGTATTCATGTTCACCTATGGATTCGAGGAAGTGAGAGACGTGTTCACGTGCATTTCCAGCACCATCATACATAGTAAATTGAGGAGAGGAGTATCCTCTTGGGAGAGGAATTCTTTGTATTTCAGATGGGTAAGGAGGTTGATGTTGATGCATGTCTATTTCATAATTCTTGACTCGATTCCGGAGAAGTTGCTCCAGATCCTCTCGTGTGACAAAATTAGATGGCTGACTTCTTTCCAATGGGGGTCTAGCACGTGTCTCATCGTCCGCGGAGACGCGTTTCACCGAGGCGCTAGCGTCGGGGGGTGTTGGAGGCGTTTCTAAACGACTCTGGAGGGCGTGACTCATGCAGAAGCCGCTCTATCAAGGTTTTGAGGAAGAAGAGTACTTCTTTCTATGTCGAAACCATATCCGTCTGGGCTCTAGCGAGATCCTCATGGCATTTCATCAAATCAGCGATGGTAATATAGGGTCGGCTTCCTCTAGTTCCTACAGCTTCTCGTCCTGTTGGTGGGGTAGTTGGAGTCTTAGTGGTGGTTGGAGGTACCATGCTTGACGAAGCGTTAGGGGCAGTAGCGGCAACTCTGGCCCTTGTGACTGGTAGCGTAATGTCCACATGAGAATTTTCAGTATTATTGTGATTAGCAGGTTATGCAGGGATATTAGAGGCGGCAACGGCTCTGGCCCTGGTGATTGGCGGCTTTACACCTGAAGGAGTGCTCTCGGTGTTACTGTGGTCAGTAGGCGATATAGTGACGTTGTTGGAAGTAACGTTAACACAGTGATGGATTCTACGCTGGTGTTCTCGGCATCTGATCCGGATTTGAGCTCTACCATGTTGGAGTTGTAAGTGAAAAGTGATATCGGAAATTTGGGAATCGATATTATAACCGAGAGATTGATCTCCCACTGTGGTCGCCAATTATTTGTGGGTAAAAATGGTTTCTTCTAATTTCGGTAATTTCGTGTATGCAGGTGAGAAACGAATTTAAACCCTAAACAATGTACTGCAAGGGAGTACTTTAGATTCGAGAGATAAATCTGTACAAGTCCGGCCTAAACCAAGAAATGGCAGTTCCAGACTTGTTTCGGTCATAAAGTGAAGGAGAATGGGATGGTTTTGGGGAGGGAAGCAAGGAAAGTGATGAGACCAGAATAGTTGATTCTGGAAGAGTAGTTGTGTTACGACTTGTCTCATAAAAATGAGGGGCTAGCGGATGGAAAGCTAGTAAACGTTTTCTGAGTGGTGTATGCTCCTGACTGAACTTGTTGTTCGGTGGAAATAGGTAAGACCTATTTATACAAGTCGAAGTGAAACGTACTCTGGTCTCATTAAGGAATGGAAAAATGGGTGATTAAATAGGAGGAGGTGGTAACCGTTAACGCATGGAATTGATGTTCCATAAAACCATTAACGCATGGAATTGATGTTCCATAAAACCGTTAACGCATGGAATTGATGTCCCATAAAACCGTTAACGCATGGAATTGATGTTCCATAAAAAAAAGCATTTCACCATTAACTCAATATATTTACTAACCGCCTCATCCTTATGACACTTCCTTATGACGGGCGTAGTGTACGCCGCACGCTGTAAACCGCCAAACTAATACCCAAAGAGGATCCCCCAGTTTGTAATATATGTTGATGTCTCGAATGTTTTTGTGGAAAACATGTAGCATATTTTTGTTGCTTGGCAATTCGAGCTTGGGAGACTTGCTAGCTTGGTGACCTTCGACGGTCGAAATTTTGCATCTTAAGAGGAAAGGTAGTCGTTGATCGTCGTACGCTTTCGTTTGTTGGTGGCCGCATAGGGAAGGCCAGCATAGTGGCGTGGATAGGTTGGAATACCATTGGCATGGCACAATGGCGCGTCTAGGTTGGAATGTCATTGGAATGTCATGCCTTGGCGCGGTTTGGCGTGACCAAACTAGGGTTTTGGGTCAAAGGTTACCATGTGCTTTCTGGTAACCTTGGACGACAAGTATTTTCTCCTGGGATTGAAGGGAGACCGTTGATTGTCGTACGCCTTTGTTTTGGTAGCCGCGTAGGGAAGGCCATCATGGTGGCGTGGCTAGGTTGGTATGCCATTGGCATGGCATGGTTTGGCATGGCCAAACATAGGTTTTCGTGCCAAAGGTTACCATACGTTGTCTGGTAACCTTGGATGGCTAGGATTTTCTCTTGAGATTGAAGGGGATCCGTTGATTGTCGCACGCCTTCGTTTTGGTAGCCACATAGGGAAGGCCAGCATGGTGGCGCAGCTAGGTTGCCATGTCGTTGGCACGGTTTGTCGTGACCAAACTAGGGTTTTGGGTCAAAGGTTACCATGTGTTGTCTGGTAACCTTGGACGGCTAGGATTTGCTCCTGGGATTGAAGGGCAATCGTTGATTGTCGCACGCCTTCGTTTTGGTAGCCGCGGGGGGGAAGGCCATCATGGAGGCGCGGCTGGGTTGGCATGCCATTGGCATGGCATGGTTTGGCGTGGCCAAACTTAGGTTTTCAGGCCAAAGGTTACCATGCGTTGTCTGGTGACCTTGGATGGCTTGGATTTGCTCCTGAGATTAAAGGGGTACCATTGATTATCGCACGCCTTCGTTTTGGTATCCGCGTAGGGAAGGCCAGCATGGTGGCGTGGCTAGGTATTACGGTGCTGCAAGTGACGCATAATGATGACGCGTTACATAGTTGCAGGCCAAGTCAGAGTTCCGCCGTAATGGCGCATTGCGAAGCCATAATAGTGGTATACTGTATAGACCGTTAAGTGTCAAGAATGACATGACCCTATAGGGCCAGTGAAGCAAAAAGGTAGCGCTACACTGTAAAGACATTTGGATAAGGAATGAAGCTTATTGACCGACACAATAAGGCTTCATTGAGGAGAAGGCAAGACGAAGCCAAAGTGACAGATGCAACATGCGATGTTGGCATTAAGGCATATTCGTGGAATTTAGTTGGCCCAAACTCAAGGATGATGCAAGAATAGATGAAGAGTAGGTCTATGGCGTTAGTTCAAGGTTTGCCAAAGCTTGAACAATGCAAACAAGTTAGTAATGCAAGAGTTGCATTGCTGTTGTCAAGCTAATTGGCGAAGTGAAGTATATGTGACGCATGCGTAACTAGAGTGAGCTTAAGGAGTTGGCCTCGACAAGTAAAGCCTGAAGAGTGTCTTTGCATTAGCTTAGAGTAATAAAAATGCAGGGCCAAGAGGGATGAACGTTGGAGCATGGCAGAATTCAGTATGACGCAATACATCTCAAGTGACGGTTACAAGTTGGTTATGAACTTCACAAGCATGCCAATGACACGTGATGAAGTATAACGGTTATAAAGGAGTTTATAAACGTGGAGCAAGAGTTCTAACCGCAATAGAACAGGTGTTGGATGATTGGCGCAGGTTAGGAGAGAACTGGTCAGTTGGCACAGTTATTGACGGTTAACATAACTGATTTTTGGTACAGATGGCTGTCCCATGCGTGTGTAACGGTTATGCACGGTTTGGCCAAGCAAAGCTACTATATAAATAGTCCTAAGGCATGGGAAATTCGGTATCTAGCATGTGTGAGAGTTAGCCTAACATATGTGAGAGAGAAGTTTGCATATGTGAGTGAATATGAGAGTTTTTGTAAGACTTATACTTGGTTCATGGAGTGAACAAGTCTGTGTAAGTCCCCAAGTGGGCAAGTTTTGTATTTCTTCCCTTTGATGCAATAAAAGGAGTTGATTGTGTCATGTTCTAAGTGTTGTTGGTTGGCTGATTGTTGTTGGTAAAGTATGGCATGAATTGAGTGCATTATGGGGTGCATTTGATGAGTTTAGAGAAGTGAAAGAAGGCCGTAAAGACTTCCGTTGTTAACCTGAAGTGTTGGCTGTTTGCAAAGGTGCAAACTTATAAGTCTGAAGTGCAAGTGGGTGAAGCTTTATTCACAAAACCATTGTGCTGCCGGGTTACACTTTCGCAGAAAATTCCTAGGGCGTTTGAAGGTATGACACTAGGTGCGTTTGGCATGGTGGGGCCAAGGGCTTGGCATGCCATTGGCACATGGTGCGGCTAGCATGGATAGGGCCAAGGAAAGGTGTGGTTTGGCTTGGCATGGTGGGGCAAAGGGTTTGGCATGTCGTTCGCACATGGTACGACTATCATGGATAGGGCCAAGGCAAGGTGCGGTTTGGCTTGGCATGGTGGGGCCAAGGTTTTGGCATGCCGTTGGCACATAGTGCGGCTAGTATGGTTGGCATGCCTTGGCGCGGTAGGTGTGGTTGGCATGGTTTTCCATTGGCACGGGGGTGCGGCTAGCATGGTTGGCATGCATTGGCGCGGTAGGTGTTGGCATGGTTTGCCATTGGCAGATGTGTGCGGCTAGCATGGTTGGCATGCCTTGGCACGGTGGGTGTGGCTGGCATGGTTTTCCATTGGCACATGTGTGCGGCTAGCATGGTTCGCATGCCTTGGCGCGGTTGGTGTGGCTGGCATGGTTTTCCATTGGCACATGTGCGCGGCTAGCATGGTTGGCATGCCTTGGAGCGGTGGGTGTGGCTGTCATGGTTTTCCATTGGCACAGGGGGCGTGGGAATTAGGGTTTTGTCCTATCTAAACCCTAATTAGTAATTAATTAAAAAAATTTACCCTGGTAATTTTCTCGTAGACATATTAAAGGGTACAATAAATGCATTCACTAGAACTATTATTACTCAAACCCTATGATGTCACTGTCTTGCCTAGGGTTTTATGATTTCAACCCTAAGCTAAAAACCACCATCAACACCCGTCTAGAATAGGATTCTTCCCTCAACTTAGCTTGAGGTTAACTAAGTTCCCTAAAGGAGTATGGATACACGTGTATCAGCTATAAGTAGACTAGAAATCAAGACTTATAGTTTTGGAAACTAAACTTGACAACAAGCTGGAGATAGCAATGCTTGCGAGTTCGACCGAGCAGTGCTCTAAAAATCTCCCCCTTTGTCAATTTAAGTGAAAAAAAATATCAATATATATGGATTACAAAATAAATAAACTTTGTAACTTCTCATCCAAATGTTTTATTTCCTTGGTTCTTCAATATTACTCGAAATCTTCGTCACTTCCAAGTACTCAAGTGATTCTGAACGTGTTCAACTCAGCATCATAGTTGTTGAAGATTCGTAGTTATAACAATGAGAAAACAGTAGCTCTCAGTCATTGTTATATAATGTCATAATTATCATTACACGGCATCAAAGTCCAATTGTATCACAACTTTGTCAACAATACTATGGTGATATGTATCAGTCCCCCTTAGTCAATACTTCGTCTTACATGAAAACCAATCCCCCTTACATAATGATCCGTAAACCATATGTATTTGTAGTGTGAACTACACATTAATTCTTCCCCTTTTTGTCAATATAAATTGGCAAAGGTACAAAAACTAGATAGTGGGATCATAATGAAATTCTCATAGAGACTTCATGACTAAAAAAGAACATATCAACTTTGTTTCGATGATTTCACATAGTCGAAACTTAGTGTATTCATCAAGGAGTTTATAAATATACAATAAAACTCTTACAATATTCCACAGCCGCACTCCTCACAAAGAATTGGCAATTAGGCACAAGTTCAATTAAGAACTCTCCCACACAAAATGTCATTCCCGAAATAACAACAAGAGTGACCTTACTTTTACAAGAAAAGAAGGATTTCTTTGGACATTAACAAATTACATGAAATATGAATTTGTATCCATAAAACTCAATTAAATTAACCACAAGAGAACCCATGATTAATTTAATCGAAAATGCTCAGCTTAAGAGAACTTCCCGAGCCACACAGTACTTTCACATAGAATGGGATCAATGAAAGACCAATATTGCGGAATATTCAAAGATTCATTCTATTTTTCATCAATATTTGCATAAAGACATATAATAGACTTAATCTTTGCAATCAAAAGTTTAATCTATCTTCATAAATATTTGCATAATGACATAATAGGATTAACTTTTGATATATATGGGACAATCATAGTTCACGGACGCAAACAAACATATCCCATAAATTTTTTGCAATATATAAAACCTATAAAGATTAATACTGCAAAATCATCTTACAAATAAACTTTAGAATTTAAATAAATAAATCTAAAAACATTGCAAGATGAAAATCGTTGGCAATAGCTATGTGTACTCACAATAATGGCTATTCCAAACCCTAATTATCCTTACTAAAAACACAAGATTAAATTCTGATAAGAAGTTTCCTAAACAAAATAAAAATCAACAAGCTAAAGACAACAAAAAAAATCCTAAACCATCAAAACCAATCATGAACTAGAATTAAAAAGATTTTCCGGAACCCTCACGAGTCTTGAGACTTTTGAGCTTGTGATTGATAACATCCACTGCTTCTTCAAAGAAGATATCCTTATTGAAATGATCTTTAACATGTGTCTTCATGAGAAAAAGGTCAGATTTAACCTTTTTCAACTCAATTTTTAACACACCGAGACCTTTCATAGTATCAACGAGCTGCAGTTTTGCTTCCTCAAAGTATTTAAGAAAATCGTGAACCACTTCGGCAGAAACCATATCCTCATGCTCTACATCTTTATGGGAATATGCATAGTAGCATGAGACATCATCATAATCTTCAGGATTTTGATATTTGATATCATCAACATCTACTTGGGTTCTTTTCTTCTTCCCTTTGGATCCGAAACCAATACCTTTATCAAGAGAACCTCTTGCAAAATCACAAGTGCGAGAAGGTGAAGACATTCTTGACTAGAATAAAATATCCTAGAGTACGTGAACGTGACTCAATAGGTTTGGTATTTAAATGGTTTCTTAGGGATAGATTTTAGGGTTTTTAAAAATTGGTTCGGGACAAGTCAATATGGATACTCGTACGAAAACCAATATGGTCCCCAGAACAAAACTTAAAAACTATAACAAATCTCCTAATAAGATAAAAGGAATACAACAAAAAAATTATATGTGAAAATCTTTCACAATTTTTGGCTCGATAAATTTTATAATCTCACAGGAGAAAAATTTAGAGCACAAGAGTAGCAGACAACCAAATTAAAAAGCAATCAAAGTGATTCTAAAAACAAAAACAATACTCAGGAAAAGCCATCCAAATACTATAGTTTAGCTATGAATGATAAGAAAATAGCTCAACTAATCAGAAAACATTTTTCCAAAAGTATACCTGATTATTTGTAACACTTACTCAATAGGATTTTTTATGAGTAAGCATTCAACCCTTGTGATTAATTAGCACAAGTATAGGCCCTAAGCTCATTAAATGAATAGTGTTCACAATTGAGTCTCTTTTTCCTTCCAATTCTAGAATAGAACCCTTTTTGATGTGAATAATTATCATAAAACTTGACGTTATTAAAATACGAGACTAAGTTTGAATTCTTACCAGAAGAAGTTTGTACGGAGGAATTTGATAGCCTGTTGATAAGATCCTTATATCCTTCAATTATCAGATTAAGGTTGCCCTTCATATCTCCATTGTAGCTTCCATTTAAAAGAATCCTTTTCACGTCTTGAACAACATTCTTCACATTAGGTTGAGAAACACCTCTCTGAAATCTCCTTGAACGATTTGTATTAATGCTACAATTGAGCATACTGAACTGATTTTTCCTAGAAGAATCCACAAGGTGGGTACTGAAACCAATAGGTTTAGACATCCGAATGTCAGTTACACCTTTGAGTATTAAATCTATAGTATGCTGAAGTAGACCAAAGTAATTGTCATTCAGCTTCAGTTTGCTTTTTCATTGAATCCATGATTAGTGGAAGAACCAATCACTACTTTATCAATAGGAAGGGTTTAAAGTTTATCTTTTAATGTTGTTTTCATTTGAGAAACATGATTAAAATTAATCACGTTTTCAAATATCACAGCAGAGTAAGAAGAATTTGGTATTACAGACTCCCCATAACGACTTTTATCTTGAATAGAGAGATTACTCAATAGTCGTTCAATTTTACCGTCATATTCATTCAGTTAAGATTCGGGTAAGGTTTGTGATGAACAATCCATAACATTTTCTTCACGAAGAGACCTTAGTTGGGAGTCACAATCTTTTATCATACCAACCATAGTATTAACCCTGTGTTTCAGTCTATTGACTTTTATAGCCCGGATCTAACAAGTTTTAAAATCGCTGCACTCTCTTGGGATGCTTCCCTTTCTTCTTCGGAATCAGATTCGACAGAAAGAAAATTGGGGTAACATATATCAATATTTGTCTGTTTCGTGGGAACAGAACGTTCTTCTATATGTGAGATTGACAAGTTTTTCTCTTTGATAGATTTTCTCGAAACATAATTTTTGTCTCTGGTGATATGTTTGTCAGAGATAGTACTATTATCCATATATTCAGATCCCTACAAACACAGACTTATGAGGTCTTAAACGTGTTGGCCTACTCTAATACCAATTAAAAAAGCGGGGTTCTAACAACCACACCCAATATTTCGCTTAGCAATCTGTATGGACTAATTCCAATATACTTTCAAGAGAATCAATTGGACAGTTATACTCAATCTTAAGAAAAGTATATCCAAGAGTTATATCTCTATTTCTCAATTCAATATGCAATCAAACAAATAGGAATTTGCAATCCCGGTTGAATATAAGAAATAATTTGGACAATATCAAAAACCAATATCCAAGTGTCAATCAAGTTAATCAACAACCCAAAGGTCGGATTCACAATTGATTAAATTTATGCACAACCTGTGATATTTCAATTATATAGAAAATATAATGTGGAAATGAAATAACATAGACACCAGAAATTTTGTTAACGAGGAAACCGCAAATACAGAAAAATCCCGGTACCTAGTCCAGATTTGAACACCACACTGTATTAAGCCGCTATAGACACTAGCCTACTACAAGTTAACTTCGGACTGGAATATAGTTGAGCTCTAACCGGGATTGCAAATTCCTTACGCCTCTGAATCCCAACAGGACTCTACGCACTTGATTCCATTAGCTGATCTCACCCACAACTAAGAGTTGCAACGACCCAAAGTCGAAGACTTGATAAACCAATCTGTCTCACATAGAAATGTCTATTGAATAGATAAATCTGTCTCCCATGGAAATACCTAGAAGTTTTTGTTTCGACTTTTAATAAATCAAGGTGAACATGAACCAATTGATATACCGCACTTATATTCCCGAAGAACATCCTAGAAATATAAATTACCTCGCAATAATATTAATCGTATATTGTGGAATCACAAATGATGAGACAAAGATGTTTGTGACTACTTTTTATCTTGCCTATCGGAGATTAAATCTCGTGCAAATCTTAGAGAAGATAGTACTCAATACGATATAATAAAAAAAGATCAGAACACATAATTACAGATAAAATAGTTGGGTCTGGCTTCACAATCCCAGTGAAGTCATTAAGTCATTAACCAACAAGGTTTTTGTAAAAACCTAAGGTTAAAGGATAATCGAATCTAGTTGCAACTAGTATCACACAATAGGTGTGGGGGATTAGGTTTCCCAGTTGCTAGAGTTCTCCTTTATATAGTCTTCAAATCGGAGTTTGCAATAAATGTTACCTTGGTAACAAAGCATTCAATATTCACTGTTAGATGAAAATCTGATTAGACTTGAGCTGATATCTTTCAACCATTAGATCGAACTTAGCTTGTTACACACAAATGAAAAGCGACTTCATTTAGATATGGGTAACCATACCTAAACATGTACACCTTGTTGTCTCAACAATAGTTAACCGAAGTTATCCATATGAAAACTTTCTTATCAACCATATTCATCTTAACCATAACTAGTTCAAATGACTCAAATGAAACTAGTTCTAGAGTTGTTCAATTGTTTATATTCTCATAGAAGTATAAAAGACACAATTGAAGCAAAATCGATTTTGATTCACTCGAATCAATTCATGAACATTATAGCCTCGATTTGCAAAAGATTGCATTCCTTATTATATAAATGTATTAGTTCATGAACAAATCGATTTTAGAACATAACCTACTCAAGTATGCAAATGGGTACGCATACCTAAGTGGCCGGACCAAGTTTAGGTTCGCCAGTGTGCGAATGGGTACACATACCTTCCAAAACTCAGTTGAATTTATGTAACTTAAAACTCATGCCAGTACGCAAGTCGGTGTGCATACTAAGTTCCTGGACTTCCATAACCAACCGGTACGCATACGGGTGTGCATACCATGGTTCCCGGACTTGGACAACACATATGCAAGTACGCATACTGTGCTATATCCAATCATGGTTATTTGTTCTAAACTCCCATTTCAATCATTGAAACATTCTCGAAAGACGACATTAGATGTCTCACACAAACTATTAGCTTCAAAGCAATTTTCAGGTGATCGAATGATCAATACGAAACATTCCGAGTCTACATCAAATGACTGTCTCACACAAATCATGTAAGATGTTACAAGGCGATTTTCACATGATCATCTTTTGACTTTCATTAAGAATATAAGATGAACTTGATTAAAGCGAAAGCTTACCAACACGTATTTTGAGAAATATGTAAGCCAGTTAAACTCAGCTCGAAATATCAAATGTGTATAATCGAAGTCTATATGGATATACGACTTTTGTCTCAAATAGGAGATAGATTAGATTGAATTTTGAGTGATAGATAAGTTCAAGTCTCCACATACCTTTTGTTGATGAAGTTTCACCAGCTCCCCTTAGTAGTTCTTCGTCTTCAATCGATAAATGTCGTGAAGTCTAATGCTCAACTACACTTACTATCCTAATCCGAGACTTAGCTATAAGTAGACTAGAAATCAAGAATTATAGTTTTGGAAACTAAACTTTACAATAATATTGAGATGGAAACGCTTGCGAGTTCGACCGAGCAGTGCTCTAACACAAGCGTGTTATCATGGATCATGCATTTCACGCTTGTTTAGGCGATGGAGACATGAAGAACATACACATATTGCCACCCAAGTATCGGTACCCACATCAAATCTCATGGATTTGTTATATAATAACGATGTGGTTTCACTCAATTTATCAACAACATGATTAGATATTGTGAATCTAAGCGCTTGCATCTTATGAGAAGATTACATGATAGTTCCTATGGATCATGCATTCGACGCTTGTTTAGGCAACAAAGACAAGGAGAAAACAAATGTATTTCTATCAAAGTATCAAATACCACATCAAATATTTTGATTTTTATGTGTTGGCTCACTTTTTGAGTGTCTAAGACAAATGCAAATTATTGCATATAACCAACCAATTTGATCGGTTTTCATAGTCTTTGGGAATTATATCTCAACTAATGACTCATCCTCGTGATAACATCAAAGCAAAGGTCCCACCAAATCACTTAGAGAAATATATAAACTTCAAAGATAAAAAGAAAGTGATTCAGTATTGATAGATTACGAGTAATACATGAACAAGTTCTTGTATTGATTTTTTTCAACGACTACCATGTTACATCTAGCAATTATTTTTGTATATGAATAAATTAGATCAATTTTTCCCTGATATGACGAGTGTTCTATAGACAAAAGAATCATTTCAACTAGAAGGTTTAGTGTCATCCTAATGAAGATCTTAGGATCTACACTGAAGAAAAATTTCTTTCAGAATGACCGGATTCATATAACGAGAGTGTTGAAGATGGTGATTGAGAACGAAACCAAATTGATTGAATTCATGGAAGACCCAATTAAGCTTGTCAGGGATTATAATGATAACATTACTACCGAGTTTCTTATTGACGCAGAAACTAATGAAGAATGGTTAAAAAGTTTGATAGAGGACCACAATACACATGAGGTAAATAAATTCTTATAATTTTTTAAGAATAATGAGGATCTGGTAATACAAGATATTGTGAGAGGTTTGTCTAATCCATTGTGAAAACGTGGGGGTACCAAAATACACCACCAACTTTTTCATGAATCCCTATGAAGTCTTTGTAGTCGCTAAATCCTAAAAAGGTTTTAGGATGAGGACGACTCTAGTTTTTCAACTACGACACACCAAGAAAAGTAGTGTCAGGATTCAAAGTTCTCAGTTGTTTGAGGTTCCCATTTTATAGACATTCAAAGCATAGGTTGCTTTAGGTTTAAGCTAAGATAGCTTTGGAACCAAGCAAATAATATCCATCGTTAGATGAATCTTTGAATCTGATTAACATAATAAGATATACACTCTGGTTAGGATGAACCGTAACCAAACCTTATACAAAAGACCACGCTCATGAATGGTTAGTCGAAACTAGCCAACTGAACTATAATCTGGAGCATTTTTTATAAACACTTAAGACTTTAACTTAAGTCACAATTATAAGATCAAATATGTCTATGGTATTTTTAGAGATTATTCAATTGCAATTTATCTCGGAAAAATAATTCATGTGCATATGAATTTAATCGACATGGTAAGTAGATGTACAAGGTACAATTAATTAACCGGATCGTGAACAGTTAAGTCAAAGTACGCGTACCGGTATGTATACTTTATAACATGACCGAGTTCCGAAGTTCACATAACTTTTTTAGTATGTGTACCAGTATGGATACCTTATGACAATAACAAGTTCTGGAATTCACAGAACTTCTCTGTTATGTGTACTAATATGGATACCAAACTGGTTCCGGGACCCACAGTTCTTTTGTAGTACGCGTACTAGTTTTCATACTGATCCGGGTTCACGAGTTCACAAACGTTTTAAGGTGCGCATATGAGTATGCATACCAAAAATCTATTGTCAACATATAGCTACTCTGTTACATGTACAAAGTACATGTATTACGGCTTCATACCTTAACAGTTTTCCCAGTTTATAAGACTGGTATGTACACTGTCTTATATCCGAATTTACAGTAATTCTATATTTATCTCTAAATCTATTCGAAACATTTCCGAATAACATCAACGACACATATCACTGTTCCAGACTATTTTCGAATGATAATCCTTGAATCATGATTTTGATTGTGAATAATAAATTGTTCTTAACCGAAATTCATCGAGTATGAACAAATGTTCATTAAGCTTAGTCATATATATTTCAAGAGGTTTGGTTCTCGAAATTCTTGATATGCTTACGATAGTCTAATTTGTTACGTGACATCGTCTCAAAGATAGAAAGATGAATATTACTTGAGAAATAGGTGGTCAGTCTTCACTTACTTTTTGTTGAAGAAGTTTTCAAAAAGATTCAGTTGATTTTCGCTTTCAAACGGTAAAATAAAATGATGTCTGCCGTGATTTCCGTTTCTCAACTACATTTTCATCCTAATCCAAGACTTAACTAATAGTAGACTAGAAATCAAGATATAGTTTTGACAACTAAAATTAACAACAAGCTTGAGATAGCAACACTTGTGAGTTGGGCCGAGCAATGCTCTAACAATCTCCCCCTTTGTCAATTTTAGTGACAAAACTATCAATACATATGGCTAGAAAATAAAGCTTCAAAAACTCCTTGAATCCAACATGTCTTGATTTCCTTGGTTTCTTCAACTCCTTGAATTTCGTTACTTCAAGTTGCAATGATTTTGAACGTTTTCAACTCAGCATAGTTGTTTTTGAAGATCTGTATCCATAACTATAACAACTTTTTAAAAAAAATATCCTCAATCGTCATTATACATAAACATAATATTATTATATTCTCCAAAGAACAATTGTATCCCATCTTTGAAGTAATACTACAGTGATATGTTTCTCCCTCTTAATCAATACTTACATCTTTCGCATAATAGGTAAAACCTATTGATTATTGATTCATTCCCCCTTACATAATGATCCGTAAACCATATGTATATAGTGCGAAACTACTAATTAATTCTCCCCTTTTTTGTCAATAAAAATTGGCAAGGGTACGAAAATCATGGGATCGTAATGAATACAACCAAAACATATTTCAAAATTTAAGAAAATTAGAGATAATACATAATAATTAGATGACTATATTATTATGTAACTCCTCATATCAACTTTATTTAGATGATATCACATGGTAATAAAATACTTGGGGCTCATCTAGGATATTTAAGATACAAGCATTCACTCTAAATTCCACAGCCACACACCCCTCAAAGATATAACAACTAAGCACCATTCAATTTAAGAACTCTCCCCCATTTGATTTTGTTCCCAAAAAAACAACATGAGTGACCTTACTTTATGAAAAAGAAGGATTTTTTCAGACATTAAAAAATCACATGGATTTGTATCCTGAATATCGACTTAAATTAATCTCAACGCCAGTTACGAACAAAGAGATCATTTTAATCGGTTGATACAACATAAGAAAATCTTACAGAGTGTGTCATGCTGTAATAACACAAAAGTGTGATCACAAGTAGATCGAAACTGCAAGAAAATTCTCAAGGACTTTATCATATTTTCCGTTTATAAAAACATAATAGATTTAATTCTTCTGAGCATATATGAAATATAAGCTCGATTCACGAAAAATGTAAAGGCACATATATTTCATAAGACTTTTGCAATAATGGTTTCATAAGACTTGTGTAATCATAATTTATGCTATACCAAACCCTAGTTATACTTCTCAAAAGCAAGAATAATTTCTCACAAGAAGTTTCCTAGTATTTAAAATGTTTGAAAAATACTTTTTCATCTCCAAACTCCTTATCAATGACGAGCATAGGAACGTACGGTTCATGAATGAGAGAGTTAGTTCCTGTAAACCTGGTAGGTTATTGATTGAAAAGTGCTTCTTGTATTTTAAGAGATTTTTGTAGAATCTTCTTTAGTCCCTGCACCTCCTTCTTGGTTTCTTATGTTCTTCAAGAAGAGTTTCAGATCTTTTTAGATTGGAGCGATCCGCTCTAGGGTTTCTTCTTATTCTTCCTTTTCCTCTTAAGAGATGAGTCAAAAGAAAAGGATATCTCTTGTTTATTTTTAGTTGGATAGGTATCAACAACCATTGGATCATAGATTTCACGAGAAGATGTAGTGCTTAGAGTCTCCATGATTCGTAAGAATGAAATGGATTTCTTGAAACAAAAATATATTGCTCAACAAACAAGGGTTCTTGTGAAAGAGATATGAGTCTTGAGGTAGAAGATATTTACCATGCATGGTTTCAGAACTAGAAAGTTCACGTACTAGAAAAAATACATAAAACCTAAGAAGAATGAAATGTCACATTTATCCTTCCCAAAGTTTCTTCATAGATCAAAAATTTTCAATACTATTACACGAGACATAGATTAGGATGAACAAATAAAAGATGGACATCCAAGTAATAATATTCAAATTTGATCCAAAGCCCTGATGTGCATAGTTCTTGTCTCTTTTAAGGGCACATGAGACAAGAAATATATTTCAACACAATTAAATTGTGTTGAGGTGAGCATTAGATTGCTCACTACCAAATTCCTGCACGGAATTGATAATATCCTTCAATACGGAATGTTTATCCCGGACTCTTCTCTTCATTTGAGATTTTACCTTTTCCTTATAATCAATCAATCTTTTAGACTAAGAAGAGTTAACATTGCGTACCTCGGGATTGGACTTTTGAACAAGTTTAAGCACATTTTCCAAATGACTAGCCTTCCTTTGTAGTTTGTTGACATACCTTAGTTTATGTTTGTACTTGAAACATTATGTGAATCCATGACCCTCATTGGAACAATAAGGACATGTCGGTTTGGATATTGATTCAGGAACAACATTAGCAACTAAACACATGGTATTGAAAAATTAACAAAATTTTCATTAGTAAAAAAATAATACATAACATCTTCCAAAGATTTTGATGAAGAGTCATCAATTAAATTATCAAGATTGATATGAGTATTGTTACATTCATCAAATCTGATAATTTCTCCCGAAAGTGCTACACTTGATCCATTGTCCTCTTTGGAATTATAATGATCAAACGTTTTATCAAGCATTGCAGCAAGACTCTTGTTGCCAACGTATTTCTTACGATTTGGACACTCATTGGAAAAGTGACTGAATCCTTTACACTTGAAGCACTATGGCATATCCTCATCGTTAGTATCGTTAGAACTCTATTTTTGACAAAAATACAATTATGTGGCTTAGCTAACGTTAAAGGATTTTCTCTTGTAAACCGTTTATTTCTCTTCGTAAGAAGTTCTCTAATCCTTCTTGTGGTCAATGAAACTGAATTATTAAGATCTTCATCTGAAAAATCAGGATTAACAAGATTGTCCCTAGAGTTTTCAACACTTTTACTTTTAAGAGTTTGAGTGTTTTTCAGTGACATGAACGAAAAATACTTTCTGTCTTTGGATTGCAGTTCATGATCAAAGATCTTTAGCTTCCCAACTAAGGTATTTCTGGAAATAGTTTCAAGGTTATTTCCTTCCATGATGGAATGTTTCATAGACTCGTATCGTGCTGGTAAAGATCAAAGAATTTTCATCACAATGTCCTTTTGGGGAATGGTCTCCCTAATACAAAACAAGCATTAACAATTCCATATACTTTTTTTATTAAACACATCAAACGATTCTTCATCCTCCATAAAAAGATTTTTCTAGTCATAATTTAGGTTTTGAAGCCTATCTTCTTTCTATGAGGTATCTCCTTCGAATACAGTTTCTAAGATTTACCAAGCATCTTTAGACTTAGTGCACAAAGTCACATGGTGCTTAATATCTGGGATTATGGCATGGATAATAGTGTTTAATCCGTCATAATTATGCTCCGCAGAACTTATCTCGGTTTCACTATATTGTCCCATGTCTTCGAAACAGTGGTTCCTTCTCTAACAACTGTTGGCGCATCATATCCAATAATTACAAGTTTCCATGTCTCAAAGTCACGGGATTATAAAAAGGAACGCTTATAAATTTTGCACCATAAGTAACTCGAGTTATCAAATGCTGGAGGTACGTTTATTGAGATTGCACTCTTGTCCATATAGTCATACTTCTTTAAACATAGACTTATTATGTCTTAACGTGTTTGCCTTTTCTGATACCAATTGAAAATGCGTGGGTACCAAAATACGCCGCCAACTTTTACTTAGGAAATTTGTATAGACAAACTTAACACAATTCCGCGAGTTCAACTTAATGAATCTCAATCAAGGAATATTATCTAGAGTTATATCTCTATCTCTCACAATCATAAAGTTTATAGAGACTAGTCTGTGAACCTGATTTACATGTGAGAGTACTTGGGTGATTCCAAAGATCAATTTCCCAAGTAATCAATCAAGTCATATCCAATAAACAAGGTCGGACATATCTACTATGATTGATTTATGCACAACCTGTGATATTTCAATTATAAAGATAAATAATATAATGGGGAAAATAAATAACACAAACACCGGAAATTTTATTAACGAGGAAACCGCAAATGCAGAAAAACCCCGGGACCTAGTCCAGATTGAACACCAAACTGTATTAAGTCGCTGCTAACACTAGCCTACTACCAATTAACTTCGTACTGGAATGTAGTTGAGACCGAATTAAACTCTCACAGCAATTCAGTTATAGTCACGTTCCTTACGCCTCTTGAATCTCAGCAGCACTCCACGCAATTGATTCCCTTAGCTGACAACACACCAGCTAAGAGTTGCTTCAACTCAATTGGAGACTTTAAACCAATATGCTTCCCACAGACAAGCCTATATATGTGATTCTAATTTTTATTAAAGATCAAGGTAATGGAAATCGATAACAATATACAAATTATAGCTAACCTTAAAATCTGGACTTATGCAACCCGAAGTGCAGCCTAGATTATTATTCACCTAACAGTATGAAACTTATGGAATCAACAAAGTTTGAGACGAAGAGAACTTTTATGATTACTATCTATCTTGATCAAGTGAGAATCTCAATAATCGATCAAGATCATGATACTCGAGCTATCAGATAAACAATAGCTAGACTTGGTTTCACGAATCCCTATGAAGTCTTTATAGTCGCTAAACCCTAAAAAAAATATGGAGAGGACGACTCTAGTAACAACTAGGACACACCAAAAAGTAGTGTTAGGATTCAAAGATCCCAGTTGTTTGAGGTTCTTCTTATATAGATATTCAAATCATAGGTTGCTTTAGGTTTAAGCTAAGATAACTTTGGAACCAAGCAAACAATATCCACCGTTAGATGAATCTTTGAATCTGATTTACATAATCAAGATATACACTCTGGTTAGGATGAACCGTAATCGAACCGTGTATACGACCACGCTCATGAATGGTTAGCCAAAGCTAGCCAAATGAACTTTGAGCATTTACATAAACACTTAAGACTCAACTCGAAACACAATCATGTGATCAAATATGTCTGCGGTGTTTTATAAATATAAATAGAGATTATTCAAATGCTAATTATCTCAGAGAAATAATTTTATGTGCATATGAATTTAGTAGACATGGTAAGTATGCATACAAAGTACAAGTACTTAACTTGTTCATGAACAATTACGTCACGGTACATTTACTTGTGTGCAAACCTTACGACATAACCGAGTTTCGGAGTTCACAAAACTATTTCGGTATGCGTACTGGTATGGATACCATTTAAATATAACGAGTTTTGGAGTCCACAGAACTTTTGTGGTATGCGTACTGGTATGGATACCATTTAAACATAGCCACATTCCGGAGTCCACAAAACTTTTCTGGTACGTGTACCGGTATGGATACCAAACCGGTTCCATAACCAACAGTTCATTTGTAGTACGCGTACTGGTTTGCATACCAATCTGGATTCACGAATTCACTGACTTTTAAAGGTGTGCATACTGATATGTTTGCCAAAAATATGTATGTCGACATATATCTACTCCGTTATGTGTACTAAGTACATATATTACGGCTTCAGACTTATAACAATTTTCCCAGTTTGTAAGACCGATATATACACTGTGTTGTACCTGAATTGGTAGTAGTTCTATATTTTTATCTAAATTAATTTGAAACATTCCCGAATAACATCAATCACACATATCACTGCTCCATGCTATAAAACATTCATTAAGCTTAGTTATATTTCGAGGACTAATTACAAGAAGAATCTTGACTCGAAATTCTTGATATGCTCAAGATAGTCTAATTAGTTACGCCATAACATCTTAAAGATAGAAAGGTGAATATAACTTGAGAAATAGGTGGTTCAGTGTTCATTTACCTTTTGTTGAAGAAGTTTTACAAAATCTCCGATTGATCTTAGCCTTCAAACTGTAGAACACAATGATGACTGCCGTGATGTCCGTTTTCAACTACATTTTATCATAATCCGAGACTTAACTAATAGTATACTAGAAATAAAGATATAGTTTTGATAACTAAATTTGACTACAAGCTTGAGATAGAAACACTTGTGAGTTCGACCGAGCAATGCTCTAACACTTTTCATGATTATATATCTCTTGATCCTGCTCCCCTAATCGAAATAGTTCCCTAAAGAGTTGTTAATCCAATTTTTAAGGAACTACCTATCTTGGGGTTAGGTACATGTGCCACTAAAATTCTTAAGAATTATTTTACTTCTTAGTATCCAACATTTGATGTATTTTATTCTAGCATTGTGCAAGTTCACCGAAAGGAACCTATTGAAGTTTCTGCATTTTATTTTTTCTATACACTTCCGGATGTTGAAAAGGCTAAGTATGGGGGAAGCTTCTACAAAATAATAATTTCACTAGTACTCAATTACACTAACATTTGTGTGAAGCTATTATTGGAGTTGCTGACTATTATTTGGGAAGATCCCAGATTTTCAGATTTTAGGTGTACGAAAGATAATCATAACGTCAGGCTGACGACGTTAAACCAAGCACTACATGGGAGGAAACCCATTGGTTTTGTATTTCTATACCTTTTGTTTTTAGTTTTATTAGTTTGCATATCATACCTTGCAATCCCATCTTAATTTTTTACAAATTTCTCAATCTATAATGAAAGTTTTGACGAAAACTATTTTCGTCAGAAAAATACTAACTGTGCACCTTATGCCAAAACGACTCTCGAGACTTCATTCGGAATCTGATTTTGGGTGGCTAGGACAGACTTGTATTTCTTTTCCAAAAATAAAATATGAATTTGGAGTATGTTAAGTTGGACCAATTGGCCTCGACAGTTGTGTTTCGATATTTTCCAGAACTTTTGTCAGATTGCGCGTCTGTTAGTCCGGACGTCATAACTATCAGACCATTAATCGAAATATTGTTCCCACTTGACACGTTATAGAAAATACGTAGGAAAAACAACTTTTGTTAAGGATATTTTGCCTAATTTCTTAGTGGAGTGTACAATTTTAGAGTTTTCCAGGATGTTGCATCAGAAATCAGGACTTTTGGTTTTAAACATTGAGGACAATGTTGAGTTTAAGTGCGGGGGAGTAGCTAAGCTTGTTCGGGTAGTATATCATTACTAGAATTCACTTTTGTAGGATAGTTTTAGTATATTTATGTATTAAAAAAAACCTCTATGATTTCTAGGCTATTTGAAGCTTTATCTCTTTGAGGTTTTTGAGCTATGAGGAAGTAATAAAGCATACCATTGAACATTCAAATTTGGGGAAATATATCATGAATGTATCAAATAGTTTCGTTTAGATCATTACATAATCTGAAAAGTTAATATCTCACCCTTGAAACATAGAAGCTATGCCCCCACCTTTGAACGATGCATTGTCATAATTAGAAGGTTTTGTGATGGAACCATAGATATTATACACATAAATGACTTTCACATCATATACTATTTAATTTTAATGACCCGTCCCTCCATCGATACTGTCCCCACTTAGCCACTGCGGTTATCCGGTGGTTCGGGGTTTTCAACGGGCATCGTTGCGGTTATTCATCGGGAGGTCACCAATCCCGGGATACTCCCGCCCGAGCATGCTTAACTGCAGAGTTTTCTGTCAACTCTAGAGCCAATTGTGTTGAAAAGGCCTCGGTGTTAGGAAAGGAAAAACCATTACCTATTTTCCATTCCATCGGCGAACCACTGCCGAAATAATGGCAATACATTGATGGTGCTCAAGTACTTCTGAGTCCAAAAAGGTCAAATTCGAGTCAAGTTGGTTTAGCCAAACTCCGATCAACTTTTTGGTCAAAGCACGATCAATTGGGTGGATTAGTTCATGGTCAAGAAAGTTCTCATATATGGTCCATTGTATATGAAGTATCCATTCCCATTGATAATAAATTAGAACTATTAACATAGGCCCGAAACGCATTGTTGACCCTAAAAATCGAAAATTTTGTCTTTCAACTGTTCTGATCGATATACAATCTTACTATAGCCCTAGCATGATGAACCTTTTACTAGAGATTCATCTTAATGTTATTATAAACATACTAAATTTCAAGATAATCCAAAAATTATGTACGACGCCATAAGACTATTTCATGCTATCTGTGGACACAACTGGAAATATATCATTCTTTCTATAACTTCCCATGGTTAGATCTTTATGAATTTTTTACAGCATATCAATATGGACAATATATAACATATACCAAAACTATAGCATAATCCAACAATTGGAATTCTTAAATATTAGGTTTTACGGTATTTTTATAACTAGGGTTTTTCTGAACATAGATAATTTCATTAAAATCATGTTTTGGAGATTGCATCATATTATGATTTGATGTAAATTTTAAACGAGTAAGTAAAACCTAATTGGATTGAACATATTAAAATTTCATGAAAATCTAACCGTGAAATCTCTATGTTTGATGATCATATATCCGTGAAACCCTAATATATATTATGAAAACGAAATTCTTTTGTTAAAGGGGATTACCTAGCAACACATCCATGTTATAAGAAAAATATAATGAAAACCACGCTAATGTTCAAGAAGTAATCCATCACCAATCTTGGACGATGAAATTTTTTTTTTGCACAGTTGATAGAGTCGTGTTGATAACGTGTTGAAGTAATATAGAAGGACCAAAGATAGGAAAGTAAACAAGAACTTATTCATTAGATATCAATATAATATTATATATGAATGAGCCTCTATTTATATGCTAGGGTGTAAACTATGGTTATGTATAGATGGGCCGCACACATGGTCCAAAGGCCTTATATCATGAAGACAAATGTTGATTTATTTTAAAACTTTTTTATTTCATAATACAGAGGAGTCCTAGGTACTACTACCTAGAATTTGTTATTATAGAAGTTTTACCTTCAACCTCCCTGAAGTTAAAAATTTTAACATTTATTCTTGCGTCTAGGTGTTGATGGTGGTTTTTAGCTTAGGGTTAAAATCGTAAAATATTCCATCTGATGTGACATCACTCTGTAAGAAAACAGAGCCATGAGTGTTAACCTCTCCACTGGCATATTTATTGAGCCACTCAATATATTTACATGAAACTTATCCAGACTGACGCATGTAGCAACCATCCCAGATGTTCTATAAATTTCGGTGCCTTGCGCTTAATATAAGTTTCTCTGAATGCTTTATATTCTATGTTCTCCTACTGAACCCTTAATGTTGATATGGCGTGACAATTTATGTTCACTTGCAACATGGTAGCATGAATTTCCAAATATCAAGGATAAGGTCTTTGCATAAGGTATTCAATCAGAAAGCATGCTGCTCTCTGGCAATGAACTTAAAGAACTCTGTGTCAACACATAAGATTCAATCAATTACTTTTGCGCCTTGTGCAATATACCAGACCTTGCTTGTCAAAAGTAAGCCTAGGAAAACTAGGAAATTAATCCTACATGGATTAGTAGGGGCAAAACCCTGCCCAGAATCAGAAAATAGGGAGCCGCAACAGCAAAGGGAGGCGTGACCATGCCTTAGGACAGCTGGCGCCACTGTCCATTGACCACGCCCCATCCTAAACCGGCCTTATTTTCCTCGACCAATCAGATCGTTTTAAACTTACCACATACACATAAGTTATGGATGGGCCCACACTTGCCGACCCCATTTCACATCGACCAATCCGACTGTTCTAAAACTGCCACACTCACACCAGATGTGTAGCCGCGCCCATGCTTGGCCGGACCTCCCCTTACTACCGACCAATCAGGTCATTTTAAATGTGCCACAAGCACTATAGGTGTGGACGCGCCTTATGTTTTGGCCGGCCCCTTTTCTTGACCAATCAAGTCTCTCTAAACTTGCCAACATACATTAAAGGACAAACGCACCGTGCCGCGCCACCTTACTAAACTGGCAAGCCAAACACGCCCTGCCAAAAGCACATATCAAGCGGCATGCCAACATGCCACTCTGCCGTAGTAACATGCCAATGTTCCACAAATGGCGCGACCACGTGCTAATCCGCTTTCCATTCATGTCCAATGCCATAACGGACTCCAATTAGGATTTCATGATCGAAACAAGACTTTTGCTTCA
Source organism: Papaver bracteatum (assembly GCA_023529315.1). Lineage (NCBI taxonomy): Eukaryota > Viridiplantae > Streptophyta > Magnoliopsida > Ranunculales > Papaveraceae > Papaver > Papaver bracteatum. The sequence goes on along the minus strand of JAJJWX010001098.1, from coordinate 2,554,132 downwards.
GTAGCATTGGCTGAAACCCTAATTTTTGGTCATAGTCTACAACATGCCATGATCCACTTCAGCCTTGGCCACGCCGCCAATCCCTAACTTTGTCCATGGGGCCAAACCCTATCCTTGTCCACACCTCCAAGCCCTAACTTTGGCCACGACGCCAAATTTTAACCTTGGCCACGCCGCTTAGCCCTAGCTTTGGACACGCCGCCGAACCTTAGCCTTGGCCAAGCCGCCAAGCCCTAACTTTGGCCACCCCTAGGCTTGGCCACGCCGCCAAGCCCTAACTCTGTCCACAGATCCAAATCCTAGTTTGGCCATGCTATAACGCCTCAGGCGTGGCCACGCCATAACGTCACGACTACGCCACTGGCATGCCGCTATGCCATGGCTACGCCAGGCGCCACTATGCCAATGGCGCCACTTTGCTATACAACGATATATGTCCATAATCAATGGCAATCCTTCCTCGTGAGATGCAATCTCAGCCATCCAAGTTCGCCACCGAATTTACAAACTTGTGGCAAGTTTTAGGCGACCATCTGAGATAAGCCTAATAGCACCACATGCTATTTTCCTGCGGAAAGTCACTTGGACTTGAATTTCCACACGTAGCAAACTGCTACATGTTTTCCATGATAACACTCGAGACATCAAACATGTCACAAAACTGGGGGATAGTCATCTGGGTATTAGTCTGGCGGTTTACAGCGTACGGCGTGCAATACGCCCGTTATAAGAAAGTGTCAGGAATTGGAACATTTAGTGGTGGTAAGAAGTAACGGGTGTAAACTGATCCACTTCCCTCATCATGGAAGCATGGCTTCTGACAGTTATACGTTACTCCACTGTTCCATCACTCAATCGTTCCTACTTCCCACGAGACCAGGGTACGTTTTATTATGACTTGTATAAATAGGTTTCACCTATTTCCACCAAATAATAAGTTTTGGTCAGAGAACAACACAGTATCCAGAAATCACCTGATATCTTTTCATTATGCTAGCCAGTTCTATTTTTTGATACAAGTCGTAAACAACCACACCTTCAGAATCAACGATTCTGGTCTCAACACTTTCTTCGCTTCCCTCCCTAAGACCAACCCTTCTCCTTCACTTTATGACCGAAGCATACCTGGAACATCCATTTCTTGGTTTATGCCAGGATTGTACAGATTGGTCTCTCGAATCAAAAGTACTCCCGTGAAGTGCATTGTGTAGGGTTTAGATTCGTTTCTCATCCACACCCAAAATTACCGAAATCAACATAAACAATTTTCACCCACAAATAATTGGCGACCACAGTGGGAGATTAATCTCTCGGTTGCAATGTCAGTTTTCAATTCTCAATTTCATTTTTTCAATTCCAATTTCAAGATGTAGAGCTAACTTTCCGGATTAGAAACAAACCTTGATATCAACGTTCCTTCCAATGACATCAATATACCACATGTCAGCATGATCAACACCAGCGGCGCAGGAAATGTTCCCTCAGGCGTTAAACCTCCGATCACCAGATCCAGAGCCGATGTCGCCTCTCCCAATATTTCTTCAACTGTGACGCCCCCGGTTGTCACCAAAGCTGCTTCCACTCCCCCATCGGGATGAAATACTAGAGGAGACTACCTCTTGTATATTTAATGGAGAGACAGAAATTTCTTGACAAAACTCAGACGGACATGGCCACAACTCGGAAGGAGCGAAACAATAAACATCCAAATGATTATGTCAAGAATTCAGGCATTAGATTTCCATGATCTAGATGTGATTGAACATCAATTGGTGGAGTTGTGCATCAATACTTTCTGGGGACTCTATTCACATGGCTGGTAAACTTAGTTGGGGACTCCTAACCCCGACTCACCTGAAAGGTGACTATTTATATGTCATCTTCCCATCTGCCATATTGTATCAACTCATTTTTCAAAAGTCAATGGTTAATGGTACCCTCACTAGAGTTTGCTCCAGAAGCCGCTTCAAAGTTTCTCTCCAGAAGCCGCTCCGCTTCAACATTTCTCTTCAGAAGCCGCTACACTTCAACGTTTCTCTCTAGAAGTCATTCTTCTTCAATGTTTCGCTCCGGAAGCTTCTCTGCTTCAACGTTTCCCTCCAGAAGCCGCTCCGCTTTAACGTTTCTCTCCAGAAGCCGCTCCACTTCAAAGGAAGCCACTCCGCTTCAACGTTTCTCTCTAGAATCCGCTCCACTTTAATGTTTCGCTCCAGAAGCCTCTTCAACATTTTGCTCCAGGAACAACTTCAATATTTCGTTTCAGGAGCCGCTTCGACGTTCTCTCCCGAAGCCGTCGCTTCACCGAAAAATATAAAAAAAAGGAATAAACTCACATACGTGAGTTATCAAAGCCCATCAATATTCATGTCCATGGTCATCCAAGGTTCGTGCTCATAGCTGCCGCTCCTTTCTTTCAATATCCAGTAGCCATCACTCTTCCTCGCCAATATTTGTACCCGTAGTCACCACTCCTCCCTGTCAAGGATCGTGACCATAGCCATCCAAGCACCTGCCAACTTATTTTTGTTCCCACGAAAACGCAGTCTCTTCTGATCATAGTTGCTGCCAAGAACTATTGTTATTCATTTGTTGATACCAGCCAGAGCTTTACCATAACAACAATCACTACAAATATAATTCGTACTTCTCCATATTTTAGTTTCACATGGAAGAAGTAACAGAGTCACCAGTATAGATGCAAGATGATATATTTATCATGGTGAACTCACCGATCATACAAGATAGAACCACGAAAACCACACTTGGGGACTGAGGCTCAACACACGAAATCCCTTCATTGTCAAGAACCTTTCAACTCATAAGGGACAACCAACCAAGAAGTCATGACCGTAACAAGGTCACCACTCTTCAAAGATGTAGTGCAAGGATATCACCACCTCCTTGTCTGGAAGGAGCCTGACCAACAAGCGGTATTTGGCTCAGCCATTCCTTAGCGTTGCTGTCAGTGAAGAATTGAAGAGGAAAGTCGCGCCTCAGCAATCCACGCATACCAACTATACCATGTTTGTCGCATCACCTACTCAGAACTCAATACCACCTACCCAAGCGCCTGCATGAAAATACACATCGCTGACAAAGCCAAATTCGGTGTTTCTAGATTTATAATTTCCTGTGGAAGGGGTGCATGGGCTGCTAGAAGTTGGGTGGAATGCATAGCTATCAGGTACGACTCCCGCCCACTGATCAACAAATTACGAATCCAAAATTTTGCCTCCTTCATCAATCCATCAACCACCTTACCAGCAAATGGAATAGAAATTTACGAGCCGTGGGAATTTCTCAACATGAAGTTGTGCACTGCATCAAAGACTCCAAAAGCACGCCGTAGAGATATTCACATATCCGGCCATGCTATCGGATATATGACCAGACAGAAGTGTAACTGGGGACTGCTCATCGCATCCCATTCGATACAATAGTCCAAGATTCAGAAGATGTTTCGAAGGATGTCTCCTGGAATGAAGTCCTTGGAGACTCGTTAGCAGCACGTCGAGAACAGAATTCCTCTCATCTTGTCTACTTTACCTAGTGATTCCGGAATATATCGACCATACAAGCATCCATAGCATATCATCATCGCAATCAGAAAGTCTAGGTACCAAATAACCTAAAAGTCAAGGATGAACCAACAGCGCAACTACAATCTCCAAGATTAGCCTTGACATTATTTCATACATCCATCCCAAGAGCGCAATGGAGTTTGGTAAATTTTGATATTCACTGGAGAGGTTAGATACTCGTTCCTATGGAGTCAGAACCTTATTACACATTCTGGAGAAGATCGGTGGTACTTTTGGGTGGATACATGCAAGAGCACCTACCTTGAGTTCTCCTGGCTTTCCTTGCTATTGATTATAACTATTGGATATTGCTTTGTTGCCATTAATGCTCCCTCTACCACCGCTAACAAATGACGAAGAGGAGCCAGATACAGCAGATGAAAGCACGAAGCTGGACGAACAACAAAAAAAGAAGAGGGTCGATACCCCTTTTCATACTAACGCAATTTCTAGAGTTTAAACAGAATACGGATTCCTTATTGCCCCATGAACGGGAATTGATGACTAGGCGCACCACACTCCTGCTCCATATCCAAACAAGTATTGTGCCAATATCTGTGCTTCATGACCAAACCATCAACGCGCCAGCACGAGGAACACCAGTCGCTCAACCTACAATGCTCCATGGCTCCAGCACTCCGGGTCAAGCCAACTCTCCATGGCTCCAGCACTCCGTGGTCAAGCCAATTCTCCATGGCTCCAGCACTCTATATTTAAGTTAGCGCCAACGCTCCAGCATTCCGTGATCCATCCAGCAACACCACGCCCGCGCCAAAGTTCACGTACCAAACAAGCCAGCACCAATGCTCTGTGGCTTCATCCTCACTCGCTCCACAGCCAAAGCAACGCCATTGATTCTTCCGTAGCTAGCAGCGCCACTGACCTAGACATCCAAGGAAGCGCCATCTTCACCAGCCAAAGCAGTGCCATATCCATTCAAAGCAGCGCCATCTACGCCGTTCCAAGCCAAGCGTTATCTCTGCCCTTTTTGCGACCTAGCTGACCCCATCTTCACTGTTTGGTAGCCAAAGTACAAAGTGTTGTTTTTACCGTTCTGCGGACTGAAGACAGTTCCCATCATTCCATGGACTGAAGCCAAGCGCCATATCCATACATTCCGTGACCTAGCCATCTGTGCCATCTCTGCCAATCAGTAGCTAAAGTTTCAACGCTGACGCCAACACCTTATGACCAAGTCAGAATCACGCAGAGCCGCCAACACATGGATCATAGATTCCCCATGCCTTCCACCAAAGGTTAGTCGAATTTCCCTGGAAATCCCTTCACATCTTGCCCTTTCTATTTTACTCTTGTTTGTCACCATCTCATGACTACCCCGGAACAACGCCATTGTTACGTGGTAAGCAGGGGACTTAATGTTGATGGTGGTATTTAGCCTAGGGTTAAAATTGTAAAACCTTGCATCTGATATGACGTCACTCTATGAGGAAACGGAGCCATGAGTGTTAACCTCTTGTAATGACCCGTCCCTCCACCGATACTTTCCCCACTTAGACACTGCGAATATCCGGTAGTGTGGGGTTTTCAACGGGCATCGCTACGGTAATCCAACAGAAACTTCCCGGATGGTCACCCATCCCTAGATTACTCCCGCCCGAGCACGCTTAACTGCAGAGTTTTCTGCCAACTCTGGAGACAGTTGTGCTGAAAAGGCCTCGGTATAATGTTAACGTTTATTGCCTCATGTGAGACCAGTTATCTAGCTCAATGTCCTAGCATACTCTCCCGTCCAAGCACAAGCGATATGTCCCCTAGTTGTATCCCAACTAACACCGATATTGTTCACACCGATATTGTTTCCACTTACCCACTGCGGTTATCCAGCAGTGTGGGATTTTAAACGGCACTACTGCGTTCATCCAGCAACAGTTTCCCGAGAGGTCACCCATCTTGTGACTATTCCCGGCCGAGCATGCTTAACTGAGAAGTTTTTCCCAAAACTCAATCAAGTGTACTAATTAGGCATCGGTGTTAGGAAAGGACAAATCATTACTTATATTCCATTCGGCCAACCACTGCCAAATATCGGGGTATTACAATAACACCACCTTAAATTGGAGCCGTCCTCGGCTCCAGAATATATTTTCAAGCCCAGATCTCCGACGTTCCCTGCCCCTCATGAGAAGCACCTGGACCAACCTCGTCCAGCGTACCTTCCCACCCTCGGCAGGTGACCTGTCGTCGGCTCTGATACCATGTTAGAATACAGGCATCCAACTCAAAACCAATTGGCAATGAGTGGAGAGGCCATAAGGGATTATAAACCGCAGGATCTTAGATTTCCCAACAATGTAGGAATAATAATCTCAACATGCCCCCTTACGTGTAGCCTCGTTGGGTCTAACATGTGGACAATAAATCGGATGACGTGGGGTAAAGGCGTGGTCAATGACTCGTCGCAAAATATCCTTCTCTGATACCATGTTAGAATTGAGGAAAAACGGCAGAAGAAGGTGACGAGAAATTTAGGTCGGCTGACTTTTCTTTCTCTAGGTTTTGCTTTAATTTTCTTCGTCCAAGCTGTATATACAAAAACTTAAAACAGGTGCTAGGTCAAAGTAGTTTTCACGTGAGATTTTTTGATGGAAAATATCACTTGTTATTTCCATCCAACACTACTCATATGGACTACCCGATATAGTTCCCCATACTTGATTATGTATATATGAATGCATTTTAGATTTTTATGTGCCGGGTTTATGATCCAACCATTATTTTGCTTAGATTTTACATATAAAATTCATCTAGAAATAGGTATACCGTCTTCTTAGAGAGTCGGTTTCGACGGAAGCGCATCTTCAAAAGATGGATTATGACATTCTTCCCACCTTAAAAAGGACTTCTCCCTCGAAGTCATCGTTAAAGACTTCTAAACAGTTTCCGAGATTTCAATCAACAAATATATATACAGTTTTTGATTTAAGGTTTTTATTCATTTACCCATTCCCAAAATAAAACCAAAGACTAGGATACAATTCAACATTTTGAAAACAATAAGAAAATCTCATAAATCATCTCGGTCACTCGAAAACAAAAATATTTCTTCGTAAAACAAATTCAAAGTCTCGGAAAACATACAATTTAGAAAATAGCAAGTCCATATGCACATCCCGAGTAATCGGAACCATGCTCTGATACCAACTTGTCACACCCCACTAATTCTGACACTAGAACCGAGTCCAGAATCCGGTGATGCAACTATCGTAGGTCCATATTTTTGTTTTAAAAATAAGAATAATTTAGAGCTACGAAGAAATCCCAATAAATGAATAAATTATTTACAAAACATTCTTAAATGGTTACAATCCATAATTCAAATAAATCAAACGGTTCAAATAAATAACAATCGACGATATTGAAATACCGATGCCCAAACCCCCGTGATAAATTATAATTTATTTTCTTCAGCTAGTGTCTCTGTATACTCTGTAAGAAGATAGGCAAAATGGGTGAGCAACCACATCCCAGTAGGAAATTTCCAAAAATAATATAGTGCAGCGGAAAAACAAATCAAACGATGCATTAAAAGCATAATAAATAAGTAATTACAGTCTTTCAATTGTAAACTGATTTTTATTTCAAACTTTTACTCGACCACACTTCCAATTTAAGTAATTAGCTTCTTAAATTAATTTAGCACATTTATTAATTTTTCGCCAACCAAATATCATTAGAGATTTTATTAGGCGTGTTCCAAACTTCGTAACTTTTTAATTTTAGATGTTTCTCACTTCATTGTCTTGACTAGATATTTTAACAAATCCTTATATTCTGTAGACTGACAACCCCACTATTACCCACCACGACATACACTATTTAAATAGCCTGAACTCGACAACTCAACAACCCCAAATCTTTATCCATGGACCGCAGCCAAAATTATAATCAGCACATACCAGTGCTCACAAGATATTTCTTTCTATTGTGGTCATGATCTCTTGGCTCTAACACTATCTACTTCCCACCGGTACACACGAACTATTTGAATAGTCGAGGCCCTCTCTCTTAACACGTAGATTACCCAAATTTACTATACTAATAATCCGCTAATATTTCTTAGACCAAAGATTATCATCAAATTCTCATCTTAGAATGTTTTACTTGCATTCAATATTTCTATAATTAATTTTCCATTTAACAACTGCTTGTTATAATCTAAAGCTGTTTGACACATTTATTTCGCTTAATATAGTTTTTAGTAGAAATTATATAAATAACCCTCATTTTAAAAGGAATTCATAAATACCCTTCGGACATTTAAAAATACCCCTGCCAAATCTGGAAGAAATTTATTTTGTTTATAATTCCCTGAATACCCCCTCCCCATGCTAGTAAAATGATGAATTATATATTTCGATATTTTGGTTTCATATCTGAGAAAAGAATTCCTTTTATTCTCTTTGCTCCTCTTTTCTGCATCACCGCCACCACCTCTGCCATATCCATCACCACTTCGTCGTGGCCGCCACCATTTTTCGTTGCAAGATCGAGAAAAAATTTAAATCTAGAGAGAGTTGAAATCGTGTGTGAGAGAGAGAGAGATTTGTTCTCTGCAACTTATCAAATCTCAGCATATCACCTCCACCACCTCTGCAACTACCATCACAACAGCCACCTCCGATGGTGACTAAAATTTAAGGGGAAAATTACTGATTACGTTTTCAATTTCAGACGGTGAATAAATTCTCAGCATAATCTGTTCATAGCATGCATCGACAAAGGTAAGGATTTATTCTTCTTTTCGAAAATGAAGAAAGAACAAAAACTTCCAACCAGATCTCTTTGTTTATAAAATTTGAATTAATTTATGTTGTTGACTTCATTTTGATATTGGTGAACTTGAGTTATTGATGTTGTACTGATTCATAAACAGTACTATGAAATGTATGGATATTTCTTTCGGTTATTTGTTATGTTTATTTTGTGCTTTTATTATATTTATCTTGACAGTGGAGGACTGGCTGCAGATTTTGTGTTTTTGATTGGGAAAACAGAATTATTACCATGAGAGTTTCACATGATATTTGGTAAAAAAAATTGCATTTTCGTGATGAAATGGTATATGTAAAGACTTGTTAACGAAATTAGTTGGTCTGTCATGGGAGTAAAAATACTTTGAAAGTTTAAAATGTGAAAGTGTTTAGATTAATGATTAATTCTTTACTATAGGAGTTTGAATCATGTTTTGGAAACTAGTAGTGTGTTAGTTAGATAAATGGTAGTTACATTTCAGAAAGTGCTACCCTTGAGAAGGCTACACAAATCATGATAATCCAATCGACACTATCAGATTTAAAGGTTGTACTTTGTAGGCTAGTAGACTTGTGATTTCATGCTTCTTGTTTCATTTTTATTAGGGTGGCAATAAGGTTTATACCTTGCTGTTTTAGAGTAGAATTTGAACTTATGGGTGTTTATATTTCTCCTGTGTATGTGTGATTTAATCGAGTCCAATACTAATTACGGTAGCGGGTTGCTTCTTAGATGACATTTGTATTGAATTGATCTCGTGGTGCAATGGCAGCACAAGTGACTCCATGTCAGAAGATGCGTGTTCGATTCACGTCGGGTTCACTAATTTTAGTACATCATTTTTTGGGATCAATTTTGGTTGTTGGCACCAGATTTGGGGGTCAACTTTGGTTGTTGATACAATATTTTGGGATCAACTTTGGTTGTTGATACCATAAATATTCAGAACATTTTATGAACTTTTAATTTGGGGGATCAACTTCGGTTGTTGACGCCATATTATTATATTTAGGGATCAACTTTGGTTTATTTTATTTTCTGATTTTTGTTTGGGGATCAACTTCGATTGTTGATACTATATTTTGGGATCAACTTCGGTTGTTGATGGCATTTTTTTCTTTCTTATTTTCTGATTTTTGTTTTGGGATCAACTTCGGTTGTTGACGCCATATTGTTTTTTTTTCATGCTTTTTGTTTTGGGATCAACTTCGGTTGTTGTCACCGGATTTTGGGATCAACTTCGTTTGTTGACACCAGATTTTGGGATCAACTTCGGTTGTTGACGCCATATTTTTTTTCTTTTCTTATTTTCTGTTTTTTCGGGGATCAACTTCGGTTGTTGATACCACCGCTTGCGGTGGTGGACTGGTGGAAGGCGGCGGTAGACTGGTGGCGGGTGGTGGTGACGGGCGGTGGTGGATTGACGTTGGTGGTGGGTGGCGACGGTGGTGGTGACGGGTGGTGGTGGACTGACGTTGGTGGCGGTGGAATGGTGGTAGTGGTGGTGTGATAGTGGAGTATTAGTGGTGGTGGCGATTGGTAGGTGGTAGTCGTTGAGCGGTGGTTGTGAGATGGTAGTTGATTGTTGGTGGTGCTAGTGGTGGGGAACGGTGACGGCGGGAATGAAGTGGCAGATTTTTTTTTTTTTTTTTGTATTTTGAAATAAAGAAATATATTATGTAAGTGAAGGTATTAATGTAATCTATTTTTTAATGGATAAATTTTTTAAATGATAGGGGTATATTTGTTGGGTGTCAAAATTAAGGGTATTTAATTATGCGTACCATCCAACTATCTCAACTTGTTTAGTTTGCTTATACATTTAACCACAACAACCATTAACAAAGAAAAACCCTTTCCTCTTGACACGCGAAAGTCAAGCGAAATAGTCAACTAAAGTCAACTATAGTCAAACCTTAATTCCCTCTTTTATTTTTTGATTTTGTTTCTTTTGATCTTTATCCTGGCCTGTGAATCGGCCTTTTGATTCATATTCTGGTTTCCTTTTTCCTTTTTCATTGATTTTTTAGAACCCTAATTTCATCCTTATCTTTTAGGTCTTTATTTTCAATTGCTGTTAATTTCCCTTCTTTTTATGAGATAAATTCCTTCTTATCCTGTTATTTTTGATGTTTCTTTAATCTTTCCATCACGTTTGATTCTTCGTTTATTGTTTGTATTAACCTTTTGTTCTTATCTTTCATTTTATGCAGTTTTAACAGCTTGTTGTCACCATCAGGGATTGCAGCAATGTCCCATATCATCAGTTGGCTCTTGTTTCATTGGTTAAGCATTTGTTGGCTTCTCATAATTGCAGTGGTGCATCATAAGTATAATTCTATCTGGGTATTACTCTCTGTGCTTCTCTGGTTCTTGCAGATTGGTTACAGTTACTTTAATTTTTATCATCACACCGTATATCTTGTAACCTTAACACCTGTTCAATTTTTCCCTTATCCATTTTCAATACTCATCAACTATATACACTGTTTTTTGACACTCAACTACTTTAACCTCCCTTTAAATACCTTCCATGTTTATGTTTTCATTATCACACCCAAATTTTCAACTGCTTTGTCCTGTCTTCCATTTATCATCATGTCTGACCACATCAAACATATTGCTTCTCAAATGGAAGATATAAACTTAGAGGATAACCCTGCTAGAGCTCGAGTTCTTACTCATTCTGTTACTGCTCTTTCACAAGCTATAAAGGATTGGAAAATTTATCTTGCTAGTAAGCTTTTTGCTCCTGGTATCATGGATTGGCAGGATGCTGAGAAAGCAGCGAAATTTATTTGGTCTCATCTTAAACGTAATAATCAGTGGCAACTCATGGTTAGATCTTTAGAACCCAATATTTTTGCTATACGGTTTACTACTGATGAAGATAAAAAGGCTATTCTATTTGGAGGAGCCTGGAATTTTGATGGACATCTCATTGTTCTTTGTGACTAGCACCCTTCTTTTCCTTACCAGAAACTTAATTTCAACACCTCTCCTTTTTGGCTTGAGTTTAAATATCTTCTCCCTGAATTCACTTATCCAGAAATCCTCACCCTTTTTGGTAATATTGTTGGAGAAACAGTTGTTGTGGAACCTGATGGTGTAACACTACCTCTAATAAGTTTCGAGCTTTAGTTATGATTAGAGTAACTACTCCGCTGATTAAAAGAATTCATGTTATTAATGCTGCAGGAGTTTCTCGTTGGGTAGGTTTTTTCTTTGAAAAACAGCCTTACAATCTTTGTCCTGAATGCAAAGTTCCAGACCATGATTCTAATCTTTGTAACAATCGTAAGATCAGAAGGATTAATATGGAATCAACTGTTAGGAATTTTGGTCCTGAAGTTGAACCAGTGGCTCTGCCAGTAAGGATTACATCAACCCTCTACTTCGAAACATCTTGGACCTTATGATGGTATGCATGTCTCTTACTTTACAACTACTGATTCTCAATCTGATTCCTTTTTAGCACCAGCAGACATGGTGCTCCCCATCCTTCCAAGTTTCTCTCCACTGCTAGCACTTCAGGTAGTAAAACCTTTGTTCGACGTAAAAGAACTAGATCTACCAACTTAGAAAATTTTGAAGACAAAATTGATGCAAATCAATCTTCTCCAACTCAGTCTTCGAATGCTTCAGCTCAAGCTTCCACTAGCCCACAGAATGACATTGAGCCAACTAATGGGGATATTGCGGCTGGAGCTATGGTTCTCCACCCTAATGTTGCTCAACATGTATCTTCTTTTTTCTCTTTCAACTTTTATTCAAATTTCAATTTCTTTTCGTTCTCTTTTTGTCTGTGGTTGTGTTTTTCCTTTATTTTCACAATGAAAATTTTATCTTGGAATTGTCAGGGTTTTGGTAACCCTTCTACTAGAGATTATTTGCATTACTGCATTAGATATTATGACCTTGACATTTTCTTTTTATCAGAAACCAAAACCATAAACTCAAAAATGCATTTTTATTTACAACAGTTTAGTTATTCGAATTTTTGCTATGTTCCCCCTGTGGGTCTGTCTGGTGGTATTTCCTTGGCCTAGAAAAATGGTGTTGACCTTAAAATCATGCATACATCAAGACATAACATTCATGCTATTCTGCATACTCATTCGAATGATTTCGATTTTCTCTTAAGTTGTATGTATGGCTCTAATAATCCTTTAGAGTGTCAAGAGCAATGGCAATACTTGATTGATATGCAACCTTTTGTTGATTTACCTTGGATTTTGTTGGGAGACTTAAACTTCACTATGTCGGACACTGAAACTCAAAGCTTTTCTCAGCATTCTCATCAACATTCTAGAATGATTAGACCTATTATTCAACAACTAGGTCTTTTAGATTTGAGTTTTTCTGGGTCTGCTACAACTTGGTCTAATCATAGATCTGGAGATGACTATACAGCTGTAAGACTTGATAGAGCACTTGCAAATATTTCTTGGTTAAACAGTTACTCTAAAGCACATGCTCTTCATATACCACCGGTGGCGTCAGATCATTCTACCATTCTTTTAACTACATCAACAGGTATGGAAAAGAATCATTTTCCTTTTCGGCTTCAAAGATATTGGTTTTCCATTGCTTCTTGTTCCGATATCATCAACACAAGCTGGTCTCATCAGTTTTTAGGTTCTCATTCTTTTCAACTTTCTTCTAAACTAAACTATACAAAACAACACCTTCAACTTTGGAAGAAAGCAACTTTTGGTAGCATAGAAACTCAAATTCAACCTTTCAAAGTCATCTTGATCACTGCTACAACACTAACATACCAACTTCTGATCCTGTTGTCATTTCTTTAACTCAGTCTCTTCAGAAATGGTTATCTATTCAAAAAGATTTCTACATGCAGAAATCGGGAACTCACTCTTATGAAGTAGACAAAAACACTTCTTATTTTCATTCCAAGGCCAACTTTAACAAGAAAAGAAGTCATATTTTTGCTATTCAGGATTCTCTTGGTATTTGGCATGATTCAAAAACTGATATTGAGAATACTTTACTTTATCATTTTTCATCAATTACAAAATCAACTAAGCATGTTTCAGATTTTTCTATTTTGTCATAATTTCAAAGTTGTATTTCAAATGAAGAAAATAATATTCTTCTGCAGCTTCCATCAGAACAAGAAATCAAAGATGCAGTCTTTCAAATCAAGCCATGGTCATCACCTGGAAGTGATGGTTTTCAAGCAGCCTTTTACCAACTATGTTGGTCTACAGTTGGTAATGAGGTAACTTCTATGGTTCAACACATTTTTAATCATAAATTCATGCTTAAATCCATTAGTCATACTTACCAGGTCCTTATACCCAAAATCTTACATCCTCAAACTCCTAATGACTACAGGCCCATAAGTTTTTGTAACGTAAGTTACAAGATTATTTCTAAGCTCATCGCAAATAGACTTAAACCTTTGCTATCTAAACTTATTGATCCTACTCAGTGTGCTTATGTCCATGGTAGACACATCCAAAATAATATCATTATAGCACATGAGTTACTTCATTCAATGAAACAGAAAAGAAAAGGTAAAGTCTCTTATGTTGGCCTGAAATTAGACATGTCCAAGGCATTTGATCGCCTGGAATGGTCTTTTTTGTTTGATATTCTTGGTCGACTTGGTTTCCATCATGATTGTATACAACTGGTTCAGCAATGCATCACTACTACATAGGTGTCTCTCTTAATAAATGGATGTCCTACTGCCTCTTTCATTCCTACTAGAGGAATTCGACAGGGTGATCCATTATCACCTTATGTTTTCCTTATAGTCATGGAAGCTTTTTCTAGGATAATTCAAAATAATCTTCTTGCAGGCAAGCTAAAAGGATTCAAAGTTGCTAAAAAATTCCTGAAATCAGTTACTTATTCTTCGCAGACGATTGCTTGTTGTTTTTAGAAGCTTCTCCTCATCATCTTCGACAACTTCAAGCTATTCTTCATCAATTTAGTACTGCTTCAGGTCAAGTTATCAACTTACAGAAGTCAACTTTATTTTTCAGTACTAATGTTCCTCCTTCTGCCAGAAACAACATTGCAAATATCCTACAAATGAAGGTTATGGGATTGGGAGAGAAATATTTGGGTATTCCTTTGTTGATGCACAGATCAAGAATTAAAAATTGTCAGCCAATTTTGGACAACATGAATCTCAAATTGCAGGGTTGAGCAAGTAAATTAATTAACCAGGCTGGTAAGACTACGCAATTAAATTCAGTTCTAAGCACCATGGGTATGTATCATATGCAGGTTCTCAAGTTGCCAGATAGCATAATTCAACAAATGGATCAAATTCAGAGGAACTACTGGTGGGGTAAAAAAACGCAATTCATTGGCTGAAATAAGGTACGTATGCCGAAAAGACACAGAGGTTTAGGTTTAAAACACTTGTCTCATTACAATTCTGCTTTTCTAGCAAAGCTAGCATGGGATATGATTCATTATTCTTCAGAATTGTGGGTTCAACTTCTTAATAGTAAATATTTTGCTTTATATGATTTGAAGCATGAGCCACCCCCTTTTTGTGAAAACACTAGTTGGATTTGGCAAAGTATTCAGCATGGATTACAGATTATTTACAGATTTGGTAATTGGAAAATAGGAAATGGTTCTACGGTAAACATTTGGAAACATAACTGGATACCCTGCGAGATAGAAGCTTTATATAAATGGAATGAATTAAATACCAATGAATTGCAATGGGTTTCTGATCTTATACATTTTGAGACAGGTGAATGGAATGTTGCTCTTTTGAGAAAGCTGTTTACTCCACAATAGGTAGATTCTATTTTAACAATTCCTTTAGTGTTACAGACACAAGATACTCTCATCTGGCCTCTTACCTCAACTGGAATATTTACAACAAAATCAACTTATCATCATCTCTGTGAAATGGATTTGAATAATTCAGGCTTATCTTCTTTTCGTACAACTTTCTGGTTGAAATTTTGGAAACTAAAGATACCCTATAAGTTACTGATCTTTTTATGGAAAGTTATTAACAATGCTCTACCTGTTAAGAGTAACTTGAGACATATTCCTGATATAAGTGACTTCTCTTGTCCTCTCTGCAATACAGCCAATATAGAAGACATAAATCATCTTCTGTTTAATTGTCCTTTTGCTACTGCCATCTGGAAAGCTTCCCTTCCTCAGAATTTTCATCTTCTACAACAGTACAATACTCTTACTTATTGGATTTATACTTGGTCTTCAACTAATGCAGTGATTAATTTTGATTCAGATTCTCCTTCTATACGTGGAATCGTTGCTACAATGTGGCACATATGGAGATACAGATGTCAAGTTACCTTTCAGCATGTTCGGATTAATCCTAACTCTGTTTTAATGCCTCTGTTCAAGTATCTTACATCCCATCAGCATACATCTCATCTTAGACATATTGTAGGACAATCACATCATTGGAACCCTCCTCCACCAGATTTCTTAAAACTAAATGTGGATGCTTCATTTCATAAAAGCTTTTATCTATCTGGTATTGGTGTGATAGTTAGAAATTCTGCAGGGAAATATGTTGCTTCCAAAGGAGTTCTTAGAAGAGTAGCCAATGCTTTCCAAGCTGAAACATGGGCTCTGTTAGAGACAATGAAATGGGCTAAAGCTAAAGACTGGAATGTTGTCATCTTTGAATCGGATAATAAGAGTTTAATGTTGTCTATAAATGCTGTCTTGCCTTTACCGCCATGGCAATATTCTTCTCTTTTATCTTTGTGTGTAGACTTTTGTAAAATAAACAACAACTGGAAATGTGTTTATGTACCTAGAGTGTGTAATAAAGTTGCTGAATGTTTGGCCAAATCAGTCCGCAAGTTTTGTAACATAGGAGAATGCTGGAATGAACCACCATCTGAAATCTATGTACCTTTGGCTAATGATGTAACTGCTACTTAATGTTTAATATATTCCTCTGTGGTTAAAAAAAAAAAAAAAAAAACCATTAACAAACGAACCAATGAAAATACATTATTAGATTTGAGAAAAAGGATATTAGTTTTCTATTAAATGTTCAGATGAGTGGTCGGTTCTTAAGTTCCCACCGAGTCAAATAAAACTCATTACAAACTGCACCAAATACGTGCATGCCAGCAAGCCACGCCAAGAAGGAAGGCATAGAAGATAGTACGTTATTCTTTTGAAAGCCACGCCAAGAAGGAAGAAGAATACGGTTTATTCATTTATTCTATAAATAGGGAAGGTAACTTTTCTTTTAGAAAACTAAATACATCGAAAATGTTGAGATTATCAGTTTCAAAGGATCTGATGGTGAAATACCAAACTGCCTGTCTAGAACGGGAGACACACAAAACATGTAAATCCAGGGATAAAGGGATGACCAAAACTTCAGTTTCTGTATCATTTCATAGCAGCAAAAATAGACCATTTACAACGGAAGTCAAGTTACAAGATCGTGCAAAACAGATTATGTCACGAGGTCTAAATCAAGAAAACAAGCCATAATCCAACATCATCATCGTATATATTTATATATTATTACGGCAAACAAATGCAACAAATCAACCTGGTTTGATTGGGGTATACTCAGATTAATTGGGGTATACCCAATAAGACAAAATAGATTCATTTTGAAGTAAAGCTAAGCCACCCCTTAACCTAAATTTTTCTAAATGGCTAAAATGCCCCACAATGATTAACTCTAATTTAACTAAAATTATTAGATTAGTTAGTTGATTTAGTTATATGTTGGGTTTTAGAAATCATTTAGAGAGAGAATTAGTATGAAGTAGTAGAGGAGGTTTTGTGGTGGTGGTGGTGGTGGTGGGGGGGGGGGGGGGGGGAGTTAGGGTTTTTGTGAAATTTGTGATATGAGAGAAATGAGTGATTCAAATCCTGATTTTGAAGTGGGGGAGCCTTCTAACTTTCCTCCTACAGATGAGTACTTGTATGATGATCTAACAGACCATGATCAGATGGATTATTTGCATGATCCTCACTTTTATTTTCCTCAAACTCAAGATGGGTATGGAAGTGATGAATGTCTCGAGCCAAACGTAGAGTCCAATGACCAAGAAGAAGATAATGGAGCTGCAAGTAATCAGGTAGACAACCTAGGTGGTTGAGATTGTGATTTTTCCATGCAAATTTTTCACTTCTGCTGTACAGGGTCGGTAAGGTCGACACTTGTCGATCATGCCGGCCCTTAAGGCCGGCGTAGTTCTACTTTTCCGAACGTGCCGACTTTTCATGAGCAGTACCACGCCGGCAGAGTATAAAATTTGAACCTTGCCGACTTCCATTTTTTTGAAACACGGGAGCCATTACTTGAAAATGCTTACGCCGGCATTTTCAAGTTTTAAGACAGTGCCAGCTGTTTCTATGTCAGCATTGTTTATATTCTATTACGTGCCGGCCTTTTTTTGCCGGCAGTGTTTTACATGTCGACCATGCCGACCGTGGTAATACATATTAACTACACTTTTGATATTTTGTAGATTGTGGCATTGGTACCTATGGCGGATCAGCCTCAAGCTCAGAAAATTAGGGGTCCTGATACTTCCGAACATTATGCTAATGATTTGGAATGAAAGGACAAAAAGGACGCGGTAAATTGGATTGTTGAGAAAGCAAAAGAGAAGATGTGCGTTCTAGTGAAAAACACCCAACAAAAATCTAAGCGGTTTGAAATGGTATGCGAGTGTTATGGATCACCGGACGAAAGTCACAAGAGAAAGGGTTATGTGTATGATAAGAAGACGACTAGGGTGTACAAGACGAAGTCTAAGAAGTGTGAATGCCTATTCAAGATTATTTTTGGGAGGAAATAAAAAATCGATAGCATGTGGAAAATGAGTAGAGTTGATGTTGGTTGGCATAACCATAAAGATCCGCAAAGTCTTGTTGGGCACTGTCAAGTTGCCAAGTTGAAACCGCACGAGTTCGAACAAGTAAGAACAAGTTTGGGAATTAAACCAAGCAATCTCCTTCGTAGGTTCAAGAGGGACGACCCGCATAACCTCTCTTCATTGTCTACAATTTATGCGGCCAAGGCAACCATTAAAAGAATTGAATGGGATGGAAGAAAGGTGATGGAAGAATCACAATAGTTGGCACACAAATACAACTACACGGTGAGACACCATGAGTCATCGGATGGGAAGGTGGATCCTATTTTTCTTGCGCACCCCGATATGATTCAATTGGCGCGTTGCTTTTACCAAGTTTTGTTCATGGATTGTACTTATAAGACGAATAGGTACAACATTCCTTTGTTGAACATTGTAGGACAAACCTCGGATAAGCAATCGTTCACGGTGGCATGGTGTTTTATGGATCAGGAGAAGGATGATAGATATATTTAGGAATTGGAAACTTTGAAGCTTCTCTACCACGAAGACGAAACTCCGGGGGTTATAGTCACCGACAATGAGCAAGAAATAATGAACGCAGTGAGGATAGTTTTTCCCATTGCACAAAATTTCCTTTGCACTTGGAATATACAATGCAATCTTAGAAAGAATTGTAGGAATCATATCCAAAAGGCAAAGGCAAAGAAAGGTACTAAACGTGAAAAGGAGGAAGATGAACATCTTAGTAAACTAACTAAAGAGGAGAGAGAGGAAGAGAAGAAGAAAGAAGACGAAGAATGGAAAGAAGGTGAGATCAAGTTTGGGTTATTCATGAAAGCGTGGGATAAGTTGTATTGGTTGATGAGTGTGGCAAGATATGAGATAAACTTGAAGGAGTTCGAGGATGACTGGGGCACTAATTACCCCAAAGTAGTGGAATATTGCAAGAGACAATGGTTGACGCTACACAAAGAGAGGTTTGTGTATGCTTTTACCTATGACTATAAACATTTCAAACTTGAGTCCACAAGTATGGTAGAGCAAGCTCATGGGAGACTAAAAAGTCTACTTTTCACGAGTCAAAATGGGATTGTGACGGTACAACATTCTATCCATGAGTACACTAATAATGATATCAACAAGATAAAAAAACAATTCCAAGAAAGTATCTTCCGAAAGTTGAAGGAGTTTAAGGAGGATGATTGGTTGCTTGTTGGTATACATAGAAACGTCTCGCATTGGGCAGTACGTTTCATGATGAAACATCTCATATTGTTTAAAAAGTATAATCAGTTTGATGACCCGAACACTCCTTGTAAGTGTAGGATAACGAAGGCTATCGGACTTTCGTGTCATCATATGCTTGGCAGGTATAAAACTCCCATTCCTCTTGATGATATTGAACCTTATTAGAAGCAATTATCTTTCAAACCGGCTCCAAGAGAAGATCCTGGTGAAGATTTTGGCGACATGGATCTTGGACGAATAATCCTAGATAAGTACCCCACGTTGAATAGGTTGGACAAACAAACTATGAAGGACAAGTTGATGCCGATTGTTTACCCTTTTATGGAAGAACTTGAAGAATCAGAGAAACAAGATCCTAATGGTAGACCAACTACCAAAAATACGAGGGCGGAAGAAAGAGAACAACTCAAAGAGTTTTTGAGTACAAATTGCGATGAAGATCAATCCGAAAGAGAACAAATTAAAGAGTTTTTAAGTACAAATAGTGATCAATCAAAAAAGAAAAACATTAAAGAGCATTTGAGTACAAAGTGCGATCCATCCGGACATGTTTATACCGAGGCGCAATACAAGGAGGAGCCCGCAAAAAAGAAAAGTGGTCGTCCAAGGAAGGATTCAACTACACCAACGGTCTCTAATTTGAATACAAATGGCACTCTACCTCTTGAGAGTCAAGCAAATGTGGAATTTATTGGAAAGAAAAGGGGTCCTCCAAGGAAGGATTCAACTACACCAACGGTCTTTAACTTGAATACAAATGGAACTCTACCTCTTGAGAGTCAAGCAAGCCAAGGAAATGTTGCGAAGAAAAAAGGTCGTCCAAATAAGGTAGTACAACCGGTGTTGCAAAAGTATCACAAGCAACTCCCTCCAATTATTCAATATTTCGTGATTGGTACCGACGATGTTCCGAAAGATGGAAATTGTGGGTTTCACGTTATATCGCAACAATTGGGACACCTGACTGGAGCGGTTGAAGAGAATCTCACGCAATGCCAATACATTAAAAAGAATATGGCCGCTCGAGTAGAAAGCGACAAAGAGTTCCATATCTCAATGATGCTAGAAGGTTCCATGGAGGAGAAAGAAGCAACTTTCAAAGGTTTGCTAACTAGTGTTAAAGGCCCAGAGGGAAATGCCCCGATCAAATGGGAGCATTGGTTGAGAGTGCCGGAGTGTGGCCATTTATTGGCGGATACGTAAAATTGCGTGGTACATTTCTTTAGTGAGGGACTATCTATAACATTTGCACCGAAACATGCGGTTTGCGTAGAAGAATTGTCATTGCTTTGGTGGATAAAAATCATTTTATTGGTCTACAACTCAATAAGGAATGTCCATTACCTCCTCTATGTAGGTTTAGTTTGTGGGAGAAGTTCACAGACAATAAGAGCAAGGAATGGATGAAAATTTATGGGGACAACATGGCCCTTTGGAATGTTATAGATGAGTCTAGGGAATGTCCCATAGATTTGAGTGAGGAGTGATTATGATTAGGGAATAAGGAAGCTTTTTGTGTAGTGTACAATGGAGTACAAGACAAAACATTCGTACTTTTTGGAGTACTTTTGTAATCACATGCGTGTTTTGTGTAATGTACTTTGGAGTGCTACAAATGAATGAAATGGATGTGTTTTTTTGGATGTATTTTCAATTTTCCGGCATCATAGTTATTACACAACCCTGCCGGATTTCCCAGGGTCGGCACGGTATTATCTCATCATACTGTCGGCCACAATGCATGACAGTAAAGGAAAAAGCTGCCTCATATGGCCGGCAAGGTATTGCTTTTACCAAAATGCCGGCGTTTACCATGGCGACAATGTTTATGAAATTCACCATGCTGACAGATAACTCCCTTAAAAATATTGTTCCTGGATGTTTTTTACTATCAGGCCGGCATGTTCCGGCTTTTGCCAAGTTGCCGGCCTTAATTGCGCCGGCATTGTGTTGAAGGATAACCATGCCGTCTAAGAGCTCACTCAAAAATTGTTCATGAATGTTATCAAGCCGACAATGTGTATTATAATATCCATGCCGACAGAAAAACCGTCTGCATGCTTTTAATTTCGGATAATGCCAACTATAAGGCTGCCGGCAAGCCTATATTTAGAACATCACCGACTATACATCGGATACAAACCTTAATTAAAGCATACAAACGTTAAAAACTTAACCCTAACACATTTGGTACATAGATAGTATCTTTTTCCGTTACACAATTTCTTAGGAGAGGTAATTAGCTTCATCTTACCGTCGCAATATGGATCTGTGCATGGTAGAAGGTTGATTTTAGCAACTTCATCTTCATAAGCAATACACAAATAAGAGATATATTGCGTCAATATATTCTAATAGCTCTTCTGAAGTAACCGAACAAGGTAGATCTTCTTTTTTTTCCTCTGGGAACCTAAGCAATACACAAATAAGAGATATAAAAACAAACAACACTATTGAACACAAATAAGAGATCAAAATTGTTACACATTGAAATTTGATTCTGGTCATCCAATAGCCGGCAAGGTATATAATATATAAACTGCCGACCAATAGGTGGCCGGCATGGTAATAATTATTCACCTAGCCGACCAAAACAACGCCGACAATATTTTATTAAATCATAATGCCGGCTATAACTTAAAGATATCAAGTTTCTGATGCCTAAAGTCGACAAGGTACAAGTATAATATAATGCCGACTACAAATAAGCCGGCATGATGTTGTTGGTATTTCATGCTGGCCCTGGTTATTGTATAACAATCGCCATGGATGATATGAAACGCCGGCAGGTTATTCATCCTCATACAACGCCGACGCTTAAGAAACAACAATAGCCGGCATGATGTTAAACTATCGACCATGCCGGCCAAAAACCCTGAAATTCTAATTTTTTAGTTTCTAACCTAATCTAACAATCAAAAAACACCAAACAATATTGGGTTGAGTTTAGAAATCAACTTACAGTCTTCTTTTCACCGGCGGAGGGTTGTTTTCAACATTCTCAGGGATTGAACTTTCGGGTTTACTAGTTCCATCTTTTCCCTTACCTTTTTTCTCTGATTTGGATCTTTTGATATTTCCTGTTGAATCTATGTTATCTCTTGATCGTTTGGAATCAACCATTTTTCAGGATAATCAAACTCTTCAATTTTTAGATGAGATGAAGAAGAAGAAGAGAAGATTAAGAGAAGATTAACGTTTGGTTAAGTTTTAAATTTTATAATTATTAGATTAAGTAATAGGGTTATTAATTTAAGTAATAGGGTTAATTAGTCAAAGGGTAAAAAGGTAAACTCACCATATTTTGGCCTCCCCTTAGTAAGTGCAAATGTCCATTTAAATTTGGGTATACCCCAATTAATCTGGTTATATCCCAATCTCGTCAGGCAAATCAATGCCAAAATAGTTTAGTTTTTATAATATTATGTAGAAACTTATACCTCGAAACGCTTAAATTCCAAAACCTTAATGAGAACCGGCTAGTCCATGCTAATACGATCAAATCCAAAACACCTCTTCCTCTTTTTCTTGTTCAATCACGATAAGGAAAATCATAAACTATGTACTTTGTGTTTTTGGTTTCCAAAAGAATTGAGGAAAAACGGCAGAAGAAGGTGACGAGAAAGTTAGGTCGGCTGACTTTTCTTTCTCTAGGTTTTGCTTTAATTTTCTTCGTCCAATCTGTATATACAAAAACTTAAAACAGGTGCAGGTCAAAGTAGTTTTCACGTGAGATTTTTAGATGGAAAAGATCACTTGTTATTTCCAGCCAACACTACTCATATGGGCTACCCGATATGGTTCCCCAGACTTGATTATGTATATATGAATGCATTTTAGATTTTTATGTGCCGGGTTTATGATCCAACCATTATTTTGCTTAGATTTTACATAGAAAATTCATCTAGAAATAGGTGTATTGTCTTCTTAGAGAGTCGGTTTCGACGGAAGCGCATCTTCAAAAGATGGATTATGACACCTATCCACTGACATATTTGTTGAGCCACTCAATATATTTACATGAAATTTATCCAGACTGGCGCATGTAGCAACCATCCTAGATGTTCTTCAAATTTCGGCGCCTTGCGCTTAATATAAGTTTATCTGAATGTTTTCTATGCTATGTTCTCCGGATGAACCCTTAATGTTGATATGGCATGAAAATTTGTGTTTACTCGCAGTAGAGTAGCACGAATTTCCAACTATCAAGGATAAGGTCTTTGCATAAGGTATTCAATCAGAAATCATGCTGCTCTCTGGCAATGAACTTAAAGAACTCTGTGTTAACAAATAAGATTCAATCAATTACTTTTGCGCCTTGCGCAATATACCAGACCTTGCTTGTCGAAATTAAGCTTAGGAAAACTAGGAAATTAATCCTCCAGGGATTAGTAGGGGCAAAACCTTACCCAGAATCAGAAAACAGGGAGCCGAAGCGGCAAAGGGAGGCATGGCCATTCCTTAGGCCAGATGGCGCCACTGGTCGTTGACCACGCCTTATCCTAAACCGGCCCAATTTTCATTGACCAATAAAATCGATTTAAACTCGCCACATGCACATAAGTTGTGGCTAGGCCCACACTTGTCGGCCCCATTTCACATCGACCAATCAGGCTGTTCTAAAGACGCCACACTCATACCAGAAGTGTAGCCGCTCCCATGCTTGGCTGGCCCTCCCCTTCCTACCGACCAATCATGTCACTTTAAATGTGCCACAAGCACTAGAGGTGTGGTCGCGCCTTATGTTTGGCTGGCCCATTTTCTTGACCAATCAAGTCGCTCTAAACTTGCCACCATACATTAAAGGCCAAACACACACTGTCGCGCCACTATACTAAATTGGAAATCCAAACACGCCCTGCCAAAAGCACATATCAAGCGGCATGCCAACATGCCACTCTGCCGTAGTAACATGCCAATTTTCCACAAATGGCGTGACCACGTGCTAATCCGCTTTCCATTCATGGCCAATGCCATAACAGACTCCAATTAGGATTTCATGATCGAAACAAGACTTTTGCTTCAGTAGCATTAGCTGAAACCCTAATTTTTGGTCATAATCCACAACATGCCACAAGCCACTTCAGCCTTGGCAACGCCGCCAAGCCGCAAATTTGGCCGGGCGCAAAATCCTAGCCTTGGTCACGCCGCCAAGCCCTAACTTTGGCCACACCGCCATATTCTAGCCTTGGCCACGCCGCCAAGCCCTAAATTTGGCCACGCCGCCAAATTCTAGACTTGGCCATGCCGCCAAGCCCTAACTTTGGCCACAACGCCAAACCCTAGCCATGGCCACGCCGTCAAACCCTAGCCTTGGCCACACCGCCAAGCCCTAACTTTGGCCACGCCGCTAAACCCTAGCATGGCCACGCCACGCCACCAAACCCTAGCCTTGGCCATTCCGCCAAGCCCTAACTTTGGACACGGTGCCAAGCTCTAGCCTTAGCCACGCCGCCAAGCCCTAGCTCTGGGCACAGAGGCAAATCCTAGTTTTAGCCATGCTACAATGCCTCAGGCGTGGCCATGCCACAATGCCACTGGCATGCCGCTATGCCAGGCGCCACTATGCCACTTTGTTATACAACGAGATATGGCCATAATCAATGGCCATCCTTCCTCGTGAGATGCAATCTCAGCCGTCCAAGTTCGCCACCAAATTAACAAGCTTGTGGCAAGTTTTAGGCGACCAGCCAAGATATGCCTAATAGCACCACATGTTGTTTCTCCTGCGGCATGTCTCTTGACCTTGACTTGCCACACGTAGCAAACTGCTACATGTTTTCCATAAAAACACTTGAGACATCGAACATGTCACAAAACTGGGGGATACTCATCAGGGTATTGGTCTGGCGGTTTACAGCGTGCGGCGTACAATACGCCTGTTATAAGAAAGTGTCAGTTGATGGAACATTTAGTGGTAGCAATAAGTAATGGGTGTAAACGGATCCACTTCCCTCATCACGAAGCATGGTTTCCGACGGTTATACGTTACTCCACTCTTCCATCACTCAATCGTTTCCAGTTCCTATGAGACCAGGGTATGTTTTATTATGACTTGTATAAATAGGTTTCACTTATTTCCACCAAATAACAAGTTTTGGTCAAAGAACAACAAAGTATCCAGAAATCACCTGATAGCCTTCCATTATGCTAGCCTGATGCGTGTCGTAGGTGCACTCAAATTAAATTACTTATTTCCACACAATTAACTGGTAATATAATGGAAGTAAGGATCGTTCCCACGAAGATCGGGGAGATTTAGTTGTCAAAAGTGTCACAATGGGGGGTTTTGTTTTAGATTGTAAACAAAGTAAATAAAGCAATTGAAAATAATTAAGTTGCAAGTAATGGAGAGAAATATGATCAGAGAATCCTTCTTCGTTACTAAATAGTCATCAAAGTAGCATATTCATCTATTCTTTATCATTCACAGATTATTATCAACCGTAGGAAAACAACTAGCGCAGTGCTATCCTCAAAATTCCTTAAGTCACTGGACACCGAAGCGCTCGAATGCCAGATTATATTCTATAAACCACCTAGAAGTAGCGCATTCTAAGTGTAATTTGGTCGAATGCTTTATATTTTATGAATTTAGGTCAATCCTAGTAGTTGAACTCTTAGCGCAAGGTTCACTTTCTAGTGTTGTTTTTACTTGCGATTGCTCAACAGAATCCATCTGCAAGGTTTCACAATTTCTATTTGTGTAGAGAATTATTCAACAATTACGGATATCCTAATTCTCTACTAGCATTAGGTTAACTAATAAACTAGTTCAGTTGGCCACCTAAATAATTTATCAATCAAACATAAAATTAATTATTGTAAAAACAAACAATAATCATATGAAGAGTTAAAATAGATTTATATGCTAAATTGAATCATATATTAGAACTTAGAATTCATCCCCAATCATTAAGAAGTTTAGCTACTCATGGGATTAACAAAACCCATGAGTTTCATATAATAAAATGGTAAAGAAATAGTTACGGTGATGAAGAATGCTCCAAAACCCTAGCTTTTCTTCTCTTGAGTTCTCCTCTCCAATTGCTTGATAAAAGATTATCAGATCCTTTGAAGTTGTAGAAACATCTCTTTTATAGGTGTCCCAATTGTAGTTGTTCCAGTGCGCCAAATCCCGGTCAAATGGTTGCCATAAACTAGTCACAATTCCCAAATATTAGTCACGCCCAAGTCATGGTCATGCAAAGAAACTCAGCTCCAGCTAATGGGCCCATGAACAAAGATGTCAAGGCCCAGTCCGTTTCGTTGTAAGCTTGTCAAGTCTATGGAACTGACAACCATATTTCCAATCTTCACCTTCAACTTCCCACGGACAGATACCCCTTGAGCGAAAATTTCTGCTGGATTTTTATCTTCTCCGTCAGAATCATGGACATACATGTCACCGTGAAAAAATAAAGTTACGAAATTTTAATTTCCTCGGTGAACTCCCACGACCAATTCTTGCTTCGTGAAAAATAGAAGTCCCTGAGTTTTACTTTGTTGGCCATTCATCTCACGGGAAGTCTGGTAATCGTGAGTTTCCAAACTCCCTGAACTTTCACTTTTCTCTTTTTTTATCTCACGTACACCAGGCCCTCCGTGAGTTTTTTTTTATGATCATTTGAGTTTGGTAAAACTCGCACTCAACTTATCATATCTTCTCAAACTCCGACAACTATGCTAACTCTGTTCTCAGGTCCATTCTCGAACTCTTCAATGGCAGAAACCATTACTATATCATCACCGAGCATCATTGCAGCACCAAGATTCCATCATTTCTACCATGCTCGTCTTCCTTATCTCCCGTCATCCAATAGTCCCGTGTTCTATATAAACTCGAGCTTTATTCTCATCTCTCTCATCAACTACCATGAACTTCCAAACTCCATCTAACAACGAATAAAACCCAGCGAGAACTCATCATCGTTCCTTCGAGCAACACCGATCTCCCTTATTGCCAGTGAACCCAACTCCTTTTACATCCCTGACTTCCATAACGAGCAAACTAACAATATTCAGTCACTGCCAACAATGACATCAATCCAAAACTCAGTATCAGCAACAACAATCGTATCACCGGACAGTCCTCTTCTATGACTTTATCTTCTAGTACCTATTCTCCATATACAAACTCGAGCTTCAACTCTCTTTATTGTAACTCCATCAACTCTGGCAGCAAACTTCACTCGCTGCTCAACTCTCGTATCAGACAACCACCAACCACTCTCATCATCATTCCTTTGCTTCTCGAGCTCACGTCCATCTCCATGCAATATCGTCAGCGTCCATCAATATTGATCAACAATATCAGATTTGTATCCATCTGCTCAGCTGAAACATCATAGCATCACCATGCATCATTTTCATCACCATCGTTGTCGAATTCAGTCCAGCTACATCGTCATCTCTGCCTACTGCCAAAGCTCTCTGTCTCGTCTATCCTGGTAACACCTTTAGCTCTGCCATTGATAAAACAACACTGCAGCTCCATTCTCGGCTACACAGAATCACACTACTAGGCCAACCACCACAGTTCAACTCCATTATTACCATCGATTCATCCCTGCAAATGCCAAGCTCCATCAATCGCTATATCTCCAAAACTCAGGCGTCTTTATGCTCAACAACGTCCATATTCTCTGTTTCACTTGGTCGTAAAACGTGTTGAAGAAGAAGGTGGTGTACCCTGATCAAACCCTACAGGTGCCTTTAACAATAGCCTTTTAACTGTCAGTCTTGCAAGACTGACAGTTCAGTTTTCCGCATCATTCTTCTTGAACTGTCAGTTTCGGGGCACCGACAAGCTCAACTTCTCATCTCTCCAATAACTTCTTCGTATGACGTCGGAATGACTCCATTCTTTCACCATTGGCTTCGCCTTTTCATCCTCTTCACGATGATATCAAGAACTTCCCATTTTGGATGAGTTTCACTTGGTCTTTGGACCTTCTCCGCTTGCGGCTAACTTCTTTTATTGCACAAATATGTGCCAATTCATTTCTTTTGGATGATTCACCTAGCAAAACATAAATAAAACAAAACAAACGTAATATACAATAATTCGCAAGAAAATATAGCAAATACTAGCATGGATTCGACACTAAATATATGCGAAATATGCACTTAACAAATTCCCCCACACTTGACTTTTGCTAGTCCTCGAGCAAACTATCTAAAATACAACAACTCCATGTCGCCGAGGATACGGTTACTATTAGCATGAATAACAAGCCTTTAAACCCCTAAGTGTCCCTAGCGGACAAGTCATAGTATCGAGAGGGCTTACGACAGATATACCCACAAATACTACTCCAACTTCAAAGCGTTCCAGCTTCCCAAGCATCCAAAGAGCTACGAGGACATAGAATTTCTGCATGCTAGTAATAAGAAGTTAGAAATACCAAAGAACATATTCATTCTTTAATTTTGGGTGAGAAATAACCACACCATAATGAAAACAACGCGTGTTTGAGAACAATCAATAAGCATTTCGCCTCGACTTCTACCTCAGTTAAAAGGATTTTATGATAATTGCACTTAATAAGATGGTTTTTTTATGGGTCTCACATGTGTGTAGGTAGGAATGAAGAGAGAATCCTACACACGTTGAATGGTGGGAAGGTAACCTTCCGAATTATTTCTGGAGACTCCATAAAATCGTGGAAAACAAAAATATTTTTCTGATGATCTCTAAGAAAAGAAATCAACCACTATAGCAAGGATGAGATTACTTACCACCTTCACATCTGATTGCAATGATGAAAGCACCACTCTCACAGCATCCAATAGAAACGTCTTCCTTCGGCTCGTCTTCTTCATCTTGGTCTTCGGTCTTCAACTGTTGATGATAAACTCTTGAACTTGTAGAACTTCGATAATTTGTACTCTTTTCCTCAATTCCCTTGTTGCTTGAAACTTCTTTATATATTTTTCTTTCACATGGCCTTATTGAACAAATAACAACCTAAATGCAAATCTTTTTTTTTTTTTTTTTTTTTTTTTTGCTAAATTGATTGCAACTAAAACAATAAATATGAAATAAAATTAACATGGCCATGAAAGAAGTACGTTACCACTTTGATCTTCACAACTTGTAATTCCTTCATATCATAAACTTCAATAACTCTCATCTTTTGATTTTCTTCACTCTTGTAAATAAGTCTTCATACTTTGATATAAAATTCCGCTCCTTATGTGTAAGTCTTCAACATGTATACAAAAATCTGCTCATTGTATGTTGCTTTACTTGGATATGAAATTTGCTCTTCCTTGTATTGTTGCTTGTAAACCTCAAACGTCTTCAACTTCCTTGTAGATTTTTGATGTTGCTCCATTGTTGATGATGATGTGTTTCTATGGATCTATTGTTGGCGAGAGAGAGAATGGTGCCTGCAAATAAAACTACAAGAAGGTGGTTTTCATCTATAGACGTCACCCTTATGATTGAAAAAATTATCACTCAAGAGATCAAAAATAGTGTTTGTATTGGTGGGAGGTTGGGTAGCTCACCATTCTACCCGGAATTAACGTACGGTGACACACACTCAAAAGAAAGCTCTTTAGTCAGCTACAAATAAAATTTGGTCTGGTGCCTTGGTTGATATGAAAATGGGTAGTCTCCACTAATGATTGATCAACAACTCTAATAATGAATTTCTCTATGCTCTTAATTTGCATCACCGGCATGATTAAATCCATTATTTAACACTCCAATTCGTAAGAATATTCCGAACGTAGTTCCCTAATACTTCCAAGTTCAGTTATGTCGGTCAGAATCTCTAAGTAAATATACCTAGAAGTATGATAGTGACTCTAAAATCTCTACAAGTTGAAGGTTTTTTATGCAAAATTTTGAAAAATCTATATGCAAAATACTCCCCCACACTTAAACTTCACATTGTCCTCAATGTGTAAAACCGAAAGTTCTGAATTCTGACGTAATAGAAGATAAAACGCAAAAAATGTGAAAATTGGTAAGGAATTTGGAAAAACTCCATTTCACAAAAGTTGTTCATATACGTGTTTTCTACGAAGTGTCCAAAGGGAACAGTTTTTTGATAAACGGTCTGACAGTTATGGTCTCTGAACTGAACTACGCGCAGTCTGAATTTTTCTGACGAAAAGGTATTCATCATAATGTTCTTCTAAAATAGATTACGGACTCAATGAAATTAAACATGGGGATGAAAATATGATATGAAAACAATAAAAACAAAAATAAATAAATAAATAGAAGATTTTAAGATACAAAACCTATGGGTTGCCTCCCATTTAGCGCTTAGTTTTACGTCCTCAACCCGACTTGGAATTCTCCTTACTGCTCCTCCAGAGGGAGCACATCACGAAGCTCAATCACGTCCACATTCTCCGTAGGGAAGTTTTCGTAATATGTCTTTAATCTATGGACGTTTACTTTGAATATCGTCCCTTTCGTGAGACTAGTTATTTCAACTGCACCATAAGGAAAAACATTAGTAACAACAAAAGGTCCACTCCAACGTGAGCGGGAAATAACTTAAGACGAGAATTAAATAGAAGAACTTTTTGGCCCACACCAAAACTCTTTCTAGAAATCATCTTGTCATGAAAAAATTTAGTCTTCTCCTTGTAAATTCGAGCACTCTCGTAAGCATCATTACGTATCTCCTCTGGATCATTAAGTTGTAACTTTCTATGCTTCCCCGCATTGTCATAATCCATGTTGCACATATTTATCGCACAATAAGCCTTATGTTCAAGTTCAACCGGAAGATGACAATCTTTTCCATACACCAACCGATATAGAGACATACCAATCGGTGTATTGTATGCCGTTCTATATGCCCAAAGTGCATCGTTGAGTCTATAACTCCAATATTTCTGTGTTGTGTTAACGGTTTTCTCCAATATGGACTTGATCTCACGATTTGAAATTTTAGCTTGCCCACTAGTCTGTGGGTGATATGGCGTACCGACCTTGTGATTTATGTTGTACTTCTTGAGAAGAGCATGGAAGGATTTCTTGAAGTACGAGCCTCCATCACTGATAACCACTCTTTGTGTACCATGTCTAGAGAAAATATATTCCTCCACAAACTCACAAACAACTTGAGAATCATTAGTAGAGGTTGCTTTAGCTTCCACCCATTTTGAAACATAATCCACAACAAGAAGTATATAAAATTTTCCATTCGAATTGACAAAAGGACCCATAAAATAAATTCCCCACACATCAAATATCTCAACAATGAGAATTGGTGTAAGTGGCATTTGATTTCGAGCACCTAGATTGCACGTTCGTTGACATCTATCACAAGATTTGCAAAAAGCATATGCATCCTCAAATAGGGTTGGCCAATAAAATCCACTCTCAAGAACTTTGAGAGCGGTACGTTTAGCACCAAAGTGACCACCACAAGCATAAGAGTGACAAAAAGATAGAATTGACTGAAATTCAGAGTTTGGTACGCACCTGCGGATAATTTGATCAACACCATATTTCCACAAGTAGGGCTCATCCCACACATACTGCTTGGCTATTTTCTTAAGCTTTAGATTTTGAAAATTAGACATAGTACTAGGTACTTGCCTTATAACCAAATAGTTCACTATATCAGCATAACAAGGTGTTGAATCTTCAATTGAGAAGAGTTGTTCGTCTGGTAAATGATCCTGTAATGGGAGTTCTTCTTCGGAAACAACAAGTCTACTAAGATGATCAGCAACAGTATTTTCAGCACCTCTCTTATCTTTGATTTCATAATCAAATTCTTGCGACAACAAAATCCACCGTATAAGTCTTGGCTTAGCTTCTTTCTTCTTAAGTAGGTACCTAAGTGCTGCATGATCGGAATACACAACCACTTTTATACCCACCAAATATGATCTAAATTTTTCAAGTGCAAACACTATAGCCAAAAACTCCTTTTTAGTGGTAGAATAGTTAATTTGAGCATCATTTAGGGTCCTAGATGCATAATAAATCACATGTGACCTCTTGTCTACTTTTTGACCTAAAACAGCTCTGAATGCATAATCACTTGCATCACACATTAACTCGAACGGCAAATTCCAGTCAGGTGACTTAATAATTGGTGCAGTAGTCAACAATTCTTTCAATTTATTAAAGGCATCCTTGCACTCCTGGTCGAAGTTAAATGCAACCTCCTTTTGCAACAATTTGCACATCGGCATTGAGATTTTGGAGAAATCTTTGATAAACCTCCTATTAAACCTGCATGACCAAGAAACGAGCGAATTTCCCTCACCGAAGTGAGGTATTGTAAGTTCCTAATCAAGTTTATCTTTGCCTTGTCCACTTCGAGCCCTTTAGAGGAAACGATGTGGCCAAGTACAATTCCATGGTCTACCATAAAGTGACATTTCTCCCAGTTTAAAACCAAATTAGTGTATATGCATCTTTTAAGCACGAGTTAAAGATTATTTAAACAAATATCAAATGAATCGCCATAAACACTAAAGTAGTCCATAAATACCTCAATGATGTTCTCCACGTAATCAGAAAATATTCTAACCATACATCTCTGAAAAGTGGTCGGCGCATTGCAAAGACCAAATGGCATTCTTCTATATGCAAATATACCGAATGGACAAGTAAAAGTTGTCTTCTCTTGATCCTCCGGTGCAATAAAAATTTGATTGTAGCCCGAATAACCATCCAAAAAGCAATAATATAAATGTCCCGCTAACCTCTCTAACATATGATCAATGAAAGACAAAGGAAAGTGATCCTTGCGGGTAGCCGAATTGAGCTTTCTGTAGTTTATGCACACTCACCATCCTGTTTGAACTCTTGTAGGAATGAGTTCATCATCTTGATTTCTAACAACAATGACACCTAATTTCTTAGGCACCACTTGCACCGGACTAACCCATTTGCTGTCAGAAATTGGGTAAATCACCCCCACACTCAGTAATTTGAGGATCTATTTCTTCACGACCTCCATCATTGGGGGGTTAAGCCTACGCTGAGCATCACGTACTGGCTTTACATAATCTTACATAAGGATTCTATGCATGCATGTGGATGGAATAATGCCTTTGAT
The DNA here is from genome assembly GCA_023529315.1 of Papaver bracteatum. Taxonomy (NCBI): domain Eukaryota; kingdom Viridiplantae; phylum Streptophyta; class Magnoliopsida; order Ranunculales; family Papaveraceae; genus Papaver; species Papaver bracteatum. The sequence continues at coordinate 2,520,643 of JAJJWX010001098.1, read as the reverse complement.
ATCAGCAATTGTCCAACCAATAGCCGTTTTGTGCTCTTTCAGAACCCGAAGAAGGCGTTCTTCCTGAATTGCTGTGAGATTATTTGCAATAATGACTATAAGCTCTTACCCATCACCCAAGTAAGCATACTTTAAGTGATCATGTAGAGGTTTGAGCTCTAATTTAGGTGCCTGCACAACATAAGGTAAAGGAACTTCATCAGTAATAGGTAAAGAGATATATGAAATATTACCTGTTTTAAATTCTTGTGATGATGTTAAAGCACCACATGTCTCAATAAATTCCTTGGGAATATCAACGTCCAAGTTAGGCCATGGACGTCCAAATTAATGCTATTTTGTAGCACAGATTCTAGTTCATCTTCTTTGTTCAAATCAAACATCTGTTGTGCCAACGAACCAATAACATCAACAGAGAAAGCGGAGTGCACATCACTAGGATAACGCATAGCTTCAAAAATATTGAAGCGTATAACCTCCTTATCAAATTCCATAGTGAGTGTACCATTGTCCACATCAATATTCGTCTTTGCTGTTTTCATAAACGGTCTCCCAAGAAGTAACGAAGTAGATGAACAATTATCTCCATTATGCATATCCACAATGTAAAAATCAACCAGAAAGATTAACTGATTCACTTGAACTAACACGTCCTCCACGACTCCTTTAGGATATATATTGGACTTGTTTTCCAATTGAATAGTAATCTTCGCCTCTTTTAAAGGTCCAAGATTCAAAGAATCATAAACATCGGCTGACATAACACTTATGGATGCTCCCAAATCAAGCAAAGCACGCTCAAATCGTCGTTTACCAATATTAATTGGCACTATGAAGCCACCAGGATCTTCACACTTTGCAGGCATCTTCTTCAATAGCATAGATGTTGCACTTTCTCCCACCTGAGTAATTTCATTAGCAATCAACCTATCCTTCCTTGTACACAAATCCTTCAAAACCTTAGCATACCTGGGTACGGTTCTGATGGCCTCAATAAATGGGATGTTGATTTGTATCTTGATAAAAATATCCATGATCTCCTTATCTTGAGCTAGCTTCTTTGATTTGGCAAAACGACTAGGGAAAGGAGGTAGTTTGGTAAAGGTGGGAACCATGTCCTTAGGTTGGCCGGTTGAGGTTGGATTTTCCTTTGGGATGGTTTCCTCCTCTACTTCCTTTTCGATGTCATTATTAATCACTTCTTGTTGCTTTGGCTCTTCAGTTTGTTTCCCACTTCTTAGAGTTACTGCATTAACGTGCTCTCTTGGGTTCACAAAAGGTTGTGATGGCAACTTTGTCGAATCTTGTGCTTTTATTTGATTCATATCTGTCGCCAATTGCCCAATATGTACTTGCAAGTCTTTAACGGCAGCATCATTCTTTTGTTGATATAGTAGGTTTTGTTGAAATATCGCCTTTTTCTCTTTATATGTTTCATCTTTCTTTAACATCATAGCTTTCATCATCTCTTCTAAACTAGAGCTTTGATTCTGTTGTTGAGGTTGTGGCTGAAATTTTTGTTGAAAACCACCTTGCCTCGCATAAAGATTAGGAGCTGCAGCTTGCTTGTTGGAATAACTGAAATTAGGATGATGTTTCCAACCTGGATTGTAAGTATTAGAATATGGATCATACCTTGGCCTAGGATTATGGAATAAAGCATTAACCTCGACCTCTTATTCATATGATGGATCTACTACATAAGTTATGCAATGAATCGCCTTCTTAATTGTACTCAAACGATGCTTTGTATTCGGAGAGTCCACCATCTCGCTAACTCTTCTAAAATTTGACTCATGTCTTGTATAAAACTATTGAGCATTTGAGGCCATACTCTCAATCAGACTAGTTGCTTGCGAGATTGTCTTCTCAGTGAGTGAACCACCGGCTGCTGCATCAATCAGATTCCTCTATTCTGGAAGTAATCCTTCGTAGAAGTATTGAATGATAAGTGTTGATGATATATTATGGTGTGGGAAGCTTGCCAACAACTTCTTATACCTCTCCCAATATTCATATAAAGACTCCCCAGACATTTGTAGAATGCCACTAATCTCCTTACGAACGGATGCCGCTTTGGAAGCAGGAAAATATTTCTCCAGAAATAGCTTTTTCATCTCATTCCATGTTGTAACAATCCATGGAGGAAGACAATACAACTATTCTTCTGCTAAGTCTGTCAATGAAAACTGAAAGGCTTGTAGCATAGCCATATCTCTATCTGCGGTTGCATGCCTTAGACTTGTCATCTTGTGTTGAAATACTTGAAGATGATGGTTCAGATCTTCACCAGGATGTCCCTTGAACTTTGGTAAATGATGAAGTATATTCGACTTCAGCTCCACTGGTTCAGTGATTGTAATGCATAGTGGTTGCGAATCTAAGCATGGAGATGTCAACTCTCCTAACTTTCTCTCTGGAGGTGGAGGTGGTGGTGGATTATTGTTACCGCCTACCATTATTGATGTGGAAGGTTATTCTTGCAACTTTGGACATGCTTGTAGTACCATTCCCTTGCGAGTTTGAATTCCAAACCTCTGGTAATTCCAATCCTTCGATGCCAGAGATTAAGTACCTGAAATAAAATTCTCAAAAGCTAAATCAAAAACTAAAAATAAGACTAAAAACAAAAATAAAACAAAAAGAAATAAAAACTAAAGCTACCGACTGCTCCCCGACAACGGCGCCAAAATTTGATGCGTGTCGTAGGTGCACTCAAATTAAATTACTTATTTCCACATAATTAACTGGTAATATAATGGAAGTAAGGATCGTTCCCACGAAGAGCAGGGAGATTTAGTTGTCAAAAGTTTCACAATGGGTTTTTTTTTTAGATTGTAAACAAAGTAAATAAAGCAATTGAAAATAATTAAGTTGCAAGCAATGGAGAGAAATATGATCAGGGAATCCTTCTTCGTTACTAAATAGTCATCAAAGTAGCATATTCATCTATTCTTTATCATTCACAGATTATTATCAACCGTAGGAAAAAAAACTAGCGCAGTGCTATCCTCAAAATTCCATAAGTCACTGGACACCGAAGCGCTCGAATGCCAGATTATATTCTATAAACCACCTAGAAGTAGCGCACTCTAAGTGTAATTTGGTCGAATTCTTTATATTTTGTGAATTTAGGTCAATCCTAGTAGTTGAACTCTTAGCGCAAGGTTCACTTTCTAGTGTTGTTTTTACTTGCGATTGCTCAACAGAATCCCTCTGCAAGGTTTCACAATTTATATTTGTGTAGAGAATTATTCAACAATTACGGATATCCTAATTCTCTACTAGCATTAGATTAACTAATAAACTAGTTCAGTTGGCCACCTAAACAATTTATCAATCAAACATAAAATTAATTATTGTAAAAACAAACAATAATCATATGAAGAGTTAAAATAGATTTATATGCTAAATTGAATCATATATTAGAACTTAGAATTCATCCCCAATCATTAAGAAGTTTATCTACTCATGGGATTAACAAAACCCATGAGTTTCATATAATAAAATGGTAAAGAAATAGTTACGGTGATGAAGAATGCTCAAAAACCCTAGTTTTTCTTCTCTTGAGTTCTCCTCTCCAATTGCTTGATAAAAGATTATCAGATCCTTAGAAGTTGTAGAAACATCTCTTTTATAGGTTTCCCAATTGTAGTTGTGCCAGTGCGCCAAATCCCGGTCAAATGGTTTCCAAAAACTAGTCACAATTCCCAAATATTAGTCACGCCCAAGTCATGGTCATGCAAAGAAACTCAGAATGGGCCCATGAACAAAGCTGTCAAGGTACAGTCCGTTTTGTTGTTAGCTTGTCAAGTCCAGGGAACTGACAACTATATTTCCAATCTTTACCTTCAACTTCCCACAGACAGATACCCCTCTGTGAGCGAAAATTTCTGCTGGATTTTTATCTACTCCGTCAGAATCACAGACATACATGTCACCGTGAGAAGATAAAGTTTCGGAATTTTAATTTCCTCGCTGAACTCCCACGACCACTTCTTGCTCCATGAAAAATAGAAGTCCCTGAGTTTTACTTTTCCGGCCATTCATCTCACGGGAAGTCTGGTAATCGTGAGTTTCCAAACTCCCTGAACTTTCACTTTTCTCTTTATCATTTCACGTACACCAGGCCCTCTGTGAGTTTTTTTTTATGATCATCTGAGTTTGGTAAAACTCGCACTCAACTTCTCATATCTTCTCAAACTCCGACAACTAAGCTAACTATGTTCTCAGGTCCATTCTCGAACTCTTCAATGGCAGCAAACCATTACTTTATCATCACCGAGCATCACTGCAGAACCAAGATTCCATCGTTGCTGCCATGCTCGTCTTCTTTATCTCCCGTCATCCAACAGTCATGTGTTCTATATAAACTAGATCTTTATTCTCATCTCTCTCATCAACTGCCATGAACTTCCAAACTCCATCTAACAGCGAATAAAACCCAGCGAGAACTCATCATCGTTCCTTCCAGCAACACCAATCTCCATTATTTCCAGCGAACCCAACTCCTTTTACATCCCTGACTTCCATAACGAGCAAACTAACAATATTCAGTCACTGCCAACAATGACATCAATCCAAAACTCAGCATCAGCAACAATAATCGTATCACCGGACATTCCTCTTCTATGACTTGATCTTCGAGTACTATTCTCCCTATACAAACTCGAGCTTCAACTCTCTTTACTGTAACTCCATCAACTCTAGCAGCAAACTTCACTCGCTGCTCAACTCTCGTATCATACAACCACCAACCACTCTCATCATCATTCCTTTGCTTCTCGAGCTCACGTCCATCTCCATGGAATATCGGCAGCGCCCATCAATATTGATCAACAGCATAAGATTTGTATCAATGTGCTTAGCTGAAACATCACAGCATCACCAAGCATCATTTTCATCACCATCGTTGTCGAACTCAGTCAAGCTCCATCATCATCTCTGCCTACTGCCAAATCTCTCTGTCTCGTCTATCCCGGTAATCCCTTTAGCTCTGTCATTGATAAAACAACACTGCAGCTCCATTCTCGGCTGAACAGAATCCCATTAATAGGCCAACCACCACAAGTCAAATCCATTATTACCATCGATTCATCCCTGCAAATTCCAAGCTCCATCAATCGCTATATCTCCAAACTCAGGCGTCTTTATGCTCAACAACGTCCATCTTCTCTGTTTCACTTGGTCGTAAAACGTGTTGAAGAAGAAGGTGGTGTGCCCTGATCAAACCCTATAGGTGCCTTTAATAATAGCCTTTTAACTGTCAGTCTTGAAAGACTGACAGTTCAGTTTTCCGCATCATTCTTCTTGAATTGTCAGTTTCGGGGCACCGACAAGCTCAACTTCTTGTCTCACCAATAACTTCTTCGTATGACATCGGAATGACTCCATTATTTCACCATTGGCTTCGCCTGTTCGTCCTGTTCACGATGATATCAAGAACTTCCCGTTTTGGATGAGTTTCACTTGGTCTTTGGCCCTTTTCCGCTTGCGGCTAACTTCTTTTATTGCACAAATATGTGCCAATTCATTTCTTTTGGATGATTCACCTAGAAAAACATAAATAAAACAAAACAAACGTAATATACAATAATTCGCAAGAAAATATAGCAAAAACTAGCATGGATTTTACACTTAATATATGCAAAATATGCACTTAACATAGCCGGTTCTATTTTATGATACAAGTCTGTTTGAGGGTGAAAACGGTTTCTGCTGATTTTGGTAATTTCTGGTATGTGGGTGAGAAACAAATTTAAACCCTAAATAATGTACTGCAAGGGAGTACTTTAGATTCGAGAGATCAATCTGTACAAATTCGGCCTAAACCAAGAAATGGTCGTTCCATACTTGAGGGAAGCGAAGAAAGTGTTGAGCTCAGAATAGTTGATTCTAGAAGAGTAGTTATTTTACAACTTGTATCAGAAAGTGGGAAGCTAACCGATCGAGAGCTAGCAAATGTTTTCTGAGTGTTGTATGTTCCTGACCTGAACTTGTTGTTCGGTGGAAATAGGTAATGTTTATTTATACATGTCGACGTGAAATGTACTCTGGTCTCATTAAGAAATGGAAAATGGGTGAGTAAATGGGAGGAGGTGGTCACCGGTAATGATTGGAATTGATGTTCCATTAGAAAAGGCGTTTCATCATTAGTCCCTGTATTTACTAACTGCTTCATCCTTATGAAAATATCTTATAACGGGCGTAGTGTACGCCGCACGCTGTAAACCGCCAAACCAATACCCAATGAGCATCCCCCAGTTTGTGACATACGTTGATGTCTCGAATGTTTTTGTGGAAAACATATAGCACGTTTGCTGTTGTCTAGCAAGTTGAGCTTGGGAGACTTGCGTGGTGACCTTCGACGGTCGATATTATGCATCTTAAGAGGACGGGTAGCCGTTGATTATTGCATGATCAGTATGGCTTTAATATGGCATAGTTTTGGCGCGGCCAAAAGTTAGGGTTTCGGATTTCTTTAGGCGCGACCAAACTAGGTCCAAAGGTTGCCATGCGTTAGCTAGTAACCTTGGACATCTAAGATCTGCACTCTAGATGAAAAGTGGTCGTTGATTGCTGCAGACCTTCGTTTTGGAAGCTGTAAAGGGAAGGCCGGCATGGTATGGGTTAGGCGCGGCAAGGTGGATGGCATGGCATGCCATTGGCACATGTGTCATGGTCGGCATTCCTTGGCGCGGTTTAGGCGTGGCCAAAACTATGGTTTGGCATTGGGCCAAAGGTTACCATGCGTTGGTTGGCGACCTTGGACGGCTAAGATTTGCATCTTATATGGAAAGATGGTCGTTGATTGTTGCAAGCCTTCGTTTGGTAGCTAGCGGCGTGAAAGCATGGACGACATGGCTTTGACATGGAGTGGATCCACTGGCAGTGTGTGTCTTAGAAGGTAAGTGCTTGCGGCTTTGTCTAAATTAGGGTTTAGTTTGTTGAAACCCTAATTAGCGCCCTTTACTAGAATCGATGTATAATTCTCATACGGACTCGGATTTTGATGGTCGGCCCCTCCATTCTATACAGAAAAGAATTTCCTATCTCCCTACGAGTGACTATTTAGATTTTGAGCTCATTTGGGAGGTGAAAAAAACCCGAAAGTAAAACTCAGGAAGAATTCAAGAGGGACGGTGGCATGTTTGGTGCGTTTTTGGGAAGCTAGCACGTTTTGGGAAGCTAGCGTGTTTTGGGCCAAAGGTTACCATGCGTTGTTTGGCAACCTTGGATAGCTAGGATTTGCACCTAGGATGATCGTCGCACGCCTTAGTTTTTGTAGCCGCATAGGGAAGGCCAACACGGTATGGCGCGGCAAGGTGGCTGGCACGGCATGCCATTGGCACATGTGGCATGGTCGGCATGCCTTGGTGTGGTTTGGCATGGCCAAAACTAGGATTTTGGGACAAAGGTTACCATGCGTTGTTTGGAAACCTTGGACGGCTAATATTTGCATCTTAGATAGAAGGATGGTCGTTGATTGTTGCAGGCCTTTGTCTTGGTAGCCGCATGGGGAAGGCCAACACGGTATGACGCGGCAAGGTGGATGGCATGCCTTTGGTACATGTGGGGCCAAGCGTTTGGCATGGATAGTTTGGCATGTCGTTGGCGTATGGTTCGGATATCATGGTTAGGGACAAGGCAAGGTGTGGTAGGATTGGCTAGCATGATTGGCATGCCTTGGCGTGGTAGGTATGGATGGCATGGTTTTCCATTGGCACAGTGGTGTGGCTAGCATGGTTGGCATTCCTTGGCATGGTAGATGTGGCTGGCATGCGTTTCCATTGGCATAGTAGTGCGGCTTGCATGGTTGGCATGCCTTGGCACGGTAGATGTGGCTGGCATGGTTTTTCATTGGCACAGTGGTATGGCTAGCATGGTTGGCATGCCTTGGCGCGGTAGATGTGGCTGGCATGGTTTTCCATTGGCACAGTGGTGCGGCTAGCATGGTTGGCATGCCTTGGCGCAGTAGATGTGGCTGGCATGGTTTTCCATTGGCACAATGGTGCGGCTAGCATGGTTGGCATGCCTTGGCGCGGTAGATGTGGCTGGCATGGTTTTCCACTGGCATAGTGGTGTGGCTAGCATGGTTGTCATGCCTTGGCGCGTTAGATGTGGCTGGCATGGTTTGCCATTGGCAAAGTGGGATGGATAGCATGGTTGGCATGCCTTGGCGCGGTAGATGTGGCTGGCTTGGTTTTCCATTGGCACAGTGGTGCGGCTAGCATGGTTGGCATGGCTTGGCGCAGTAGATGTGGCTGGCATGGTTTTCCATTGGCACAATGGTGCGGCTAGCATGGTTGGCATGCCTTGGCGCGATAGATGTGGATGGCATGGTTTGCCATTGGCATAGTGGTGCGGCTAGCATCGTTGGCATGCCTTGGCGCGGTAGATGTGGCTGGCATGGTTTTCCATTGGCATATGTGGTGTGGTAATTAGGGTTTGGCCTATCGAAACCCTAATTAGTAAAAAAAAAAAAAAGGTACACTGGTAATTTTCTCGCAGACATATTAAAGGGTTCAATAAATGCGCTTAGTGGAGACATTATTATTCAAGTTCTGTGACGCCACTGACTAGGTTTTTACGATTTTAACCCTAAGCTAAAAACCACCATCAACATTAAGTCCCCTGCTTAGCTCGAAATTGGGTCATTGTTGCGAGGTAAGCATAAGATGGTGACAGACAAGGACAGAATCGAAACATATATCATTCAAGATGGTCAGGAAGATACGTCTAACCTTTTTCGGGAAGTAAGGAGAATCTGTGATCCTCATACTTGGCAGCTTTGCGTAAATTCTGCTCGTGGTACTGCATGTTAGGCTGGAATGGAGCCGCTAGTGTAGATTTGGTGTGAAGGGAAGCTGCTAGCACTGGTCGGCTTGGAGTTGGAGCCGTTAGCACTGGATTGGCTTGGAATGGGAGACGCAGGTATCGTACGGCTTGGAAAGGAGTAGTGAGCGTTGGATTGTCTTGGAACGAGCCGTCAGCATTGGTTAGCTTGGAATGGGAGCCTCCGGTATCATGCGACTTGGAATGGAGCCGTTAGCACTGGATCGTCTTGGAATAGGAGCCGCTAGCGTAAATTTTGTGTGGTCACTGATCTGTTGGCCTGGCATGGCATGAGCGTTGGCTTCGGGAAGATAACAACTTACTTCAGTTCCGTGGGAAGGTGACGACGGCTTCGGGAAGATAAGAACTTGCTTCAGTTCCGTGGGAAGGTGACGACTGGCTTAGGAAAGATAACAAGTTGCTTCAGTTCTGTGGGAAGGTGACGACTGGCTTCGGGAAGATAACAACTTGCTTCAGTTCCGTGGGAAGGTGACGAATGGCCCAAATTAGCGCCCCTTGCTAGAATCATTGTAGAATTCTCGTACAAACTCGGATTTTGACTATCCGCCCCTCCATTTTAACCGAAAAAGAATTTCCTATCTTTGTATGAGGGAATATTTAGGTTTTGAGCTTATTTAGGAGGTGAAAACGGCTTGACAGTGAAACTCAGAAAGAATTCAGGAGAGATGTTGCGGGCCTGGGGTAGCATAGTTGCGCCGAGTCATCTATTCCCGTTCATGGAGCAAGAAGAAAACTTTATTCTGTGCAAACTCTAGAAACTCCATCTGTATGAAAATATGTTAGAGCATTGCACGGTCGAACTCGCATGCATTGCTATCTCAAGCATGTTTGTTAATGTTAGTAATCAAAACAATAAAGTCTTAATTTCTAGTCTACTATAGCTAAGGTCTCGGACTAGGATAGAAAGTGTAGTTAAGCTCAAGAACTCCATGGAAATCATCATACAAGACGAAGGACTACTCAAGGAACCAGTGGATCTTCATCGACTAAAATGTATATGGAGACTTGAACTTATATATCACTCAAAAGTCTATCTACTTTATCTCCTATCGTGAAACAAAAGTCGTATTACTATATAAACTTAGAATATACACATGTGACATTTCGAGCTGAGTATATCTCGCTTATCTATTTCTCGAAATGTGTGTTGGTAAAGCTTTCGCTTTATCCAGGTTCATCTTTGCCTAGTGACGGTAATGTTTCAATCACTTTGGAAATTTCTCTGACGAAAACTAGTTTGTGAATAACAACTATATGACGTCCTCTGAGAATGTTTCAATGGTATAAATGAGAGTTTAGACAATATAACCACTGGGGGATATGAACTGAAAAAGCGGGGGTCTAACAACACCACCCAATATTTCGATTAGCAATCTGTATGGACAACTCCGAGTTGTTTTCTAAAGAATCAACTAGACAGTTGGACTCAATCAATAGAAAATACTCAATGAGTTATTATCTCAATATCTCGATTTGATTTACTCAAGCAAATATGATTCGCGAGTCTAATAAAAGAGAGATAACTTGGACGGTACCAAATACCAATATCCAAGTGTCAATCAATTTAAATCAACAACCAAAATGGTCGGATATTCTAATTGATTGAATAACGCACAACCTGTATTATTTCAATTATATAAAATATAATGCGGAAAAGAAATAACACAGACACCAAAAATTTTGTTAACGAGAAAACCTCAAATGCAGAAAAACCCCGGGACCTAGTCCAGATTAAACATACACTGTATTAAGCCGCTACAGACACTAGCCTACTCCAAATTAACTTCGATCTGGATTGTAGTTGAACTCCAACCAATCTCACACTGATTTAAGGTACAGTTATGATCCTACGGATCTGATCCCAGTAGGATACTGCGCACTTGATTCCCTTAGCTGATGTCACCTACAGCCAAGAGTTGCTACGACCCAAAGTCGAAGACTTCAATAAACAAATTTGTCTCACACATAAAAAAGTCTACAGGTAATAGATAAAATTGTCCCCCACAAATAAACCTACAAGTTTTGTTCCGTCTTTTGATAAATCAAGGTGAACAGGAACCAATCGATAAAACTAGACTTATATTCCCGAAGAACAGCTCAGTTTCATCAATCACCTCACAATAAACTTAATCGACGCAACGAGATTATTGAGGAATCACAAATAATAAGACGAAGATGTTTGTGACTACTTTTATCTTGCCTATCGGAGATAGAAATCTCAAGCCAATTATTACAATTATACTCGTAATATAGAAACAACAAGATCAGATCACACAACTACAAGAAAAGTAGTATCGGTCTGGCTTCACAATCCCAATGAAGTATTTAAGTCGTTAACCTGGTTTTAGAAGAAGAAAACCAAAGGTTAAAGGAGAAACGACTCTAGATTTAGCAAACTAGTATCACATAGAATGTGTGGGGATTAGGTTTTCCATTTGCTAGAGTTCTCCCTTATATAGTCTTTCAAATCAGTGTTTGCCATCAATATTAGCTTACTAACAAAGCATTCAATATTCACTGTTAGATGAAAACCTGATTAGATACAAGCTAATATCTCTCAACCGTTAGATCAAAAACTTAGCTTGCCATACACACATGTACTTGAAATTTTGGGTTTGCGTAACTATACCCAAATGTGTATAATAGTTGGTTCAATAATAGTCAACCAATTGGTTAGCCAAATGATAACTTTCATATCAACCATATTCTTCTTCACCATAACTAGTCCAAATGACTCAAATGAACTAGTTAGAGAGTTGTTCAATTTCTATGAGATCTCATGTACTACACAAGACATAATTGAATCAAAAACGATGTGATTTACTCGAATCATTTCATGAACTATAAAGCCATGGTTTGCAAAAGAATTCCTTAGTAATTTAAGATAAGTTCACGAACAACATTTTAGGACTTAACCTCTTGAGTTCGCGGACTGAGTTCGCGTACTCAAGCTAACCGGTTGAAGTTAATAAACTCTAGCAGAATTTCTCGGGTCGAGAACTTCCGTCAGTTCGGGGACTGGGTTCACGGATTTCATCTGAGCTTCAACTTCAGCATATATTCTCGGGTTCGAGAACTTACTCCAGTTCACGGACTGAGTTCGCGGAATGAGTTGACTGCTCCCGTTCCGGTTCCACTTGATCAAAAAAGTTCACAAACTTTGGTTCAAGTGCTAAGGACTTATACATATATGTGTTGCCACACCAATGTTTATATCCTACAATGGTTATATAGTCTAAACCCTTATTTCAATCATTGAAACATTCTCAGAGGGCGTTATATAGTTTTTATTCACAAACTATTTTTCGTCAGAGCGATTTCCAAAGTGATTGAAACATAACATGATATTCGTCACTAGGCAAAGATGAACTTGGCTAAAGCGAAAGCTTTACCAACACCCATTTCTATAAATAGATAAGCATGATATACTCAACTCGAAATGTCACATGTGCATATGGTTAGTCTATATAGTAAAACGACTTTTGTCTCAAGATAGGAGATAGAGTAGATAGACTTTTTGATTAATAGATAAGTTCAAGTCTCCACATACCTTTTAGTCAATGAAGATCCACTGGTCCCTTAAGTAGTCCTTCGTCTTGTATGATGATCTCCATGGAGTTCTTGATCTCAACTACACTTTCTATCCTAGTCCGAGACCTTAGCTATAGTAGACTAGAAATCAAGACTTTTTAGTTTTGATCACTAAGATTGACAAACATGCTTGAGATAGCAACGCATGCGAGTTTGACGGAGAATTGCTCTAACAATCTCCCCCTTTGTCAATTTTAGTGGAAAAAATATTAATACATATGGAATACAAAAATTATATAAATAAACTTTGTAGCTCCTATTCCACATGCCTAATCTTCAACAATACTCGAAATCTTCGTCACTTCTAAGTAGTCCAATGATCCCAAAGGTTATAAGTTTAGCATCATCGTTGTTGAAAATCCGTAGCTATAACAATGAGAAAAGCACCGGTTCTTAATCATTGTTATATCGTGTCATAGTATTATTACACAACGTCAAAGTCCAATTGCATCACAACTTCAACAACAATACTATGGTGATACTTCACTCCCCCTTAGTCAATACTCCATCTCACATGGAATCCACTCCCCCTTACATAATGATCCGAAAACCATATGTATTTGTAGTATGAACTACAATTAATTATTCCCCTTTTTGTCAATAAAATTGGAAAAGGTACAAGTGTAGGACCAGAATATCGCCACAATACTTCTCTGCGAGATTAACAACACTTCCCAGCGAGCATCACCGCAAGATCATCAACTACACTTTGCGAGTGTCACAAAAGCATACAAAAGAGCGACACAATAAATCACGAGTCAAGAAAACTTGAGAAAATCATGTTTGTTCTGCGATGGTTACAAAACTTGCGAGATTTAACATTGTAACTATCGCGGTACAATCGCAGAATCAACCCGAAATAAGAGGAAAACTTAACTTTCATCCACTATGTAACTACCCTATAAATAGAGACCCAATATGTCCAGAAAATGATGATGTATTTTTGAGAGTTAAGAAAGTCTTGAGGAGAGAGAAACTTCAAGAGAATAGTTGTAATCTTGAATTCTCTCATTTCTGTAAAACATTTCTGAAACCAAAATAATAAAGTGTCATTTTTCATCTTCAATTATGAGTTGATTATAGCAAAATCTTAACAAGGGTGTAGTGTGGGAAATCCTGCAACTACATTTTGGCACCCGAAACAGGGATTGGATTAGCAAAATCATAGAAAAGGGTGAAGAATAAGATAAGAATTGTTCAAGAATAAGAAAATTATAAAATAAATCGGTGAGAAACTTAAAGGAAGGATGATTAGAATCAAAAAGGATTGTAGAAAATTGGAGTGTGATGTGGTAACGAGAACAATGATTGATAGATTTCATGAAAATATTAAGGGGAAGATACACAAACGGGATTTTGAAGGAAGGAAAATTATGACGGTGGAAAAAATATCACCATTGAAAGATTGGGAAAAGCAGGAAATCACATTTACAGCAGCAGAAATACCAGAAGAAAATCTAAGTCATACATCTCCATTGGTAGTCACAGTATCCACTATACCAATGAGAAAGGAGGAATCAATAAAATCTGTAGAAGAATGGGCTATGAATAGAACTTTGGTGGATGCAGGAAATTCTGTGGATATGATATTTTATCATACTTTCAAGAAAATGGGATATAGGGATGAAGAAATGTCTTATTCAACATATCATGTTCATGGATTTGGAAAGTCTTTAACAAAACCTAAAGGCGAGATAGTGGTACGAATTCCACTAGGGGAGATTGAAACACAAGTAACGTTATGTGTGGTAGACGTGGAATCACCGTATAACATGATATTAGGAAGACCATTGAAAGCGACGTCGTACGGAGAGATGCGGACGAATGAGAAAAGACTGACACAGATTCAATGCAGGATCAGAACAGAATAGATAGGTGGACCCACCCGAGTAATAGGAAGAAATTTTGTCATCAAGGGCAGGCGTAGAAGTAACTGTGGTGTCAGTTGAACTTTTAGGTCTTTTGTTTGAACTTATGTTCTAAAAGTCAGGTCAAAGTAAGGTGTTCTTTGTATTTGCTGACGTAGGTTGGGGCGATACTCGGCTGACTACGCGAAGTACCCGACGGCTAGAACTTCAGGAACGAGAAGGATGTTGAGGAATCGTACAGTAACTAGCAGCAGCATGCATCCAGGGGTAACTGGGACGAGGCAAGAAGACAGTCGACAACTACCGCCCGAGGAATCTCATGCAGCTGCGCGAGGAATGCCAACTGTCGATGAGGAGGTCAATATGGGGCGAGATGATAACACCCTACCCTTGGACCGAGTTATTTTAACTCAGAGAAGAGTTTAACAAGTTGATGGTATTACAGCTTCAGAAACCGATGACGATGAGGTGGCGCTTGCAGCACAAGCCCATAGACAAAGAGTGAGGCAGCAAGTAGAGTACCAGGAAGCCCTAGCGAAAGAGCAAGAGCGTCTCAGGCAGATTCAGCTGGGACGAGGAACATCTAGCAATATCAGCCCAACACTTGTTCACATGGCTGTCCACGTAACCGGTCTGATAATACCCCCACCACCCCCTTATGTACAGCCTCGGCCACATAACCCAAATGGGCATTCTAGTCATGAAAGCACGGACCCGACATTATTAGCTATTTTGGAGAGTCAAAGGAGACAAGAAGCGGCACTAAGAGAGCTCCAGCAACGGAACCTCGCTTTGGAATATGAGAACTATCAGTTGAGGAATCATCGAACCATATCAAGAGGCTCGTCCAGCCGAGGAACATCGATCTACCATGACCGACCAGGTCATGCGCCACCTATGATGGGGCCGAGCAACCCTAATCAGTCCGGCCGATCAGGACAGACACCATCGCCTCCGGTACCCCCCACGCAAAGGTATGGGCCACCCGAGGACTCGTCCACTGATGAGGATAGGCGAGGTAGAGACGGGAGACATGAACGAGCGACAGAGGCAAAATTCAAAGAATTGGAGGAAAAAATCAAAGAGCTCTCGGGCGGAGGCGAAGAGAACAAATTGGCAGAAATTATGAGCGAAGCCGAGAAGACGCCCTTCTCTCAAGAACTCGAACATATGCCATTCCCACCAAAGTGTACATTACTTACATTTCCTTTTAGGTTCGACGGAACAGGAGATGCGATCGAGCATCTGAATATGTACACCATGTCGCTAATACAATGGAAGAACAACCCGGTAGTCATGTGTAAATTTTTTCCAGCCAGCCTGGAGGGCGAGGCACGAGACTTGTTCTATTCGATTCCACCTGGGTCAATTAATGGGTATGAGATGTTAGTCGAAGCCTTCATTGAGACCTATATGCACAACAGTCGACCTCGGCCTAGATTAAACAAGTTGTTTACCCTCGCCCGAAGATTCAGGGATCCCTTAAGAACCCTGACCGATAGGTGGAGGAAGCTATGTACTGACATTGGAAAGGTGCCGGTAGATCAGGCCATCTTTGGGTTTGAAAACGCGTTAGGGAGATCGGACCCATCTGGATAGCCATGTTCTCCGAGAAGCCGAAAACCTTAAAGGAAATGAGAAAAATGCAGGAGCATTACATCGCTTTGGAAGAAATTCAGGCCGAGTCAAGAGATAGAGGAATACAAGAAGCTAGTGCTGAAGCGGGTATTGAAGCTAAAGAGGTCACAGACGACCCTATTAGGAGACCAGAAAAGAGATCGGATCCACCCCCGAGAAGCAGTGAAAAGAGAGAGTGGATCGCTAAAGGGAAGAAGCCGAGGCAGGAAGCCCGATCGTATACCCCCCTAAATGCTCCCTTGGAGGAGGTATTCAAGGAAGTCGAGAAGAGAAACGATATCAACTACCCAGTGTCGAGGGGAGTTTAGTTCCAAAAGACCAGGGAGCACCCCGAGTACTGTCACTACCATCATTTTAGGGGCCACTCCACCAACAACTGCCGAGAAGTAAAAGATATCGCTCAGCATCTCATCCGAGATGGGTATTTGAGGCAATTTGTCCGACATCCACCACAGCCGACGGCAACGCCCGATGCACCGGTTCATCAAGTCTGTATCAATAAAACAACTCAGTTCGTGAGCACCATTTCACAATCGTCTATTCAAGACTATACCCTCGGCCCAGTAATCACCTCTAGGATCCATAAAAGGGATCGTGAGGGAAAAGAAATATTTAGCGTAGCTAAAGCCATGCCTATGGAACCTTGGATGGTGCAACCCATTTCGTTCTCGGCCAAGGATGCCCCAGCAAATGGACAAGCACACAGTGACCCATTGGTTATCACCTTACTGATAGAAGATTGGGGAGTAAGAAGGATTCTGGTGGATAGCGGAAGCTCAGTCGAGGTGTTATTCTACGACACGTTCAGAAGAATGAAATTATCAGACAACGTACTCGTTCCCACAACGTATCGCATCTACAGCTTCAATGGCGCAGTAACTATCCCTAGGGGCGAGGTAACTCTAAGGGTTTCAGATGGTGGAGGCTTCCTCGATACACTAACTTCCTTTTGTGTGGTCGACGTCACCTCACCTTCTGAGGCAATTATCGGGCGCCCATGGATTGCTGGGATTAAGGGAGTAACGTCTGCATACCATCAGAGGTTAAGGTTCCCAACTTTCAAGGGAATAACATAAGTGTTTGTGGGAGAAAACTACTTCTGCCGGTTTAGGTAATTTTGGGTGTGTGTGGATGAGAAGTGAGTTTAAACCTTCAACAAATGTGCTGCATGATGAGCACTTTGATTCGAGAGATAATCTATACAATTCTGGCCTAAACCGAAGAAATGGTCGTTCCAGATTTGTTTCGGTCACAGGTAAAGGATGTGAGGTTGATCTTAGGGAGGGAAGCGAAGAAGGTGTTGAGAGTATGAAGATGAAGGCTATTTGATGACTTGTTAACAGAAGGTTGAGCAGGCGAGCAAATTTTGCAGGAAATCTCTGGGTGTTGAATACGATGGTATTAACACTTGGTTTTTCTGTTGTCGGGACTTGTGTTGTTGTTGAAAATAGGGCGGAGAACCTATTTATACAAGTCTTTTAGCCTAACCTTCGTATCTCGTGGGAAGTGGAGAAAGTGGAGTGATGGAGTAGTGGAGTAGTGTGTTGGTGTCACACGACCAGGCTTGCCCACTTCTCCCATCATCACTAACCGTCCATGACTTCCTGACACGTTCTTGTGATGGCGCGTTGTGCGCTCCACGCTGTAAACCGCCAGACCAATACCCCAGTTTGTGACATGATTGATGTCTCGAGTGTTTTGGAAAACATGTAGCATGTTGTTGTAGCTTGGAAAGTTAGGCTCGGGAAGCTTGCTAGCTTGGTGACCTTCGACGGTCGAGATTTTGCATCTTGAGAGGAGGGGCAACCGTTGATCGTTGCACCAGAAACCCTAATTAGCGCTCCTTACTAGAATCGTTGTAGAATTCTAGTACGGACTCGGATTTTGATGATCCACCCATCCATTCCATACGGAAAAGAATTTCCTATCTCCCAACGCGGGAATATTTAGGTTTTAAGCTCGTTCGGGAGGAGAAAACTGCTCGAAAGCAAAACCCAGGAAGGAAATTGATACTTGTGAAGTATCGTGTTGTTTGTAGGCGCATATTGTATGCATGCGGTGCATTAAATATGTTTAAAATATTTGAAGCCTACAACCTTTATGAAAAGATTGCAAGTTGAAGTGACTCAACTAGCTATGTTTAGGCGTTGTTCGGAGGTCGCATGAGCGGGACCCACCTTGGCCGGTTATGCCATGGGGAAGTGTGGAGGATGGTAATCATGGTGATACCTTTTTTTCCACCTAACTCCCTTCCTAGGCTACTCATCCAAGCATGCGAACTTGGACGGACGAGATTGATGGAGGAATAACCGTTGGATTAGGGTTTGGAAGGCTTGCGAGCTTCCTCTTTCTCCATAACGGTTTTATGCCTTGGGAGGCATGCATGGAGTGGCCGATTGGGATAGTAGGCAGGCGGGACGCCATTCTACACGTTCATGCCTGCAGGATGTCCATCGGAGCGATCTGGGTCGCCCGTTCTAGCCTGCGATGATGGATGGTCGAGATTAGAAGTGGCCTCGCATGCCTTTTTTTTGCCAACGTATCTCAACGGTGGTGACTCCCATAGAGAAGCCGTTTGCACCAGCAGGGAGGTGGGTCGGTGGCGAGCATGTACATGTTTGGTTTGCAACCATAGGCACGATCTAAGCCATCCAAGCACGCCTGCAATGACGGATGGCTAAGATTAGAAGGAGACCGTGGATGATATTTTGGACAAGGATTTCGAGACGGTCGGCTGCAACCAACCATGGTCGATTGTTTCACCGTGGAAGTGGGCCCACGGTGAGCACGTAGGTGCTATCGGCCGGCGGCGGTTCCTCCTAATCTTTACTGTACGCCCGACCAAAGTTGCTTGGTCACAACATGTAAGCAAAACCCTAATTTTAGGGTTTGTGAGCCGCAGCTTCATGCTAGCATATCTTAACGCCCATGGCTCCTATGGTGAAGCCGTTTGCACCATCAGGAAGGTAGGCCGGCGATGAGCATGTGCGCGCATGCTACTCGGTCCGCGCATGATCTAGGTCGTCCAACCATGCCTGCGAGGTTGGAAAGTTGAGATCTATTTTTAAGTTTGTTTTCAGCAGGTGAGACTAACATGGGTAGTCTTGAATGCGTTCAACGGGGCTAATATAACCCACCGTCAAGTAGCCTACGGGTGTTTGCATGTCGAACACAAGGCTTTAATTAAAGCATTAATAGTAATGATGTATACCTACAGAAAACCGGGATGGTTGCTACATGCTCCGTTAAGGTATATTAAATTCACAGGATGGTTGCACATGCTTTGGTGAATTAATAAAGTGAGAAGTATTCGTCACTTGAATGGTTTTATCCATCAACAGGCAGGTATTCCATACCTGCTTGGGGGTGATGAAATCGATCTGGGCCATCCAATCAGGTTGGTGGAGTTGGATGGTCGTGATCATATCCGCATCGATACGGTCAACTGGATGCTCAATCGGGCTAGTATAGCACACCGAGAGGGGCTCAATCGGGCTAGCATAACACACCGAGAGTTCAGCCTGTACGGGTATTTCGTACATGGTTTCATTATAATGCTTGGAGTTTCGTGTTGCTCCGCTAAGAGCAACACTTAGTCGTCATGCCGCACTGATAATGAGTATAGGAAATACAAGGCTGTTGCGCATTAATTAATAATGTTGGAAACTCACAGGGTATATGGGATTTTTGCTACATGCTCCAACCTGGATGAATTTCGTGTATTTTATTCACAGAATGGGATTGTTGCCACATGCTCCATTCTTGGTGAATTGATAAAGTGAAGGAGTATCCATCACTTGTTAATGGCTTTATCTTTTACAAAATATTAGCGCACAATTTTTTGGCTTTTACAATTTTAGACTTTAAATGAAAATCCACCATCAACAAGAAGTTGTAGGCGACTCCCAGGCGGCACGCCAGTGCATGAAAATCGATGTAAAAATTAATGAGGAACGACGAGCTCGGCAAAGGCGAGAGAAGAGCAAATCAAAGGAAATTCAGACGGCAAGAGAATTGGAAGAGGTGATTTCACAAGTGGTCATGGCAAATGAAACTCAAGAGCAAGACCCTTTATAGCAATTAAAGGAAGCGTCCCTATCTCGGGAGGCAAAATCGAACTTCTCGACGGTCGAGCCGACTCGGGAAGTAAACTTGGGGACGGTAGAGGCGCCAAAGGTAGTAAGGATCGGGACGTTGTTATCGGACGAACAAGCAAGTCAACTCACGACGGTATTAAGGGAAAACTTAGACGCATTTTCCTGGGAAATGCGATATTTGGAGGGAATTGATCCGAAGGTCAGCTGTCACCACTTAAAAATTGATCCAAAGTTCAAACCAGTTCGACAAAAAATGAGGTGCATTGCACCATAATTACAGGCAGCAGTCGAGGCCGAGCTGAAGAAGCTACAGGAGTCCGGAATAATAAGAAAATCTCACTACCCACAGTGGATATCTAACATGGTCGTGGTGCCAAAAAAGAAAGGAGGGGTCAGAATATGCATTGATTTCAGCGACTTCAACAAGGCCTGCCCAAAGGACAGTTTCTCACTCCCTAGCATAGATCAGCTAGTAGAATCGATAGTCGGGTATGAGGCAATGACCTTAATGGATGGATACATGGGCTACAACCAAATACCATTGGCGCACGAGGACCAGGAGCATACTTCTTTCTTCACACCGAGGGGATTGTATTGTTATAACAAAATGCCATTCGGACTTAAAAATGCGGGGAAACATACCAGAGATTGGTAGGGGACATGTTTGAAGATAAAATTCACGACACCATAGAAGTCTATGTGGACGACATGTTAGTCAAGATTTGTCTCCCTAAGAACCATGTCCGAGACCTTCAGGAGATTTTTCAGACAATGAGAAAACACAAGATGAAGATTAACCCCGCCAAGTGCTACTTTTGGGTCATATCAGGGAAATTATTGGGGTATATCATCACCCCTAGAGGAATAGAAGAGGATCCCGAGAAGGTCCGGGCAATCCTTGAAATGCCGTCTCCCGCGACGGTAAAAGACGTGCAGAAACTAAATGGTTGCATAGCAGCATTGGGGCGATTTGTATCACGATCTTCGGAAAAATGCAAGGCCTTTTACGACATCTTGAAGAAAGGAGAAAAATTCTAATGGACGGACGCTAGCGAAGAGGCCTTTCAAAATATCAAGTTGCACCTAGCTAGCCTCCTGGTTCTTCAGAGGCCCGAGCCGTCAGAAATTCTCACCCTATACTTAGGGGCGACACCTTATGCCATTAGTGCGGTGCTAGTAAAATCGGAGGGGAATGTGGAGAAGCCAGTGTATTTCACTAGTAAAACATTAAGCCTGGCCGAGAGAAACTATACAAGAATGGAGCAGATGGTACTCGCGCTAGCTTTTGATGCCTCTAAGCTCCGAACATATTTTCAATCTCATCTAATACGGGTTCTCACCAAATCGCCTGTTGAACTAGTATTGGACAGTGCTGGACGATCAGGAAGAATCTCCAAGTGGGGAGCCATAATAAAACAATACGACGTGGTGTACGAGACAAGGACCGCGATAAAAGGACAAGTGGTGGCCGATTTCTTGGCAGATTTCCCCCTTAGCGATGAGGATGAGGTAGAAGGTGTACCGGGAATGATGAAGGAACAAGAGGAACCAGCGGACCTATTAGACGCCAATATCCCTACTCGATGGGAGGTCTTCGTCGATGGGGAATCAAACAAAGATGGATCGGGCCTCGGGCTAGTATTTACCACACCAAAGGGGAGGAAGATCGTGCATTCATTCAGACTAGAATTCAAAGCAACAAACAACGTCACCGAGTATGAAGCGGTGATCCATGCCTTACGGATAATTGTGGAGATGGGGCTGCAAGAGGTCCGCTTGACTAGCGACTCACAACTAGTAATTCGACAAATTACGGGCCAATACGCTACCCGTGATCTTGTGTTACAAAAATATTGGGAGCTCGCTCAATTTTACATCAAGAAAATACCCAACATTAGATTCCGCCACATCTGCCGAAAAGATAACAGGCACTCGGATGCTCTATCATACATCGCCTCACAACTAGTAGACCCGAGCATCGAAGGCATACGTGTCATGAGGCTTCTTATCCCGTCCATCCCAGAAACACCAGAAGTACGGGTCGAGGTGGCCATTAACACAGCCGAGAGATACAAGGAAGGTGACTGGAGAAAGCCAATACATCAATACTTAGAGACGGGTGAGCTACCTAAGGTACGGCCCGAGATAAACAAAATCAAAAGCAAGTCGGGCGCCTACGAGCTGCGGGAAGGGATTTTATATAGAAAATATTACCTAGGACCACTCCTACGATGCTTGAGTAAAGAAGAGGGCCACATAATCCTTCACGAACTACACTATGGAGCGGCCGGAAACCATATCTCTGGAAGAATCTTGTCGGCCAAGGCGAAAACAATGGGATACTTTTGGATATACATGAACGAAGATGTGAAGTAAATGACGAAAGCTTGTGAAGAATGTCAGCGTTTCGGGAAGAAAATCCATGCTCCCGGAGTACCTTTAAACTCAGTTATAAGCCCGTGGACCTTTGCTAAGTGGGGTATAGACATTGTCGGGCCATTACATGTAGGAACATGGCAAAGGAAGTATCTGATTGTTGCCACGGATTACTTCACCAAATGGGTAGAGGCGGCACCGTTAAGACATATACGAGACAAAGACGTCTTCAAATTTATCTGGGAACATATCATTTGCCGTTTTGGGGTCCCTGCAGCTATCGTATCGGATAATGGAAATCAACTACAAGGCGAGAACATCGATCTTCTGTTCAACACTTACAACATCAGAAAGAGCAAAGCTACCCCAATTTACCCCCAGAGTAATGGGCAGGTCGAGATCACTAACAAGACTATCGCCGATAACATGAAGAAGAAACTAGATGGGGAATATGGCAACTGGTGTGAGGAGTTATATAACGTCCTATGGGCATACAGAACCACACGAAGGGAAGCTACAGGATTCTCCCCATTTATGCTTACCTACGGAACCGAGGCGATCTTACTAACAGAAGGCATGATCCCTACCACAAGAACGGAAGCTTGGAGGCGAAACGTCTCGTCCGATCTGATTTTGGCTAAACTCGACGATCTGGAAGAAACGAGAGAAATGGCGTTACAAAAAATGGAAAATTATCAAAGGAGGTTACAACGAGAATACAACAAGCGAGTTCGACCAAGAGAATTTAACCCAGGGGAACAAGTATTGAAATTTCTGGCTGAATGGGAGCGAGACAAAAAGGGCGGGAAGCTAGCGCCAAAATGGGGAGAACCGTACATAATTGAATCTAAGGCGGGCGAGGGATCGTATCGATTACTGCGACTCGACGGAACAAAAGATCTCAAACCATGGAACATCAAGTTTTTGAAACTCTACCATCCTTGACGGGCGATACGGAAAAACGGTAAGCATGCATGTCTCCTATCTCTATGAAACCGTGAGGGGTATGGGATAGGACGTGAGCGACTAATGGTCATTCGTACTCGGGGCAATGCCAGTGTGGAAGTGCCGAGGTGACTTACACTCGAATGGTCATTCGTACTCGGGGCAAAGCCAGTGTGGAAGTGCCGAGGTGACTTACACTCGAATGGGCATTCGTACTCGGGGCAACGCCAGTGTGGAAGTGCCGAGGTGCCTTACAGTCGCCTGGATATTCGTACTCGGGGAAGTGGCAGTGTGCAAGTGCTGAGGTAGCCTAAGGGTTCTGGTGGTTGGAAACCAGTTCCAAAGGTTTTTGAGACGCGAGGTCTCCTCAGCTAGGTGGCCTACTTACATTTGAAAGGTCACCCTTATCGCAAGTGGCCGTGTCCACTTGCCCGAGACTGGTTGGTCGATAACCACTCGGGAATGTCGGGCCTAGAACTAGGTTGACTGGTACCCTTCCACTGAATCCAAAGAGATAGTAATGAGATACCCCAATCAGGACATGGCATTGGGCCCGATGAACCTCCTTGTTGGGCGTGTTCGACAGAAATGATTAAAATACTAACTTACTTGAACAATAATTGCAGGAATAACATGTGAAACAAAGGATAATTCGATTGCGTCAAGCGTCTAAGTAAGAAAGTACAAAAAATGTCATGTAACCGTACGGAACAAAGAATTTAACGAAAATAAAAAAAACAACGTCGGCGACGCAGCACCCCCATAAAAACAAGCAAGCAGTGTAGCAGAAATAAAAAAGGGGACAAGTGTTCAAAGCGATTTACAGCCCGACGAAAAAGGGCAACTTAGTGACGCAGCACTACAAAAGAGGAGTTCAAGCCTTTGGAAGAACAATGCCGGCCTTCTTCTGTGCGACCTCGCGCCGCTTGTTCTCCACCCACGTCTTAATACCCGTCTGGACCTTCTCATCTATCTCGTCCGCATGGGCGACACGTTCATCCTCGAGTTGTTGGGTGAGATGAGAAACATTCCCCTCGGCGTCGGCTAGCTGGGAGATCAAATCGACCTCGACCTGCTTCAATCAGCGGACCTCCTGATCCAACTCCTGAGAACATTTTTTCTCGGCTACAAAACCACAAAGACAAAACATTATTCGTCGGACACGACATAACAATTTCGCAAGAACAAGACATAATCTAAATCCAGCGAGCGACCCCAATACATCGTCTAAGAGACCTGAGAGGGCTGGCAACACCGACTGAAGCGACTCTGCCGACTTAGACAACTCATCCTCGGCCTTGGACAACTTCATGGTTAACTCACTATAGTGTTGTTCGTTGAACTCGTTACTGGGGCAATACTTCTTATGCTCACTCCAATCCTCCATTAACCGATTGCGCGACACCTGGAGCACAGCCAGCTACGATCTATTCCACTCTAGCTCATCCCTCACTTTATCAAACTCACTCACTCAGCCTAGCAGATCATTATTAGCTCGCTCCACCACATCTTTGTCTCTTAATATTCGTCGATGATCTTCATGTAGGTCTCGATTCTGTATTTGCAAAGCGTTTACCCTTTGCTCTAGGTTCGTGGCCAGAGTACTTTGTTCAGCAGCAAGGCATTGGGAAGAGCCCATATGAGCTCGTAAATTGTCTATCTCAGCCGAGTCGTACTCAAACTGACGATACCGTTCTAGTTCCTCCTTGAGTTCTTCGATTTCTCCAGCTTGTCGATCCATTTTGTCATCTTTGTTTTCCATTCGCCGACGGAGATTCTCTACCAAATCCTTCTCAATATCCCATTTCCTCTTCATGATCCCAAACTCTGAAGATGCGTCTAAGCCTACACTGGTTACCTCGGCTAGCAGAAGGATACCCGACTCAGGATACTGGCACGATAAATTCAATCAACACAAGTTATGATTTCAAGAATAACCATCTACCTTGGGCATCGGCGAGTTTGATCTCCAGCTGAAGTTGAAGTTGGAGAGATTCTATTAAGTGCCTGTCTCTGTGGCGATTGGCGGCATCTAAGCTTACACGGTTCAGAATCTAACACAAGTAAACGAGTTTACACCGTAAGCGACAACTAGAACAGAAATCATAAGCGGGGCATCACCATATTCAGACAAATCACTCACCCAAGTGTCAAGTGTCAGGGTGATGTCGCCGTACAGGGGCACTGCTTTCAGCATCTCCTCATCCGTGTACTTTCCAAAGTCGGAGGAAGTAAGCGCACCCAGAGAGTTCATGATAGGGCCAGAGACAGTAAAGGAAGTTTCAGCGCTAGAGGACGATCCTTCAGTAATCCGGGGCACGTGAGGAAGCTCCACCGGTACATCAGTAACAACCTTCTCCACGTCGGGTGTCTCCAAGAGATCCTGTTAGTCGCCCATACCTTGCTCGTCTCCTTTGTCATCCGAGACATTCTCACCAAATAGATCATCTTCATCGGAAAGTTCAATGACTGGGGCCTTCTTCGGCGGTGGCTTAGCGACTTGTTTACCTCTGAGGGGATTGTGACTAAGAGGATGAGGGTCAACATCACCTGCATCATCATCATCATGCCTAGGGTGTTTCTGCATAAGGTGTCTCGTCAGAACATGTGAAGGCAAAAAACAGGGGCAAGTACATGTACTTATAAGAAAATCATTGTGTTTGTTACCTTCCCCTGGTCTTCCTCAACCCTTGTGCCAGCACCTCTTTTCCTAGATCCGACAGTCTTGGCCGACCTGAGATTTTCAAACAACAACAAATGACTAACTGACGCCCGAAGCTAACAAGAAAAAAATCAAGAAAAGCGCATACCTTATCAGCCTTGTCATCATTAACCACCCAGAAAGAATAGGGCTCGGTGGGAAAAGTAGGCGACGGGAAGTCACCATGAAGGATCGGACCTCAGAAAAGAAGCGGAACTCGGGGATAAATCGGGTCATTAGAATGACGGGCTCGCTTGTTGGAACCCTGGCCGATGGGATCGGCATCCAGCATCATCCTTTCAACACCCTTGGGCATAGTTTTGATCCGATGAGTACTAGCAGCAAAACCGGCAAGATCGCCTAAGGTTGAAGTAACAGCTCGATAGTTGACAAGGAAATTGGCAACGGTATACTCAGGAGCATCCTCGGGCTTGTAGGTTGACCACTCGGCAGTAGAACCATGACCATCTCGGCGATCCCTCCATTCGTTCATAATTCGGAAAGTATTGCTAGTCCATTGAGCCAAAGCACGAGAAGGCTTGATCTGAGAAAGGATTTCGTAACAAAAAGGTCTATCAGGGTTGTACAAGGGAAAACGAAGGCCTAGATCCAATTGGCCCTGGGTGATGACCACACAATCAGCCGATTGATCGTGCTTCTTCATATCAGACTTCTTCAGGAGACCGTTTCGGCCCGAGAGAAGGGTAACTTCGTAATTTTGAAGATCGTACTTCTCCTTCAGCTGCTCAATGAACTCTTCATCAGAGAGATCTTTCACCCTTTTCTCGGACCTGCACGAAAGAGAAGGAGAACTATCATAAAATATAGAGCTCATGGTGCGATCATCGTACCTAGAAGGACTATCAAACGAAAACAGAGAAGCAATGGAGAAATCATCAAACTCGAAAAAAACATCATCGACAGACCTTTTTTCAGTCATGGAGGGAGAAGAAGCCATTAATGGAGATAGTTCAGAGCTCGATTTTCGACGAAGAAAGAAGAGGCGACAACAGCTACTGTATCAATCAGTGAGGGGGAGATGGCGAAAGAAAATCAAGAAGGCTAAGGTTTTTGGAAGCACAAAGTAATGAAGAAATTTGGGAAAGGAAGTTAGAGTGGCGGACAGAAAGAGAAAGGATGAAGAAGAAGAAGGAGAAAAAGAAGCGGGATATTTAAAGAGGAAAATATGTAACCGACGCCGACGGTTACAGGTAATAAAGTGCAGTTAGTGGGGCATTGCATGGTGGGATTCGCGGCATGAACGAAGACGTGGGAAGTTGGGACGACGTTCTTCCACTCGTGTCTCCCACATGAGCGAAAAAAAGGGGCATAAATGTAGGTGTAAATTATCCACAGATCCAGGTGGCAACATCTCAAGCCTTGGAGCACCTAAAAACGAAGGAACGCGAAGCATAGGGTGAAGACCAGCAGGCGCGAGATTTAAGGTACTGCGTGGATCGGGCGTGCAACTGTCGGACAAGACTTGACCCAGACCTCTGACAAAGCTAACAAGACGGGACAGGGTGGGACAAACGAGGCGCAACGGTCAAGAAGATAAGAAAGTACGTGATGCATCGGCCCATTGCTAAGGCGACAGATATGGCAGGCGACATCGTGTCAATAGAACACCCGAAGTGGTCGGCTCAGACGAGAGATGGGCAAGGAATCAAGATACGTCGGCCATAGGAGACGACATAAGTCGGCCCGAGTATAGAACTGCAAAAGGGATGTAACATGACCAACACACTAACTTGGTTGTATGAAACTTCTCTTATAAATAGAGTGAATTGTATTCAAGAAAGGTAGGTTGTATTTTAAGGAGAGAAAGACTCGAGTTTACACGAAGGAAAGGAGGGTGAGAAGTAATTTCATATTTGTAAGGAAATCCGACTAAGAGCAACACCTTTGTAACACTTGGAAGTAATAAGATTCACCCTTTCACCCCCGTGGATGTATGTAATCATACCGAACCACGTATATCTTGTGTTCATTGTTAAGTGTTTACTTTCATTCGACTTGAGTAGAAGCTTTATATCCTTTGGATGTAGTTGGTAGTAAAATGCATCTATAATTACATAACCAATAAGAGTATAAGAATTCCAGTGAATAGCTTCAAATACCTTTCCACGATCAAATACCTTATCAGTAAACTTCAAACAATGACACGAAGATATCCCAGTAGGCACTGTGTGTTTGAAAAAAAAAGTATTCTCAAAACATATAATATCAATTGGAAGCATTTTAACAAACATCTACAAGGTGGTACTAGAAATACAACAATTAGCTAACATACAAACTCTAAACCATGAATCCAACCAGTACCCATGTTTATGAATCAATTCTTGAACAAGTTCCATATAGCATCCTCCCAATAATTTCAAGCACACATCAAATTTAGACCCAAATTCAGAATAATATTTAGCAAAACAAAAACTCCATAAACTGAGCTCGATCTTCTTTCCTCGATCGAATAATGAGAAGGTAAAATCAGAAAGTAGGGTAAAGAAATCCTTACAATTCAATTTGCTGAGGATGGTGATTAACTGCTTTAACTGCCTGCTATACTCCACCATCTTTCTAGCAATAATTTCAGATGGAGAACCTTTAATATCAAATGAATTACTCGAATTAGCGAGGGGATTTCCTTCATGTGAATCTAAAACCATTGAATCTTTGTTTTCTTTAAAGAAAAACGGCGGAATCAACTTGCACTCGAGAGATTCATTTTCTTCTGCAGCTAACGGAATTGAATATTTCTGAGTGGAATCACTTACTGAATCTGAATCAACAGGAATTGGTTCCATGTGGTCAGAGATGTATTTATCCATCGTCTTCAATTGTTGAACCACTGATTGGAGTAATCCAAGACTTTCTTCTGAATTCTCATCATATAATCTATGCTCCATTATCAGTATTTCCTTGATTTCCCTTGATAAGATGTTCATCCATGCAGTTACCTGATTAGGAGGTCTAATACATTCACCCTCCAGCTTCTCTGATACTGCAGGTAGAAGTTTTTCCAAGCCATAAAAATTCTGTGATAACAACTCAGCTTCTGTAAATTATGTTGGATAAAACTCGTCCAAATCTGCAACCTCCATTGAAGAAACCCGCAGAATCGAAGCGGCTGTAGATACCAATTATCATGTACCTGAGTATAATGACAAGGGGTGGATAGATTTGAGGATAAACTTCTCCCAATTCCGAAGAATCGAGCATCTCTGTTTCACTAAGAACATAGCCTAAGACTTAGTCTTATGGGGTTCTAGTCTAGCACCACCTAGATTATCAGTCCACGTCAGCAAGCAAAATCGCCTAAGTCTTATGGGAGTGCTATTCTAACATGCTAGTCGCGGAATGAAAACAGCGCATTGAGCTGAACCATTACGCGCAACGCGCTGGACCATTCCGCGATGAAAAATCGATAAACTCAACAAAAGCTCGATCTTCTTCTTCTTCCCATTTCATTTTTTTCTCCCCAAAACGGTCTGAAAATGCATGTGAGAGATCATTTGAGAGTTTCGTATCAAATCGTTGGAAGGGTTTGATCATTATCGCGATTGGAATCATTTGAGACTAGTTTGGAGCGAAACCGTCTACTAAATTTGTTTGGATAAGATTTTGAAACTTTAGGTTTTTTTTTTTCGGATTATCATGATTTTTTGATGAAATTGATATGATTATATGATTGTTATTTGTTATTTGTTATTTAGATGATTTAGATGAAATTTCTAGTATTGTATGATTTAATTTGAATTTTTTTGAATGAAATTTGATATTGGTGAACTTTATGAATGAAATTTGATATTGAAATTTGTTTTGATTTCTGATTTGGGGGTTGTTAGTTTGCTTAATTAGTATTAAATCTGATTTGGGGGTTGTATTGTTTCTTTGAAGATCATTTTGTTTAATTAGTATTTTTGATGAAGCTAAATTTGTATAATTATGAATTTGTATAATTCGTATGATTATGATGAAATGATAAAATGTGGTTGATATAATTGTGAATTTGTATGATTATGATGAAAATGATAAAATGTGGTTGATTCTTTTTTTTATTTTGTTATTGATTGTAGTATGGATATGGAAGGTTGTAGTATGAATATGGAACAACATTTAGATACTTTGGAAATAGTTTCGGCAAAGTAAGATAGGCATGTATCTAATAATTTTAGTGATAGCCGAAGTATAAAATTTAGAGGCAGTTTTAATGAGGTTGAAACGTTATACAACATTGTAGTGAAAGATAATCTGATAGCGCAAAGGTACTGTGATAATTGTGGGTTTTCTTCTATCTTTGAGTTTAAATTTTCCAATGCGGATAGAGGTTTAGTTGAAGCCATAGCTGAGAGATGGCGGATAAAAACCAGGAGCTTCCATTTTAGACAATTTGAGATTGGCCTCCTTCCTTTAGATTGGTATATGTTAACTGGAATTCCCATTGGTGACCCTACAAAGAATCAAGTAGTTATACCGGTATTGGGTGATCTAACAATTGTTTCTTTGGATGATTTGTACTTTCAAGATATCAAAGTACTTGGTAACTGGAACAGTAAGAATAATGCAATATCCCTAGGTATCTTGAGAACCTACATTAAAAGTAGAGAAAACACCAACAATGTTGAATGTGCAGATGTATTGACAAGAGCATTCTTTCTTTGGTGTTTTGGTCATTTTCTTATTGCGGGTTCTAGTGGAAGAGTAGATAAACGCTGGGTTTTATTGCTGGATAATTTGGATAAAGTTGGGGAATATGACTGGGGTTTAGCTTCCCTAGGTAACACTTACAAGTTTCTTGATGGATGGTCAGAGAATGGGAAGGATTTATCTGGCATGGTTATGGTACTTGAGTATTGGTACTATTATTACTTCCGCAACATGCAACCTTTGCTTTGTCAGACACCTTCCGGAGAACACCATGATCTTTTCCCAAAGATTAGTCTCTTCAAGAATACTAACATTAAATCAAGGAAGAGAGGCCAAAGAGGCCAAAAGGATACGAAGAAACACTTAGTGTCCACTTCATGATCACAAATTGACACTAGAACCAGTGCATTATGTATTTGGCAACCATGGATAGGTAGTGAGTATTCTGAAGGAGAATATTATGAATATGCTATGCAGTTATCTAGAGTGAGAGTTGTATTTTATGACCTAGAAAAAAACTACAAAAGAGTTAGTTGTTATTTGGCTGAACGATTCCAGAGGCAGATAGATGGTGTGATTATAGTTCCAGAAAATGCTCCAGATTTGGATAGAGTTGGAGACAGGGAGATTGTAGGTGTATGCGCCGAACATTATTTGGCAGTTACTGAGGATCAATATAACAGGTGGTGGAAGACGCATAGTATTGGAGCTTATATCACGGAGTCATACCATTCGCAGAATACCGATGAGATAGCAGTGGGTAGCCAAGCTGTTCCTATACATTTGTTACCTAGTTATCCGCCTTCTAATTTGATGCCACAGACCTATACTTATGGCACACAGAATGAGCCCATGTCACAGTTGCCGGAGATAGATTTCACTTTACCATTCATCAATGCAGCTGGTGTTGAAGAGCGAGTAGAAGTTCCAAGGCAACGTTGTCCGTATAACTTTTCTGCGATGGGTTTGACAATGGTAAGTTCATTCACATTTGTTTGCATTTTCATTTTAAGTTTCTTGAATGCATCACTAAACCTATCTACTTTATGCTTGTAGGATCAGTGCTTCAGTTTTATGTCACAACAATTTGAATTCTACAGTGGAGCTCATCAAGTAGTACCAAGGGAGACAGCGCGCATTTATGCCTCAAGTTCATGTTCCTCATCCGGCAGATCTTCTTCTTCAATACCATCTGCATATTCCTCATAACCAATCAATCAAGAAGATCTCACATTGGGTGGTTCATTTAATCAATGGCCTTCAACTCAAGGATGTTACCATCATAGTCATGAAGATGGAGCGACTACCTCACAACAACCAACCAACCAAGGAATTGAATTTACCGATGTGTTGATGTTTGATACCGAACCTAACATGGTTTATGAAACTCAATTCAACCAACCAACCCGTCGCTACTTTGAGTGAATAAAAGTACTTGTAGTATTTTATGAAATTATTTGGATTGTTGTTTCTTTTTTATGGAGATTTTATGAAATTATTTGGATTGTTGTTTCTTTTTTATAGAGTGTGTATGAAAACATATGGATTTTATTTATTTATTTTATGGAGTGTTCATGAAATTTTGTTATATTAGGTACATTATGCAAGGAGCCTTGAGAAGAATTTTGTTCCGTCTTCCAGATGATGAAGATGATATTGAACTGAATGTTCTAGCAGTGGCTACGCTTTTGGAGTCAGAGAGGAGGCAAGGGCTACATCAACCCATCCCAAATAAAGTAAAGGAACGTCAGGTGGTGCACAGAAACCGTGTAGATGCCGATGCAAGGATGATGCATCAATACTTCAACTTCAGGTGTACTTATGGGCCAAAAAAGTTCAAAGGTCGGTTTGCTCTGCCTCGTCCACTTTTTCTGAGAATTTTAGAGCAAGTTTGTGATTTTGACCATGATTTTCGTCAAAAAACCTATGCTTGGGTATTCCTGGTCATTATCCATATATGAAAATGATTGCCGTTATGAAACATTTTTCCAAAGGAATTGCACCAGATTCTCTAGATGATTATACACAAATGGCAGCTAGCACTGTCTAATTTTATGCTAAGAAGTTTATGGATGGAATTATTTGGATCTATAATGGTCGATACATGCGTCAACCTACCGCTCAAGATACTTAGAGGATTTTGGCAGAGAATGAAGTTCGTGGGTTTCCTGGGATGCTTGGTAGTGTGGATTATTTTCATTGGGAATGGAGAGCATGACCTGTGGATCAGGAAGGATCCCACGTGGGCTATAAGTCAATTACCACGATTGTTCTGCAGGCGGTAGCTACATATGATAGATGGATATGGCATGTGTATTTTGGGTTGGGTGGACAGAATAATGATTGTAATGTCTTGCATGCTTCGGGTTTGTTCGATAGGGAACTTAATGGTGTAGAACCTCCTTGTCATTATCAAATCAATGGAAGAAACTACAATACGGGGTACTACCTAGGAGATGGGGCATATCCCATGTATGGTTGTCTTGTGCAAGCATACAAACCCGCATCAAACAATTCGGAAAGTCTTTTCAATCGATATCAAGAAGCAAAACTGAAAGACATTGAACGTACATTTGGTGGTCTAAAGTCTAAGTTTGGTATTATATTGAAACCATGTCGTTATTATAAAAAATCGGATATGAAGGCAATTATGAGGGGGTGCTTGATAATGCATAATATGTGTGTTGAAATGGAATATCGCGATGAGGAATGGGGGAAGATCACGGGACAAGAACCTCAACCGCCAATTCACAGAAGTGTAAGGCTACCTCCTCAAGTATTGTACAACCCAGCGCGTTGGGGGGAACTTCGCAAAGAACTCACTACGCACATTTGGCTACGACATGGAGATGGGTTGAGAGATGGAGATTTTCCGGGTATAGTGATGGATGATGCATTTCCGGAAGTTCATGAGGGTACAACCGACGTGGACACCGATGACGACCAATATGACCCTCAAGAAGATGAAGCATTTTATGAGAATGGAGAGTAAATTTCATACTCCATATTTCAATCAAGCACGTTTTCATTAAGTAGACAATTTAATTAGTTCTTGTAATATTTAACTAGAACTCCATAATACTTCTTCATGCAAGATTACAATTACATTACATATTTAACTAGAACTTCGTAAATACTTCTTAAATACGTTTTCATATTTAACTAGAACTTCATAAATACTTCTTCATGCATATCCTTCATAACCAAACATCTCCAAAGCGGTGACATGAATGAACGACATTCCATATTCCGTTTGGTATAAAGTCATAGCATCTTCACGATTACCATTTGATGCCCTTAATGAAATGAGAAAATGCTTGCAATAACTCTTGATGATTGATAACCGAGTTTGTAGTTGTTTTTAACTTCTTTCATTACCATTGATTCTCACAAATTCTTCAACAAGTTGTACCCAAAAGGCGTTGGTTGTTTGAGACTTGTCGAGAGGATTTGTGTTAATCATGTGAAAACTTCTCACTAAGTCATTGTCTTCGTCAATTGAGAATGCAACCATGCTTGAAATTTAAATTAAAAATTTAGGAGTAGAAGAAGAGAGTGAAACGAAATATGAGTTTGGGGTGGGGATTTTGAGTTTACATATTGAGTTTATATAGAGAATAAGTGATATGAGTTTGGGCTGCACAATGTAGCCGTTACGATCAGCGCAGAATGAAAAAGCGTGTTGCGAGGAATTATCCCGCGCATAACGCTACCAGCAGTTAGATCAAAAACTAGCCGTTTCTCTCAACGGCTAGTTTTTGATCTAACGGCTGGTAGAGTAATGCGCGGGATGATTCCGCGCAACACGCGGGATAATTACGCGCCACACGCGGGACAATTAAGCGCTAATCTTCTCAGCCATCAGATCAAGATGACCGTTGCATTTTCAACGACTCAGATTTAATGCCCGTTTGAAACCACAACAGTTGTGTTTTCAGGCTTCCCTATAAATTGAGAGCCACTTCTCCTTCATCCCTCACACCAAAATCAATTGATTCTCTTCTTCATTGATTTTCTTCTTCTTCTTCTTCTTCTTCTTCTTCTTCTTCTTCTTCTTCTTCTTCTTCTTCTTCTTCTTCTTCTTCTTCTTCTTCTATTTTGTTCATACAAAATATGGCACACTTTCATACAAAAGAGGATGAAGCACTAATTTTCTCTTGGATTATAGCAAGTAACGATCCGATTAGAGGAAAAGATCAAAACAAAACTCAACTTTGGAAGAGAATTATGCAAGAGTTCGTCAAAAGATGGCCGGAAGGTACGAATAGGGATAAAAATTCATTGCAATCAAGGTGTAACATGTTGAGAAGCGAAGTGAGGAAATATGTTTCATTCGTAAGACCTTACTTCCGCAATAAACCTTCGGGATTGCAACCTCCAGATTATGTAAGTACCGTTAAAAAAATGGTTTTTTTTTTCTTCCAAATATATTTCATTCATTCATAAGACACTAATACATTTTTTTTCATTTTTTTCCACAGTACCGCGAAGGAGCACAAAATTATAAAGCAGCAGTCGGCAAACATTTTACACATGATTCGGTTTTCCAGCTCCTGAAGACCTATCAACCGGATTACAATCCAGAGTTGAATAATGATGTTGGACCTAGCCAAGCAACTCAACCTAGTCAAGCAACTCAACCTAGTACTTCAGCTCCAGAAACTACGGATGAAGATTTGGAGGATATGGCAACGTTTGGAAGCTCACAATCAACCCAAGGTTCTGATACCTCAGACATATCGCGTAGAAGACGTTATTTCGAACAAACAGATGATGGTAGAAGTGGCGGAAGAGATAAGGCAAAGAAAAAGGCTCGTGAGGCTAAAGAATCGGTGAGAGCGGGTGATAAAATGGACAAGCTCATACATCTTCTTGAAAATGCACAAGCACAAAGGGTGGCAAAGTATGAAACCGAAGAAGCGTTCCTTAAGAAAGATTTGGAAAACAATACAATCTTGGCACAAACCCAACAAAGGGAATCCGACTTGAAGATCCTACGCCAAAATTTGAATGAAGTACAACCTTGGGAGATACCCCTTTACAAGAAATGGAAGAACGAGATTTTGGTTCGTAATGGCTTTGATCCAATCCTCTAAATTATGAGTGATATTTTAGTTATTAGAATTTCATTTTCAAGTTTGAATTAGAAATAGGATTTCAATTTCAATGTACTTTTTAAATTTTTAGAAGTAAGATTTTAATTTTAATGTACTTTTTGAATTTTTAGAAGTAGGATTTTAATTTCAAAAAACATTGTAACATTGTTTTGCAATGTAATCAAAAAATTTCTTAGTTTGCCAAATTTTAAGATTTTGAAACAAACAATCGTTGGAACAAATAGTCAAACTTTTCAAAATTCAAATTTTGAAAACATAACTGTGTGGTGGTGTAACATGAGTGTGAGAAAACAAATAATGAAAACTGTATAAAATTTAATTACTGAACGAGTGAAAAGTAAAAAAAAAAGGTCAAGCGCGGAATCATGCAGCGCCAAATATTTGCGCGTAATGGAAACGCGCTATGTTCTTGCGCTGGACAATTCCGCGCAGATGCTTGGAATATTCTTCTACGCGTTGTTTCGTTCCGCGAAAGTTACTTTTTCCAGCGCTGAATCGTTCTGCGTATCAATCTAGCATACTAGTTCACATGCGAGCAACTAGTAGGAAAGAGACCTAGTGTTAACTTTTTTGTCACACTTTTTTTTTTGAATTGTAACACTTATGTGCTAATCTAGCACCTCCAATCTAGCCCATAAGACTTAGTCTAAGAACAAAGTTCTGTTTGGATTAATAATTTGATTAGATTTTCATTACAGACTCATTTTGCTTATAAATCCAGAGAAGTCTAACCTAACATCTAACGGCTACAATCCCACCAGATGGTTACATCTAATCCATCCTTACAATTAATAAACACACCCACTCTTAAGTTAAATACTACCACCAACTCATATTAAATACGGACACTAATAGGAGATGGGGCACCCCAGGTACATGACAGGTTGTTGATTTAAATTTATTGACACTTGGATATTGGTCTTTGGTACCATCCAAGTTATCTCTCTTTGATTAGACTCGCGAGTCACATTTGCTTGAGTAAATCAAATTGAGATATTGAGATAATAACTCCTTGAGTATTTTTTATTGATTGAGTCTAGTTGATTCTCTAGAAAACAACTTGGAGTTGTCCATACAGATTGCTAATCGAAATATTGGGTGAGGTTTTTAGACCCTCGCTTTTTCAAAAGAGGTATTGACCTTCTTCTATTTTCTGTTGCTCGTCCGGATCCGTGCTTTCGTCTGCAGTGTCTCTCCAGTGAATTCCAAAATTTACCAAACTCTATTGCATTCTTGGGATGGATGGATGTGGTTGCGTTGTCGGTCCATCCTTAATTTTAGGTTGTTCAGTGCATGGACCTTTTGATCACAATGACAGTATGATATGGATGCTTGTATGTCGAAATCTTCTGGAGACACTAGATGAAATAGATGAGTTAGGAGACATTTCATTTCCGACGTGCTGCTATCAATTCTTCAAGGACTTTGTTCCAAGAGACATCCTTTGAACCATCTTCTGAATCTTGGACTATCATATGGAATGGGATGCAGTGAGCAGTCCCCAGTTATATTTCTGTTAGATCCGATGGCACGGCCGAACATGTGAATGTATCTCTGTGGCGTACTTTTGGAGTCTTCGATGCACATGTACGGCTTCGTGTTGAGAAATTCCTGCGGCCCGTAAAACTTCGACAGTGATGATATTAAAATCAGAAATAAACTGGTTGAGGGGGGTGAAAGCGCCCCGTGCTAGTAGTCCCCATGTGTAGTCTACTTTCATTGCATCGCCTTAAATCCACGTCCATGGGATTTGATACAAGCTTATTGTACTCTTATGGATGTGACGCTGGGATGCACAGAATATCACATGGATGAGATACTCTAGATAGTAAAGTAGTAAAAATGACAGAGTTATGTTGATTATCGTGGCTCCCTCTGCTTCTTCAGGAAAATGTTTCAGCCGTGTCTCTGGGGTTATCTCATGAATCTTTGATAGTCATCGGGATTAACTGCGATGAGCAGTCCCCAGTCATAATCTTCTTTAGTTTCTGAAGTTATTTCTTATGAGCAGGCTTGGGATCCACTGCAGCCTTGTAAATTGTTGCAGGCGTCTTCTAGACAGAGAGGTGATGATATTCTTATGCTACACCCTTGAAAAGTAAATGACCTCATCGTGACTATGACTTTTTAGTTGACTGTATCTTCTGAACTTTGATAGTGAAGGGATTCTGTGTAGATCTTTAGTCCCCAAATGTGGTTTACATATTTTCATCTTTGTAGTGATCGTGCTTGCGTAAAGCTCTTGCTGGTATCAACAAACGAGCGGCACCGGTTCTCGGCAGCAGATGTGATCAGAAGAGACTACATTGTCATGGGAACAAAGTAGGTTGTCTAGATGCATAAGCGAGCAAACTGTCCATGAACACGAGCTTTGGCGGGAATGAGGCATTGAAGCGGCTTCGTTCTTGGAGAGGACGTTGAAACTTATAGAGCAAAAAATGCTAAAGCTTCGTCTTCGGATCCTGGAGCAGCTTATGGAGAGAACGCTGAAGCGGATCGGCTGCTG
The DNA here is from genome assembly GCA_023529315.1 of Papaver bracteatum. Classification (NCBI taxonomy): domain Eukaryota; kingdom Viridiplantae; phylum Streptophyta; class Magnoliopsida; order Ranunculales; family Papaveraceae; genus Papaver; species Papaver bracteatum. The sequence continues at coordinate 2,482,301 of JAJJWX010001098.1, read as the reverse complement.
GAGCGAACGTTAAAGTGGAGCGGCTACTGAAGCGAACGTTGAAGTGGAGCCGTTGCTGGAGGACGTTAAAGCGTAGAGGCTGCGTCAATCAATCAGTTTGTTGTCAAACTGGACACCCTTCAAGCGAACAGTGGCTAGGAGTCCCCAGTTCCATCTATCAATCGTGATTTCCAAGAGAGGTTGGGGTTTGGGAACGACTTCTTGGATGAAAACAGCTGCTTTCCTGATGCAGTGCGGTTGAGGGCTGCAAATATATCTTGGCATTGTGCCTTAGGTAAATATATAATCTCATATAAATGTTTCATCATAGACTGCAAGATTTTGCAGGAAAAGTCCCAAGAAATCATGCCTCTCCTGACAGGAAAATAGTCTTTGTGAAATCAGGGGGGTTGCTGATTTTCTTTGCTTCGATTTTGGAGAAGTCGCTCCCGATATTTACGTGTGATGAAATTAGATAGATGATTCCCTTCTACTGGGCGCTCAAGAGCAACGCTGAAGGGTGAAAGATGCAAACTGCTGTAAAGATGCAAATTGTTAGCGCTGGAAGGATGCAAGCTATTAGCGCTGGAAAGGATGCAAGATGTTAACGCTGGATCGGATGCAAGCTTCTGGCGCTAGAAATATGCAAGTTGTTGGAGCTGGAAAGACGCAAGCTGTTAGCGCTAGATCGGATGCAAGCTGCTGGCGCTGGAAAAATGCAAGTTGTTAGCGCTGGATCGTCTTGGAATCGGCGCTGGCTTGGCGTGGCGCGAACTTGTTCTTGCGGGCCCAGTTTCCTTTTTCCATACGTAGCTCAAACAGGAAATCCTTTCCTTATTCAAATTCCAAAAAGTGTTATGCTTATGAAATGGGTTGGCTCCTCTTTTTTATCTCGTATCTTTGTTATCACGTCCTGGTGTTAGCGGTAGCGTGGTAGCAATAAAGTGGGCAAGCATATTCTAGCTATGTACTCCAGCGTTTCTCTTTCAATTTGTTCTCTTGTTTTCTTGTGTTGGTGCAAACCCTAGCCATAGGTATGCCTTCCATAAATCTGTAGAAATATTTTTCTTCTAAACTGGTGTAAACCCTAGCCATGGGTATGAGTTTCATAAACTTGTAGAAATACTTCATCATAAATAATTCCTTTTGGAATATCACCGTAGTAACGACGGACACCTCATGAATGGTGACGGGTAATCATTATTATGCAAAGTAGGCACGTACGGGTAGATGACTGTTTTTTTTTTTGAAAGGCAAACAAAGCGCCTGGTTTATGGTTTGATTTGAATCGATAGATAACTGTTACCTATGAGGGTTTTGGATTATTATTTTGGAATGAATTTTTTTATAATAATGTTGTTTTGGGAATGATGTTGTCTTGGTTACGATTGCAAGTGACGCAAACATCCAAGGAAAACCATGGAACCATGTGTTGGTAGATGACATGGGGTAAAACATAACATGTCTATCGGTTTTATCATTCTCGTGAAAACTTAAAATAGCAAACCACGTATCTTTTCTAGGTAATACTTACTCGGTTTTCCAGGTCTCCTGATGAAAAGGGAACCTTCCGGGTGTAAGACCAAGTTTTATGGGAAGCACCGTCGTGATTGTGGAAAGTCCCCAGTCGGCTCATCTGATAATCGAGTCGTCGATCCCTGGTTGGATCATTCGCTTTTAATATCTAGGCAGTCCCCAGTCATCCCTCTCCGTGTTAAGACTGATAATCGGGTCATCTGGTAACTGAGTCGTCGATCCCTGAGCGTATCGCCTGATTCTACCATGTCTGGGTCGAAGCATGAGATCGATGGTCGAAAATTGACATTGTAACCGAAAAATCAATCTCCCACAGTGGTCGCCAATTGTTTGAAGGTGAAAACGGTTTCTGTTGATTTTGGTAATTTCGGGTGTGTGGGTGAGAAACAAATTTAAACCCTAAAAAATATACTGCAAGGGAGTACTTTAGATTCGAGAGATCAATTTGTACAAATTCGGCCTAAACAAAGAAATGGCCGTTCCAGACTTGCTTCGGTCACAAAGTGAAGGAGAAGGATTGGTTTTAGGGAGGGAAGCGAAGAAAGTGTTGAGACCAGAATAGTTGATTCTGGAATAGTAGTTATTTTATGACTTGTATCAGAAAGTGGGAAGCTAACCGATCAAGAGCTAGCAAATGTTTTCTGAGTGTTGTATGTTCTTGACCTGAACTTGTTGTTCGGTGGAAATAGGTAATGCCTATTTACACAAGTCGACGTGAAACGTACTCTGGTCTCATTCAGAAATGGAAAAAGGGTGAGTAAATGGGAGGAGGTGGTCACCGGTAACGCCTGGAATTGATGTTCCATTAGAGAAGGTGTTTCATCATTACTCCATGTATTTACTAATCGCTTCATCCTTATGACACTCTCTTATAACAGGCGTAGTGTACGCCGCACGCGATAAACCGCCAAACCAATACCCAATGAGCATCCCCCAGTTTGTGACATGCGTTGATGTCTCATGTCTCGAATGTTTTTGTGGAAAACATGTAGCACGTTTTCTATTGTCTAGAAAGTTGAGCTTGGGAGACTTGCGTGGTGACCTTCGACGGTCGATATTTTGCATCTTAAGAGGACAGGTAGCCGTTGATTATTGCATGATCAATATGGCTTTAATATGGCCTAGTTTAGGCGCGGCCAAAAGTTAGGGTTTTGGCTTTGTTTAGGCACGACCAAACTAGGGCCAAAGGTTTCCATGCGTTAGCTAGTAACCTTGGACGGCTAAGATCTGCACCTTAGATGCAAAGTGGCCATTGATTGTTGCAGGCCTTCTTTTTGGCAGTTGTAAAGGGAAGGCCGACATGGTATGGGTTAGGCGCGGCAAGGTGGTTGCGTTCTATTGGCACATTTGGCATGGTCGGTTCCTTTGCGCGGTTTAGGCATGGCCAAAACTAGGGTTTTGGCATCGGGCCAAAGGTTACCATGCATTGGTTGGAGACCTTGGAAGGCCGTTGATTGTTGCAGGCCTTCGTTTGGTAGCCATCGACGTGAAAGTATGGCCGGAATGGCTTTGACATGGAGTGGAGCCATTGGCGGTGTACGTCTTGGAAGGGAAGCGCTTGCGGCTTTGTCTAAATTAGGGTTTAGTATGCTGAAACCCTAATTAACATCCTTTACTAGAATCGATGTAGAACTCTCATATGGACTCGGATTTTGATGGTCCTCCCATCCATTCTATACGGAAAGGAATTTCTTATCTCCTAACGCAGGAATATTTAGGTTTTGAGCTCGTTCGGGAGGTGAAAACATCCCGAAAGTAAAACTTTGGAAGAATATAAGAGGGACGGTGGCATGTTTGGTGCGTTTTTGGGAAGCTAGCACGTTTTGGGAAGCTAGCAAGTTTTTGGAAGCTAGTGTGTTTTGGGCCAAAGGTTACCATGCGTTGTTTGGCAACCTTGGACGGCTAGGATTTGTACCTAGGATGGAAGGGTGGCCGTTGATCGTCGCACGCCTTTGTTTTGGTAGCCACATAGGGAAGGCCAGTATGGTATGGCGCGGCAAGGTGGATGGCACGTCATGCCATTGGCACATGTGGAATGGTCGGCATGCCTTGGTGTGGTTTGGCGTGGCCAAAACTAGGGTTTTGGGCCAAAGGTTAACATGCGTTGTTTGGCAACCTTGGACGGCTAAGATTTGCATCTTAGATGGAAGGATGGTCGTTGATTGTTTCAGGCCTTTGTCTTGGTATCCGCATGGGGAATGCCAACACGGTATGGCGCGGCAAGGTGGCTGGAATTCCATTGGTACATGTGGGGCCAAGCGTTTGGCATGGTGGGGCCAAGGGTTTGGCATGTCGTTGGCGTATGGTGCGGCTAGCATGGTTAGGGACAAGGCAAGGTGTGGTTGGCTTGGCTAGCATGATTGGCATGCCTTGGCGTGGTAGGTGTGGCTAGCATGGTTTGCCATTGGCATAGTGGTGCGGCTAGCATGTTTGGTGTGCCTTGGCATGGTAGATGTGGCTGGCATGGTTTTCCATTGGCAAATGGTGCGGCTAGCATGGTTGGCATGCCATGGCGCGGTAGATGTGGCTGAAATGGTTTGCCATTGGCACAGTGGTGCGGCTAGCATGGTTGGCTTGCATTGGCACGGTAGATGTGGATGGCATGGTTTGCCATTGGCACATGTGGTGTGGGAATTAGGGTTTGGCCTATCGAAACCCTAATTAGTAAAGAAAAAAAAGGTACCATGGTAATTTTCTCGTAGACATATTAAAGGGTTTAATAAATGCGCTTAGTGGAGACATTATTACTCAAGTTCTGTGACTCCACTGTCTGACTAGGGTTTCACGATTTTAACCCTAAGCTAAAAACCACCATCAACAAAGTTGTAAACAACCACACCTTCAGAATCAACGATTTTGGTCTCAACACTTTCTTCGCTTCCCTCCCTAAGACCAACCCTTCTCCTTCACTTTGTGACCGAAACAAACCTGGAACGACCATTTCTTGGTTTAGGCCAGGATTGTATAGATTAATCTCTCGAATCAAAAGTACTCACGTGCAGTGCATTGTTTAGGGTTTAGATTCGTTTCTCATCCACACACCCAAAATTACCAAAATCAGCAGAAATAGTTTTCACCCACAAACATTACATTAATTGTTTTTGTAGATATCTTGCTTAGGAAAGGGTAAGGTTCCAACTCAGAGAAATATTTTTCTGTGTAGTTTCATGTTAGGTCATATTCTTTGACAACACGCTATAATAGCCTCACCATACTTTCTTCAGGTCCTGTTAGGATGAGTCTAGTGGAGAAGAGAAGTGGAAAGATTGAGACCGAGAACCGTGACCATAAGTTACGTCCCCTTTCTAATTGCTTGAAAACATGAGAGGGAATTTAAAAGGGGACGAGGAAATAATCCTTTCCAAAAAAAGGTGAAAAGCGACGATACGATCCTCGCTTATTATCTTTTCATATAAAAGATCTAATATAATATATTAGAACCAAATTTAGGGCCCAAATTTTGGGCGAGGTTAAAATCCTTGCTCATCTCTATTTTTCTTCCCTCACTGTAACGCACAGGCCTTCCCTATGGCCTAGGTGGCACAAACTGTTCAACTCGCCCTTTCCCTCCTACACTAGACTTAGCCTTAGTTAGGGGTGAGCAACATGAGGAACCAGTGGATTTGGAGCCATCCATATCCAGCCTATCCATATCCAGCCTATCTAAATGGTGGGTCCTAGATTACCATTTGTATTCGGTCCATCACTCGCGGGTTCGACATTCGTGGATAGGAGGGTAAATGAGTTGGATGCGGATATATTCACATATTACATTTCTTTTACAAGGAAAAATAATTTGTAGTTTCTAATTTGCGGATAAATGAAGCCATTTCAAGCAAACGGCTAATTTGGTAAGCTCAATATGTCATCACAATACATTAATGCAGTCATAGACAACCAAAGAGATTTCGATTGCAAAATTAACAATGAAAAACATTAGAAAACGTTGTTGTTACTACACAATCCTTTCAGACTTTTAATTTAAGGTTGCGAAACTAACTTTATTGAAAATCATAGAGATTGGTACTGAAATTTTTCGGTTACATCAACATGATTAAGATTATTTGTGATATCGATGGGTTTTGTGATTGTATATAAAACAGTTCAAATTCAAACCTTGGAGATTGTGGAGATAGGTAATTATGATTTATTTTCGGTTGAAATAAAGCAGACGAATATGGTGGTGGAGGAGGGGTTGATGGCTAGTACAGAAATTAGGATTGTAAATAAAACATTCACTTATGTAACATTTTCAAAATGCAAAAATAACTGATATATATATTTATATTTCATCCTTTACCCCTCTATTTAGATTTGTACTCACAGCCAATCCATTGTTTACTGGATTTTAAGAATGCATCCATATCCAACCCTTCCATACTGGATGGATGGATCCGCAAGTTTGGGTTCAATATGCTCACCTCAATGTAGTTAATATCGGATACCGGTTTGTCTCGGCCAGGGTTCGGTACACTGGTACAACATTGTGCCGGGGAGATCTCAGTTTCAAATATCGGTTCCTCCTCAAGTATCAACGGCATATTTCTGTTCCAAGTATTAAGCTAAGCAAAATATAAAGTTAAAACTAAGCAAAATTCAGCATGAGCCTCAAGAAATGACTCAACAACGAAAGAGCTAATACAAAATAATTCCTAAAATCAAGAAGCAACGAACTTGACATGGTCGGACCCTAGTTAGCAATTCGGCGAACTATTCGCGAATAGTTCCGAATTTTACCCGTACCAAACGCGTTCGAATGCAACTCCGACCTGTGTTCGCCCGTTTTTCTGGCTGTACCGAATTGTACGCGAATTTTCCGAATTCCGAACTATTCGGGGCATTTAATTCGGCAGATTTTTTTATTAGTTAATAATAAAAAAAATGTTTGAGTGGAGTAGGAATCGAACCTAAGACCTAAAGTTCACTAAGTGTAACCCAAACCACTGTGCCAAGCACAAGTTTTTGTTAATTTGTTCATATATTTTTTATATAATGCATTTTTACTTCATATATTGATTAGTCATCCATAACTATAAATATTTACTCTCTCCGTTCCACTTTAGACGAGTGATTATGGTTATTTTTTTGTTCCACATTACTTGATATTTTTCATATTTTTCCCACAAAACTACCAACATTACCCTAACATTTTGTCTTGGAACCATAAATTTATTTTCAATTACACTAATAGCAATTAATGTTTGAAGATTTTTCTCAAGGATATACATAGAAAACTTTTATATCTCTCTTTATTTCTTAATCTACGTGTAAACTCCTAAAACATCAACTAAAGTGGAATGGAGGGAGTATTAATTTATTATATATGTCTATATTTAATTTTGGAGGCCGAATCGATATCCGGAAAACGAATTATACACGTCATTATACCGTTCATACTCTTCTGCCGAACCACGAACCGAAGACCGGATAGTTGACCGAATTTGATTTTTACAAATCCGAATAATACCCGAACGTTTGCCGTTCCGTACGTATGCCGAATCCCGACTTGCTAACTAGGGGTCGGACCACCTAAAATCAAAATTCTTTTTTATTCAAATCGTCCATACATCACTATAGATGCTAATAATCGTAAAGTAATCATCCATGACTAGGAAATCTGATTTAAGTTTTTAAAAATGCTATTCAAAATCAAGTCGATCCAAAGTGGACGACTGGTTCTTTATCACAAGAACAAACAAAGTCGAATTATGCTTCAAAAAAAAAAAAAAAAAAGGAATTTAATCATTATTTTTTTATATGCAATTGCACATTCAAATATTTAAATTAGGCTTAATTTCACCTTATTTTGGATTTTGGATTCCAAAATATGCCAGTGATGAGCGAAGGTGGTGATTGGAAGAGAAGGTGCGGTTTAGGGTTTTTAAAACAAATTAGTTGCTAGGGTTCGTTTTATTGTTGGGGGTAATATAGAGTCAAGAAGTAGTAATTAAGATATTTGAAAAAATATATGGGTGACAAGTAGCATAAGTGAGGGTGGCAATTAATGAGGATGGCAATCAGGAAACGTGGTGGTAATTAATGAGGGTGGCAAATAGGCGGAGCCTTCCTAATTAAACTTTGGTACTTTAAAAATGATTAGAAAAATAAATAAAAAATAAAAAGGCATCAGTTGATATATGTCGCTACGGGAGAGCGAGAGTAAGCTGTACGTATATAATAGTGGGGCACCGCTAATAAAGTGAGAGAGACAGACACGGGTAGCTGGAGAGAGACATCCACTTCCACTCACTCGGTCAATTTCTGATCTTCAGAGTTCAGACTCCCCACCATCACCACCACTATCAAGTCACCATATATATAGAGCAAAGGGCATGAAAATTAGTCATTCCTTGGAAAGGTCCAGCCCACGTAAAACTCTTTCAAAACCAAACAACCCTGTGTTTGTCTAACTCAGTCCAACTCACTCAGTGATCCATCCAGCTCAATACCTAATCTACCCTCCCTAATCAGTTAATTGGGTTAGGTTAGGTTATCCTCCTCTAAACTATTTCTGTTTCGATTCATCGATTTCTACTCTTCTGCGTGTTTTGGCGACTTTGGCGACTTTCTGTGGAACTGGTCATCTTGAAAACCGATAACTAAGGATGGGTTTGCAGAACGTGCTCTAGAAGAAGATTACTAAGTTAATTTTGGGAGTTATGGTTACAAATAAGATCTCAATTTGAGAAATCAGTGAAACCAAGGTTTGGGGGGAATCTAGAAGATGAAACTGAAGGTTCTGAAGTTTGATTAGAGATATGTATGGTTAATATGAGAAGGTAGAGTTATCTTTTGAACTCGAATTGGAAAACAGAGGATTAAGAATTTGTTCTAGGGTTTCTGAGATTCAAAGATGATGATGGGGATTGGCGAATTGATGTTAAACATAAGGCGAATTTGAATGTCATAAGTTGTTTTACTAAGATTTAAATGTTTACTTAACCATCCAAGTTTTGGTTTCCATCGATAACAAGGCCTCTGTGAGAGAAGAAGATGCTGAAGGGTGACAGAGAAGAAGATGAGGAATCTCTGCTTTCGGTTTATTTTGGTTGTTTGATTGGGAGTTTTGCTAAAAGGGACATATTTAACCATCTCGTTGTGCTGCTAACTACTTGTAAGATTGTTTAACTCCATTCTTAGCAAGTTATATTTCTTCCATTCACTTGATTTGGTTTTGTTGTATTCTTTGTATTTATATGGAAATGCATGTGGAATATTAAGAGTTGAATATGGCCAAATGGGTATTGTTTTCCTCTCTAATGTGCATGAGTTGTATGAGTAAAACTTCATAATTTAGTAGCTATTTAGTTGCTTGAAAATGAGCGTTGGAATCATATTTATTACTGTTGTCTGATTACAATTGTGGAGTTTTGTTGGAGTTTTGGTTAAACTCAAACTGCTAAGTCCCTGGTTTATTGGAATTGAATGTGTCATGTGCACGTATTCCATGTGTCCTTTAAACTAGCAAATGGCTAGTAGTTTTTTTTAGCACGATCCTGTTAAATGTTTATGGTCAGTAAGTTAGTGTGCCTACGTGCACTTGTTAGTTGAGTCTTATTAGGAAATGTTAGAAGTGGTCTGTAGCCTATAAAGGCAATGTTTTAAGTTAATGAAAAGAGTGAAAATTTGGTAAAAACACAATGTAGTCTCTTCTCTTGTTCCGCGTTTCTTCCTCTCTGCTCTCTCTCTATGCCTTGATTTTCATCATGGTATCAGATCTAGGGTAGAGAGAGAGGTGTTAGTAAAATTCAGAGAGGATAGATGATTAGAGAGTGTTTTTTGTTTATTTCATTGTGTTTTGATTGAGTTTCTTTTGTGTGTCAAAAGAAGTTGGAAGTCTGATCCTGATGTTCCGCTGGTGTGATTGGTAGGAGAATTACCAATATGCAAGGAGTTGAGAACAAGTGGGCTAGTGATGAATTCTGTAGCAGCGACAAAGGACAGTTGGAATTGTGCTCTAAAAGTGTTCGCTGAAATGCCTGAATAAAACAGGATGGAATTTCAGAGGTGCTCATCAGCTGTTTGAAGGTAATCCTGTAAGTAAAATAGGATATATCTTGGTATGGTTTCATGTTTAATTGGCAAGTAGGGAAAGAGTAGTATCTCTAGCTTGTTCAAGAATGGTTTTGGCGATCTGATTTGTATTGTATGACCGAAGTAATGGTCTCATTAACGTGGAATTTGTCTCCATGAGTGAAACCATGATGTGGGGTTTGTCTCCATGTATGAAACCTAATGTGTTGCAGTTCGAGGAAGCCGAGTTAAGTCTAAATCTAAGTTATGCAAAGCTCTGTTTTAGTAAATATTAATGGTTTGTTTATATCCATTAATGGTGTTGATTTTACATGTATGGGCCAGTGGTAAACTTTTAGTAACTTGGTTGTTTCAAGTCGCTTAATTTTGTTTGCCTATAAGGCATTGTTTTTGTCGTCTTTATGAAGTTGGTACTGCGCATGTTAGCACCATTGTGTTGGTTTGCATATTTCTTCGCAGCATGGTGGATACATCAAGTTAAGTTTGCTATAGTGGAAGATAAAGGCATGGATTTGTTGGTGTGGATAGGTGAGTTTCTTACTTAGTTAAGCTATGAAATCCATGAATGGCCAGCATGTGGGTGCCTTATAATCTGTGGTTGGAAGATATCTGTGTCAGATATGTATCTGCGAGAGTAGCCAAGGATATTGGAAGTGGCAGGAGGAGTTATGATACGATATGTCAGGAAGTCATGGATACCTACAAGTTTAGTAGGTTAGCCGCAAGTGATGCGAAGATATGATAAGATATGTCGGGGAAGTCATACAAAGCCTACAAGTGAAGTAGGTGGTCTGCCGGTGAAGTTTATACAAGTTGTAGTATATGGTCTTCACAATTATGATTCAATCAGTTGTCCTTAGCATGGGATATGCCGGTAAAGCCATGTGGTGTGGTGGTACATGAAGTTGCGTTATATCAGTTTGAGTTTAAGGGAGGCTGTTGGAGTTTTGGTTAAACTCAAACTGCTAAGTCCCTGGTTTATTGGAATTGAATGTGTCCTGTGCACGTATTCCATGTGTCCTTTAAACTAGCAAATGGATAGTAGTTTGTTTTAGCACGATCCTGTTAAATGTTTATGGTCAGTAAGTTAGTGTGCCTACGTGCACTTGTTAGTTGAGTCTTATTAGGAAATGTTAGAAGTGGTCTGTAGCCTATAAAGGCAATGTTTTAAGTTAATGAAAAGAGTGAAAATTTGGTAAAAACACAATGTAGTCTCTTCTCTTGTTCCGCGTTTCTTCCTCTCTGCTCTCTCTCTCTATGCCTTGATTTTCATCAAGTTTGTGAACTTTCCATCTTGGTAGTTTTGAGGTTTCAAGATTCTTAAACTGTTGCAGTTTATGTGTTAGATGAATTGCCTGACACAGTTTCGGTTTTTATTATTGAAATTGAGCTACTATTTACTATGACCATGGAGAGGAATTGGTTTTTACCCTTCATTTGGTATAAGCTATAAATGTCTATGGCGACTTGGTGTTTCGTCGTACCGTATCAGTATGAACTATATTTATCATTTTATCATTTATTTTGGGTCTTCGTTGGCTAGGCTTCATTTAGACCAACAACAAGGGTTTGATTGATAAGTGTATTTGAGGACAAACATGTACCATTTGATTTGTATCCATGAGTAGTCTTTCTACTTCACTAGTTTGTTTATGAACATATATAATATTGTCTACGAATATGTATGTTGGGAATGGTTTAATTTATATTTGGAAACATGTTTAATGTTCCGTTTTGTACCAACTGATTGTTGGATGAAGCTCAACTTTGTATTTCTTAATTTAGTGGACTTCTGAAATCCGTGATAGAAATGAACTCATAAATTTTTGAGCTAGATAATGATGATTAAATTACTATTAGCTTTTGGTATATTTAGGTGAAATTTTACAAATGGATTTAGCCTTTTGGAGTATGTTTGAGCTATCTGTGATAGCATATGTGGACAATACTAAATTTAGTTATTGTGAACATTTAAATGTTAAATGTTCTCACCGGGCTTACAAAAATAGTTAACTTGTTATTTAATTTGTATCCTGTAAATGGTGTTTGCCCGAACTGGGACACGAAGGATAGAAAAAGTAATTGTGAGTATGCATATAGTTTTGGCGTACGTAGTACGTATGGTGCGAATTAAGTGAGTATAGTTAGACGAGCAAGAAGTATGGTTAATTGAGCTTACAGTAAAACAATAGCTTGTTGATTATTGGCGATACCAACGCCGGACTTAAAATTCAAATGTATATTCAACCGATACTTCTATTTAGTGCTATCGAAATTCGGTACTTCGCTGATTATTGAATTTTAACAAAATGATTCATGGCATTAGTGTATGAAACTGTCAGTACATCAATATTTCCGTGACTCTATAATAAATTCAGACTCTTTAGTTTTCGGATATCTTGCATGATAATAGCGCTTGTTTTTATCCATGTTTGATGCATTATGCTGGAAATCCTGGTGTTGACATGTAATCATTATTATTACTTGGTTTCTTGCACATTTGATGTGCATTTCAATTGCTTGTATTCTTGCTGGTTGTTGCGTTGTTTTCCTATGAACTAAAATTTCTACCTTGGTTCAATTTTGTGCATAGTTCCTTAAGATGTTGTGTGATGCACGTGACACATGAATGCTCTTTTACAACATTTTATTAGCTGGCACTTTTGTTAATATGAAAACTATCAGTTTCAAGTATTTGATTTTTATGTGGCTGTATGCATCTGATTTTTTTCCCCTCTCACAGGTGTGACTGCAATGAAATGGTGTCCAACGGATATCCGTTACTTGCTAACTTGTGGAAAAGACAGTCTGACTCTTTGTTGGGACACAATTAGTGGAGAGGTAGAATTGTTTTCTTATTTGATGTTCGGCATTTGCTTGTCTAATTTGTTTCAGTTGTCCCATTATTTATTCAGTCACTACTGATTACAACATTCCTTCTTTTCGTACAACTTAGGTTTATCTTTTAACTTGGGTTTGCTCTTTAGACCAACTGGTCCTGCAAATGAACGACTTTTCTCATGGTTGTTGTTGTTTTTTTAGAACATGAAAGTTGAGAACATGAAAGTTAGTAAAATATCAATCCGTTTTTGTTTTTCTGGTTCACATTTTTCAGTATGATTGGAAATTAATCAAGTGATTGTATTTCACTAAAACTAGTGAACTGATATAGCAAGTCATTGCCATTCAAGGTTGTTCACTGGTCTCCCCACAAGATAAAGGTCGTATATATTTAATTGGAAAGACTGGGTGAAAAAATTTATTGGGTAGTAGGAATGACTAGCTGAAAATTTTTATTGGGTACCTCTGTAATAGAGGTCGTATAAATTTAGTTGGTAAAACTGGCTGTAAAATTTTATTGGGTACTAGGAACGACTGGCTGAACAATTTTATTGGGTACCTCTAAACTAGGGTTAATGAACTAACCCGACCAGGGAGGGTAAGTTTGGAAAAAAACGGGAAGGGTTGACTCACAGGGTCGGGAGAGTCAAAAACGCACACTTTTGTTGCCTTTTTACAAAGTTTTACCTGGGCTGGACCTTTCCATGGAATGACTAATTTTGTTGCCCTTTGCTCATATATATATATATATATATATGCCTCACTCCTCGAGGCCCCTGCTAGATTTCCTGTCACTTTTAGGAGCGACCCCAACGCAATTAGGGGCGACACAAAATGACAAAATATGTCATAATCGGTAGGTTATTTCACAATAGGTAGGTTATTTCTGGGGCATTTTTTTAATGACCAAACTACCCTTTACAATCGGTAGGAGTTAATGAACAATCGGGAGTAAATTTAGTTTGTATAACTTACGAATATAAAGTATCCCCAAAATAAAATCCTATATCTTTTGAATTTTAATTATCCTATAATCGGTAGTAAATAAAGTTATCTTGACTCCCGATTATATAGTAGACCTTTGGCAAAAATGCTACCATAATCGGTAGGGAAATTAGGTTATTTAACTACCGAATATAGAGTAGCCCCAAAATCAGAGTTTGCAAAAATCCTTTTTTTTTTTTGAATTTTGGTTGAGCCCATAATAGGTAAGAAAGGAAGAGTTATCATGACTTCCGATTATACAGTGGCTCTCTTTGCAAATATCCTACCATAATCGGTAGTCAAGATACTTCGTATAATTACCGAATATAGAGTAGCCCCAAAATCAGAGTTATCATGACTTCCGATAATGAAGAAACCCTATGGGAACATACACGTTTTGTGAAAATTTCTGGAAAACCTAATAGGTTTTCAAATTCACAGCCGGGAAGGGTTACGCCCCCCCAGACCCCTCCTGACAGCAGCAAACAATCTTGAAAATATCCAACACATATAACTACCGAATATAGAGTTGCCCCAAAATGAGATTTTTTAAAAATCCTCTATTTTTCTAATTTGGTTGAGCCTATAATCTGTAGTAAATGAAGTTATCATGACTTCCGATTATACAGTATAATCTTTGTCGAAATCTTACCATAATCGGTAGTCAAAATAGTTCATATAACTACCGAATATAGAGTTGCCCAAACTACCGATTATGGATTAACCTTCCGATTATGAAGCGGCATATAAGTATTTTTAACCTATTTTGTCTTTTGTGTCGCCCCTAATTGCGTTGGGGTCGCCCCTAAAAGTGTCCGGCTAGATTTCCCTAATCCCTACCACTCCACTCCCTCGCATTATATGGATTTTATATTAACTATTTAGTAAGAAAATATTTTGGTATTAGTCTCCAAGTCTTTCAACTTTCCCGTATAAACACAAACACTTCATGGAATGTGGTAGCCAAAGCGCTACGAAAGCTGATGCAATAAAAATGTTGTCGAGCGTTTTTCATACTAATTGAAAAACTAGGCAAAAAAAAACTCTGATGCCTTGCTTCTCCCCATCCACAGAATATAGGGGACACACCCTAGACTAGTACTGAATGCGCACTTCCGAAAGTACAAAAGAACAATGAACGCCACACCCAAATAATCCTTGATAGTGCCTCGCTTATTGCTAGCTGAGCAAGTGAAGTATACGGTGCATAGTTAGCAACGTTGGTCAACAAAACACTCAACCTACTATATATTCCAGAAATGGCAAACTGGAAGAGCAACAAGGGTGCATGATGGAACCACAAATTTTTCTGGTCAAGTGCAAGGCCAATTCGGCTGACATGCTTCTTATTTTTTTTGATGCCCTAGACTACATCCAAACTCCTTAAATTGAAGTGGATTTCAGCAATTACAGGGTTCAAACCACTACCTCCGCAGTGGTAGAGAGCATGCAAACCACCAGACCACTTGGTGATTGGCGAAAGGATGACTTATCTAGTGGATAAAAGAAAGTGTAATAGCAATGGGTTACGGGCAACAACATAACAAAAACCTCCGGAACAAAGGAAATTGCAGCCAAACTTCACCAAACAATATTAGTTGTCATTAAAGAATTACTCCCTCCGTCCCACTATTAAGTGACCTAGTATATAACTAAATTTAATATTGGGACAGAAGTAGTATAATTATAATTATAATTTAACTACAGCCTGTAGTGCCAAAAGATTACCATAATTCATAAAGCCATCCATGCGTGCCTGCAATGATGGTCATCTGATATTTGACCATGGAGATAATAAAGAAACTCATAATCGACAGATGAAAATGTAAATAATTAAAGATGTTTAATGTGCTAACTCATCAGAATCGCATGCATCTGAAAAAGCACCATAATTTGCTAACTCATCAGAGAAAGAGAGATGCGAGTTTCGAAAATACTTCCTATCCACCGACTCATCCCACTCCCTTCCACCACCTCACGTAACACACACTGACAAGTCCTCATGTTTTTCCCCACACCATCTCAACAACCGAATCAATGGCTACGATCACTATCACCTAACAGTAGACGGGAGTGTAGCAGCTCCGTGCAAGTTTGAGTGACTGAGTAAAATTACTGATCATCAACGTCTGCAGATTCCCTACCCACATGCAAAAGCAAGATAATGAACCATCTTATCACACCTTTTTCTCATAAACAAGACATAAAATTCGTAAAATTGAACTGTGTTTTCTTCACCTCTCTCTCTCTCTGCGTGTCTCTTCATCTGTTATCTTCTATCTTTACAGTACATACAGATACAGTAAGGCTACTACCACGCACCTGCTCCTCTATGAGTTACACGAGAAGAAAGAAGCGAAACAACACTAAATTAAGAAAGTAATTAAAAACGTTAACAGCCCAAAAAAAACATATACTGTTCATTCGCAGTATCTCCTTCTGCTTGAACCCCCACAACAAATTAATTAGCTCCTTATCTACAAACAGAATTTGAAAAAACAAACAACAACAAAAAGATCTAAACATAGGTTTTCTATTGCAAACTAACATAACCATATACTAGTAAACATACCCATTAAAAAAGAACAAAAGAAAGAAAAGGTAGAAAAGAAACAAAAAATTAATGATGTATGGATGGGTGTAAAAAAAAGATCACCAAAACAAACAAAAGAGGTCCTGATATTTCATGTATACAGTCATAAAAATGGTCAGATCATTAACTTCACCAAGAAGCTATAACAAAGATGAAGGAGGAGAAGAAGGTTGATCAGTATTAGTAGCAGTACCAAAACTGCCTCCTAAATCAGACCAGTGATGCTGAATTGCTGTTGATGGTGGTGGGTTCATAGGAGTGGTAGTACCATCAGTAGTACTTACTGTAGCGGTATTGTCATTGTTTGTGTTGGTGTTGGTGGTGGTTTGGCTGTTCCAATAATTAACTCCTTCTGAGGTACCGATCGGATTACTGTTGTTGAAGTTCGGAAGAAACCATTCTTGATGATGATGTTGCTGAGTAGAAGGAAGTCTAATTAGATTTCCTGCTTCCAATGGTAAAATTGGTTTTCCTTCTTTAGTGATTCCACCCATGTTGAGGTATTGTGAATGAGGTTGAAGTTGCTGTTGCTTTTGTTGATGCTGGAAAGACGGAAGACTAAATCCTTGTAACAAAGCCGAATTAGAAACCCCAATATTGTTGTGATCATTATTTGCACTGATGGGTATCTGCTGGTTAAAAGATTGGTAAGGTGCCAATGATGATAAAAACATCCCTGATGCTCCTATACTACCCCCGCCCACACCTGGGTAATAATAAATAGGACTCGGGTTTGCAGCAGAAGAAGGCATTAATAAAGTCTTGGATGTCGAACTTTGTGACACATTCTGTTGTTGATGATGATCTTGAGTAGATGTTGCAGAAGAAGACGGAGTTGGTTTTTTGTTTTGTGTTGATCTTTTTCCTTTTCTACAACCACCACCAACTGGAACATTTCTTAGGGTTCCACCTTGAGTCCAATACCTTCTGCATCCTTTACAAAAATATCTAGGTTGAGATAAACTGTAATTGTTGTAATAACAAAACTTTGTATTAAGTGATTCACAACGAGGACATTTTTGTGGTTGTTGTGGTTGTGGGTTTTCTTGTAGAAGTATTTGTTGTTGAGACTGTTGCTTCATTACTCCACCTGATCTTATATCTTGCTGTTGCTGCTGCTGCTGCAGACCTTTCATGTCTTCCATGATGAATACTTATCTCTCTCCACGCTCTCAAGACTTCAACACTTACTTTCTCTACTTGTAATTTTTCTGAGTTTGTATCGTGCATGTAGTTTACGCGGATACGGGATTTTGGGTGCCGTTTCAAAGAGAGTGAGGATTAGAAATCAACGTGTCTGTTTCTCTGTGTATTGAAGAAGAAGAATAAGAGAATCTTACTCAGAAATGATAATCCACGGTGTTGAGATGAACCTGCAGTAAAAATATCAGAATCATTTCAGAAGGGAATAAAAACAAAAAATCCTAAAGGATTAAAGTGAGATCAAAATTTTCAGAACTTTAGGCATCTAAAAAATTAAATTACTCAACAAAATCTCTTTAAAGATTTTCTTCACCACTTCCTTTATAATCTTTGGTAATATTCATAATAAATTGAACACACCAAAGAGAGAAAAAAGAACTGACCTTTTATTCTTGTTTCTATAAGCAAGTACTGTGTATATGACTCTGCAAAGATGAAAGGAGGAAAAAGAAACAATCCAAAATATATATCTTCAGAAACAGATGTGCAGTAGTACCAGAGGAACCATTTTGGATGTTGGGTTTATATCGATTTCTTCTTTTGTTTCTTCCTATAAAATCACAAAATTAGAAAGTGGGTTTCTAAAGTTTATACTCGAAAGATCATGAGAATCTATCCCCAAGACAAAAATGAAGCTAGAGAGACTGAGAGGTGATATAGCAGTTTGAGGATGGACCACTAGATACGACCCAGAGGCGGCGGAGACACGGGCATCGAGCTTGTCATGGCGGTCATGAAATGGATGTTTATGTCAGAGTTAGAGACCTGTAGTACTATACCATAGTAAACCCTCCCTCTTCCCCAACAACTATTCTCTTCTGCGCTTGCTACTCCACTTTCTGATTATCGTCCATTAAAATATACTATAAAATACATCAAAAACAGTATTCTCCTCTTCCTGATCAAACTGGTTAGAAAAATAAATATAAACGCAGATGGATCTTTCTAGGTAATTCTCTTTGTCTGTTTAATATACTTTTCTTGCCTCTGTGGGTCCTTAACTCAAAGCGATACCGTAAGATGAGATTATTTTTGTTGGCCAGCAGCGGCGGAGTGGCTTCGGTGGAAATGAGATTATTTTTGTTGTTGTTTTGGAAGACTGCGTGCATGAGATAAGTATGGTCTGGGTTAGGGCAAAAGATTTTTTTAAGGGTGCGAAGACCCTAGTTAGCAATTCGGGGTGCGGGAAGTAGTTCGGGACGGCATACGTACGGGAATTATAAGGATTCGGTCAAAAATTCGGTCAACGGTTCGTTGTTCGGACAATAGTTCGAAACGGGATACGTACGTGCATATTCCTTTTGTAAATGTGAGTTCGACACTTAAAATTCGGCTTACATATATGATAAATTGGTAAGTATTATGTCCTTATTACGAGACTAAGTTTATTTATATATGAATTTATAAGATGGAAAACAACATTTTAGCGTGATTATGAAACAAGAAATAAAAAATTTAATCGCATGAATGTATTATAAAACGAGTTTTTAGACTTTTAAAAAAAATAAACACATAAAATACTGGTTAAACAATACCAATAAAAAAAAATAACTGAATAATTGTATTTAAATATAAAGTATATACAAAATCAAACAAAAACCAATCAACTGAACTCTGGTGAGAGAGTTACTTATAGAGATCTAGTTCGGAAATATCATTCGGATTCGGTCAGTTCAGATACGTTCGCGAAGCATTCGTGAGGTCCATATAATCCGAGAACTAGGTTCGGAGTTCAAATAGTTTGGAAGTATCATTCGGATTCGGTCAGTTCGGATACGTTCGCGAATCATTCGGGAATGATTCGGAGAATTACTAACTAGGGCGAAGACATCGTGTGCGCTAAGGCCTCTTCCTATGCACATGCCAAAACATGATATTTGACATATATGCACCTATTATGGGTATGCCAAACTCATATGCCAATATGTTATTCCTGGCATATAGGCATACGAGACAGAGTTTCCATCGAGCGATAGAGATTCTATCGCTTTACTGAGCGACAAAGACTCTATCGCCAGCGATATTCTCTTTTTCTCCGAGTAATTTTATATATATATAAATTCTCCTTCTCTCCTACTTTTTCATTATTCTAATACACTTTTATATTTAAAGGGTCCCATTAAATATATTATATCACTAATTTTTTTATAAATATCCCACCACACAAATACAAATATATTTTTTATTCATTAAGGTCTCACCCAATACAATTAAATATATATTTTTAATCAAGTTTGGCATGTCTACCATAGTGGGGAAACTCATTTGTCATGGCACATGGCAAGCCAAACAACATTTTTTTGCCATACCCATAGGAATAGGCCTAATAAGGTTAATTTAGTCCGACTCGTTAAGATATTTGCATTCGGCCCTAGTTATCGAGTTGAATACGATTTTTGCTCTCCTCGGATCCGTTTTTGCTCTCCCTTTGACAAAAATCGTTATTTTTTACAGTTTCCTAGATTTGTGCTTATGATATGAACCAGGCGATTTTTCTTTCTTTTAACTTGGCGTGCGCGGGGATTCGCCCCTCCCCATGGCGATGCAGTTTTAGTTTGGTGTGGTGGGGCGAATACATTG
This sequence comes from Papaver bracteatum, assembly GCA_023529315.1. Classification (NCBI taxonomy): domain Eukaryota; kingdom Viridiplantae; phylum Streptophyta; class Magnoliopsida; order Ranunculales; family Papaveraceae; genus Papaver; species Papaver bracteatum. Next base: position 2,462,551 of record JAJJWX010001098.1, on the reverse strand, counting down.
AATAGGTGGAGAAAAGATATGAAATATGTGCTATCTTAATATTTTTTTCCTTTTTTTCGCGGAAAATTTGTGTGATATATGTGGTTTTTTCCCATGTGTGTATTAATTTGGAAAAAATAGTCCTAAATGGTAGGTACTTGACTTCCGAATTGAATTTGACTTCGATATAATTCCAAACAGGGTAAATGCCTATATGTGCATATATCTCGACCAAACCTGATGTGTAGCCTGTGTTGCACACGACCCCATAGTGATGTACTAAATTTTAATCGCGGACTCCGTGGTGTACTAAAGGTGTGAAAAAAAGGCCATGCCTCATCGCAATGCATTAAACCTTGATTTGATGTCGGGATGTACCAAACCTTAACCTTGATTGTAGACACCATGATGTCATCTCTAAACGTTCATTCATTCGGGTCTTTTTACAAACACCCGGTGTGCAGTTTTGAGGTGTTGATGGGGAAGAGTCTGTTGATTGGTAAAACTATCCGACTATTTGATCGTAGGTCTTAATACTTATCACTATCACCGGATAACACTACGAAAATGCCTTCTGCAATATCATTTGCTGCTACTTTGGCAGCTGTTATATTGATGGTTGTTGGTAACGAAACCAAGAATCTACCACCAACTAATATTGAAGTTCATGCTAAGTGGACGTGCATGTCTTTTTTCGTTCGAGTTCTTTATTTTCTTCACAGTCTTCAATTCTTTTTCAACTTTTCTCACTAATCACTCACGGTTTTAGTCTAAATAGCCATATATATTTTTTCAATATATTAAAAAAAAAATATTGATTGCAGAAATTTTCTCACTAACCAATCTCGATTTCTGAATTCCGATTGCAACCCAACAACAACAATCTTCACCGAAATGAAGGAAGTAATTAATACACTGCACCAAGTACTATGATCCTATTATAATCACTAGATTACTGCTGCAGCAGGGGAAGGCCGACGAAAAAATTTACCGGACAGAAAACTCTACACATACATGAGAGTTGAACTTGCTATCTATCATTGTTCAACCATTTATTTGCACAATTACTGGAACTGGACCAGGCATCAAACCGGAAAATCACTTATCGGTTTCATGTGGTTCAATCGGGTTCATTGAATCAATTATGTTGCTGTTTATAAGAAACTACAGTCAATAATATATTTTGTATTTATTTTATTTATTTTATTTTATTTTTCTTTTTGAAGGTAAAATTTAAAATTCATAATAATAGATTCACGAGTTATTACATAGCAGACAAGCGAGCAATAAGCTGCGCCGCAAGCCTTTTTTTTTTAAGTAATCAAACTTTTGGTTTAGAAAAAGAAAAAGATAAAAAATAAGATAACACCCGGAGATTGATTTTGAAAGTGGCCACCGGAAATCAAGTTTGCGTAATCGACAAAAATAAATGGTTTGATTTTGAAAGTGGCCACCAGGAGATTGATTTTGAGTCTTCAGTACTAACATTGGAATCATATGGACAAGAATAAATAAATGGTTAATCTGCGTGGGACAAACAGGCAGTTGTTATGTAAATGTAACACATGAAAGCCAAGTGTAAGGCTTAAGGTTATTATAGTCATTTTGATCTCACAATTCCCATCACAAAACTGAAAGGTCAAAGCAGCTCTTCTCCGGTAAACTGAACTCACTTTCTCTTTGCGCCTGTATTTTCCTTTTTATGTCTCAGGCTCAGCGTCACACGATCATAGAGAATTGTGATCAATCTCTCTTATTTCCCTGCAATTCTTTGTGACCCTATCTCTCTTTCACATCCTAATTCCTAACCCATCATATTTGAGTACATATTTCTTGCTTGTGAGGGGGTAGTAATCAGATTTCTTTTGTTTCTTTCCTTTTGTAATCGTCTTTATTTCATCTACCATCTGTTAAAGTTAAAAAAAAATTGCTTGCCAGTTATGGTGGTGAAGATGCAGGGGTTTTACGTTATTACGATCAGAGCCGATCCCGTGTGTATCAGGAACTTGTGCGAACTTAAACGCATGGCCTTTTAATAGTTAAAATCTTTTTTCCACCTGACAATTAAGTATTAACAGTAAAAAGAATGACACTAAGGCGATTAATATATATACACACAGGCATCATAAATATTACAAATTCGATACTTATAGGCATAGCTTTTTATACATACTTCAACACAAAAAAGGGCACAATTTTATTTTTTTGGAACTTCTTCATTTTCCCTGTCAGAAACCTCTTCATTTTCACTAACCATGTAAGGAACTTCCCCACAACCATTTTCGATGAGGTTGGGATCACTTTCTATTTCATTATGGTCCAAATTGGGAACAACATTTTCATTTCAGTTGAGTGAAACTATTGTAGATGGAATCTTAACAATAATTTTTTTTAAGAGCCCCTCTCGGTGGTTCCTTAAAGGCTAGGTATTTTTTCGTCTTTAAGAGTTTCTCATGACCAGACTTTTATTTTCTTAAACTCTTAACCATCTTTCAAACAACTAATAATTTTTATTACTTGATTAAAGCCAATTCGAATACCCGCAAACAAAAACTGAACCAATTAGTAGCAATCCAAATTCAAACCCACATCACCATAGCTTTCTTCCACAACCCAAACTCAAACAGTCAAACCCACATCACATAGATTTGTCCCTGTACATCAAACAAATGAACAAAAGATATACCAACTACCAAACTAGACAACCAGATCAAATTTCAAACCTAATTAAGGTGAAATCGACCTAAATTAGACAATAAGATTAAATCGTCACTAATGACTAAACCCTTAAATCTTTCTAATCAAATCAAAAAGAACATTAAGCACCAAACAAAATTAATATTCCGTTTTTGGTCTTACATTTTGATAAAGTAAATAAAATAGATTACCTTGAATCCTCGAAAGAGGAGGGAGGAATGCGTGGAGGGTGTTAATTGTTAGCTTACTTTACTGAATAAGAGTGTTTGATTAGTCTTATCAGTCGTTCTGTTAACCAAATAAAAGACAAGAGAAGAGTGGGGGTGGTTAGATTTTGGTTGAGAAAAATTTATGGATTCTTAAGAAAAAATATCCCCCAACAGATCGAAAGATTCGTGAAAAAAAAATAAAAATAGAAAGAAGAGGCGGCCTATTAGGAAGAAATAATCTTTAACTGGGCTTAATTTTTTGCTTGAAAAAAGGCGTTGGCCTGAGATGGGCCCTGTGCATCGCACCTCCTGCACCCCCTCAGGCCCGACTCTTATTACGATGGAAGATGTACAGCTCAAGATGAAGATTAGGTCATATTAGATGGGTTTTGTGTTTTTGATAATTCTATTGAAGTTTAGAGAATATTGATTTCTTCAATGGTGTTACACATCAAAAAGATAATTCAATAATTTTTGTTGTTGATGCTACTTCCATTATTCAAGGTAGAAAAGTTTGATGATAAAGAGAGCGACTTAGTCGACTCAGCCGAAGGAGATGGGTTGAAACGGAGGGAGCAAGTAAATTTTGGTGGAAATAACTATGGGCCAATGGATCGGGTATGGTTTAACCCGACCTGTTACTCCATCTTCTTCACCTGTTTCTCTGCTACTGCAGTTTTCTTTGAGTCCGAATCATTTAATAGATCTAATGAATTTTTTTTAGTAAATTTGAACTGGAAATATGTTTGTATGATTGTATATGAAGGAATTTTTTGATCGATTTGTTTGATTGGGTCGATTTGATTCTCGAATTCATGAAATTGTAAATCAATTTTATTTTTTTTGCACAAAGTTTGTGACTGACATCTTTGGTCTGTTTTCATCACATATGGACTCCTCCCTTATGGTCGACGTCCAATAAAGTCCACAATCAGTTTAACTACACTCGGAAAATCTTGCGAAGTAATTAACTGTTCGGCTATTTATATATACAGAACTAGTCATAAAAACCCAAGGTGACCAAACTTGTGGTACAAAAACCCCATCCAAATGTTGGGATCCATCTTAAACAAAATTGATACAAAAACCCCAATTTTAAAAAAAATTGATACAAAAACCCCAAATTTCAAAATTGGTTTCATCAAATTTTATGATGAAACCAAAATTTTCATCAAATTCTTTGGGGTTTTTGTGTTACTTTTATTTTGATGGGGTTTTTGTGTTACTTTTGTTTTGATGGGTTTTTTGTGGATGGATAGTGACAACTTTGGGGTTATAACTCGCGGACCGTTATATATAATAAAGAAAGGCTAATTAAGGTGAATTACCGATTTCTTTTTTGGCACGAATTCCTGATTTCCTTTTTTCGGTGAATCACAGGTTTCCTTTTTAACAGGAATTCCTTTATTACGTGTGAAACAAAGACTTTCACGTGTTTTTTTCTCACGTTTTTTTTTTTTTTTTGCCTTTTATTTATTTAAACGGTTTTGACGTAAATTTTGTCCACCCTTGTTAAAGTGCAGTTAAGTATAGGTGTAAACACGGTGTAACAAATTGTAACATAAGTATTGTCTACCTAATTTTTTGTCAACACCGTTACTAACGAACAGTTAAGTAGCTTATGTAAACAAAATGTAACAAAATTTTAATTATTACAACTAACAGAATTATTCCAAGTGTCCTCACCAAAGCTTATACATTATAAAAGGTCTTTCTAGGTCAATAGGAAGCGAAGGTTTCATCACCGTTTAACGTAAGAGTTTTATTTATCAAGGCCTTTAAGGGGGAAGATGGGAAGTATTCACCCACATTGAAGTTTTATAAATTCTTTTAATGACCCGATTACCCTCTGGCCAAGATTGCATCTAACATCATTTGAACGAAATCTTCTTCACCATCATCGTCCTACTCCTTCATCGAAAAACAAAAAAAACGAGTCGATACCCATTTTAAATCAATAACTTAAAATGACTATTGACAATGACGTTCTATAACGGTGCAATAAAAGAGATGTATATAGCCATGACCCTAAAACTTCAACACTAACGAAATTTACAGAATCTAAAGGTTGTATGTACCATCAAACGTTCCTCGCATGAATAATCTTGTTTCCTTGAAAGATTTACAATCATGCAAGTCCAATGCTTATGAGAATTACAATTCTGATCAGCAATGGTGGCATTTATGAAAATTACACAGACAAACAAGGCGATAGGTGAGAATATTTGCTCCATCGACAATAATAATTGAGTGCTCATATTAGATTGTTTCCTTGCTAGTGTATTACTCTCTCCTTGTTTCGATTTCTATGTGTGTTTTTTTGAAGCATGTATTTTTATTTAATTAAAGCGGAATTACACGTGGGAATGTTGTTCCCCTGGTGTCATTTAATACATTTTGTGTCAAGAAATCAGGAACCGTATATTCTCAAATTTTAGTTTGCAGTACACCTTGTTGACTATTATCCGTTGCATGATTTGCGAGAGTGTCCGCTGCTTGGTTTGTTTCCCGGTAATTGTGTAAAATTTTGTGATGGGGAATTTCCTGTAGTATTTTGATAATCTCAACAATCATGTCTCGCAGGTACCATGGAGGATCTGCCCTTTGTTTGAAGAAATGAGCAAGGGTCTGTGAATCTGATTCAATGTAGATTTTAGTCCATTAGTAGAGTGTGACTGTTCTCAATGCCATGATTAGTGCCCATGTCTCTGCTAGCAACGCTGTTGTGATCTCCAAAGGTTGGGCCATTGCGACAATAACTGTGATTGTCGATTCTCTGCAGATAAAACCCCCCCCCCACGGGTCTCAGGTGGCCGCGAGCAGCTCCATTAGTGTTGATTTTGATCCAATGTGGTTCTGGTGGTTTCCATTCGACTTGAATTATTCTAGTCATTCAGTGTGATGAGACGTCCTGTATTGTAGCAGTCATGCGAGGTATTGATGGAGGTAGCACTGAAGTTGCCCACTTGTATTCATGATGCATGTGGTTTGCCAATTTGACTATATCGGAAGGAGGTTTATGTTTCCTTCAATAAATCAGATCGTTCCTAGCTAACCAAAGTGCCCACAAGGTGAAGCAGAAGGAAGTTGTTGCTTCTGAAGTTTGTTTGATTTGTAGTAATTGGTTGATGGTGGTTGATGGGTTTATCGGTTGAGGTATTTGGTGTTGAAAGGAAGGTTTTGTTTCATGAAGGTTGAAGAGAATGTCCCAAACTTCTTTGGCGAACCGACATGTGAGAAGGATATGTTCAGCTGTTTCTGGAGATAAATTACATCTAGGACATAGGTTGGAAGTAATAAGGTAAATTTTATATAGTAGAGTGAAGGTAGGTAAGCCTTCATTAATAGCTTTCCACAAGAAAAGCTGTATTTTTGGGGGGCATTTTAATGTCCAGATGTGGGTTGAAGGTTGTAGATGATTCATAGAAGAGGTTGTATTGGATTGGTGAGTGAGCATACGGTACCCTGAGCTAACTGTATACTTTTCAGATTTTGTGTAAGGCCAGACAATTTTTCCTGGGGGACCATCTTACGGAAGGTAGATGTTAACAATCCTTAGTCTAGCCGATTGTGGTAGCTGAGTCAATCGGTCATGGATCCAAGCATTTGAAGTGGCATCTATAAGATCAGACACGAAATGGAAATTCTGGCAGTGGTTTTGGTCGAGGGGTGGATGATCCGGTATCCAATTTGAATTAGTCTGAATTGAATTTCCTGTGCTATTTTGTGAAAAATAATGTGGTGTGATACTAGATAGAAGAGAAAAAAGTTGTTTCCACACTAGGCTAGCCGAGGTAGGGGAAATGGTTGTATTGGTGAAAAGGTTCATTGTTGAAATATTTTGCTCGACACATCGATGAATAAATTGAATCAGTTTTATCATGAATTTTCCAAACTCGCTTGAGTAGAAGAGATTTGTTTTGGTCTAAGCTTTTCCTAATTCCCAATCCCCCCTCGTCTATGGGTTTCGACAATTTATCTGATCCCATAGGGTGTAGTTTTTTAGTAGAGGCATCATGGCCCCAGAAAAAGTTCCCAGTAATTTTATCTACTTCCTTGTGAACTTGCATCGGTAGAAGGTTTGTCTACATAACGTGATTAGCAGTAGGTAATAGAGAAGTTTTTATGAGTACTAACCTTCCTTTTTAATTGAGGCATTTCGTTTTCCATCCTTTCGCCTTGCGAGCCATTCTTTTTAGTAATGGACGAAAAATATGTGCCGATGTTCTTCCACTTTTGAATTGAACTCCCAAGTACAGTGGTGGTGTTGATGTAGCCGGCATGTCGAAGAAACTTTGGACTTCACCAATGGTATTGGGATCAAGTCGAGGATGATGGATTATACTAGATTTGCTGAGATTTATGTGTTATCCAGCTGAGTCGGAATAAGCATCAAGTAGTTGTTTGAGTTGAGTACAATTATGTCTGGATGCTTTGAACGTTAGAAGCAAGTCATCAACATACATTAAGTGAAGTATTGGTGGTGCTTTCTTGGAGATACTCAATCCTGAAATGTTGTTTGTGTGTTCCAGGTGCGCCAAGTTTGTTGAAAGGATCTCCGCACAGATAATAAATACATAGGGTGATAACGGGTCTCCCTGTCTTATTCCCCTAGAAGGTGATATATATCCATGTGGAGTGCTATTAACATTTATGGATTATGTTACTGTGGAGATACATAACATGATATATTTGATAAACTTCTCTGGAAAACCAAATTCTGTAAAAGTCCTCTTCATGAATCCCTAATCCAAGCTGTCATAGGCTTTCTGAATATCTAATTTAAGTCATACTTTTGGTTCTTTGGTTATGGGGGAGGTTCTGATGTAATGGAAAAGTTTCCATGTTATGGCTATGTTATCCTGAATCGATCTCAGAGGTACAAAGGCACTTTGGTAGGGGCTAATAAGAAATGGCAGTAGTGTGATAGACGCATTTATGTGTCTAATTTGTCCTCAATATTTCGTATTGTTGGTACTCGTTTTCGTCCTTATTATGGTGTGTTTTTAGGTATTTCTTGGAAATAAATATTGTTGGAAATTTCGGCTCGAAAATTTGCTCGGTGCACCCGGGAGGACATTTGCTATACGGATCCCCAGTTTTGCTTTGTGTCACCCACGGATATATATAGCCCATTTTTGTCCACATCACCCATTTTCTCCATCGCACCCATCTTCTTCGTTTAAATTTCAGAGAAGGTGGGAAAATATTCACAATTCTCACAAATTTTCAGTTCGTGATTCAGAGGGGTTATAGTGTGATTCAATGGCTAAAACTTCACGGGAGAAATTGACTGAGATATACAGGCGTGGTATGGACTTCATAGTCATCTGGATTTGGTTGGATAATCGGTAGTGAAGAAAACAAGGTTACTTGGTTTTGGTTACTCCATCACGAGTTCTGTGTAGTTGGCATGTGGATTGATAGAGTTTTACTTCTAGTGGAACACGAAAACAATGACCTGAGAGTATGTCGACATCAACAGACGTGTGAAGAGGCGAGAAAGGAAAGAAAATGTCCGATATTATTTTTTATTTACTACCGATATATGGGAAGATTTTTCGGAGTATTGAGCGAAGATTCTTGGTCCAAAGGTGTGTAAATAGGATACTGGGGTCGAGTATAAGGGGTATGGAGAGTGAGGGATGAATTTCTGATCCATAGAATAATTTGCAGACGAGTTTTGCACTTTCAGGCGAAGAAGAAGAGGAAGAACACAAAACAACATATTTAGACAGTCGCAGAAACCGTTGCCTATATATTCAAATCCAATAGCTTTGTAGCAATTTCTGTAACAATTATTTCGAGTCGCAACAATCTGTTAGTGTTCCCTTGTAACGGTGGATTCTGTAACAGTTATATATGTTACAAACACACTGATTTAGACTCTTTCCTCTTGCGAACAGTGTGTTTTCACCATACGGAGCTAGAATCCATCACTGAGACGACGGAGGAAGCCAAATTTCATACGTGGGTAATTTCAATTAATTATTTTAAAGACTTTTTGCACTAATTAAAATTGAATTATGATTTTGATTAATCAGTTGTCATTTCATTTGATGGGTCATGCTTGCTTAATTGTTTTTATTCCCCATGATTAAGATTTACAATTGATATTTTGAGAATCTACCTTGGCAAAAATAAGAGTTCGTGTTTTTATTTATTGAGCGATAATTGTTAAAAGAATTAATATTTTAACCTTCTGTTATGAGTTTGGCCGAATCCTGAGTCCCAACATATCTCTTCATCTTATGACAATATTTTTTGTATATATTTTTCTTTTCTTTTAGTTTATTAATTCTTAAAATCGATTTCAACAAGTCCGAGTGAACGACAACTCTACTTACCACTATGTAAAATTCGATCAATTTTTGGCGCCGCCGACGCGGACTTTAAGAGTTTTACCTGTAATGCGGTGAGGTCTTGGGTATCAAAGATCCACGCAGCTTCCCTCAACTCTATTCAACTTACTTTGACTCGGATTGATCCCAGAGGGGTTTGCTTAAATTGTAACGAATTCCCTTTCGAAGGATTAGAAGCTGGTCTAGAAACAATCTAAGTGGAGCCATCATGCTTTTTGTTTGCTAGAAATCAGTAGGTTTGTTTTGGTCGAGTCATCCTTGTTTGTACTTGTGTAGAATTCCCTTGCAGTTAGGATGTCAAACTGGTATTATAATAGTCATCACAATGAATATGAATATCCAACTGAACAATATGGACATCACTCTTTTTATGACCATAGTGTGAATAGTGGTTGGGAACGCCAAACTTTTGAAGGTTATGGTCCATACCATGGTGAGCGCAATTACTATCCACATGCCCACCGATCATAGAGCAAAATTCCTATAATTCCTCTTATCTAGATGAGGCACGTAATATACTTGATTCAACGCGTAAGTTACTTGAGTCGACGCGTAAGTTAGCGGACACAGATGACTTAGTTATGGACGAAAGAACTATAACGGTGAGAGAAACTTCTTTAGAAGATAACCTCAGGAAGTTAGCTGAGTCAACATGTAAGTTAACTGAGTCAACATGTGAGTTTTCTGAGTCAACACGTAGGTTAGAGTTAGAGACGGAAGAAAGAATTGATCGAATTACTCTTGATTGCCAATACATTCTCTCCAATATCACCCGTGAAAATGAGGACAATTTTTATAATCAGGATGACGAGGTTAGAATTGGTAACACTACTTTTTTAGATGAGGTTCGATCATTTTCATGTTATTATAGTAATGATCATGATGTGGATAGTGTTGATGAAGAATCTGAAGTTTTTAGGCATAGTGATCAGGAATTTGTTTCTCCAATTGAGCTTTATAATGATAGTAATATTTCTGGTTTAAATCCAAATAATTTTAATAATTATTCACTTATTCAAAAGGATGAGGATTTGACTAGAAATACCCCGTTTTAGACGATGTAGTATTTCCTTTTTACGAAGCCGATGGTAGTTTTAAGGAACGAGTTTATTCTAAGAATATTGTTTTAGAGTCTAGTGATTCAGAAACATTAGACTTAGAAAAAAAAACATGAACTCATAGAGCTTTTAAATATGAGTGAGGATGCATCACCTGAGTATAACCTACAAGAAGCAATTGACCATTTTCAGGATTTTGATGATCTAGAAATTAGGGAAATTGTAGCTAGTCTATCTAGAGACACCCAAAATTCTAAGTTTGGGGGCGATTATCATTCTCCATGTGCCTTACCTTTAGCTCTTATAGATATCCCTCAATTGGGACTTGATATATGTGCCTCAACCATTGTGCCAAATTACCTTCGTACTAGCTTTCCCAAACCTAATAATGTCCAGGAAGAAGTTCAGTTGTTAGAAACCCATCCTCTGGTTGATGTGGTTTACCCAGGCTATGATACCCAGATTGATTTTGTTTTCCCACCAAATATTTTTGTTCCAAATGTGGGGACGTATGAATTTCAAATGTGTCAGTTATTAAGTTTTGAGACTAAACCTAATTACTTTAGAAAATTAGGGTCGACACATTTGCTTAAGAATGACCACCACTGTGGTCAACTGTGTGAGTCAAATATGATTGACTCATAGGATCCCCAATTATTCAGGTTATTGTTATGTGCTTCTAAGTTCTTAGTTGAGTATTTCCAGACTCTAGAACCTGATCTTCAGGATCCTGCCCTTGAGGAAATCCATCCAATGAAAACTTTTTATCTAGACCCTTTTATAGATCCTGAACCCGAACCACAACTAGATGTAGTTGTCTTAAACAAAAAAATAGATAAGGGTGTGGGATATCTTCCTGGTCTATTGCAGTTTCCTCTTTTTGTGGTTATCACTTTTTGATCCAGATGACCCGTAGTTATTTCGGCTGCTGTTATATGATTCTTCGAGGTGAATAATCTATTCCATTGTTTGGCTGAAGACTTTAAACTTAGCACTTCTTGGGAGGTAACCCAATATTCTTGCAACACGGTAATATCTTTCCTTAACTCTTTTGCTTCAAATGGTAACAGTTTCTCCTTGTTCATGCTTTTAATTTTATCTTTAAAACATTGAGGACAATGTTAGATTTAAGTTTGGGGGTATGGGAGAAACTTTTTAGTTGCAGTATAAATAAATAAACTCCAGAATCTAGAAATTTATGCTTATTAAGGTTGGCACTAACCAATCTAATTGGATGGGAACATTTTGGTTGTAGGAGTTGAGGAACCAATCTGATTAGATGGAAACATCTAGAAGAGTCTATTCATAAAAGCACAGAGCTCAGGTGTTGGAAAAAAACAACATGGTAGTTTCGCCATATCCTCGTGATGGAAACATCGAAAGAATCCTGATCAGTTCTTTTTTTCTTTTTACCATTGCTAGGGTGAAATAGAATGACTGAGATACCAAAAAAAAAAAAAAAAAAAAAGAGAGAGACCAGGCCACTAGACCAACCGGAATAAATACAATAAAGTCGACCACTGGTACCCTTGTATATGCCAGCTGAGTTGACCTAGATTTAGGATTATCGACCACTGGTTCCCTTGTATATGCCAGTTTGTTGATGCTAGTCCAGACCAGTATCTCAGTTCATTAGGATAGGTACACCTTAGCCAACATCATCCACGTTTTTCTCTACATCTTCTTAATCTATTCATGTGATTGGTTGACTCCGGTTTATGGTGTCCAGAAACTATCTGAGTAGAGCTCTGTCACTTTATATGAATTTTAGTATACTTGAGTGCAAACTCGTGTACAAAAATTGGAATTTCGCATTAGGGTACTTCCTCCTGTAGTCAATAAGTATGCCAACCAAGGAGATTCTTTAGTTCCTTCCAAGGTTCTGCCTATATAGCTAGGGTCTGGAGTAAAAGGTTTTTGTGGGTACACCTCTGTTAAACCTACCCGAGACTAACTCGGTTTAATTTTTTTAGTTTTGCTCGAGGACTAGCAAATAATAAGTTTGGGGGTATTTGATAGACGCATGTATGTGTCTAATTTTTCCTCAATATTTCGTATTGTTGGTACTCATTTTCGTCCTTATTATGGTGTTTTGTGTGTTTTTAGGTATTTCTTGGAAATAAATATTGTTGGAAATTTTGGCTCGAATAGTTGCTCGGAGCACCCCAGAGGACATTTTCTATACGGATCCCCAGTTTTGCTTTGTGTCACCCACGGCTATATATATCCCATTTTTGTCCACATCACCCATTTTATCCATCGCACCCATCTTCTTCGTTTAAATTTCATAGAAGGCGGGAAAATATTCACAATTCTCACAGATTTTCAGTTCGTGATTCAGAGGGGTTATAGTGTGATTCAATGGCTAAAACTTCACGGGAACAATTAACTGAGATATACAGGTGTGGTATGGACTTCAAAGTCATCTGGATTTGGTTAGATAATCGGTAGTGAGGAAAACAAGGTTACTCGGGTTTGGTTACTCCATCACGAGTTCTATGTAGTTGGCGTGTGGATTGATAGAGTTTTATTTCTAGTGGAACATGAAAACAATGACCTGAGAGTATGTCGACATCGGCAGACGTGTGAAGAGGCGAGAAAGGAAATAAAATATCCGATATTATTTTTTATTTACTGCCGAGATATGGGAAGATTTTCCGGAGTATTGAGCGAAGATTCTTGGTACAAAGGTGTATAAATAGGCTACTGGGGTCGAGTAAAAGGGGTATGGAGAGTGAGGGATGAAGTTTTGATCCGTAGAAGAAGTTGCAGACGAGTTCTGCACTTTCAGGCGAAGAAGAAGAGGAAGAACACAAAACAACATATTTAGACAGTCGCAGAAACCGTTGCCTATACATTCAAATCCAATAGCTTTGTAATAATTATTTCGAGTCGAAACAGTCTGTTAGTGTTCCCTTGTAACGGTAGGTTCTCAGAACATTTATATCATTTAAAACACACACTGATTTAGACTCTTTCCTCTTGCGAACACCTTTTTGAGCAATGAAATCAACTTTTGAGTGTGTTTTCACCATGCGGAGCTAGAACCCACCACTGGGATGACGGAGGAAGCCTAATGTCATACGTGGGTAATTTCAATTAATTCTTTTTAAGACTTTTTGCACTAATTAAAATTGAATTATGATTTTGATTAATCAGTTGTCATTTCATTTGATGGGTTATGCTTGCTTAATTGTTTTGATGTCCCTTGCTTAAGATTTACAATTGATATTTTGAGAATCTACCTTGGCAAAAATAAGAGTTCGTGTTTTTATTTGTTGAGCGATAATTGTTAAAAGAATTAATATTTGAACCTTCTGTTATGAGTTTGGCCCAATCCTGAGTCCCAGCATATCTCTTCATCTTGTGACAATATTTTTTCTATATATTTTTCTTTTATTTTAGTTTATTAATTCTTAAAATCTATTTCAACAAGTCCGAGTGAACGACAACTCTACTTACCACTATATAAAATTCGATCATAGTGGTCGTAGCCGGTTTACCAAGATTTTGGATATGGTTTTGTAGGTAACATTGCACAAACCAATAGGTCTAAATTGGGATGTAGTTGTTGGGTGTTCCCCTTTTGGTATGAGTGTGAGGTTTGTGTGATTCATCAGGGGGTGCATATTAAAAATCTCAAAGAATTCCCGGACCATTGCAATAAGTTGGAATTTAGTGGTATCCCAAAAAACTGTGAAAAACTTACTTGTGAATCCATCCGGTCTCGGGGCCTTTTCTGATCCAATCGACCAAAGTGCGTCTTTTATTTCCTCTTCAATTACAGCTTGGTCTAGAGTAGTGCACTGGTTTATTGTTAACCGTGGGGAGATCGTGGAGAATAACCAATCATCTAGTCTGGTACTTGGTGTCGTATATTGATTGGTGAAATATTGTAACAGCAGGTCGATGATCTGGGTTTTTTCAAAGACCTAATTACCATTATGATCGCGCAGTTGTTGTATCGTGTTGAAACTTCGGTGTATAGTAGCAGTGGCGTGGAAAAAAGATGTATTTCTGTCTCCATATTGGAGCCATTGAATTCTTACCCGTTGTTGCCAGTATGTGGCATGACACTGTAATAGGGATACGTGGGATGCGTGAAGTTCTTTTTCTTATTGTATCCAATGCATTAATATCGTACATGTTTGAATTGCACATTGATGTTGTGCAAATTGTTTTTATCATGGTGGGGATATGATGAAACGTTTCCTTATTCCATTGCGTAAGGATGTTTGCAGTAGTGATGAGTTTGATTTGAATATTGGTCGTCGGCTCCTCATCAGATGCTCTTGCCCAAGCACCATTGACAATCTGGTGAATATTAGGGTAGGATAACCAGAGGTGTTCAAATTTATAAGTCCTCTCATTTCTCCAATTGAATTGCTTGGTTCTAAGAAGGATAGGAGCATGATCCGATGTGATTCGTGGAAGATGTATGACAGCTGCATGAGGGTTGGTCGTTCTCCATCTTTGGTTTTCCATGGCTCTGTCTAGCCATTCCATTATAAAATCCTCGCCCTATTTATGATTTTTCCATGTAAATGGATCTCCTTGGAAGCCTAGGTCTATCAATACTATTATGTCTATCATATTTAAGAATGGTTGAGTTTAAGCATATGTTACCGGCCTTCCTCCTTACTTTTCGGATTGTAGGATGACATCATTTAAGTCTTCGATCAGTACCCAAGGCAATGACAAAGGTTGGAAAATATCATAGAAGTTGTTCCATAAATCCCATCTGGCAGGTGGGTGGGGTGGACCACACATTCCGGTACAGAACCAAGGAATTGCTGGAGGTTGTGGTGTAACAAGCACATGAATATAACTTTGAGTGTAAAGTAAGATCTTCACATGTATTATGTTCTTCCACATTAGACACATCCCGCCTCTGTGTCCTATTCTCGGGACAGTAAAACTGTTTTCGAAACGTAAGGTTCTTTGAACCGAGTTCATATGTTGTTCAGACGCAAGAGTTTCTGAGAGAAACACCATATCCGGCCTCTGTGTTGACATGATTCCGCGCAAATATTGTATTGTGGTATCTTGGTTGATACCCTGACAGTTCCAAGCTAGTATGGATATATTACTAGCCATAGTTTACTTGGATGATGAAAATGTACTAGCTCCAACTTTGCTTGTTTGCAACACTTGAAGTACGAAAAACTGTTGGTGTTATACCCACTCAGTTAATAATAGTTGAATATTCATTGTGTGTCGATTGTCCTTCTAGCTGTCAGTATTGCCTTTGTGCAGAAGTTTGTGGTAGATCCGAAAGCAGAACTGTGGGCTTCGTATAAAAGTCTTGAATTTCTATGTTGATAATTGGGTAACATAAAATCTATTTCTTAATTATGTGAACCCATCTTTGGGAAGTTTACATTTCCATCCCGGCTAGATTTATCATGTTCAAATTACGGAGGATGTTAAAGCATGGGAACGACATGCTCAAATGTCAGTACCTCTCAAATCAAAACACCTGGTTCGTGTTAATGATAGGGTGAAATTAGATTACGGGAATAGTTTAGGGTTAATCATGGTTACAAATCAAATATAGTACTTATTAGGTTAAGTCGAGGACAAAGCAGTAAAATAGCAGTAATTTGTTTCGAAGAAAGACAATTTTTCATTATTCCCATTTCTTGACCCAAAGTTAATAAAAATACACCGTAGTCAAACAACTTCAGCTTTCTCCCTAAACAAATTAGCTTTCCTTATAACAAAAATATTTTATCATGGCTGCTGATGGGTACCAGTTTATTAGGGAGAGTACCAAAATACATATAAGACAAACTAGAAAGTTATCTATCTTTTATGGGCTTTGCCACCCTCCTCGGTAATTTGACACCCCCATTAGCAACGTTGGCTTTGATGGGGGTGTGTTCTCTTTAAATGTTGTCGTGTTAGGTGGGTTGACAAACTGGTCGTGCCATTTTTGGAAAACTACTTAGCGATGGATTTTCTATAGAGAACTCCATCGCCAATGATTAAAACTATAAAGCTGGCGGTAGAGTTTGTACCGCTCAGTGGAGACTCTATGGTTAACGGCTATATTCTGACAGCCATTTTCCCTTTATTCAATTTACTCGCACCTATTTTTATATGAATTTTACAATATTAGCCTACTTCTTTCATCTTTATCCTCACCTTATTTACGTTTAGTTTCATTTTCAATGAATTTTATCGATGAAGAGATGCAAATTCATGTGAATCGATTTAAATCGTAGTAATAAATATGTGCTCAAATGGACAATTGGGTGATGAAGCGGATGAAGATAGCGAACTAATGAATAGTATGATGTTGGTACATTTAAGGAAGATACTTGGAGCTCTAGATCCAAAAAAGGTATTCACAATTAGATATGGGTACCGGAGGAGGGATGAGTTCCACGAGAAGATGATACACGGTTCTTTTCTTCCCAATTATGTGTATTTTTATGAAGATTTCCAACGTTGATTCCTCATTGTCCCGACATTTCGTGACAAAAATTATTGATGAGCTTTGTCATGTAAAACCTCAATTTTATTATCAGTTTGATGCACTAATTAATATTATAGGTAATCATCCCGAACAAATGGTACTTCGTCCTAAGGATTCTAAGTTACAAACCAACATATTCTAACGAGAGTACTTTCGTATGGATAAAATAATAGTTATTTAAATTTTCGTACCCAAAAAATTTCCAAGATCTAGCTTTGGTACGCAACATTTGTAGTATGAAGGGTTGGTACTTAGACCCACGTGAGAGTGCCAAGTAAAACCATTAACCTAAACCTCTGTCAACTAAATAATTAAAATAAATAATAAATAATAATTATTTAATAGAATTTACAGACTTTTAACATGTGACCTAAAAATTTAATCTTGTGCTCAGAGATTGATTAATTTAGATACTTATTTGATATTTTTTATGTATGCCTCTCTCACACGGTTACACCATACTACAATTTTTTTCATCTTCTTCCATGACGACCAACCATCACGACTTAATCAAATACTTCAGTATCCACTTCTCATCGGTCACTAAATCGACCAAGCTCAACTATTCCTTGTATCGATCATAACATCACTTTCATCGAGAAATACTTCATCAACTCAGCAGTCAACAACAATCAATAGAAGCAACATTCATCAATATCTGTTGTGTTTAATCTTTTTTAACCCATCACTAAAAACTCATACAAAATATGATAGCAACAACAACAAGACTTAGTGAAGCTGGTCAATTGAAATGACGAGGGTACCAAGTACATGACAATCTTTTCGATATCAACCTATAAGTCTGATACCTTGCGTGATATAATATATACAAAGACTGTCAATAAAATAGCAAACCACAAGGTATACATTTGGTATATAGTTTTAGTTCAAAACCGATCACAACTATAGGGATCAACCCAAGTGTTGGATTAACGTACAATGTATTTACTTTTAATTGTAACTAAAACAATAATTATAATTGCGGAAATTAAAAGTAAAGACACAATAAGATTTTGTTGACGAGGAAACCGCAAATGAAGAAAAACTCAGGGTTCTAGTCCAGTTTTGGATATTATCATAATTAAGCCGATACACAAGGACTACTACCAACTTCGTATAGTTAAAACCAAGTAACTACCCCTAGTTACCTAGTTTCCTTAGTATCCCTGTGCCTACAACCAATCTGGAAAATGCACGTGATTCCTAAGATAAAGTCCAATCTTAAGTTGTTTCAGCCATTGTGAAGTCTTCAAGCACTCAACTCCTTTTGATCGTCTTCCAAAGAGAAAATAACTAATATGTTTGGTAACCACTCTTATTATCTCGAGAAGTTAATCAGAGATGATATAGTTGAGCTCACAAAGGCCCTTCTGTTTAATCTAATAAACTCTTTTGTTAGGTAAGATATACAAGATCTAGATTAATAAGTTAATCAGATCTGGGTATACAAACTATCATCTTCAGATACTAAAGAATACCACCAAATGATAGTTTATCGGTCTAATACGAATAGCAATAAAAGGTAAATCAGATATAATCAGGTCTCAGCCGATCAAGTTTGTCCACGAAGCAAACCACAAAAATATGAAATAATAAAAACTCCTCATGTCTTCAAGTATTCAATCTTCTTATGTACTTGCACAACCAAACTTGATTCCAACTTATGATCGATCATATACATAATAGAGTCTGTTAACGATGGATGATCACAAGTCAACATCATATCTAAAGACAGATCTGAATTACCGCTGATCTCTTGATATTGTTTGAGTGACCTTATGGTAGGAGCAGAGGCTCTCAAGAATAATCAAACTAGGTGTAATCAAGATTAAACAACGGTTAAACTAAAATAACAATGCAATTCTAGTTTCCAACCAACGGTACTAGTAGACGCTTCTGGTTCCCAATGAATTCTTTAAATTAGCGGACGTAAGAGATTTCACCTAATTAGGTTATTCTCATCTCCAAGATAGTATTACGAATAATACTATTAGTCGGCTACAGGAGTGACTACAAAGATGAAGTACATGCCTCAGGATAAGTTTGTAAGAAGAACAAACTTCACTATTTATAGATCAAAGTAGTTTGGACACCAAGGAATTTTTATAATCGAATATATTCTCAAGATATGCAATAAAGAAACTAAATTCGGTTTTGTCTAATTCCAACCAATATCCAACTATATAACTGAAATCCCTCTTGGAAAACTCAATATTACCTAGCACTTAACTAATATATCTTTCCAGAGATATGTTTTTCTTGCTGGTAAACAAAACATATATGCTAGTTGCTTGGTCGAACTCACAATTGTTTCTATATCTAGCTTGTTGTCAAATTTAGTTGATCAAAACCATATCTTGATTTCTAGTCTACAATTAGTTAAGTCTCGGGTTATGATAGAAGTTTGTAATTGAAAATCGGACATCACTGCGTTCTACCCTTTGAAGGCAAAGATCAACCGAAGCTTTTGGAGAACTTCTTCAACAAAAGGTAAGTGAAGAATGAACCACCTATTTCTCAAGTTATATTCATCTTTTTATCTATGACACGTTGTTGCATGACTAATTAAACTATTGCAAGCATATCAAGAATTTTGAGTCAATTTTATCTTAGTAATTAGTTCTCAAAATATATATGACTAAGCTTAATGAACATTTGCTCATACTTGATGAATTTTGGTTAAGAACAATTTATTGTTCATAATTTAAATTGTGATTCAAGATTATCATTTAAAAATAGCCTGGAACAATGATATGTGTCATTGATGTTATTTAGGAATGTTTCGAATTGATTTAAAGAGAAATATAGAAATAATGTAAATCTATATACATGACAGTATGCGTACCAGTTCACATACTAGAGAAAACTGTTATAGGTCCGGAACCGTAGTACATGTACTCAATACACGTACTAGAGTAGATATATGTCGACAACAACTTTTTGGTACGCAGACTCAGTATCCATACCATAAAAAGTCTGTTGCTTGTGAACCAGGAATGGTACACATACTTAGTAATTATATGCATACCGTAAAAGAACTGTTGGTTTTGAAACCAGAGTGGTATCCATACCCAGTACGCAGACCACAAAAGTTCTGTAAGTTCCTAAACTCTTTGTCTTAATGGTACACATACCTAGTACATCTACCATGACATAAATAGTCATGAACAAGGTAGAGTACACGTACTTTCCCTGTCGAATATTTTCATATGCACAAAATTTATTTCTGTGAGATGATTGCCATTTGAATAAATCTCTAAAAACATTATATAGACATGATTGATCAAATTATAACATATAGTTGTGACTCAATCTCAAAGTCTGAAGTGTTATATGAAAATGATTAAGCTTATGGTTCAATCGTCTAGTCTCGACTAACCGTCCATGAACAATGACTTTATAGACGGTTCGATTACGGTTTATCCTAACCAGATTGTATATCTTGTTATGTTAATATCATTTTAAAGATTCATCTAACGTTGGATATTGTTTGCTTGGTTCTAAAGCTATCTTAGCTTAAACCTAAAGTAACCTATACTTTGAAAGTCTATATAAGGGAGAACCTCAAGCAACTGGGATTTTTAAATCCCTAACACTTGTGTGTCCTAGTTGTAAACTAGAGTCATCCTCTCTCTTAAACCATTAAAGGGTTTAGCAACTAAAAAAACTTTACATAGGTATTCATGAAGTCAAGTCCAACTATCTTTTGTCTTGATAGTTAGTTTTCTTCGTCTCAGACTTTGTGATTCCACAAGTTTAATACTTTTGAGGTGAATAATAATCTAGGCTGCTCTCGGGGAAGCGTAAGTTCGGATTTAGAGGTTAGATATTTGTCTATTTCTATCGATTTCTTGTCTCACCTTGATCCATTGATTAGAAAGGAAATCACACATATAGGATTATCTGTGGGAGGCAGATTAGTTAAAAGTTTTCAATTGAGTTGAAGCAACTCTTAGGTTACAAAGGACGTCAACTAATTAAGGGAATAATCTGCCCAGAGTCCTGCTGGGATTTAAGAGGCGTAAGGAGCGCGACTGTAACTGAATTGTTGTGAGGGTTTAATTTGGTCTCAACTACATTCCAGTCCAAAGTTAATTGGTAGTAAGCTAGTGTGTATAGCGGTTTAATACAATTTGGTGTTCAAATCTGGACTAGGTCCCGAGGTTTTTCTGCGTTTGTGGTTTCCTCGTTAACAAAATTATGGTGTCTGTGTTAATTCTTTTTTCGCATTATATTGTTTATATTTATAATTGATACATCCATCCTTGTTTGTTGGATATGACTTGATTGATTTTTTGGATATTAGTTTTTGTGATTGTCCAAGTACTCTCACACATAACTAGGTTCACAGATTAAGTTCTGCCAACTTTATGACTGTGAGAGAAAGGGATATAACTCTAAATATTATTCCTTGATTGAGACTCATTAAGTTGAACTCTCAGAATTGTATTTAGGTTTTTTCCATACAGGTTTCCTAAGAAAAAGTTGGTGACGTATTTTGGTACCCTCACGTTTTCAATATACTTTCGAAAATCTCAAAAACAATCTCATACATTTCAGTTTGTGATCTCACCTTGAGTATCAAGGAATATATTTGAACAATTAATAAATAATTTTTCAGCTTATGTTCAAATTACTCATTATATTGATATCTTGAACTTTCATGTTTCGCAAACCCAATTTCCCAAATCACACAAACCTTAAAGTGTACGTGACTAGAGAAATCTGTTTTGCATATGGGTATCGGTTCTACCACGACTCCCAATATATGTAGGGATCGGTTCTACCTTGATTCCATATATAAGTTAGGATTGGTCCAACCTTCAATGAAAACTGTACCATCAATCTTATTGATTTCTTTCAACTACGAAACAAGTTCGTAAATCTACTTCCTTAAACTCATGTATTCAAACATAGTTTTCTAGGTGTGAAATCAATCATAAGTTCATTACACAATCTAGTAACAAGTTACAAAGCTTATGTCGATGTTGCAATTGCGAAGTTCAAAAGATAAGCATTATAGTTCGTAATATAATATGCCAATGCAAAGCATTCATAACTATTGGTATAATCTTCCTAGACACTTTGATCATAATATGATGATAAAGTATTTAATACTACAGTTTCATGTATATAACTTCGCATGTTATGTTTTTTAATCTAAAAGACTTGAAATCTTATGATATGGAAATTGAAACAAGTCAAATCTTGTATTACTAACCTCAAGTGGAAGGATGATGTCATCGTTGATGTCGAAACATCTTCGAAATCTTCAGGTCTTCAGAGTAATACTTGTATGTCTCAATACTTCTAGTCTTCCTAGTGTAACCTAAAGAAGTTGACTCTAGTATTCTAATCAAGCAACTAATGAGTTTTTGATACTAAAATATGACAACCAACCTTGATATACAAATGCTTGGAAGGTTTAACCGAGCAATGCTCTAGCAATCTCCCCATTTGTCAATTTTAATGACAAAACTCTAATACATATGGGAAATACATGGATTAAAAGATAAAGATATTACATAACATTCTCTTAACTCATTCTTCATACGCTTGATTCTAAGTTACAACTGCACAATAACCTGCATATATTCAAAAATATATACCGTTGTTGGCGCATTTCAATAGCAAAAGATTTACTCCCCCTAAAGGAAAGCTAATTAGATATTTAATCCAAACTTATTTGTTATTCCCAATTTGTAGTATGTAATACTACACAACATGATGATATTTTTTTCCCCCTTACTCTATGCTTTACTAGATCTTAACCCGTGTCGTAACGGCACAGGATGTTTTGTCTCTAATACGATATTGTTCACATTCCTCTTGCTTCATTTTATTCGTGAGTAATTATTTTGATATTCAAATAGGTTTTGGGAAACAAAATGGGTTACCTGATCTTTTTATTTTTTACTTAAGCATGTTATTCCAATTTATTATTTGGACGGAGTAATAATGTTGTGCCAACATGAAAATAAAATAAAAAATACAGTAAATAATTTTTTTCCCCATTTATTGTTCCATCATACCATAGTTTCAAACTTCAAAAAGAATATTTCATCTAACAGTACATATACCTAAACTACCAATCCAACTCCATGATGTTTATGAATACATTTGTTCCGAAATTATTGATAACTAAGGCTCTAAGGAGTGAAGCAAAAACCCATAATATTTTCCCTACTATAGATAAACACTATTTATTTATTTATTGCAAATGTGAGAGTTATAAAAATGAAGAACCCTTGGCTATTGGAAGGCTGAGATATACACATGTGAGTTGAAAAAATAAACTTATAATAGTAAATAACAACATGTGTAAGATTCTTTCTCAATCATATTGATAACATAAAATTGAAGAAATTCGTGGATAAAAAGATTTCACACCAACTACGCTAAGTAGTGCATGAATGGCGTTCTCACATCTAGTGTTACTCAAGTAATTTGGAGTTTTAAAGAGCATAGTCATATTGATATTTGTATCTACATAAATTCAACTAACCTTCCGAAGAAAAATTATTAGTTTCAAGGTAGAGCCGACACAAACTTCTGTCGCCTTCAATGTATACAACACACATTGGGTTTAATCGGCCTTGATATTAAACAAATACCCCAACATTAGTCAAATAATGTCTACAAATACGGGATCGAAACAAAGTGCTAACGGGAAAAATGAGAGACTAACATCAGTTCTACAAAGAAAATACCCTATATGTATCAAAGTTTGTTAACCAAACATGTATTCAAATTAAAAAGTCATCAACTTAACACAAAAATATAAAAGAACCCAAGTTAAATCAATACTTGCATAAACAAAACTTATAAGAGAATTTTGTAATTATTAAATACCTTTAAAATCACTATTAGAGATTTAATTGAATGCCTCGTTAAAAACTACGGTAGGACGAAATCACCAGATTAATCAGAGAAATTTCACTTTGGATATGTAGCAATTCAGAGAAGTTTACACTGGTGGTGATGCGTTCCATCTAAGTTTTGTTCGATTGATTTTTTTTTTAGAAGGTTTCGGTTTTCATTGGAGAAACCGAGAGGGAGAGTTTCATTATATTCATTATCATTCAGAAATCCAAGACCAACTCGCCCTCTGCTTACGGGATCTCAATACAACCTTAGATTTATCTATTGGACGGAGAAACCTTGATACTAAATATGTAGTTTTTAATGTTATTTATTATATAATGTGACATACAAATGTTTTCTTCTTCTTCTTAATTTTCATGTATTTTAACCAAGTTTATATTAGTATTAAGACGATCAACCACATTTCTAATTTATAGTGTTATCCTTTTGTAGCAGCACATAATTAACATAGTCAATTACTACTCATCAAAACCGGCCAGTACCACAAACCACCAGATATCACTTCTTTCTCCACCACCACCATTTTCCATCCCTCGTAGAATATTGGGCACACTTATGACTTTTAATCCCACACGTCATGTATAAAGTTTAGATTTAACAAACTTAGGCCGTCAATTAATTTATTCAACAATATTTTTTTTTGTTAATACTGAAAATCATGCGTACGAACGGTTACCAAAGATAGCAGTGGTACCAAAAACAACCATTTTGTCTTATATGATTTGGTATCATCCCAAAAGTATTTGTTATCCACCTTTTTTGATCGTGTCAAAAACAACCAACTATACTTTTCACAATACAATGTTACCCGTCATGTAATTTTTTTTTTTATTTTTGATTCAAAAAGAAAAAACCAATACCACCGCCATTAAAACCATCCAACGCCACTATTTCTTCCACCAAAACCAATGTTACCGCCTCCACCACTTAGTAACACCTTCCACCGCTTCCACCACTTACTTCTTCCTCTGCTACCACCACCACCACTAATATCTATTGAAATATGTTTTTGTCAAAATTATTATTTATTGATGGAGATATGTATTAATATTAATTAAAGGATATTTATGATGTAAAATTAATAAATCATTTATCATGAGAAATTAATGAGACATCAATTAATAAAACACTTATACTAATTAATATTTAAGTTGAACAAACCATAACCATAACCATAGATTTATTTTCTCTCTAGACAAATCACTTATATTAATTAATAAAATACTTATACTAATTAATATTTAAGTTAAACAAACAACCACTGTTGATTTATCTTTTCTATCAATTCCAACCAAGGTGGAACAATGGTTAGAGGCCACTCTTATGACACAATAGGTCATGAGTTCGAACCTCCCCGTTATAATTTTTGAAATTTCATATCTTGACTTGAGTATTCATTTTTAATTCATAATATTCGAATGAACACCACGTGTGCGACTTGTAGGGTGTGGCACGGAGAACCACGGCCTTTGATTTATCTTTGCCAAGGATAAATCCTGACCACCACTCAGATAGGAAAAGTTAGCTAAACTCTGCTTTATACTATTGACTCTTTTGTTAGATATATACTTTTCGGCACATATATCCTTTTTCATTGATTGTAAATCACCTGTATTCACCATATATTTCTATCCCTTTTTGTCACAAAATGACAAAGAAACGAAGAAGAAAAAAATACATAAGAAAACCAAAAGGATCTTACAAGCTCATAAAAACTCATACAACCTATAAGAGTTAAGCACGAAGGTCTAGCATATCATTTTAGATAAGCAATATTAAAACCGAAACTGCCTAAGTAATTTGTTTTATCATCTTATCAAGGAAACAATTTCCTGAAGCAATTTTCCTTTTGATTTGATAAGTCAAGCTAAGATCAGGATTAACTTAGTTACTTATCATGATCCAATTATTCATAAATAAATGTACCTCATTTAGACAAGACAAAACTGAGTTAGATAACTAGTTTTATTATCAAGGAACTGATTAGACTTGATTAATCGCAACTCGTTTTGATAAGTCTAAACTAGGATCAGAATTAACTTAGTTTCTCTTATCATGAATCAATTGGACTAAAGCAATTAAACCTCCTTTTGTTAAGCAAAAACAATTGTACCGTATTTCGCTAAGCAAAAGCAAGAATAGGCAATTATAAATCTGCTTTTCTTAACATGAATATGATTAACTAACAAAAATATAAATTGTTACCTCACTTTTCGATATAACAAACTAAGATCCGAATCGATCAAGTTTTCATATCAGGAAAGAGATTATCAAAATTCTTCCCTCGATTTCCACAACCACTTACCTCATAAAGATATGACGTTTAAGCACCAGTTCAAAATAAAACTACCCCCCTACCCCACCCCCCCACGTGAGTTGTTATCCCTGCAAGACAAAAGAATAACAAGCAAGACAACCCTTACTAGAGAAAGGTCGACAAGGTCTGAGCTATTACGTGCCAATAGTAAAAAGCTAAAACGGAAACTCATATTATACTAAATACACAACTTATGAAACACAAATTGATAATAGTATAATTGTGACTTCACATATGAGTTTGATCAATATCTACTTATGATTATTTGATAAAGCAACCCAATAAGTTAGATCTGAAACCTGTTATATCAAACAGTTACATACATCATAAGAAATGACCATATTATGAGATCAGAAAATTACGACTTGTTCAAAATCGAAACTAAATCTCATAAACCGAAAGCAAAGCAAAATAGATAATCATTCAGATCAAGAAATGTTTGGTACCCAACAAATGTCCAACACATTATTTTGATACCCAACATTTAAAATATTAATGATTAGTACCTTGACCCGTCAAAGCAGTTAAGCCAAATAGTTGACTTAATATTCGGTTATATAAATATTTTAAAATTAATAGTAAAAAATAATTATTTGACGACGTTTAACAGACCGTTTCCACGTGACTGTTCAGAAAAATGAGTGAGAATATCCTATCTGATCTTGTCGTTATAATAAGTTGATCCAACGACTAGGATGAATTAGGATTATATATACACCTCTCATACACCCCCTTCACCAACATCGTAATTTTTTCTTCACCATTAAACCTGCAACTGCCAAAGGGAGGAAATTTTCCAAATGGGTGACATGTACATGTAAATGCTAGGTGAAAGCTGATATGGTTGGAATTGAAAAAGGTAGGTGACCCACTTGAAGTTTTACTTGTAAAAATCAGAAAGCCCAAACATATTTTGATGTAAATGACAATAATGAATCTAACCTAAAAACTATCTTCACCTACTGGATCTTCATTGTTAGTCTTAATTTCGACTCCAACCACCATTCTTGTTTCCTTTGATGCTATGCAGAATACTCATTAAAAAATAAACATAAAATCCCCAAATTTACAAACCGTACAACATTAAATCAATATCAAACCAGAACCCAAGCTTCCAAAATGGTATAAAAATCTAGGATTTCATTTGATTTGATCCAAAATGATGCAGTCTTATTATCTTCGCAAAAGCATGGGTCTAATCACACCTCTTCTCCGTTTCATGTCTATGCGTTCACACCGTTCGATAATAGAGGAATAATCTATGATCTCATAATAACAATGGATGATGAATGTGGTGTTTATTATCTCAAGGAGGCTAATGGCGGGATCGATATAGCGGAGTTGCAGAGAAGAAAAAGAAATGAAAATGTCGGATTTTTAGGGTTTTATTACGAAACGATAACCGTGGTCGTTGATTCTAGTGCCCGTTAAGATTCAGACACGTGTAAATCTTCTGACTGGAAGTCAGGACATACCTTGTCATTGCTACAATTTACAAGGCTAATATTGTACTCCCTCCGTCCCTGTATAATAGGCGGAGAAGTGCAAATCTCGTCAAATAAGAAAAATTATAATTTTCCTAAATTTTCCTTAGAGTACCGAATTTGCCCATATTAATTGTTATGTTAATTAATGAATATCTATTAAAATAAGAAAACCATGTGTACGGTTGGGAAGTTTCCCGTATTAAATATCTGTTAATTAAAGAATATTTCTTCAAAGAGGAGAAAACGCATGTACTCTGTGAAAGAAAAAAACACTCAAAACAGTCTCTTCGTCCTCCACCTCCTTCCCTGGTTTTTTGTTCATTCCCATTGATGATCAACATTTCTTCTCAATTTCCATAAGATAATGATAATCCACCTCCACCTCCACCTCCTCCACCTAATCTTCCTGAGTTAAATCAAGTTGCAGAGAAGAACCATTTTCTCCAACCAACATACAGTGTAACAAGAGGAAAAATCTCATTGTTGATAAAAAAAAAAGATCAATCATACAGATGGGAATGTTTTGACCAGTAATTATCCTAGGGAATGACTATTAGCAATTAACAGCTTCATTGATACATATATGCTTAAATAGGGGTATATAGGGAAGATTTTACATTGGAAACATGTTTCCGCCTATATACAGGGACAACCATTTTTCACTTCTCCGCATATTATACAGGGACGGAGGGAGTAGTAACATTGTTACGTTACAGAATTATTAACCTGGTACAGTCAACAGTTTGACTTGACAGTCTTTAACGGATCAAGATACCAGCCCTTAATATTTTAAATGTTGGATACCAAAACAATGTGTTGGGTAAATAAAAACTTAATCATTCAGTTTTCAAACCAAACCACAAATTCATGGGGGTGATGACATCTCCCGGAACCCCCCGTCGTAGCAGCAAACATAATGCATACATTTTGAAAATTTCCAACAAGTTTATATTCTAACGGGGGTTTACTCAATAAATACTTCTGTAGATTTTTATAGATTTGAAAAGAGTCATGAAAAGTAACAACTTTCAAAGAGTTTTATGGAGTTGGAAAAATACTTGTAGAGTTTTGTAGAGTTGGCCCAATTCTTAAAGAGATTTATAGAATCCTGAAAAGTTGTGAAAACAAATTTTTTATAGAATTGTATAACAACCTAACATGAGAAATCTACAAATTTATCTAATAAATTTAAAATTTATATGATCAAAAATAATTCTTGAGAAACGGTATTTCGTAAATTAAAATCGAATTACGTACACATTTTAATATATAAATTGAGTGGTAATCATAAACTAGAATAAGGACACATTTATTTTGATATTTTTGTATACATTTACACGTACATGTATTTATTTATTTATGGTATGGAATCAGATTTTTTATGGGTCAAATGTTTGATTAGCATACCCGTACCACCAAGGAGGGAGGAATTGATTCTAGTCTAAATGGTTAGTAGTTATTGTAGGTTAGTACACTAGGCACTAGCTATAAAATGACGATCATGGTAATTTGGTAGTAAGGAGCTAATCACAATGTGTAGAACGTGAGAGTAGTAACAAATTTTATGGTATATAAATTTCTGACATAAATTTTAAAAAAAAAATATACTACCAAAAGAAATAGTAAATGGTAATAAATTAAGCTTTAAATGTTTTAGAAGTCTCCCAAAATCTTTTATATTTTGCAAGACTTTCACCAAGGCAAATATACACATAAAAGTCATTCAAAGTCTTAAAAATTGGTAAATATGCAAAGTATTTAAATTTTCTAGTTTATAACGAGTAACACAAACTTTGAAATAGATTTACAAGTATATAACGAGTAACATATACTTACAAGGAGTTTTCTAAAGTATACAACCAGTAACGCAATACTTTGGAAATCCATCAAAGTCTTGGAAATCACAAAAAGTATTTATTGAGTAAACCCCTGTAACATTTTCCATAATTCAAAAATGCACTTGTGTTATCACGCATAATGATTAGGTAAAATAAGAACTTGGAGAACCCTCAAAGAAGATGCATGAGATCGAGATCGATTTCATCCTATTAAAACTAATTATTTCTTTCTTCTTTTGAAAACACAATATCTTTGGTTTAGGAGTAAACATGGTTGCCTTTTTAAGATTTAAATCAAATTTAAATAAAGTAAAAAATAATTTAATAACATAAGCTAGCTATCTGTTTTGGAGAACCAACAAGATTGTTTTGCCATATGCACACTCTTTAAAGGAGTTTGAACAAATTTGGACTCGAAAATGAGTTTAATAAACCGTTTTTTAAAGATGAACAAACATATTAATATTAAGTTGCACCGAATATATCCACAATTAACATATACGTAGAAAATATCCACCACAAAAATGTGCGGGAAATATTCACAATTATAAGATTATGTTGGTGTTCTTACATTTAAAACTGTTTCAGGGTCATAAAAAACAATTTGCATGATTATTTCTATGACCCCATGACCAAAAGAGTATGACCCATATTTTTTGAGTTTATAAAACTAATTATCTCATTCTAAAAATAAGCCGGAGACCCAGGTACAACTTCCAATGTCAACTACAAATTCACAAATGCCCGGAATCTAAAGTATTTGTAACTCATAGCTCATTTCCCACATAACCATACACAGAACTTCAGACGTCATAGGACACTCACCGATAGAAACTCTCAACAACGGTCACTCGTACCAAATAATCTACATCAAATGGAAACCACCTGATGCACCCTGGTTGAAGTTAAACACGGACGGTGCGGCAAGAGGGCTACCTGGTAAACCTGGAGTTGCGGGAGCAGGTTATGTTTTAAGAAACCATGGCGGAAAACATATCATATCGGCGGCAATTTCCTTGGGAATAACTATGGCAATTGTAGCTGAATCAAAATCATGTTACTTCGGTCTCAGAGAAGCATTAAACATGCAAATATCTCACTTACATCTGGAAATGGATTCCACAACCTTAGCCAACTAGCTAACAACACCCTTGGCCGTGTCAAAGTATCCTTGGAACCTGTATCATCTACTGCGAGACATTCATAAACTGCTGCACCAAATTCCTCATGTCCGCATATCACATACATATCGAGAAGCTAACCAAGTGGCAGACGCATTGGCAAACAGACGATCGGACAAAATGAACAACCAGAATCAAACATCAACAACTGAGATATGAATTGATACGCCACCTGTTTTTTAAATCATTTTCTTGCTTTTGATAATGCCCAAGTCTCCACCAGGATGGGTTAGTCAAATATGCCAAAAATTATGGTTGTAATCAAGTGTGGGCTGAGTCTCCACCAGGATGTATTCTCTCTATTCTAGATAAAGACAATTCTATGAAATTCTTTTTTCCCAGTAATGAATTTGCATTTACGATCAAGGAAAAAAAAAAAAAAAAAAGATAATGCCCAAGTCCTGACGTGGCGTGTAATTAGCTCCTTTTCAAAAAAAACAAACAAACACGGCACTGAAGTACAGCACTACAGCTTACGATGTCAACTACAGATTCTCAAATGCACGAAATCTCAAGTATTTGTAACGTAGAGCCCATATCCCACCCATATAATTAGCAATTTAGCATACACCTTCTGTCAGTGTAAGCATACACCAATACGTAGGGGTGAGTGGGGGTCGGTATATGCCGGTTTTTACCTCATTCCCAGCCAATTAAATTTCTTACGGATTTGAAATTTAGCAGTCGCATCCAATCCAACGAAAAAATACGGATAATCCAATGGATTTGTTTTAGTTGAAATATATAATGAAAAAATAAATCAAACATAGATGACTTCATATAAAACCTGCACATTTTATATATGTATGCAAATATAAAAGTGTCATAGACAACACTCCAAAGGAACACCTTAAGCACTCCTAAACTATCTATATATTTTCTAAAAACCTATGAAGCATCGATACTAATATGGGGACACTGAAACATCGATTTTGATACGGGGATTCTTCATTTTTTCAAAAAAAAATGGGATACGGGATACGGTGGGATACTTGTAGTTATGAAAAAATGTTTTATTTATTCATTTCTAGTAAAAAAAAACACATAAAATAGAAAATCCGATACATACTATTTGGAATATTAAAAAAAGATAGATAAAATCTGTTTAACATCTCGCTCACCCATCACCCGTTAATATTGGCTTCATCAAATATTACCATTTCTATTTCTAGCTCATCAAGTGAAATGATTTACTCCTTCAAGTTCTCCCACATTGTCAAGTGGACCAGTGCATCTTCAATAATATCTCATATTTTACTTTCTCTGATTTTTTCGTGGAAGATTAATTGTTGTGAGCAAACATTAATTCTCAGCATTTCGAGGTTCAATCTTAGTTCTACTAATTAAATGGATAAAATTATATGTGCTCCAACATCTCTCTGAACAAATCTGGGAATATGGCTTCCTAAGAAGCCTTAAAGCTAATTTTTTGTACCACTGGAGATGAAACACCATAAAATAACCACCAAGTCTTATTTATTTATAGTCAACAAGTTATTATATGTATATATAATTATTTGATACGTTCATTATACAAATATCTATAAATATTTAGATTTTATGTATAAATATATAGATTTTTATATAAAAATATATGTTAAATTATAGGAAGTATTCCCGCTTAAAATATCTAAAAGGTATCCCAAAATATCACAACCCTTTTTGTAATTAAAAAAGAGAATACTTTAAATAGAGTATCTGATACGTATCCCAACATATCTGATATTGATACGTCGCTGATATGGATACGTTACCAGCTAAAACCAATAAAAATCCTTAATCTAAGGGGTATAGATGTCCAACGGATTTTCAAGGTTATATCTGGGGTCAACCATTAATCTAGATTTCCAACGAAAGATTGCATCCGGGCCCATTGGTTTCAAAATTCGCCCAACCAATTGGTTTTTTTAAGATTGCATCCGGGCCCAACCCATTAGTTTCAAAATCTCATCCTATCCAACGAACGTTATTTTGGGGACCATGGTTTTTTTGAGGGGACCATGGTCCCATTTTGAGTATGGGTGCCCTTATCCTATTTTTTTTGTAATACCTAAACTACCATTTTAATTATTTTTTGGTTTTGATTAGTGAAATCATTATTGAAATGATTAAGAAAAAAATAACATTAACCCACCACCGCCGATTACCACCACCTCCGATTACCACCACCACCGCCGCCGATTACCACCACCACTCTGTAGATTACCACCACCACCACCGCCGATTATCACCACCACCAACCATTTATTACCACCACCACCTCCGATTACTACCGCCACTACCTCTATATATGTAGCTTCATTTAAATCATTAACAAAGATATTCTCACAAACTCATTGCTTGTCATTCGTTTTTGGTTGAAAAAATGAGAAGTATCAAAATGAGTTGAAAATGGAAAAAAGTTGCAGAGAGGTTTAATGGAGGTTTTTTCTCGAGAGACATGTTCCTTACATCGCAAAAAAATTCTTAGCCGAACTAAGAGTTCGATTTATCAAGGATTAATTTTTTTCTCAACCAGTGAGAGTTGATTCATTCGCAAAAAAATACTTTTAACCGAACTATGGGTTAATTCCATTTATGCATTTGCAAGTGCGATTCGGTTGGATCGCAAAAATTGTTAAGTTTTTACTTTAACCTAACGTTTGCCTAATCGCATATATGCATATACAAGCTCGATTCGGTTGATTCGCAAAATATGTTGAAGTTTGCGAACCAACAGGAACTTCTTTCACCTAGTTACTTTTAACTGCGTTCGGTTGGGAACTTGATTGCGTTGAAGTTTGCGAACCAACCGAACATAGGTAAATGAGTTCGGTTAACTCGGAAAAATAATTTCAAAACCGAACTCTTCTCTATATAGCCAAATGTTGAGTTCGGTTTAATCGCAAAAACAAAATTCGAACTTACCGAACTCATTGTTGTTTAAAGTTGGTTACAACGTGGTCTAGTCGATTTGAACCTAACAAAACTCATAAATTCAAGCATAGTAGTTCGGTTACATTTGATTTTTCATCAGCTAGCCGAACAAACAAAAACTCCATTAAAGTTCTGATTGGTTTTGTGATTTTGGATTTATTAACAGAATCGCATTTGCGAGAAAGTTCGGTTACATGTTCTTCATATAATATAACCGAACTTTGTTGACATGGTTGAAATTTTTTTTGTTACAATTTTGATTTTCAAGATATTTTAGGCCGTTCATAGCAACATTCACTAAGTTACAAGCATACCTTAGCACCCGATGATGTTTTTCTCCATATTCACCCATCTCAAAATAATTTTTTTCTTCATCTTCATCTTCTTCTATCACTTTAGTCACTCAATAATCGGAGGTGGTGGTGGGCGGTGGTGATAATCGGAGGTGGCGGCTAGGTTAGATGCTTTTGTTTTTATATTAGATTAAGTTAATTACAATTATTAGGTTGGGGTTAATTTCAATTATTAGGTTAGGGTTAATTAAATTGTTAAGGGCAAATTAGTAATCTCATGATTTTTAGGACAGCCCTTAACAATTTAGGTTAGGGTGCCTTAAAATCAATGGTCCCCCAAAAAAAGGGTGGTCCCTAAAATAATGTTCCTATCCAACCTCTTCGTTTTTATAAGATTGCATCCGGACCCAACCTATTGGTTTCTCATCTTATCCAACCCATTGGTTTCAAAATCTCATCTTATCCAACCCATTGGTTTCAAAATCTCATCCGCATCCGACCCATCGGTTTTAAATTGGTTTCAGAATCTCATCCGCATCCGACCCATCGGTTTCAAAATCGGCCCAACCCATTTGTTTCAAAATCTCATCCTATCCAACCCATCGATTTCATCCGACCCATAGGTTTCAAAATCGGCCCAACCCATTGATTTCAAAATCTCATCCGCATCCAACCCATCGATTTCATCCGACCCATCGGTTTCAAAATCGGCCCAACCCATTGATCTCAAAATCTCATCCACATCCAACCCATTGATTTCAAAATCTCATCCGCATCCGACTCATCTAACCCATTGATCTCAAAATCTCATCCGCATCCAACCCATTGATTTCAAAATCTCATCCGCATCCGACTCATCCAACCCATTGATCTCATCCAACCCATTGATCTCAAAATCTCATCCGCATCCAACCCATTGATTTCAAAATCTCATCCGCATCCGACTCATCCAACCCATTGATTTCAAAATCTCATCCGCATCCGACTCATCCAACCCATTGATCTCAAAATCTCATCCGCATCCAACCCATCTGTGAACGGTTCGAACAACCATCCGGAAGAATACAAAAATAAACGGTACTCATCTGTGAACGGTCCGAACAACCATCGGAAGAATACAAAACCATCCGGAAAAATAGAAGCATAACCCATTAGTGAACGATGGTCCGAACAACCGGAAAAATACAAAAATAGTGAACGACGGTCCGAACAACCGGGGATTACGGGCGAAGCACTCACCCCTACCCATGTGCCTATAGATTAAACATTTTTGTTGGACCAGCGTGAAAGGTGTTTTTGCGCTCATTGTGAATCAAAACATCAAAACGAGAACACACAGTCTCGACACTGACGCCATCAATCACCAGAACAAAATGCCGAATAACAGGTCGATAAGATTTTGACAACTTCAGATGGGCTTCACATCTTTGGATGGGCTCAGCCTTTCTAAGATGATAAAACGCTGCGTTTGCTGATCAAGAAAGAAACGAGCGTTTGCCGATCAAGAAAGAAACGAGCGTTTGCCGGATCGCTAAGCTAAAACTTTTATCAACACTTGCAATTAGCCAAAATATACCATTTCCCCACTTCGAAAAAACACAGTTGAGAATTAGCTAACACATGCCCCATTCAATTAAACAAGAAACAAAACCTAGAATTAAACATCCCTAGCTAGAATTGCTATGACGCAACAACCACAACCTTATTAATCAACAAAACTAGTCAAACTGAGATTATACAATGACAAATTTAAAGTTCTCTAGTGTCTTTCCGATCATAACCACCAGCACGTTTCCTTAAATCATTAACAGCTTCATCTTCATCACTACTACTGATCTCCTCGGCTTTACCAACAACAGTCTCTTTGATTTTCTGTGTAGTATCTTTAGTGGCTTCCCAAACGTTTTTAACAGTTCCCTTGGCTTTTTCTCCTGCATTTGATACGGTCTCTTTGGCTTTCTCACCTAAATTAGAAGCACCCTCAGTTGCATTACCTGCTCCCTCTTTTGCTTTGTCTTTGATCGTTCCAGCCATATCTTTCGTCTTTTCTTTCATATCTACACTCTTTTCTTTTGCACTCCCCATCGTATCCATGGTTTTATACTTCACGGAACCTGCCGCATCCATGGTCTTATCCTTCATCGAACCTGCCGCACCCATGGTCTTATCTTTCATCGAACCTGCCGCATCTTTTGCCTTGTCTTTCCATTCCCCTGCTCTCTCTTTTGTACTGTCCATATTGCCTTTCATTTTTTCCTGTGCATCACCAGACAATTTCCTGGCTTTCTCAGCATTTTCTGCAATTGTTCCTGATGCTTCATCAGCTAGTGAATCTTTATCGTGTTTTTCATCTACGGTTCTATATCCTGCTTTCTCTCTCATTTCTCCCGCTGCAGTATTCCTATCCTGTAAAAATCGTCAAACAAAACCATTAATATAATGCGAAGAGAGAAATCTAGAGTGTGTCTTTTGAAGTTTTAAGTGTTCTAATCGAGAACTTACTTGATTAGGATTCGAACTTGAATAAGCAGTTGTGAAGCAAACTCTTGAGACTTTGCGAACAGATACTGACGATGAAGGAAAACAGAGGTTTTGTGGGAAGGATTTTGTGATAGTCATCAGAGCATTCTTCGCAAAATACATTGCTGCCATTGTTTCTTACTGTGTTAATCTCCTCCTCCTTGTTTGTTTTTGCTTTCGTTAAATTTGTTGCGCAAATTGATTTGAAACTGAATGTTTGTGGGATTGAAATAAGAAAGTAAAATAGGGAAAATGGTGGTGTGTCACGTTGACACGTTGGAGACATAAATTACACGTATCAAACATGCAACGCGGAGCTGACAACACATGCTTTGAACTTGTTACGCTGTAACATCGGCAGAAAGAAGTAAAAGGCAAATTATTTTTCCGTTCTTTTTTAAGGTGGTCCCATATTTGTTAAGTTCACCGATAAAAATAAAATTTTATTTAGTCCTTAATTATTTAAAAAAAACGGGCCTTTAGCTCCGCGGGTCATCCCCATTTCCCAAAATTTAATGTGCTTTAGGAGTAAGGCCGTTCCTGAAAATAATTTGACCTGAAGCGAACGAAATTTTTTTTGCCCTTATACAAGGCAAGTTTTTTTTTTTTGTGCACGATTAGAATGTCACTAATATGTGAGGCGGCCGAAGAATTTTTTGAACGAATGACGTAGTTAGTTTGCAATTCTGATTTACAAATATAATACTACTACAAAAATAAACTAGTAAAGTTAAAATGGAAAAAAAAATCAATAATCAAAAGTGATCATGAAGAAAATTTATAGAGTTTATGGAAGAAAAATGGAAAATAATTAAAGTGATAAAAAAAATTGTTTTTCTTTTAAATAAAAATCTATTTAAAAGAAAATGAAACAGATGGATAACAAAAAGAAGGATCCATGACTGGGAAGAGAATGAAACAGACGAGAAAGAAACTAAAATCGTTTCTATTATAGTTAAACTATTTACACAAGTCATTTTTAACCCTTCAAATTTATATAAATAATAATTTAGTCTATCTGTCTTTTTATTTATTGAAAACCCCCCATCAAAAATGGGCTTTTTGTTGCCCCCGGTCCTGTGTTGCCTGCAAGTGGGGCTTACCCTGCTTGCCTATCAGGACCGGCCCTGCCAGGAGGTCCCATGTTCGAGTCTCCAATGGCGTAATATTGTAGGAATTAACATGGAAGGTAGTGTTAGTTTGCCCCCCTTGTGACACAATCTCAGCCCCCCTCCCGCCGTTTCGGCTCCCTTGGCTAGGTTACCCATGAGGCTCCCTGGTAGGTTAGCACAACAACATGTTCAATTAATGTAGTAGTATGTCGTTGGAGCTTAGCTTGTTAGACTTCCAACTAGTTTCATATAATAATATTTATCCAATTATATAAAAAGCTTATTTAAAAATGTTAAAATATTTAAAATACCCTCTTTATTCTTTTCTCTCTTCTCACGTGTTTATTTTTTTGGTTTTATCTCTTCTTTATTTTATCTCCATAATTTCTCTCTCTTCATTACTTTAATAAATAAAAACTTAAAAATGAAATATCTTTCAAGATATAAGGGCTGTTTGGTAACCATTATTTTAATGGATTATCAGCTTATAATCTATTATGCAGATTATAATGAATTCTATATGCGTTTGGTAACCATTATAATAATTGTTTATTTTAATCATAATTGAAAAAATCCATTATTTCCATAAACAGGAAAAGTTATTTTGAAAATTTATTATAATCAATTTTTTTTTTTAAGGAACTCAAATTGAATTTTTTTTCTTCTTATTTTCTCTAGACTATCAAGAAAGAGACAATAAAACAACATACGACTAAAAAAATTTCCTAGATCGTTGATCTTTCCTCTCCTTTTTGAGATCATCATTCTAAGATAATCAATTATCTGAAGAAAAAAATGTCTGGAAAAATTTATTTTTAAAACGATTATATTAAAATCATTTATCCATTTATGATTATTTATAATCATAAATAGATAATCATAAATTTTACCAAACAAGGCCTATTAAGTAGAAAATTAATAAATTTTATATATTCGGAAATATCTCGACGATATCTACAAAACGAGTACCCATTATGCTATGTTTCGTAATTTTAATTTTTTCGGTGTAATAGTAGTTCATTTCCGAGAATGAACACTATTTTTGAACATGATAGTTCATACTATTTCTAGCAGTTCATTTCGTAAAATGAACTCGTTTATACTAGCAATTTATTTTGTACAATAAACTCATAATATTAGCAGTTCATTTCGTAAAATGAACTCGTATGTACTAGTTCAATTTGAAGAATGAAGTCGTAATGATAGTTCATTATTATAGTTCATATTGTAAAATGAAATCGTGATAGATGTTCTTATTTTCGAATGAACTCATAATGGTTGTTCATATTGTAGGATTGACAATTCATGTTGTAAAATGAACTCGTAATGATAATTAAGACTGGTAGGTCATATTGTAGAATGAACTCGTAATAGTTGTTCATTATGGTAGTTCATATTATAAAATGAACTCATAAATGGTAGCTCATATTGTAGAATGAACCCGTGATAGGTGTTCATTTAGTATAATGAACTCGTAATAATAGTTGATTACACCAGTTCATTTCGTAGAGTGAAGTCGGATAATAGTTCATTTTATAAAATGAATTCGTATGTTATTTAATCATAAGAGTTCACTTTTTATAATGTACTAACTAGCATAATAGTTTATTACAGAAGTTCATTTTATAGAATGAACTCGTATAATAGTTAATTTTATAGTTAAAAAATAAGGTAAAAATTAAAAGCTCCGCAATGTATCGACAATGGTACTCGTTGGAAAGCTATCGTCGAGGGATTCCGAAGGTATAAAATTTATCATTTTTGGACATATGGTTTAAAAGATATTTATGCTTTAAATTTTTATTTATTTATTTTTATTAGGAGAGGGAGAAAAAGTGAAAAGGGGTATTTATACCACTATTAAAGGAATGTGACATCATTGATGACATCATCCCGCGTGGGTATTGTCCACCCTAGGACCAAACAATAATTTTTATGACCAAACAAAAATATATATTTTTAAAAATGACCAAACATACAGTTGACTGGGTCAACTGGACCAAACTAACTCTAATATATTATTTCTAGGACCTATTGGTATTTCCTACAAAAGGCAAATAAACATTTGTCCGGTGAAGTAATTTATAAAACATTTAGCTGGTTAATATTTGTAAATTATAATCAAGTCATGAGATAACTCGTTTTCCGTTTTCAAATGGTGAATTGTGAATTGGAAATTTTTGATAGTGTCAAATGGTTAGGCACACAAGATGGAGAGGTCACAAGATGTTAAGGTAGACTGGATAGATATTTGGAAGCTTAAAGTGATACCCAGAGTTCAAATGTTTTTTATAGAAATCTCTTAGTGACTGTTTACCGGTTAAAGATAGGTTAGGAAGGCATATTTCTATAGATACTCAATGTGTTATGTGTAATAAATTTGTTAGTGAAACTACTGACCAATTGTTCCTTGATTATGCTTTCTCTGAGGCTATTTGGAGAGGAATGTCTCTTGCTCAAGTGTTTTATAGAGGGAAGAATTTAGATTTCAAAAACTGGTGTGTTACGTGGTTAAAAGAAAAAGACAATATAAATCTTTATGCTTACATTCTCTGGTTGATCTGGAAATATAGATGTAGAGTCAACTTTGATGGGGTTAAACCCAATCCAATTGAATTGTTAAACAACATAAGAAAGGACATTAGTTACTTTATAAATCCTAGCTATAGTTCTAGAAATCAGATTGATAAAAACTTTAAGCTTAAAACAGTTTGTGAATGCTCTCATCCTGGATGTAAATTTAGTAGTGCTAGGAACTTGGATAACTCCAAGTATATCATGTTTGATGCTTCCTTTGATAAAATTTCTAAGAATTTTGCTTATGCTTTGGTGTTGATTGATCACAATGGTGCAATTTATGATTTTGTAGGTGGAACAAGGTGATGCACTGGCTTAGATGAAGCGGAGGCTAGAGCGTGCATAGAGGCAACAAGATGGAAAAAGGACAATGGATTAGATAATATTATCTACTTAAATGAAAATCTCGGCGATTGCATGAAGAGAAGAAATTTTGCTGTCAATCGGGGATGTAAAGCTTATTTGCTTAAAGCTTTGGACATCATCAATTCTTTCGCTTTTTTTTTTTCTATATCGAGAGAGATTGTAATTTCATAGCGGATAGAATAGCTAAACGGGTGTGCACGTAACATTTCAATCTCTACCCTTGATTTAATTTAGGGAGTTATGTAACGAGGGTCGTGATTCTAAATATGGAGGGTAATAGGGCCATCAATTAAATAATCAACCAATTAGAAGAATATGTGAAACATACACTCGTTAGAGGAGTGTGAACAAATTTGTACTCTTAAATAATATGGTAATCGGTTTGTAGACTCTAGGTATTGGGATATAAATAGGAAGAAAAACTACTTAAGGAATGTTTGTAATCTGAATGATGTAATGGTTCTTGCTTAGTGTTTTAATATATTTCCTTTTATCATTTTTTTTTATTTTTGGAAATTTGTGTTTAAAATTATATTTTTATGTAAATGTATTACGCAATGATAAAGTCAGGATTTAAATGTAAGAAGGGTCTATAGAGAAAAATATAGAAACATTTATACTAAGAACATAAAATAGGATTGTTTAAATAAAAAAATCAATTAAAATAATACTACACTTAAAATTAAGAAGTCCAAAATGCACATTTATTCGAGTATTTCATCTCGATAATATATTTTTTTTGAAAAAAGAAGATTACATTAAGAAAAAAAAAGTGCAAAACCTAAGAAAAGTTCTCACATACATCACATGTGAAAAACTGTCTCTCAATGAAACAATATTTGATTAACAATCAACCCTCTAAAAACATCATTCTCAAAACACCACAAAATAATAGAATTATATATAAGCATTATAATCTCTGTAGCCGGTTTGTGCCTCCCTCCAAAATCTCTTAAGCTTCTCTCGTTCAATAAATTCCAAAGAACAACATAGTTTACTAGCCACCACAACTATTTACACACCTCACTTTTAGATTATTTATTTTATAAGACGTGATGCAGAACAATAACAGGAAACACGCATGAGACTTTAAATGACTTCGTAAAAAAATGATCGTACCTCATGAAAATATGTACAGTGCAGAAGCATATGATCTACAACCTCTTGTTCCTTCTGACACAACAAACAATTCTTACTCTGCGCGTTCATACCCCTACGACTTAACATACTTAAAGTTGGTAGTGAGTTATGGAAATTAGACCATAACATAAAGCCAATTTTAGAAGAAATTTTCTTTCTCCAAAAGAACTTCACAAAACTACAATCAGAGTTGTCAGTTAACTGCATATCATAGTGCTTATGGACTGTTAAATCACCTGCAAAAGTAACTTGATCTTCATCTTCAGAAAATTGTAGCACTGGTCTCAAATCACTGCATAATCTATCACATTCTAACTGCTAATATGCATACATTCTTCTCCTAGTATGGCATTGCAGTCTCCCATTCACAATCATATCATGAATTGAATCATTATTCTGACACACAACTTATATATTCTAGATATATGTTTTTTAAATCCCCATTAGATGCTCAGTTATCTAGCCAAAATCTAATAGACTTTCAATTTTGCAGCTGAAAAGACATACCATCATTTTGTAAAGAATAAGATTTAATGACCCCTATGTTGTGTAAAATTACCATCACTAGGCATGAAACA
Source organism: Papaver bracteatum (assembly GCA_023529315.1). Taxonomy (NCBI): domain Eukaryota; kingdom Viridiplantae; phylum Streptophyta; class Magnoliopsida; order Ranunculales; family Papaveraceae; genus Papaver; species Papaver bracteatum. Next base: position 2,420,555 of record JAJJWX010001098.1, on the reverse strand, counting down.
ATCACCATTTTTCTGAAACTTATGCCGCACCACCTTTATCCATATGGTTATTTTCTCTTTAGTGTATCTCAATACCCACTTTGCCTTAAGAGCCTTGTTGGTCACTCTCAAATTCTTAACACCTATCCCACTCATCTTCTTGCTTTTATAAATTTTGGTCCAACCAATCCAACACATCTTTCTTTGATTCTCATTTGAGTCCCATAAAAAATTCGTCATCAACCTAGCAAGCTTCATTTCAACACTTGCAGGCATGTAAATGAGACATACAAAATAAATTGGCATACTTGTTAAACAACTTCTTATCAAAACTAATCTCCATGCTTCATTCAGAAACTTCTTCTTCTTCCAAGTAGCCAACCTATCTCGCACTCTCGGAATCACTTCATCCCAAATTAAAGAGCATCTTGAAATAGCACCTAAAAGAAATCCCAAATATTTGATTGGCATATGCTCCACTTTGCAACCTAGCTCCCCAACCAAGTCGTGAAAAATTACATCAGATCCAACACTTATCATAGAACTCTTCTCTAAATTTTAGTTCAATCCTATTAACATCTCAAAATAAAAATAAGAAAGTTTCCTAATTATTTTTTTCAACTTCTGCATTGAAAAACAACAATGTGTCATCAGCAAACTATAAATGTGATATCATAACACAATTCTACATCACTTGAAAACCCTAAATATACTTCCTGGTAACAACATCACAAACCAATTTAGATAGCACTTCCACCACTAAAAAAAATAGAAAAGGAGACAGTGATACGAGCTGAAGAAATGCACAACTTTATCCAAGAAATATATCTCTTACCAAATCCATGTTTATCCGAAATACTGAGTAAATTTTTCCACTTCATATGATTAAATGCCTTCTTCATATCTAGTTTACACGAAACTCCAGATTTTTTCTGTTTCAATCTATTATCAATACATTCACTATCAATTAACATTCTATCAATAATTTGCTTGTTCTTAATAAAAGCCCATTGGTAATCAAACACCAATTTATCCATAACAATCTTTAACCTATTTGAAAAAACCTTAGGAAGAATTTTATAAGCACTGAACTTAAAGGTTTAAAATCCTTTGGAGAATAAGAATCTTTTTATTTGGATTAGAGACAAAAAAGAACAATTTAGCCTCCAATCCAATGACCCATACCTATAAAATTCCTCCATAAGCTTCATAAAATCTTTCATGATAATATGGCAGCAACTTTTTTTAGAATTCCATTGAAAAGCCATCTGGACCTGGTGAATTTGTTGGCTCCTCTATGCTTAATAACAGAAAAAACCTTATCTTCAGTAAACTCACGCTCCATCCACTTCTTTTACTCCTTAATCAAACAAGCAAACTGCAGATTATCTAATGAAAAATCAAAGTCATTCTGCTCTGAAAAACGATTTGCATAATAACCTTTCATTTCCAGTTTTATGACACCTTAATCAACGCATTCAACTTCATCAATCTCCATCTTAGCAATTGTATTTCTCTACCTATTAACACTTGATATTCAATGAAAATAAGTTGTATTTGAGTCTCCCCATTTGAAATCATTTTGTTTTACTCTAACATGCCCTTTTCTAGCATTCTGTGCTTTAATATTCTTCAGCTGAGAAATAAAAGGAGGAACATACACCCATGGGAGGAAATTAAATTCAGACTCATTGTACAAAAAATCGATGAGATGTGTTTTGGACCGAGGAAGCTTAGTAGACGGTGCAAGATCCTTGCGTTGTCTTCTTCAGAGAAAGCATGATGCGAATCGGCCCCTTTCCCTTACAAGACACTACGAGGGACAAGCGCAAATTTTTTGAAGTGCAATTTTTTTGAAGCTCTCCCACAATAATGCTTGGAGAAACATTGAATTAACATATGATTCAATTTTCATAAAGCCATCAAAGACGCTGGTGTCTACAACCAAGGAGTCCAGTTTAGAATATAATGAACCCAGGAACAGACTGCCAATGGGAACTTTCTCACATTTAGCCATTTTGATAGCTAGAGGAGTTACAAATGGCTTCAATAAAGGTCCACCATCTTCAAGCACATCTCTGGACAACTACAAAGACAAGAAATCATCAATGGTCAATGTACTATCTGCGGGCTTATTGGGATCCTTCTTTATCGGCCAGACGTTTTATTTATGTCATACATATTAGTTGTAAAGACTTACATCATAGTATCTTCCCCCGAGGACCTTTCATGAAGATTACCCATAACAGGAAGATGCAACATGACTACCACGTCCTCCAAAGTAATGGGGAACTCTACCCATATACATATGAAAGTGTGAGTAGGAAATCACCATCGAGCGAGCAGATCTACCATACCTTGCACATATAAACGAACAAATCTCCAGTCGTCTCGACGACCTCAGTTATTTGTGCACTGTCTAACATGGTTCAAACGCGTCCATGGCCTAGCATATGTCTTGTCCACCCTGAGAAGTTTGTTAAAGGCCTTCGAGAAAGTTTTAAGTCTATGGACGAAGCAGAATAATGTCCTTTGTGCAGACAGAACCAAATTATTTCTTGGGGAAATACCAACTTTCTCCGAGTAATTTCTCTAGGGTTTATGAGGAGAGAAAACGCATAACCCAGAGGACATTTTTTGGGTCTATACTGGACTAAAAAAAATCTTTATCCATGTTCGGATTATTCTTAAGTACTAATCCTTCTTATCTTTCGCCATCGTTGGAAGTATTATCATAGCTATCGTCTGACATCTTTGCAAGGTAGCTGTGACATTCAAGCAATGCGTCTACTTCAATATATCATTCATACGAGATGCAAATTTTAGTAAAGTAATGGAATTGAGGCGTAACAATATTGAATGATAAAGATGCAAACATCAACTAAAAATTATATATGCGTCTACAAAATGGTAACAATCCAAACTCTTACATGTTTACAATTTCACTAGCAATCAGTAATTATGGCACAAGAGTTGATACTTTAAGGACTTTCTTGTTTCCTCACAAAAGAGTTATTGAAATACCTGCAAAAACGAGCTAAGTTCGTTATTCAAAATAAAAACTTGATTTTCAAAATAATTAAAAAAAAAGTGATGAAAAATACTCAGGACAATGACGAGGTGTCAACTCGCAAATAATATTTCTCTACTTCTTTTTACACTAGCAAGTAGTATAATGAAAGTAGGATCGTCCCAAGGGAGGTATGAAGCAAAAGTTGTTATACAAATATTCCTAGCAAAGATGATTGTGTTGTAGAAATTCTGAAAATTATAAATTGTGTTCAAATATAATATGGAATTGATTAAAGGTTCATTCTAGACTACGAAATACAAACCAAATTGATATATAGCCAAGTTCTTCGCATTATCTCGTTACTAACAACCCTAGAATAATTAGTACGCTCAACTATTCCGTTATTATCTCCTAAGCTCACCGGATACGGAAGCGCTCGACAACCGGTTTCTACTTGCCAAGTTTCCTAGAGGTGCGCTTACTAGGTGTGACTTAAGTTTTGTGAGATAAGGTTTCTCCTAGTGATGAACTCAAAAGCATGAATCACCTACTAGTGTCAATTTCTACATATGGGTACTTAACAAAGTCCCATCATCAATACCCATATAATGCTACTTGTGTTTATCTTCTCTAGACAATTACGGGTTGAAGAAAATCTAAACTAGCAATAAGATTATGCACTAACGATTCAATTTCGAACTTAAACCATTAACAAATAATCCATAAACGATATTAGCATAGTAAAAATCAAACAATAACATAAATAAGTGCAAGAGAACAAGTTATTTCATATCAATTTTAGATTCATATTTCGGGCTACGAAATCGTCCTTAATCAAAAAAGGTTTTAGTTACTCATAAGTATGGAGTTCATAATCATAATAATAATAATAATTGAAATAAAATAAAGAAGATGAAAATATAAAACGAAAGCAAACCCTAGTTGCGGCTTTCCAAAAACTCCAATAAGAATACGTGATATTAAGTTGTAGAAGACTTTTCCTTTTTATAGCTCTTCTTGTTCCAAAATTAGGTATAGTCTTCAAAGGTCCAATAGATAAGAGTCCACCAAGCCCATGTGTGAGAAAAACCCATGCAGAAAATATGCCCCAAAAGTAGTCACCGAAAAACTGGTGAAAGTGCCGAAAGTTGGCCTGAAAGTGGCCAGAAAGTAGCTCAGGTGAGCGGCAAATTCCACTCGGTCACCGGTCAAACTAACCAACTCGAGTCAACTGATCTAACTCGATCAAACCCGATTCAATGGATTCAACTCAGTGATGTCATATGATTCAGCACCAAGTCAGATATAGAGTCAGATATTCAGGTGAATTGACTAGGCTAACTGGTCTAATTAAGGTCAGGACTGAGCCATTTTGCACCATCATTACACTTCATGTGTTCAGTGTTGCACCATCTTAGCTATTCCATCTTCTATTACAACTACTACTGTAAAGCATATGCACTCAGCCTAAAACTCCATTAATTACAGACAAGTGGTAACATCTCACCGCTTCCAACAACACACATCCATTCTCTTCATCGAACCCATATTACAGCTCTTGTTCCAGCTTTATTTCATTCTCAGCTCTGCACTACCTTACTTGGATGTATCTCCACTTAACTCCTAAAATTTCAGCTCAAACCTGCAGCTCATTCACCACTTCATTCTCCACTGTAATTTTACAATCAAACTGCACCATTATCTACACCTGTTCAGATCCGAGTGCCGCTGCAAATGTAACTCCAAGCCATTCAAGCCCTAATTATTCATCTAATCTCATCTTGTAGCCTTATTACCAGATCCAACAGCTCAAAAGAAAATCATCTACATACAGCCTAAGCATTCATCTAAACCAGCAATTCCTCCTGCCATTACTAGCAACTATCGTTTCTTGTGTATTCTTCTTTGTTTCTGAATTTTGAGCAAAACCCTTACAATTCAAGCAACTAACCTTCAGTTCCTCATTCACATGAGAATCAACAGAACCCTAAAATCCATCAGAAACACCAACACACCTCCCTGTAAACAACCACCAAAAAAACCCTAACCTCAATCTTTATCAGCAAACTCCTCCTCCTGAGATCTCAATATTCACGGCAGTAACTTGAATTGATCAAAAACCCACTTTGTAGTTCCCTTCCTGACTTTGAACCGGCCTCCAAAACATAGTTCTCCTCTACTGCTATCAATAACAGCAGATTCAATCTTCTCTTTTACCCTTTCTTCTTCTCAGATCGACAGAAACACAAATCATCTCCCTAAGAATCATTATAGCTCAATTCTCTTTTTAATCTCTCTGTTAATTCATCTCTCTCTGATTCCTCTGAATCTCTATCACCAACTCTGAGACAGCAGCCATCAGCGATCCCTGGTTCTTCATCTCTCGATTTGTCTCTCAAATTCTCTCTTACAACAACAACTTCTCCCAATCGAATAAAGAGCATCAAGAACTCCTCCTTTCACTTCAATGGCAGCTTCATAAACTCATTTGTAACAATTTCTCTCATCTCCGTGATCTGATAGTGTAGCCGCAATCTCACCTCTCAATCTCAGGTGATGTAGGAAATAGGGAAATAATGACATTCTCTGAATTTTAGGGTTGTTGTAAGAGAATAGCGGATACAGCCACCCTGGTGAGCCAGATAAGGGGTACATAGTGACTGTAGGTACCACTCATCAGATAAGGGCCACCAGTTACTAATTGGTCTGTCAGTTTCAGAAAACTGACTGGCTATTTTGCTTTCTTGCTCAACTGTCAGTTGCAGGGAACTGACAACTCATTCTTCGCTTGAGACTTGGTCTCTTTACTCCTTTTCGCTCCAAATGAACGCCTTCTTTCGCCTTCCACCAACAACAACCGTCTTTTACTCCTCATATTCACTTCTTCTCTTCAATGAGAGTCATCACTAAAGTTGTCGTGCTTTTCAGACAGAAAAATTTGCATTACTAAAGCCGACATACTTTTCATACAGAGATGAAGAAATAAAAGCAAATAATGAGAAATAGTCAGTCTCCAACAACAGTTGCACCTTTTTGCCTTTAAAACGTCATTTCTTCTTCTTTTGTTCCAAATGACTCCAAAGTACCTAAATACTCAAAAACAAACATAAGATACATAATTTACAAGAAAACTTAGCAAAGAAAGCATAAACAATAGATAATTATCAAGGTGTTTTAAACACCTATCAGACAGTGGTCCACTTTTTAAAATTGGGCAGACATCCATTCTAAAAAATCATGAAAACTCACGTAAAAATATAATTTTACCATGGATAATTGACCACTTAAAAAAACAAAATCATCAATCAAAAGAGAAGAAAACGTGAGAAACTCACTTACATATATATAAAAAAAAAATGTTACTATGGACTGTCGTCCACTTTCTGAAATTGAACGGATGTCTATTAAAAAAAACGTGAACAACTCACGTAACTATTTTTTTTTACTAGACAGACTTTCATTCTCAAGGGAAAAAAACACTTATCGTGTCAGCGCCGAAAAGTCTCCGGACATAACAAGTCCTTACCACTAGCAATGACTTCTTCTTTCATTACTTCATCCTTTCCATATCTGATACGTGTTGATCTCTGTACCTTGGTGACTATTATTATTGAGGCGGAATTCAAAATAATAATAAAAGAAAACTAGAAAACAGAACAAACATTAGTAATTCGAAGAAAAATATCTTCTCTAGATTATGAACAAGAAAACTATTACAATTATCTTTTTATTACGCTCACAATCTCTCTAGGTAAATAACCTTAAAATATTTTCTAAGCTTGCTTTTACAATAATTAATTGCCTCACAAACTTCTCTCTAGGTATGTGTTTTAAACCTCCTTTTCTAGGTGTCAAACCACACTCTCTAGATTGTCTTAGCTATGAGCTAAATATCTCTATTTATAGCTTTAACGTTTTCCCAAATCTTATTTATCTAGGAATTCCCTTTCTAGGTATATTTCCCTTTCTAGGAATATTACCTTGTCTAGGAAGTATTTCCTTATCTTGGCATACTTCCTTACTTTAGTTTGGTTTCCCAAACCTCTTAGAAATTTATTTTCCTTTTATAGGAATACTGCCTTAAATCATTAATCCCTCCTAAATTAAAATATCCTCAATATATCTTGAGGATCACTAGTTCCCGAAGATATAAAGATACACATGTATCATGTGCCCCCACTCAAGAACTTGAACTCCTGTGAAAGTTATATTTGGAGGTTAAGGATCTCAAGAGTTCCTTTCACCCTGCTGAACCATCTCTCCTTGCTAGGAACTTGATTTTGACTTCCAATTAGAAAAGTGTCCTTATCTTCTTGTCTTATCTTAGTCACTATTCGCTCCGCAATGCAATCCTCTTGATAGGTGTGATAAACACCTAATTTTATATCTAGTATTTATGCTTTCTTTGCTATTTTTCGTGTGAATTATGTATCTTATGTTTGCTTTTGAGTTTTATAGGTGTTTTGGAGTCACCGAGAGCAAAAGGAGAAGAAATCACTCATTTAAGGCGTAAAGTGCAAAAATGTCGATTCACATGCGATATTTGGAGCTGGCTACGTTGTGAAATAAGAGTTATGAAGGAAATATGATGTCAGTTCTTCGAAACCGACAAGAAATATATGACATAGGTGGCCCTTATCCATTTCACTGGGTGTCACAGTCATTCCACCTCCTATATTACCAAACCCAGGGATTCAGGGTTATGTTTCAATCATTGGTAGTTTTCAACTTCAGAGGCTGAATTGAGATGAGAAATTGACAGAGATGAAGTTATTCTGATGAGTTAGGAATTTGGGTGTTGCTTCAATGGATGTTACAAGGGTTTGAGGACAAGATTACAAGGAAATCGAGACACAAACGTGAAATGTAGATGAAGGTAGCAGAGAAACCATGGTGTTATTGAGATGGATATGAGATTTACAGAAATTAAAGATTGAAGAAGAGGATTGGATTATTGCTTTTTGAGCTCAACAGAGATGGAGAAGCTCGACAAATCATGGTGAGGAGATGCCTCTATTAAAGGGGTTTGTGTTGGAAAAGTTAGGTCAGAAATTGATTAAGAAATTGAGTTCAGAGACTCAAATCAGAGGAGAAGGAAATGGGTATGAATTAATGATGTTTATACTGCCAATTAAACTGGGTACGGATTGAATTTGTCTGTGGTTGATCCTGGGGGAATCATGATCTGAATTTGGTTTACATGGTTTTGAATTATTGGTGATGGTCTGTGACTCTGAGATGAATATCATTATTTATAAGATGGGTTTGCTCCAGATTTTCATTATAGAGAAGAAGAGATTGCAAAAAGGGTTGTCTGCTGTTGATGTGCAAGAACTTAAGCTGGATTTGGTGTTGTGTATGTGAAGTTATATGGCAATGATGTGAAGGGTTTACTGGGATTGGAGGAGTGGCAGTAGTAAGTTACATGGGCTGCTGCCCTTGGAGTTGTTGATGCCAGTGTGTTGTGATGTGGTGCTCTGATGTGTGTGAGATGAGTTTACTATAATGGTAGTTCTGGTGCTGTTTTAAAGGGAAATTTAGCTTGTATCATGTGGTGGTAATTTGATTGGAGTAGTGATGTTGTTGGATTTGAGCAGTCCTGTAGTTGTGCAGGTTTGCTACAATTGGAGATGAAACTATTGAGGATTTATGATGGTGTCTACTGTTGGTGAGGGCAATAGTTGCTGGAATGGAGAATGGTTCTGCTGCAATGAGCTAAGATGGAAGAAGCTTTGAGTGTGTGGAAATCAAGCAAATGTTGAGAAAATGGGTCAAGCAATTGCAGGTGCGGGTAGTAAGATGCGGTTCTCAGGTTGGTCCGAGATTCAGTGTAGCAAGTGCTGGTGGTTTCTGGGTAGGAAGGTATATGGCCTATGTTAACTGAATTGCAGGTGACATGTTATGTCAGTGGTGATGAATGAATGCGTGTACATGTGGTCCTGTGTGAATATGCAGGTGAATTAGGAGATGGAGGTACTATTGCAGGTTGTGGAGGTTGCAAAGTGTTGGAGTTGCGGCTACGGAATGATGCGCGAAGGAAAGCTGTAAATGCAAGACTGAACTGCAGTTGCAGGTTTTCTGGTTTTGTTCTGTAGAAAGTGGCAGTAAATTTAGATGGCTTGTTTGAGATAAATTGGTGTTGTTGTTTCCATGGAACTGAAATAATGGACAGTGAAGGAGGCTGAAATGATATTGAGGTGCAGGGCAGGTCTGAATGCAAGAGAAGTCAGGGAAGAAGCTGAGTACATAGAGTTGCAGCTGCAGTGCAAATGGGAGCTGTACTGGCTGTGTGTACTGGTTGCGACTTAAGCTATAGGTGGAAATTGATGTTGAGATTATGTGACAATGGCTAAGTGGTTAGCTAGAATGCAGAGAATGGATTGGTTGGAACTCGCCGAATGGCAAGGGTTAGATGCTGCAGAAAATAGTGCGAAAAGCGAGCGAAAATGGCGCGCCGGTGATACTAGTTCCTGTTGTCGGATTTTGGAACTTGAAGCATGAATCGCAATATTTCAATGAATTGCGAAGGGGTATGTGTTGGATACTAGAGTTGGCGGCCGGATATATGAGCTACATGGCACGCTTTTGGGCGCGTTTTCGCAAGAAATAAGAAGTGGGGTTAGTTGGTTTTTGTGAATGTATAAACAAAAGATAAGGAGAGTTGAGGTACTGGAAGTATACAGTTGGCCTGGTGATAGTTTCCGATGGTTAAGTGACCTGAGATAATTTTCCGGTGACCGGATTCCGGCGATGGCGTCGGCAATTCCGGCAACCAGTTTTGGACCCAAAATTCCAGAGACATATTTCTCACACATGGGCTTGGTGGACTAGTAGATTGACGTGGACTTGAAGATTTTGAAGGCTAGACCTAATTTTGGAACAAGAAGAGCTATAAAAGAGAAGTCTTTTCTCAAAATCTTTTATCTTTTTATATCTTATATCATATCTCTACTTTTGTTTCGAGGGTTTAAAACATGATAGGGTTTCTCTTTCTTCTTGTTAAGAACTCCATGAACATAAGCTAGAGTTTTATTATTGGTTATGGAATAGTTGGATTTCACAAAGCATGATTCTTTGATATGATAAATTAGTTTTGTCTCGTATTTATCGTTTATGATTCTCTGAAAATATAGTTTACATGATTTGATTGATTGTTTTGTCAAGTTGCAAATTGGTAGAACTTCTAATCACATTTATTGCTAGTTTAGGGTTTATTATACATAAAAGTGATAATCCTTGAATACAAGTAGCATAAATATGATTATAGTTTGTAGTGATATATTCTTATGATCATATGTGAATCGTGACCTTTGTTAAATTGAATTAGTGCGCTTTCCACGTTCAATTGCTTTGATTGGCCTGATTTCATAGAACTTAATGCATCTAGGGAATTAAACTTGATTAGTGCTTTTACACGTTAGGTTGTTCTTTTAGATAGAACTCATACTCGCATCTTTTAATGTGTTTGTTGATGACAAAAGGATATTTGCGGGATACTCTTGCGATCAAGGTATTCTAGGGATTTTGATAAAAGTTGAGATTAAAATATCAATTCTATTTATTGTGAAGAAAACATATTTGTGAATGAAGATGAATCCTTAACCAATATTCTCACTACCTTGATTTGCGTGTTACTTTTTATTGTTTTGCTTTTATTTTATTTTAGTGCATAAAAATCAGAAAACCCCCGGTGTTACTTATAGGAAACCGAAAGCATATTGACAACCTAGACCTCTCTGTGGGATCGATCCTTTCTTACCCTTGCTATATTTATATTTTGAGTAGTGAGAAAGTATAATTATTTTTGACACATACGACAACGATCAAATTTTGTCGCCGTTGCCGGGGAGGCATCGGTTGTCACTTGTTTTTGGTTTCTTATTTTTGTTTTTTGTTTTGTTTATAGTTTTTCTTATTTTCTGGTTTTGACATAGTTTTGAGAATCGTATTTCAGGTACTTATTATGGACGGAGCATATTGGAACAATGGGTACGGTTATTAACCTCAACAACAATATGACAACTATCACCCTTATGGGGAGTACAATCAAAACCAATCCTTTGGTTATGGTCAATATTCCACGTACCCTTTGAGTTATTCTCATACATACCAACCTTCTTACGGTGGGTATGTAAGTGAGCAACCACAAAGAGGGGATAATAGTTGTGCTCTCTTAATATTTCCTATAGTTTGGTAGATGAAATAAAACGATTTATGGTCAGCATGGAGTCAGTTTGTAGACAACCAAGCGTGGAACCAATTTCATCGACCGAAAGTGCTCATAGTATGTTTGGCCCAATTTATGATTGTAGTTATGATCATTCACCCATTCAAAGAGAAGATAATTGTCCTAGCAATACTGAAGTAAGTAATTATACCTTTTCCTTGTCGAATGAGTTTAACCAACAAATGGAAACCTATTTTCAAAATTTGGATGGATCACTCCAAGAACTTCAAAAAGTTGTTTCCAGTTTAAGACAAGGCATTGAAGAATACAAAGAGGACATGCAAAATTCTGCGAAAGACCAGTCTTTGGGAAGTGGTAGCCAATCTTATGATAATTATGATAGTGACGATGATTATGAAAATACATCGCTTGAACCAATTTATGATGACATCCCCAAAGAGTGTACAATGGAGTCTTTTTGCGATCAAGGTGAAGTTGAAAAGGAATATGATGACACTAGTGTAGCTTACTCAAGCATTTATCTTTATAACGATCAAGAACCTATTCAAAAGGTAGAGCTTGAGGATGATGCAATGAGTGTTCTAAAGAAATTCCTTATGGACATACTTGAATCCGCAGTGGAGTATGTGCCTTACAACAAAGAGGATTATGTTGAGAATGTGACCATTATGACCAATATTGTGGAAGACCCAATTGAGCTTGCATATGATTATAATGATGATGTTTATGTCGAGACTCCGGTTAAGGAAGAAACGCATGAAGAATGGTTGAAAGGTTTAATAGAGGACCATGATATAGAAGAGGTGAATAATTCACTTGAGTTTTTCAAGGATGAAGAGGATTTCGTGCTACAAGAGATTGTGCGAGGTTTGTCTAACCATTCGCATATTATTTCTTCTCCTTTACCTCTTATTGGTTTGAATATATGTGCTTCGAGAACATTGTTGAATGATTTTGTTTCTCGATATCCGCCATTAGAGACATTTGATTCTCATACTATGCAGGTTTGTGAACAAGAAACCGCGGAAGTACCCGACTTTTATGTTCTTTATACACTTCCAAGTGTGGACAAGAATAAGTGTGGGGGAAACTTTTATCGGTTAATAGCTTCGTTTTTGTTTTATATTACTAATATTTGTATGGAGCTAGTGTTTGCAAAACAGGTGCTATGGGTGGATCCCAAACTTTTTCGATTATTGGTGTATGGGGAATTCAACTTGCAAGTCGGGCCGACGACTTTAAACCAAGCGCTAAATGGGAGGCAACCCACTGGTTTTGTATATCTATCTCTATCTTTTTATTTTTATAAGTCTTTTATCTTTATTTTCTTATTTTGGATATTTGCATATTAAAACTCCAACTTTTAGAGATTTTTGAACAATTTAGAATAAACACTAGCCTTTCTAAGTAGATGAAATTTTTTTTTGGCGGTGAGGTGTATATATTGGTTGTGTTGGGATTAGATACCAACTAAATAGCTTGTTTAGTGTTTATCCTCTATTGTTCAGAAATAACTATGAGTTGGAGTAATGAGTTTTTATCATGCATTTTATTTTCGTATTGTATATATATATATCATGTTATGAATTTCCCATCTTGAACTTTACTTTGGATGACTAAATTTTACATTGAGGACAATGTAAAGTTTAAGTGTGGGGGAGTGTTCTCATATAGAGTTTTTAGCCTTGTATTTTTCCCTTGTGTTCGAAAAAAAAATAGAAAAATAGAATTTTTTTTTTTTGCTTTACACACTCTGAAACATAGAAATATGTGCCTTTAGGATGACACTATCAATCTAAATGGATGGAACCATCTTGGATGGAGGAGTTGAGGAAATCATTAACTAAAAGGGACGAACATAGCTCAGAAATCACAATTAATATGATAGTTGTTACCATATCTCGGAATATCACCATATCACATTCTATTTTTATTTTTTCCATATTTTTTCTATTGTTCTCTAAGTGCTTTGGTGGGTCAATAAACATCGAATTGTTATTACTGCCAGGATGAAATAGAGTGATTGAGTTGCTAGAAAAGGAAGAAAACAAGAAAAAAAAAAGAGAAAAAAAAGACCGACCAATTAGACCAAACGGAATAAAAAAGACACTTGGATAGCAGTATGTGTGAAACATTGTCCCTGTCTCCGTCGCCTAAACAAGCGCGGAATGCAGGATCCAAGGAAACTATCATGTACTTGCTGACAATAAGTATGCGCTTGGATCCAAAAGATCTAATCATGATGTCTATGAAAAAAAAAGTATTATATTGGTTGAATAAAGTCACTCCTGGTTCCCTTGTATATGCCAATGAGTTGATGTAGAATTTAGCCAAGTAGCTCAATCCAATAGGATGCATAGGTTCATCTTGGTAGTGACCTTCAGACAGATATGGGAAACATCGATCACTTGTGAACATTTGCCAACATCTACATCTATATCCATCTTCTTAATCTTTTCATTGTGATTGTGGTTTGTTAGTTTCCGAGTATTGTTGCTTGTTCGACTATCTAATTAGAGTTTATTTACTAATATATGAATTGAATTTGCACAAGGTACCTCCTCCTGTAGTCATTTTGGATTCGTTCATTGATTTGTCACAAATAGACGGAGTTGGAAATATAGGTTTTGTAGGCAGACCTCTTGTAAACCTTCACGAGACTAAAACTCGTCCACTAGGGACACCTAGGGGTTCAAAGGCTTGTTATTTATGCTAAAAGTGACCGTAGCCTCGACGAAACGGAGTTGTATGTATGTTTTAGAATTATTTTGTTTGATTTTCTCGAGGACTAGCAAAGTCTAAGTGTGGGGGAATTTGATATGTGTGATAAACACCTAATTTTATATCTAGTATTTATTCTTTCTTTGCTATTTTTCGTGTGAATTATGTATCTTATGCTTGATTTTGAGTTTTATAGGTGTTTTGGAGTCACCGAGAGCAAAAGGAGAATAAATCACTTATTTAAGGCGTAAAGTGCAAAAAGGTCGATTCACATGCGATATTTGGAGCAGGCTACGTTGTGCAATAAGAGTTATGAAGGAAATATGATGTCAGTTCTCCGAAACCGACAAGAAATATATGACATAGGTGGCCCTTATCCAGTTCACTGGGTGTCACAGTCATTCCACCTCCTATATTACCAAACCCTGGGATTCAGGGTTGTGTTTCAATCATTGGTAGTTCTCAACTTCAGAGGATGAATTAAGATGAGAAATTGACATAGATGAAGTTATTCTGATGAGTTAGGAATTTGGGTGTTGCTGCAATGGATGTTACAAGGGTTTGAGGACAAGATTACAAGGAAATCGAGACACAGACGTGAAATGTAGATGAAGGTAGCAGAGAAACCATGGTGTTATTGAGATGGATCTGAGATTTACAGAAATTGAAGATTGAAGAAGAGGATTGGGTTGTTGCTTTCTGATCTCAACAGAGATGGAGAAGCTCGACAAATCATGGTGAGGAGATGCCTCTGTTAAATGGGTTTGTGTTGGAAAAGTTAGGTCAGAAATTGATTAAGAAATTGAGTTCAGAAACTCAACTCAGAGGAGAAGGAAATGGGTATGAATTAATGATGTTGATGCTGCCAATTAAACTGGGTACGGATTGAATTTGTCTGTGGTTGATCCTGGGGGAATCATGATCTGAATTTGGTTTACAGGGTTTTGAATTATTGGTGATGGTCTGTGACTCTGAGATGAATATCATTATTTATAAGATGGGTTTGCTCCATATTTTCATTATAGAGAAGAAGATATTGCAAAAAGGGTTGTCTACTGTTGATGTGCAAGAACTTAAGTTGGATTTGGTGTTGTGTATGTGAAGTTATATGGCAATGCTATGAAGGGTTTACTGGGATTGGAGGAGTGGAAGTAGTAAGTTACATGGGCTGCTGCCCTTGGAGTTGTTGATGCTAGTGTGTTGTGATGTGGTGATCTGATGTGTGTGAGATGAGTTTACTGTAATGGTAGTTCTGGTGCTGTTTTGAAGGTAAATTTAACTTGTATCCTGTGGTGGTAATTTGATTGGAGCAGTGATACTGTTGGCTTTGAGCAGTACTGCAGTTGTGTTGGTTTGCTGCAATTGGAGATGAAACTACTGAGGATTTATGATGGTGTCTACTTTTGGTGAGAGCAATAGTTGATGGAATGGAGAATGGTTCTGCTGCAATGAGCTAAGATGGAAGAAGCTTTGAGTGTGTGGAAATCAAGCAAATGTTGATAAAATGGGTCAAGCAACTGCAGGTGCGGGTAGTAAGATGCGGTTCTCAGGTTGGTCTGAGATTCAGTGTAGCAAGTGTTGGTGGTTTCTGGGTAGGAAGTTATATGGCATGTGTTAACTGAATTGCAGGTGACATGTTATATCAGTGGTGATGAATGAATGCGTGTACCTGTGGTCCTGTGTGAATATGCAGGTGAATTAGGAATGGTGGTACTATTGCAGGTTGCGGAGGTTGCAAAGTGTTGGAGTTGCGGCTACGGAATGATGCGCGAAAGAAAGATGTAAATGCAAGATTGAACTGCAGTTGCAGGTTGTCTGGTTTTGTTCTATAGAAAGTGGCAGTAAATTTAGATGGCTTGTTTGAGATAAATATGTGTTATTGTTTCCATGGAACTGAAATAAGGGACAGTGAAGGAGGATGAAATGATATTGAGGTGCAGGGAAGGTCTGAATGCAAGAGAAGTCAGGGAAGAAGCTGAGTACATGGAGTTGCAGCTGCAGTGAAAATGGGAGCTGTATTGGCTGTGTGTGCTGGTTGCGACTTAAGCTATAGGTTGAGATTGATGTTGAGTTGCTATGACAATGGCTAAGTGGTTAGCTGGGATGCAGAGAATGGATTGGTTGGAACTCGCAGAATGGCAAGGGTTAGATGCTGCAGAAAAAGTGCGAAAAGCGAGCGAAAATGGCGCGCCGGTGATACTAGTTCCGGTTGTCGGATTTTGGAACTTGAAGCATGAATCGCAATATTTCAATGAATTGCGAAGGGGGTATGTGTTGGATACTAGAGTTGGCGGTCGGATATATGAGCTACATGGCATGCTTTTGGGTGCGTTTTCACAAGAAATAAGAAGTGGGGTTAGTTGGTTTTTGTGAATGTATAAACAAAATAGAAGGAGAGTTGAGGTACTGTAAGTATACAGTTGGCCTGGTGATAGTTTCCGATGGTTAAGTGACCTGAGACAATTTTCTGGTAACCGGATTCCGGCGATGACGTCAGCAATTCCGGCGACCAGTTTTGGACCCAAAATTCCAGAGACATATTTCTCACACATGGGCTTGGTGGACTAGTAGATGGACGTGGACTTGAAGATTTTGAAGGCTAGACCTAATTTTGGAACAAGAAGAGCTATAAAAGAGAAGTCTTTTCTCAAAATCTTTTATCTTTTTATATCTTATATCATATCTCTACTTTTGTTTCGAGGGTTTAAAACATGATAGGGTTTCTCTTTCTTCTTGTTAAGAACTCCATGAACATGAGCTAAAGTTTTATTATTGGTTATGGAATAGTTGGATTTCACAAAGAATGATTCTTTGATATGATAAATTAGTTTTGTCTCGTATTTATCGTTTACAATTCTCTGAAAATATAGTTTACATGATTTGATTGATTGTTTTGTCAAGTTGAAAATTGGTAGAACTTCTAATCACATCTATTGCTAGTTTAGGGTTTATTATACGTAAAAGTGATAATCCTTGAATACAAGTAGCATAAATATGATTATAGTTTGTAGTGATATATTCTTATGATCATATGTGAATCGTGACCTTTTTTAAATTGAATTAGTGCGCTTTCCACGTTCAATTGCTTTGATTGGCCTGATTTCATAGAACTTAATGCATCTAGGGAATTAAACTTGATTAGTGCTTTTACACGTTAGGTTGTTCTTTTAGATAGAACTCATACTCGCATCTTTTAATGTGTTTGTTGATGACAAAAGGATATTTGCGGGATACTCTTGCGA
The DNA here is from genome assembly GCA_023529315.1 of Papaver bracteatum. NCBI lineage: Eukaryota > Viridiplantae > Streptophyta > Magnoliopsida > Ranunculales > Papaveraceae > Papaver > Papaver bracteatum. Next base: position 2,403,412 of record JAJJWX010001098.1, on the reverse strand, counting down.
TCAAGGTATTCTAGGGATTTTGATAAAAGTTGAGATTAAAATATCAATTCTAGTTATTTTTAAGAAAACATATTTGTGAATGAAGATGAATCCTTAACCAATATTCTCACTACCTTGATTTGCGTGTTACTTTTTATTGTTTTGATTTGATTTTATTTTAGTGCATAAAAATCAGAAAACCCCCGGTGTTACTTATTGGAAACCGAAAGCATATTGACAACCTAGACCTCTCTGTGGGATCGATCCTTTCTTGCCCTTGCTATATTTATATTTTGAGTAGTGAGAAAGTGTAATTATTTTTGACGCATACGACAACGATCAAATCTTCGAGTGGTTTTTCTCTATCAAATCACAAGTCTTCCACATGTGGCAAGATCATCTTGTCATCTCCATCATTATCTAGTAATGGTGGTTCAAATATCTTCAACCTTTCTAGGTTGTCTTCTTGTTGTTTGGTTAGGGTTTCCAAACAAACTCTGCTCGGCTTATCCTCAAGAGAATGGGTCACAAGGAGAATGAACTTAGTACTAGCATTCACCAACCAATTAGCTTGAGTGGATATAATCAAGATCACTCCATAAAGAGGAGAGTCTATATCTCGTATTACAAAAGCTTTCCCATCTTTGGTAAAGGTATACTTCTAGTTCCTCCTATGTAAAATTGCATCTCGATCCCATAAGTAAGGACTACCAAATACAACCTGACAAACATCTAATGGAACCTCATCGCATGTAACCTCATCAATGTATGAGTCATCAAAAGCAAACTTGAATGTACACTGTTCTTCAACCTGTAGCCCACCTTCCTTTTGAAGCCACCCTAAAGGATAGGGTTTCGGATGTTTGAAAGTCTTCAAACCCAACTTCTGTACCAAAGAATGCGAAAGTGAGTTCTTCTAACTTCACGGGTCAATAAAAACATCTATAAGTGTTGTATTAATATGCATCTTAACTGTGAAGAGTCGTTCCCTAAGGTCATATTTTAAAGGTCCTTCTTTAGCTCCTTCCATAAGAGTGAGCTTTGAGTTTGGTTCCGTTAGTCCTTGGACTTCTATTGGAGCTTGTGTGACTAGTGCTAAAAATATTTAATTAATATATTAAAGTCAATTCAATTAAGTGAAAACTGACTAGAATGGTAGACAATGTCAAGGGGAATGTTTAAAACTAGACATTCACCTTGACAATGTCTACCCAAAGTCATCTATACATTGGTTTAAGACATCATGGTTGGATAATGATTTTAGAAAAAATGGATGTGTATCATAAGTGGATTTTGACATTTATCTCCACACACATGCCATTGGAGAAGCTTTAAGCCAATGTTGTGATTGTTGTCCCATTATGCCAGTAAATCTTTTTTGTTATCCTTCTGTTTATGGGTAAAAATCGTTTATGCCGATTTTGGTAAATTCGGTAGGTGAGTGAGAAATTGGTTAAAACCTAAAACAAATGTGATGCACGTGAGCACTTTATAGATTCGAGAGATCAATCTGTACAAGTCCGGCCTAAACCAAGAAATGGTCGTTCCAGACTTGCTTCGATCACAAAGTGGAGGAGAAGGGTTGATTTTAGGAGGGAAGCAAAGAAAGGTGTTGAGGACATAATAAATCTGAGAGAGTAGTATCTCGACTTGTATCAGAAAGTGAAAGCTTCGGAAGCTTGCAAGAGATGAAAGCTTTTTGGAGAGCTTGCAAAGTTGCCTTTTATGAGAGTGTTGTATTTTTATCCTGACCGAGACTTGTTGTCTGGTAGAAATAGGTGAGACCTATTTTATACAAGTTGAGATTGAAACGTACCCTGGCCTCATTAAGGAAGGAAAATAAAGGGTAGTTAAATGGGAGGAGGTGGTAACCGGCGTGTTTAAGAGTGAAAACGTTTTTACCTTTATTTCCCCATTTAATTGACCGTTTTTATTCCTTTTCACGCTTTCTTAATAAGAGCGTAGTGTACGCTGCATGTTGTAACCGCCAAACAAAAACCCTGAGAAAGCATCCCCCAGTTTGTGTTGATGTCTCGAGAGTTGGTTGCACTTTGGCTCCAAGTGGAAATGCCAAGTTGCTAGGGGAGCGTGTGGCATGTGCCAATGGCATGTGCGGAATTCCTTGACCGCATATTATACTTTGAGTGTAAGTGGCAATGCCAAAGCTGCTAGGGGAGCGTGTGGCATGTGCGGGATTATTTATCCGCGGGTTACACTTTGAGTGCAAGTGGAAATGCCAAAGCTGCTAGGGGAGCGTGTGGCATGTACCAATGGCATGTGCGGAATGCTTTGGTCGCGGGTTGCACTTTAAGTGCAAGTGGAAATGCCAAATTTGCTAGGGGAGCGTGTGGCATGTGCGGTATGCCTTGGCCGCGGGTTGCACTTTGAGTGCAAGTGGCAATGCCAAAGCTGCTAGGGGAGCGTGTGGCATATGCCAATGGCATGTGAGGAAGGCCTTGGTCGCGGGTTTCACTTTGAGTGCAAGTAGAAATTCCAAAGCTTCTAGGGGAGCGTGTGGCATGTGCCAATGGCATGTGCAGAATGCCTTGGTCGCGGGTTGCACTTTGAGTGCAAGTGGCAATGCCAAAGCTGTTAGGGATGCGAGTGGCATGTGCGGAATGCCTTGGTCGCGGGTTGCACTTTGAGTGCAAGTGGCAATGTCTTGGACGCGGGTTACACTTTGAGTGCAAGTGGCAATGCCAAAGCTGCTAGGGGAGCGTGTGGCATGTACCAATGGCATGTCCGGAATGCCTTGGTCGCGGGTTGCACTTTAAGTGCAAGTGGCAATGCCAAAGCTGCTAGGGGAGCGTGTGGCATGTGCCAATGGCATGTGCGGGATGCCTTGGCCGCGGGTTGCACTTTGAGTGCAAGTTGCAATGCCAAAGCTGCTAGGGGAGCGTGTGGCATATGCCAATGGAATGTGAGGAAGGCCTTGGTCGCGGGTTGCACTTTGAGTGCAAGTGGAAATTCCAAAGGTGCTAGGGGAGCGTGTGGCATGTGCAGAATGCCTTGGTCGCGGGTTGCACTTTGAGTGCAAGTGGCAATGCCAAAGCTTCTAGTGGAGCGTGTGGCATGTGCGGAATGCCTTGGTCGCGGGTTGCACTTTGAGTGCAAGTGGCAATGCCAAAGCTTCTAGGGGAGCGTGTGGCATGTGCCAATGGCATGTGCGTGATGCCTTGGCCGCGGGTGTGACGGACCGGAAAATTACTCCTTTGGAGCGTCGCCCCGCTTGTCGTAACTCCCCAGGTGCGCCATGTTGAAGCTATGATCCGGGCCTCATCCCCAGGAAAATGAACGCTCACTTGCCCTTGCGATCATGCTCGTGGATCATGATGCAACTATTTTATCTTCTACACCTTTTCAAAGTCACACTTGTCCGCATAAGGGTATATGGCCATAAGGCCAATGCCAATGCACTTCGTATGCATCTCTG